>OZ010793.1:564319430-565519430 GCA_963932465.1 Maratus speciosus | reverse complement strand
AAGGCAGAAGATTTTTCCAGGAATGATTTCAAAGCGTGCGTTTTTAACTGAATTTCCGGATGTAACAATACAGGAAAAAAAAAATATTGTCCTGAGATAATAATCTCTTGTAACTCAAGACGTAATTCAATTATCGAAAAATGAAAAACTGTTACATTACAAACCACTCCAATAATCATGCCTGAAAATATTACGTTTTTATGTTTTGAAAATGTGTCAGAAATTTTCGCGTTGTTGAACAGGGGAAAATATTTTTTTGAAAGAACTCACTACTTAAGAACATTTTTTCTATATAATCTCTTTCTGAAATGGGCATCAAAGAAAAAAAAAAGAAAGAAAATGAATGGACGAAAACGAAATTCGTGAACAAACGAAATCACAGCGTGGTTAGAAAAGGAAGCCTTGACTTTAATAACTAAAGTGTTATGACATATGACAACTACTATGAAATGTGATAACATCAAGAGAAGGATTGAAAATGGCTACCACTCACATTCAAATAAGACAGAGCTAGACGTTCTTTTCTGTATTTGCTAGTATATAAGGTACCACTTATCAAACTTCTATCACTTACCGTGACTTCATCACATTTCAAACAAAGCGAAACATTGAAAATATAACCACCATCAGATGATAAATAAATCATGCAAACAGAAAATTGTGACATTAATTATTCCTTACAATAACACTTCTGAATTCTCATGCAAATAAAATCAGACTATAAATCAATACAAACTCATAATCTTCAAGTGTTGCAACATCGAAATGAAATTGTGGTTTTTCCAAATATAAGCGGTAACACGCAATAACTCAAATAAGACTGTTTTCTCCCAGATGTGATGCAAGCAATATCACGAGATTGACTGAACAGAACTAAAAACTCTACTGACTCATTATTATTATGCTTTCAGTCTATTGAATAAAAAAGATGTAAAAATAAATCACTGCCAAAAAGTGCAGCGTAACATGTCATTATCTAAAATCTTAAACACTGTAAAATTCAATAGCTAATAATTTCTTAAATCTTAATATAAGTTAATAACTACACATCAGCCCCATGAGTGATAATTCTTCATCCGTCATGAAATTATTTAACACAATTTTTATCATCACAGTTTTAGTGCTGAAATAAAACAAACAAGTGGATTACAAAGTAAAAACAACATGAATTTTATTAGGCTATGGGAACAAGGAATTGCTCCGGTGGAAATGAACAGGTAAGAACTTAGCTTACCTTCAACATTTATAGAATGATAATTTAAAATAGTAGCCAGGATATATTAACCATTCTTTTATCTAAATGTGAGCGCGCGAAACCTACTGAGCAATAGAGGTAGCATTTTTACCAACATATTTAATAGATCTGGGAAAAACATCGTTACAATACTTCCATTATTATTTAAAAATTGTTATTGTTAATATTGTGAAAATCCGGATTCGGCTTCAAGCGAGAAAGTCTATATTTTTGACTTAATAAGTAGAGTGTGACCCTGTTTAATAACATACTTTCACTGTAGCCACCACTCCTCACAATTTGTCTTATGAGTTCTGAAGCAATTGTAACTAGACTTCCTTTATAAATAAGAGTGGCAACGTACACACAAGCACATGCTCAAATTGAAAGTTTCTGTCCGAACTATGGCAACCAAAATTCCATCCGGTCTATTTCAGAATCTGGCTTTTCAAGTAATTGAAATATCACTCTCAAAGCCTTTCAACTACTAGAGGATTTATCTGCACATAAACGTTTGTGTAACGTCGAGGCAAAGAGCTTCAGGAAAGTTTATGGTTCTAATAGTGTCAAATCTAAGTGCATAGATAAAAGCTACGATTGGTACAGTGGCATTGTGTTACATGGCGTGCTTTGAAGTAAAATTAATGGCTGATCTGAGTAGTATGGTGGAACTTTAGGAGAATTTCTCTTAGACTGAAGAGGGTTTAAGGTTCTTGTTAGAACTATAACATCCGTTCATCATATAGTAAATGAAGACACTTCGTTAAACCATATTATGTTCAAAATAGAATTAAATTACGATTATGTAACCGTTTTTTCAAAAAACGGTCGAATGACTGGACAGTTTGCTTCAAATGTTTAACAGTGTAGAGGAGTGAGACATTTCAACAAGTATAAGCTCGGCGAAAATAAAAAGTCTCGCCAAGTCCAAGATAATTGCAGTCTCGCCATATTTTTGCCCCACATCCACTGGACCAATCAAATTTTATGCTCGTGTGTTGTCACCCCTTTACTTATAAAAGCTCTCTAGTATAATTAAAAAAACCTTTTAAAAGAAGCTAAAAGACAAAAACGCTGAGTTTTTCTTTATAGACCTCAACCTTCAGTAATTATGAACGAACTTTTAAGTACAGTGACCTCTCACTTATACATGATGCTCAGTAATAACTTTTAGTGCCACTTTTGTATGTTAAAATTTAAATCATAAATTTGCGAATGAAAAAGTGAAAATTACTTTTCAGATACTGATACTAAAAAATAATTACCATATACCAGTGTCGCATAAAAGTAAGACGACAGTGTATTTGATAGAATGTTTTTTTCATGAGAAGCTTCTTTATTCCTTTGCAAATTACGTTGCAATATTTATTGTATAAAAGTGAAAGTCGTATAATTTGACCCAAAATATAGAAAACTGTGGCTTATTTTCGCTTAATTTTGTCTTTACTTTTACGCTTATCTTTCCTTAACCCCTTGAAGGGTGGTGATACCGCTATGACATCACATATTTTTAATCCCTAATTGCCACATTGGCGCTCGAATTTTTTAATGATAATTTCACTTTTATTAAGTACACAAAAATATACTTTTACTTGTTTAGAAATAAATTTTCTTGTAAATACTGGTGTCATTCAATTATTTCAAAACTTTACGAACACAAGTACCTTGCCCCTGAAAGGGTTAAAATGTAAAAATAAAAGATCCAAATTTTTGGATTATAAAATAATCATTTGTACACTGTAAAAAAACCTACAATTGTTACAGAAAAAATTGTATTTTAAAAAAAGAAACTATTTTAAAGAAAAAACAGTTTTTCTGTAAAAAAAAAATATGGATATTTTGTAATTTTTATAGAAAAAATCTATATTTTTTGCAAAAAAAAAACTGTTTTCTATAAAAAAAAAAAATACATTTATATTTCTGTAAATGAAACATTTTTTTTACAAAGTAATAGAGATTTATTGGCTACAATACAGACTAGCTATAATTTTCTTCTGTTAAAAAACCACTGTCACAACAAAAATTAATCACTTCGATTATGGTAGATTACTCAATTTAAAATCATAGTTATACATTTCTACAGTAAAGCCTCGATTACCCGAGTTAATATGGACCAAGCTCACCTCGGATAAGCAAAAAACTCGGATAATCCGGATTTACACAAACCGTCACCAGCTAAGGAGATGAAATATAAATTTTCACTTAGTTCATTCGATTTTATAGTACTAGTAATTTTTTTTTTTTTTTTTTTTTTTAATGTACATTTCCGTTACTTTTAAGAAAAACGGGGTATGAAATTGTTTATTCTGAAAAATCCCTTGATAGTTTTTTGTTTGTTGAAAATTTTGCTGCAGTGTTTTATTTCATTTTATTTTATTTTATTTATTTATTTATTTTTATTTTTATTTTATTTATTTATTTTATTTTATTTTATTTTTTTGCAGTATTACGCTACTGCATAGTTACCAATTTCTAAGATTTTTTCTTACCACTAAAACTTACCAGTAAATTTTGCCTTCTTCATTCGCCGAAATCTAACAATTGTCAACGATTAAATACGGCAAAAATTTGTATTAAATTTTAGAGGTAACTAAACCATACAAATTGGTACCTATGTGATTCTATTAGTGTCATAAAAATTGCAGGTATAGCCTCTTCTTTCTGCTCAAAGTATTAAATAGTTTTTTTTTTTTTTCAATCGAACTTATACCTTTGTAATGTGGATCATTTTCTTCTGATGGCTTCTATCATCATGAAACAGCCATTATAAATGAAGTGTTAGGTGAAGATAAAAGAGCAGCCGCAAAAAGTTAGAACACTGATTTTCTGGTCAGAATGGAGGGAAAATGGTCATATATATATATATATATATATATATATATATATATATATATATATATATATATATATATGTCTAACTTTTTACAGCTGCTCTTTCATCTTCACTTAACACTTCATTTATAATGGCTGTTTCATGATAATGGAAGCCATCAGTCCATCAGAAGAAAGTAATTTGATTAAAGCGGAAACTCGGTTAAGCGGGACTCGGATAATCGGGACTCTACTGTACATTATATAGATGCTCGTATGTTATACTTGTTAATATGTGCGAACCCCTCTGAACAAAATTATATTCCAGAAAAAAAAGAACTGCCACATTTATTCCCGGACTTATTGAAACTCTTTTCTTCCTTTTCAATGTCATGTGCGAGCATAATAGCTTATGCATCAGTTTCTCCACCTAATTGTGGTTTTTGATGTAGAAGTATATGCTTCGCCACCCTTTTTTTTCCCTCTTTTTCGACACGTATTTTCCTCACTTCTGCTCTATGCGTCTGTAATTAACGACGCAAAAAATGTCTGTCTTCTGTTCTATTATGTGATAAAGTTTATTAAAACAATTAATCAAGATGAAAGTTTAATCACATTATTAAATGAAACTAGCCATGCTTTACCTCACACCTGAATTACATCTTCAATCACATTTTTCAATTTCTTTTTCAATAAAGATTTTAGCACGGCAACTGTCGGTAAAGTCACAAAGGCGTACCATGGATATATCCTGAAGTGTATGGCGGTTCCTGTCTCAACACCGGGACATCAGGTAAGAGAAATAATTTTCCTTACCTTTATTTTTACTATGAAATATGCTTTGACATAAAATTAGAGGTCCCTCCTAAATATTTGTCGATTATATATATATATATTCTAATAACAGATTATGAGCTAGATTGCGCTCTTTATAAGAAATGTATTAACTATTATAATGACATCGTATAAATATTTGCAACATTTTTATATGTAAGCGAAGAAAACTAAAAACAATAAACATACTATTGTTATTATTTAACTGTATAAGAAGATATTTGATATTATTATTATTTGAAAAGAATACGAACTGTTTCATTGCAAATATATATATCGCTACACTCTAAGTGTAAGCAAAAGTTATCAAAGTTATAACTGATTTATATTATTATTATTGTTTGATTGTATAAGAAAATATTTATTCTATATAATTAAAACTAAAATGAGTATCCTAAGGGATTCAATAATAGAAAAACTGAACTCAAGCAATTATGATGTATGGAAATTCAGGTTAGAAATGTATTTACAGAAGGAGGACCTCTATAGTGTTATCAGTCAGGACCCGCCCGATCCAATGACAGATGATTTTAGAAATAAAAACAGGAAAGCGCGTGCCATTATAAATTTATTGATCGATGACGATCAAATAACAAATGTGAAGAATTTAGAAAGTGCGCGAGAATGTTGGCTTGCTTTAAAAGAAGTTCACGAACGTTCGAATTTAAGTAGTAAACTATTTCTTTTAAGGAAACTTTACTCCACCAAATTAAAAGAAGGTGGCAATATGGTGGATCACCTTACAAAAATTTATGAAACTCGCGATAAGCTAGCCGCTATCGGCGAGACTGTAACTGATCAACACCTTGCTGCTTTAATGCTCTGCTCTCTCCCTTCCAGTTATGACGGTCTCATTACCGCTTTGGAGGCAAGGGACGAGCGTGACCTTAGTGCTAGTTTTATTCGCACTAAATTAATAGACGAGCACACAAAAAGAGTTGAAAATAACCGCGAAAGTGAGAACAGTCACTCCGCGTTAAAGGTGGTGAAATTCCATAAAAACAAACAAAATAAATTCTGCCGGTACTGTAAAAAGAATTCTCACAATATCGACGATTGTTGGAGCTTGAAAAATAAAAATAAAAATAATCCTAAGCAGTACCAATACCCCAATCGTTTTCCCAACCAGTCACAAAAATCGGCTATATGCTCTCAAGGCAGCGCATACCCGAATACTAACAAAAATAGGAATTTTGAAAAGGAAACACCTAATGATAGAAATGTTACATTTTTTGTTGGGGATAATGTAAAAGATCTCTGGGTAATTGATTCAGGGTCTTCAACTCATATTTGTAATAACAAAAACAAGTTTAATGATTTTCATAACAGTGCTTCTAGCGTAACAATCGCAAACGGTCAAGAGCTTTGCTCTGAGGGTTACGGGACTATAAAATTAAATACATTAATGTCGGATAATGCACACAGAACGATAACACTAAAGAATGTATTGTGTGTACCCGAAATTGAAACAAATTTAATTTCTATAAAAAGAGCTACTGAAAATGGTTGTAAAGCCATATTTGAGAAACAATCTTGCAAGATAACTCACGAAGGTGTTACGTACCTCGAGGGCTATGTAAACAATAATTTATATGAATGTAGAATAGAACAAAATATGTCTCACAATGTAAATATTATAAATGAATGCGAAAATAAAAATTGTCTACACAAGTGGCATAGGAGATTAGGCCACAGAAACGTTAATCATATTAAGGAATTGGTAAATAATGATATGGCGTTAGGAATTAAAATTGACAAATGTAAACACGGTGATACATGCGAAACATGCATAATTTCTAAACTCACTAGTGATCCATACCCCAAAGCCGCTAGTTTTCGAGCTACAAAGCCCACAGAATTAGTGCACTCCGATTTATGTGGACCTATGCAAACAGCGACGGTTGGCGGAAAATACTATTTTTTGACTTTTGTAGATGATTTTAGCCGGTTTACCATAACGTACTTACTGAGAACCAAAGATGAAGTTTTCCCTAAATTTAAAGAATATGTTGCAATGACCGCGAATAAATTTGGCAGGAAGGTGCGTGCTATCCGTACCGACAACGGAGGGGAATACACAGGGAAGGAAATTGAAAATTATCTAAAAAATGAGGGAATTAACCATCAACTTACTGTTCCGTATTCCGCGCCTCAAAATGGGGTTGCGGAGCGTAAGAACCGTACCTTGATGGAGATGGCTCGCTGCCTACTTAAAGACAGTAATTTACCTAACTCATTCTGGGGCGAAGCCGTCTGCACCGCAACTTACATACAAAATCGCCTCCCAACTTCATCCAACGACTGCACTCCCTACGAAAAATGGACTGGTCGCAAACCAGATCTTTCAAATATTAAAACCTTCGGTTGTCGCGCCTTTGCTTATGTGGAAAAGACTCATAGAAGAAAATTGGATAATGCAGCCATAGAGGGGATATTCGTAGGTTACGACAATAGGAGTAAGGGCTACAGAATTTGTACGGACGGTAAGAAAATCGTAATAAGTAGAACCGTAAAATTTCTGGAGACTAAAAGTAAAAACATAACTCAGGATAGCATATCAAATAAAAACAATGAAATACCAAATTTTGAAAATCCGGTTCCGAAATTACAATTAATCGAGGATAATATTGACAGCGCCGAAGATACAACGCAAAATCAAAATGCAAATTCGGATACAACGCAAAACGTCCCGCGTAGATCAAACAGACCGAACAGGGGAGTTCCTCCCGATAGATTTGCTTTCTTAACAAATGACGTTAAAGTAGAAGATCCGAAAAGTTGGGACGATATAAAAAATATGCAAAACCCGATTGAAAAGGAAAAGTGGATAGAAGCGACTTTAGAAGAAATGAATTCTCTTCGCGAAAATAATACATGGGAATTAGTCGAAGTCCCACCAGGAACGAAAGTGATCGGTTGCAAGTGGGCGTTCAAATCCAAATACAATAGCCAGGGTTTGTTGGAAAAGTTTAGGGCTAGGCTGGTCGCAAAGGGTTTTTCTCAAAAGTATGGGGTAGATTATGATGAGACCTTTGCGCCAGTCGCGTCTCATACGACAATTAGAAGTTTTTTGGCAATGGCATTGTATAAGGATCTGAACTTAAGACATGTAGATATTAAGACCGCTTTCCTTCACGGGGAATTGCAAGAAAATGTGTATATGCATCAGCCTGAAGGCTATGCAGTTCCGGGAGAGGAGCATAAGGTATGCAGACTCAAAAAGGCCATTTATGGTTTGAAGCAGGCCGCCAGAGCGTGGAACCTGACATTACATAAATCATTATCTAAATTAGGTTTTCACCAAAGTAGGATCGATAAATGTTTATATAAGAAAACAACCAATGAAACAACGACTTACGTAATCGTTTATGTAGACGATCTCCTCATAGCTGGGAAAGATGAGAATATTAATAAACTTATAAACGAATTAAACGAGGAATACCCTGTAACTGACTTAGGTGAAGCGAAATATTATCTTGGGATAAATATTAATCGGCCTGACAAAAATACCATGACGCTTGATCAAATTAATAAAATTAATGATTTAATAATTAAATTCGGCTTAGAAAACTCGAAACCAACTAATATACCAATGGAACCAGGATATGTTAAGTTAGTGGATGATGAAAATCTCCTCCCGAATAATACGAATTACAGACGAGCCGTAGGAGCTCTACTATACATCGCGACTGTATCAAGGCCAGATATTAGTTCCGCGGTAAATATTTTAAGTCGCAGAAACGAGCATCCAAGGGCTAAGGATTGGGAAGCTGTTAAGCGAACAATCAGATATCTTAAAACTACAATTGGCTTAAAATTAACATACACTAATTTAGAAAAACCTGTCTTGAGGGCATATTCTGATTCAGACTGGGCAAATGATCCTACTGACAGAAAGTCAGTGTCAGGAAATCTACTTATGATTGGAAATAACCCACTTCTGTGGACATCAAAAAAGCAGGCTTGTATTGCCATGTCTTCAGCTGAGTCAGAGTACGTGGCTGCCGCTTGCGCAGCACAAGAAACTATATGGATTTTACAACTACTGAAGGAACTGGACCTCGAGCAAGAACTACCAGTAACTCTGTTTGAGGACAACCAGTCTTCCATCAAACTTGCCGAAAGCGATAAGCATCATCAAAGAACCAAGCACATATCCCTTCGGTATCATCTTCTGAGAAACCTTGTCGAGGAAGGGATAATAACTATGACGTACCTTGAAATTGCAGCAATGACTGCAGACCTTCTAACCAAACCCCTTCCCAAGCCTCGATTTGAGCTTCACAGAAATATTGTTTTGAACATTTAAAACTTTTTGTTCCAGGGTTTCAGCGGGGGTGTTAATATGTGCGAACCCCTCTGAACAAAATTATATTCCAGAAAAAAAAGAACTGCCACATTTATTCCCGGACTTATTGAAACTCTTTTCTTCCTTTTCAATGTCATGTGCGAGCATAATAGCTTATGCATCAGTTTCTCCACCTAATTGTGGTTTTTGATGTAGAAGTATATGCTTCGCCACCCTTTTTTTTCCCTCTTTTTCGACACGTATTTTCCTCACTTCTGCTCTATGCGTCTGTAATTAACGACGCAAAAAATGTCTGTCTTCTGTTCTATTATGTGATAAAGTTTATTAAAACAATTAATCAAGATGAAAGTTTAATCACATTATTAAATGAAACTAGCCATGCTTTACCTCACACCTGAATTACATCTTCAATCACATTTTTCAATTTCTTTTTCAATAAAGATTTTAGCACGGCAACTGTCGGTAAAGTCACAAAGGCGTACCATGGATATATCCTGAAGTGTATGGCGGTTCCTGTCTCAACACCGGGACATCAGGTAAGAGAAATAATTTTCCTTACCTTTATTTTTACTATGAAATATGCTTTGACATAAAATTAGAGATCCCTCCTAAATATTTGTCGATTATATATATATATTCTAATAACAATACTTTGAATACACAGTAAGTTGTTGTATATAAGCATGTATATATGCTGTATGATAAATGTATGCTGTAAGATTGATGTAAGATTGTCTTGTGTAAGCGGAATATATTTTATTATTTTAACACAATAATACTGCTTGATAAAATATCATACGAATTGTCATTTTTCCAGCTGAGTGAAAAAATGTCTACCCGGGAGTCGAACCTAGAAGATGCGCCTTAACCCTTTATCTACTGGCGGTACTTATA
The DNA here is from genome assembly GCA_963932465.1 of Maratus speciosus. Classification (NCBI taxonomy): domain Eukaryota; kingdom Metazoa; phylum Arthropoda; class Arachnida; order Araneae; family Salticidae; genus Maratus; species Maratus speciosus. The sequence continues at coordinate 565,509,348 of OZ010793.1, read as the reverse complement.
AGTACTATTACAATAACTTGCAATAAAATTCATTTAATACATCATTAGTTGTAATACAGTTTAGAATGAGTTATAGATGCATTACTTTATCTTGTTCCAAAAGCAATATGGGTTACACAAAAGAAAAATATTTTTAAAAGGATGATTTTTTTTTTGCCATTCACCTTCTCAGCTTTCTTAGCGTTGGAGGGGGGGGGGGGGGAGGGATTTTTCAATTCGGAAATATTTCTATATTTCTATTGTATGAACATTATATTTGTACATTTCCTAACTCTGCAAAATACTAAGAAAAATATTTAAAAGAAAAGAATGGGGTTATAAATATTGCACAAAATCGCTATAAATTCAAATTTAATTAATCCTTCTAAATCCTTCTAAACTAAAATTTATTAAATGATTATGTAAATCTTCTAATGCAGTTTACACAATTCACGAAAAATGCTTTAGAAGATAAAATTTTCATGAATTCATAATTCAGTACATAAAGGGTTAAACTGCGAATATGAGCTATTTAGACCATAAACTGGCCGATACAATTCACTCAGCCTATCTTTTAACAGTAATTTCTGGTCTGTTATCTGAAAGAGCTCAACAGAATAAACCACAAGTAAAGGAACTACATAAAAAGATGGATACACAGTAATTTATTAGGATATTGTTAATGATTAGATGTTATTTTATTAGGAATAGATATTTTTTTAACTTAGCCATACTAATTGGTAAAGCTACCATATGAATTGATATTCTTTCATCTGAGTGTCGGTCGGTTGTTGGTCCGTGTAACTCAATAGGCAGAACGTTGGCAGTTTAAGCCAGAGATTCTGGGTTCGACTCCTGCTCTGAACACTTTTTCACTCAGATCGTAAAATGTCATTTCGTATTATTTTTTTACGTATAGGTATGACGTAGTTAACATAAAGAAGTGTATTTAACGTATCCATTGTTTGATCGAGTTCCTTTACCTTCGGTTTATTCTGTTGAGATGAATATAGACGTGGCAATTTAAGCCAGAAGTTCTGAGTTCGTCATCCGTGTTGGAAATTTTTTTATTCTGATGAAAATATGTCAATTCGGATGATATTTTTACCAATAAGTATAACTGTGTTAACATAATAAAGTGCATCTACGTATACTCATTTAATGGAGTTGCTTTAACTGGGGTTTATTCTATCGAGCTTTTTTGGATAACAGACCAGATGTTATTACTACGAGGTTGTCTGAGTTAATTGTGCTTGCCGGTTGTCAGACCAGGTAGATCAGTCGGCAGGGCATGGGCAGTTTAAGACAGAAGTTCTGGGTTCGACTATGTCCCGGATACTTTTTCATTCAGATGGGAAAATATCAATTCATAAGATGAATATATGAAAAGATGATTGCAATAATATATATAAGTAAAACATATTATGCATTGCAGATGGAATGTTAAGCATACAGATATAAACTATTGCAGGCTATTTAAAATTTGGCTCATAAATGAAATCTGCAGGATTTTTTTAATATTGTTTTATATTTTCATTGTATTTTTTAAAACTATATTAGAGGGATTTTGTAACCCCTCCACATCCCCTCACACAGGAAACTAGCCTACACACATACGAATGACAAAAAAACAGCATATAATCCCTTGTTTTAAAAAATGCCAAAAATCTTAAACGTAACGTCTGATCTCGCCGTCCATAATTGGCCAAGTTCGCTCTTAGGCATGAATGAGCAATCCTCTTTGCTCTCCAAGGGCCTTAGAGACCTGCATCCGATGTTGTTTGCAATCCATGCCAGAGAGGAGCGTCATCGACCTTCGGAAGCCTCCGGGTCTCTGGGTCAAGTTCGGGAGAGTTCAACGCATTCCGACGCAAGAAAGCGAAGGGGGCCCGACCCAGAAGGTTGGATTGACCTGGAACGAGAGGATATTTATTTATATATAATACAAAGACTGTAACAAATTTTTAGGCTAGTCATCGTAGTAACTGGGCTGGAAGATGTGTCGAGAAAGTCATTCACAAATACCAATTTATTTCGCTACATTTAAGATCATTTCCTTTGTTCTCTTTTCTGTTCGCAATAGTCATAAAAAAGCCATTAGTGTAGCACCCATTAAATGTATGTTAGGTTACACCATTTTTACAAGGAAGGTCTCCATAAGGGCATACTCTGAGAAATCTGAAAAAAAATTATAGAATATTCTTCTCATGAGGATAGATATATTTATTAAAATAATAAAAAAAAACGAAGGAAACGCGATAGTGTCCGTAAAAAAAATAATGAAAATTTTGTCATTTGGTGATTCATCACCGGTTAGCGATGGAATAAAATTTAAAAGAATACTGTTTTACGTCAAATACTCTTTAAGGTAAAAATGTTTCATGGTGAACTTGTTTAAATAAATTTAATGTAAATAACTTTAGTTTTGTCAGTTTTAGTTTGTTTTGACTCTAATTTTGTCATATACATATTTATAATGAAAGTTAACAGTGAAATTTTATGAATTAAAGCAAAATTTAAATTAATTAAAGTTGTTTCAATCTCAAAACTAAGTACAATTGAACACTGTCGTTTCAATTTTGTTGCTATGGAACCAAAAACTTCTCCGACATTGAAATGGAAAACTGCAGCCTTCTTCATCTGGCCTTTATTTTGGAATACGCCTAAATATATTAAAATATATTTTTCAATATGGAAATATTTTTTTATATATGAAATTATTTTTACAGTGATAAACTTAAACAATTGCAGCAGCAAGCAACATAAATATGCAATACAAAAAAATGTATGTATTAAACTCTCAAATTGTTCAAGTTTAAATTCATTAAATATTATTTACACGCATTCTCAAAATCAATTAACAAGCAATTTCCAGATCTATTAAAATCGTTTGCTTTTGGCGAGGAAAAGTGCTGCTCGCCAAATCGCTTGACGCTTTCGTCTTTTCGCGCCAAATACTCGAAAGTATTTTATTTTTTTAGTCTTTCTACTGTAATTCGGCAACTCAATTTGACTTATCCTTTATTACATACATAAGTACCGGGTGTCATAAAAAGGACTGACTGATTTTAAAATTCAATAACTTGCAAACGGAGACAGATATTTAAAAAATTCTTGCAGGAGGGTTATGCATAATGTCAAAAGTTTTTTTACAGTGATTTTCGATTTATTTTGAATTACAAAAAATAGATGATCAACAGACGCTAAATTCAGGCTCGATTTTTGGCACTTCGGGACCCACTCAATACATTTTCATCTCCTTTTTCCGCATGGAAGAACAGAAAGACCAAAAAATCGAGCCTGCATTTAGCGCCTACTGTTTACAGCGACATCTATTTTTTGTAATTCGAACTAAAATCGAAAATCACTGTAAAAAAAACTTTTGACCTCATGCATGACCCTACTGCAAGAATTTTTTAAATATCTGTCACCGTTTGCAAGTTATTGAATTTTAAAATCAGTCAGTCCTTTTTAGGACACCCGGTAGTTTAATTGTTTGTTTGTTTTTTTTTTTTGTTTTTTTTTTTTTTTTTCAAAATATTCTGAGAATGACCTACTTTGTTAGGAAATTCTTACGTTAAGGGGACGGTAGAGCTTAAAATCCTTAAAAATAATTTTTTTTTATTTTTGTAAATTTCAACTTAAATGTTATTCAAGGGTACATTATATACATTATGGCATGCATTTATTACAAAAAAATTTTAAAAAAAATTTATTTTTGAGAAAAAAATGGAATTTTACGCGTTGTCTTAGAAATCTTCGAAATGCCCCATGCGTCTTCCATATCAATGAAAATCCCCAATATTTTTTTTTATAAAAGTTTGGTTTATATATATAAATAAAATAAAGCATCGAATTTTATATATATAAATTTAAAGGTTAAAAAAAAAAAAAAATCAAAATTTCAAAATTTTTCAAAAAAAAAAATTTTTTTTAACCTTTAAATTCAAATATATAAAATTCGATGCTCTATTTTATTTCTATATATAAATCAAACTTTTATAAAAAAAAATTGGGGATTTTCATTGATAAGGAACGCGCAGGGAACGCGCACTTCGAAGATTTCTAAGACCTAATTCCATTTTTTTCTCAAAAATAATTTTTTTTTTAAATTTTTTTTGTGATAAATGCATGCCATAATGCATATAATGTACCCTTGAATAATATTTAAGATGAAATTTACAAAAAAATAAAAAAAAAAATTGAAAAAATTTGAAATTTTGAAAATTTTTCGAAAAAATTTCAAATTTTTTCAATTTTTTTTTAACCTTTAAATTTAAATATGTAAAATTCGATGATCTATTTTATTTCTATATATAAACCAAACTTTTATAAAAAATATTGGGGATTTTCATTGATATGGAAGACGCATGGGGCATTTCGAAGATTTCTAACACGACGCGTAAAATTCCATTTTTTTCTCAAAAATAATTTTTTTTTTAAATAAATGCATGTTATAATGTATATAATTACCCTTGAATAATATTTAAGTTGAAATTTACAAAAATAAAAAAAAATTATTTTTAAGGATTTTAAGCTCCACCGTCCCCTTAACAGTTAAAATAAGAGTGGAAAAAATTTAATCATTCTAAATTTAAACAAGAAAGAAAAAAAAATAATGCGTCAAGCATACATTATCAAACACTTTCCAACACATTCAGAGCAATGTAACAAAATTTTACCGTTTAATAAGTTGAAATAGGATGTCTAATTCAACCATATGGAAACGCTTAACACATTTGAAAACCCAGTTTCAGCAATAGCCAACTACAGTCGGAAAATTAATCGAATTCTTTGAGCAGCCCTGTATAGGATATATAGTTCAAAAATTCTGCAAAAATTTAGTTTAGTTAGGAAATACATACCACAGTTGAAAATTCCTATTTCAGCAATTTTCGCTAATAAGGAGAATGATACGTGAATTCTTTGTGCAGCCCTGTATACGAGGTATAAAATTTATACGCAATGAGTTACATGCAAAAAATTAGTTAAATTTAAAAGCGCATACCGAAATTGAAAACACACTTCCAGCAGTTATTCCTCAAAGACAGTACACTGTAAAAAAAAAAAAAAAAAACGGACTAAAAAACGGAAATACTACTGGCAATCTAGACGCCAGTACTATTTCCGTTTTTTTACGGGAATTTTTATCCATAAATTACAGAAAATTTTCCTTTTTTCTGATTAAAAACGGAAATTTTTCTGTAATTTATGGGTAAAAATTCCCGTAAAAAACGGAAATAGTACTGGCGTCTAGATTGCCAGTAGTATTTCCGTTTTTTAGTCCTTTTTTTTTACAGTGTACTGTAACCGACTTCTTTTGTGTATCCCTGTAAATAAACGATAAATGCTATGAATGCCCTATTCTACAGTAATCATCTTGTAGTGAAATTCTGTGATGTATATCTATTTCATTACCTTTGAAGCAGCGTAATGTTATTAAAATACACTGCAAACAATTTTTCCCCACTGACCATAATGTAACGGAATTCTTTTGAGCGCCCCTGTAAATGAACTATTAATGCTATACACTTCATATTCAATACCGAACATGCCATAGTAAACATCATTAACATACATCGATTGCATGGAAAGCCTGATATATTTACGCGAGTTAGAGCGTGGATAGGCAGACAGATGGCCAGATGGAGAACGAACAGACGGAAATACGGACCGACAAACCGAATTCATAAACCCTTTTCAACTATCTTGGAAAGTGTTAAAAAGACGGATATAGTTTTAAGAGTTATTAATTAACAGTTCACTTCGTCAGATGGAGAAAGAATATATCCTGTAACATAAAAATAAATCTGCTTACTGACTGCATATTTACTGATCTGCCTATATACTATACTATATGGATTTACTTTTATCCTTGTAGCTATAGCACACTCCACATGATAAAGGGAGCCACTAACTAATTGCTTAAAACTTATCATCGTGTTACGTATATTTTATGAAGTAAAATAAGGGTTTTTTTTTTTTTTTTTTTTTTTTTTTTTTTTTGAATTTGAATTAGATGAAATGTAAAGTTATGAGTAGAAAGACATTTATAAATATTCATCCTTTTCCTACAGCATTGCATTTTTCGCTAAAGTTAACCAGGAAACTCGCTGGCAAGATATACTCATTCGAGTATAACATCAAAAAAATTCTCAGAACAATCAGTGAACTATGCTGCGGATTATTCTCATATTTTTAAGCGACTTTAAAAAAAAAAGAATCTTCTGTTTTCATCATTGTGCTTGCATGTGTGCACGTATATTCTAAATTTTCTCAGGATTTATAGGTAACTTTTACCACTCCGAATTTAATACACTAGAAAAGATTTTAAGTTGAATGTAGCCATCATACAGTCTATAGCTTTTCTACAGAATCGTAAAATATTTTAATATATGATTGTCGATTGTGTATTAACCGTTTGTTATCCTGGAAATTTAAGCGCCTTTATGCCTGAGAGAATGACGGCATACAACAAATAAGCATAGACCTTTCAGAATTAGCCAGCGTAAATAGGCCTGAAACTTATTTTCAAAATGAATGTTGTTCCTTAACCACAACTGATCGTATTGAAATATTGATCAAGAAGATCTGGTCAACCTTGCCTTTCATTATTGAGCTTTGACCGCTGCGCTAACACACTCGCGTGCAGTTACGAAACACGACTGATGTTTTTCTGCTGATTGTGTAGGCAAAATTGATGCCCTGTTCAGTCTAATTTTAAAAGAACTATGCCAATAAAAATTTCAATCATCCCGGTAATTTTGGACAAAAGCCTATAAACCATTCAGAATTAGATTGTGGATGTAGGCATGGTTCTTGTTCTCAACATGAAAATTGTTTAGCAACCACTTCTGATAGTATTGAAGATGTTTGATTGGTCGCAAGGATCTTGTCAATATTGCCTGTCATTATAATGCTTAGAATAGTATTCATTTAATATTCATCATTCATGTTGGTAAACACTAAATGATTTTTGACTACAGCTGATGTAGGCAAACATTTGACGTGCTCCGCCTGATTCTAAAAGGTTTATGGACGAGCATGCCATTACCGCCAATCACATAATTGTCTTAATTAGGAAATTTTTATTTATCCATACGAGTATTGTCAACTTCTCGGGTGTGGGTTATCATATTTTTGACAAACATTTCCAATATAAGCATCGTATATGTCACCCTTAACTTATTTGCAAAGCTATTCTACCTTCAACAACGTAAATTTAATTTAATATTTATAATAATAAAGGTTTGACACAAACAGAACTCTGTCTCTTGTCTAACCACTCTCGCTAAAATACTCCAACTGGTGCACAATAAGTAAACAAACAAGTTGGAAGTTGCACGTCAAACGTGGCAAATTATTAAATTGACGAAATTCGTACTATAAGTAGTTTTATCAACATTTTTTGCACCGCATGTTGTACTGAAAGTATATTTTAGTGCACTTTATAAGTGTATATCTATTTCATTTTCTTCGAAAGGCTGTAACGTCATTAAAATGCAACTAGAAATATTTTTTCCCATTAGCCGTAATGTAACGGAAAACTGTTAACTGTGCTTGTAATTAAACTATACATCCGATTTTCATAAAATTTGAAATGACTCGACAAAATTTTGCAACAATTATATTAGATCGATCGGAAAGTCATGTAGTGTTGGGAAAATCAATTCGTACCGGAAAATTCTGTCCGGTAATTATTATACATTAAATATCGGAATCAAAGTCTAATAATTAAATGATAGAATTTCCGGTATGAATTTATTTTCCCAACACGACACGACTTTCCGATCGACCAAATATACGAGGGCATTTCGAAAAGTAAAGATACAATGGCTCGCATTCCTTAAAAAAAACATTTATTTAGAAAACGTAAGTTACATCTTATTAACTGGATTATTTATTATTTTTCGACATAATCACCCCCGTTATCCAAACATTTGTTAAGTCGGAGCACAAGCTTTTGTATCCCACAGTCATAGAAGGTTTACGCCTGTTGTCGGAACCACATTTCAACTTCATCTTTGATCTCATCATCGTCGTGGAATGATTTTCCTCCAAGATGTGACTTCAGGTAACAGGAGACGTCTATTCGCACGAATTGCTTCCTCCGTTCTCTGAAGAAGGACATCAGAGATCACAGATCGCCAACCTGTTCTTTGTTCGTCATGAACATCGGTCCTACCTTCAGAGAAATGACGGCACCGTTTCTTTACATTTTGACGATTCATAATGTTCCCATAAACAGAAACAATTTCTTTGTGAATATCCGCTGGTCGCTGAGCTCTTGCATGAAGAAAACGTATGACGGAGCGCACTTCGCATTTGGCGGGATTCTGAATCGGCGGAACCATTTTAAACACGACCTACTCCAATCAGAATCAACGTTGAAATGCCGAACGACCGCGAGGAGAAAGCTAACGGTTCTAAGTTAACAACTGTGTTGCCAACTTGCTTGCCAAAACTTTTCTTTTCCTCCGGCGTACGGTGTATCTTTACTTTTCGAAATGCCCTCGTATTTAAAATTTCAGACCATTCGGTTGTGTAGTTTTTGCTCTGTTATATGCGGACGGACAGACGGGCCGAACGACGTCTATAGGTGCTACGTATTCATATAATTACGAACACACCTAAAAATGACAATATTAACATGAGTTTTTTTTTTTTTTTTTTTTTTTTTTTTTTTGATAGTTTTAAGCAAGTCGGAAACTAAAATACAGCCACTTGAAGCTGTCTTCCTTTTTGTTTAAACATTACTTATTATTACGAAAATTTTTTAATGCCTTAACAAAATTTACACGAGATTCATTAATATATTACAATTTCGTACCAGTTTTAGGTTCATTCCCATTAAAATGTCAAGAAATAATAAGGATATTTAAGCAGCATGTTTATACCTTCGGTTTATTTGCCTTATTCTTTAAAATGCTACTGATATGGAATGAATTTTTCATAATAAAATGAAATAATTGATTATTGTATTGGCATACTAGAAGAATTGTAACAATTATAATTTCCTATTTCCTATATTTACATAGAGAATATCTGGTTATGTGTTTAAAGTAAAATGTTTGAACAATGTCTTGAGAAGATTAAAGTATTTTTGTTAAATATTTTCGAAGGGTGACATAATAAAATGTAAAATGTTTATTACTTTCATAAAGTAAAAATAACAACTTTATGTTTATATTAAATTATTCTTCCATTCTACCATTATTATTATTTTTTAATATTGTGCAACTTTACAATCAAATATTTTCAGAAATATTTCTAGTACTGCCGATTTGAATTGCTCTGAAAAACAGGCATAGAAGCCAAATTGCCTTCGAACTACATAATTTGATATTTTTATCAAATAAAATTTGATAAAATAAACGTTTAAAAAGGGTAAATATATATATATATATATATTTCACAGTTTTTGTTGGTGGTCGGTAATGTTGATTTAATGGTTATATATATATATATTATTTATATATTTCTTTGGATTTACCTTACAAGATTTTAGTATTTTCCCAGATCATGATAAAATTATTATTAAAATTGCATTTTCAAATTAAGTAGGTTCTATGTTCGTAACTGTGATGTTCACGGAAATGAGTTCCAAAAACTTGACGGCTGTTATTTTTTTTTTTAATTATTTGTAACTGGCTAAATATTTGACAGAATTGAATTCTTCTGCTGAATAAATTTTTTAATTAATATTACTCTGTTTTATAATCCTTACCTGTTTTTGTCTTGCCGTAAAACCGGTGTTGGGATCTCTGCGTTCATGATTGTTTTCATATTTAAACATAAACGAAAAATCATGGATCCAGAATAGATTATGAAACACTTTCCAACACATTCAGAATACGGTAACAAAACTTTACAATTTATTAAGGTAAAAGATGTTTAAGTAAACAATTAAGAAAATGCATAACGTATTTAAAAATCCAATTTCTGCAGTTACCATGAATTAGAAAAAAATATCCGATTTTTTTTGCACAACCCTGTACATGATCTATAGATTCATACGCATATTAAAAGTTAGTTCAATTAAATGGATAGCACAGTTGAAAATTCCCATTCAGCAAATACCTTCAATAAACGAAACAAATAACATAAAAATTTTGTTTTTAAAGTCAATTCCTATTTAGGTCATCAAAGAAAAATTTCATATAATCCCTTAAGCTAATATTAGTTTTTGTTGCCTTAAAATATCTCAATTTGGTGATTTTCTATAAGCAAGTAGGTTTACAATAGAAGTCTATGGGAATTTGGCGAAATAATAGAGATATCGCCAAGTTGGCGTCACTTTTGGTGACCCATTTTGGTCGCCAAATTTGGCGATATATTGCCAAGTTGGTGACAAACTTGGGGGCATTTGGCGACAGAACAGCGTCCCCCCTATGGTAACCCCCTTATAGATATGAAGATGTATTAAATGCTTCAATAACCAATGGCCGCCATTTTGTCTCCCATGTAAAACTAAAATTAATTTTTTTTTTTTTTTTTTTTTGATATAAACAAAAGGACTACGTCTGAATTCATTCATATTTATAAAAACTTTTCAAAATAACAGACATTACATTACATTACAAGATAAAAACACTAAAAACAATATAAAAGGACGTTTCGGATTCATTCTGGATTCTGACTCATCAGGAATTAGCTGATGAGGCATTCAGAATGAATCCGAAACGTCCTTTTATATTGTTTTTGGTGTTTTTATCTTGTAATGTAGTGTAATGTCGGTTATTTTGAAAAGTTTTTATAAATAAAATTAATTAATTAAAATTTAATTAATGAATTAATATTTGAAAAAGCTGTATTAACATCAATTGTCACCCAGTACAAGTAAAAAAAAAAAAATTATTTCAACATGATAGGATGAATAATAAGTATTTTATTAAGGATTGAAAATTTTAACAAGATATATAAATAAATAAATAAATATAGGTAGAGAGTGAACTAATAGTAGGAATTGAAAAATGCACTTGAGATCTTTTGTGTAGCCCTATATATGATCTATAAAATTTACAAACACCAAGTAATATGAAAAAAAGAAAGTTAAATTTTAAGACGTGACAATAACTGAAAACGCACTTCCAGCAATTATAGGCAGTAAGTACTGTGGACAAATACAGTCAAACTTCCCTTTAACGAAATCCCTATAAACGAAGATTTCTACTGAACGAAATAGTCTGCTAAACCTTTACTTAGAGCACTATTAGCATGCAAATTAATCTCCCTATTACGAAGAATATATTCTATAAAACGAAGTTTGTCCCACTTTCTTGCGTGCACAATATTTAAACGGAGAGGTTGCTGCTGCGATGGATGCATGGATTTATTTCAGTGGATTGTATGAAAATGAAATTATTTATATATTAAACCATTTCCATTTAAAAGAAATGATAAAAAGGCCTTCGATACAATAAGAAGGGGATTCCAGTTTCACGAAAATGTTACAGGTGGAATTGTTTGGATACTTACAGTAGTGCGAATTTTTTTTGTGAACAGTGTATTTTTTTTTATAAGAAACCTGTACAAAGTAATATTACAGACTTTTTTTAAGTTAAGTATTTGAAATACTGAGAAAACGAAAAAAAAATACATCACACTCCAGTTTTTTTTTTTTTTAGATTTTTTAGGTAGCTTTCATTACAAAAAGCTACCTATTGCAGCCGTTCGGAGTAAAGCGATTTCAAAAAATTTTGGTATATTTTCATCAATCATGACACCCATGCCCCGAAACCACCCTCCGTTCAAAATTGATATATATATATATATATATATCTGACCTTTGTCACACTGTAACTCTCATATTTATGAACCGATTTCTATGAAATTCGGTGTGTACATAGTAAATACCAATGTCTCGACCGAGTTCGTTGGCCAGCTTCATCCGCCGTTTTGTTTCAAAATGGCGGACATTTAATTTTTTTTTTAAATTTAAATCTTGAAATGTGATACCAAAAAATTGGAAATGGAAAAATATTTTTCTTCTTATGTGTTTGACCTTGATAAAAAGATTCGGGAGCAGTTTTTGTTTCGTCTATATCTTAAAAAATGGCTGAGTTATAGCATTTTGAATTTCTAGCGTGGCTGACATTTTGAAACGTCCTGATTTTTGTCACGTGATAACAGGCGTATTTATGAACCGATTTGGATGGACCTTGGTGTATACATAGTACATACAAATATCTCGACCGAGTTCGTTGGCCAGCTTCATCCGCCATCTTGTTTCAAAATGGCGGTCATTTAAAAAAATTTTAAAAATTTAAAATTTAAAGTAAGATACCAAAAAATTGGAAAATGAAAAAGATTTTTTTTGTATGTGTTTGACCTTAATACAAAGATTCCGGAACAGTTTTTGTTTCGTCTATATCTAAAGAAATGGCTGAGTTATAGCATTTTGAATTTCTATTGTGGCTGACATTTTAAAACGACCTGATTTTTGTCACGCGATAACAGGCGTATTTATGAACCGATTTGGATGGAACTTGGTCTGTACATAGTACATACCAATGTCTCGACCGAGTTCGTTGGCCAGCTTCATTCGCCATCTTGTTTTAAAAGGGTTGCCATTTACAAAAAAATTAAATTTAAAATTTAAAATGAGGTATTAAAGAATTAGAAAATGAAAAAGATTTTTTTTATGTGTTTGGCCTTGATACAAAGATTCCGGAGCAGTTTTTGTTTCTGAAAATTTGTTCTTTTGTTTATATCTTTAAAAATGTTTGAATTATAGCACTTTGAATTTCTAGCATGGCTAACATTTTGAAACGATCTTGTATTTGTCACGCGATAACACACGTATTCGCCTATTTCGATGTAAGAAGGCATGTGGATAGCATACATCAATATCTCGACCAAGTTCGCTGGCCAGATTCATCAGCTGTCTTGTTTCAAAATGGTGGCCATAAAATTAAAAAATATATATATTTAAAGTGAGCTGCAAAAAAATTAGAAATTGAAAAAGGTTTCTTTCTTAAGTATTTGACCTTGATATAAGGATTCAGGAGCGCTTTTTGTTTGTCTTTATCTTAAAAAATGGCTTAGATATAGCAGTTTCAATTTCTAATGTGGGTGACATTTTGAAAAATCTGATTTCTTGCCTGCGACAGCACTCGTATATATCAACCGATTTCCGATGTGAGTGAGCATGTGCACAGCAATTACTAAAGTCTCGACCAAGTTCACTGGTTAGCCTCATCCACCATGTTGTCTTAAAATGGCAGGCACTTTAAGAAATCGCCGAATTTGGCAGCCAAATATAAGTTACTTTAAAGAAAAGCAGCTTGGATAAAGCTGACTAATTTCGCGAAATTCTCATTCATTATATTGATAAAAATTAGTATTGAATCTCCTATATTCGGTTTCCACTAAATTGAGCTTCGTGTGTTTGAATAATATAAGTTGTCTTTTTTAAAATAAGGAATATGAAAGCTACCTCTTCCTCCCGGCACTGGCCGGAAGGACTTTTTTTTCTAGACATTATTCTAATTAAATATTTCTCATGTATCTACATGACATAAAACAAAATTTACTGCCCGAATTAAAATACATTTTTCCAATATTTCCATTTTAGGTACATTTTTCATTTTATGCATGTGTATTTTATTATACAAATGTCATGAATTTGAGTTGATTTCTGTTTAACGAATTTTCTTCATAACGAAGTGTTTAAGTGTAACGATGAGACTTCGTTAAATGGAAGTTTCACTGTACTTTATTGCGTTCCTGTAAATGAACGATAAATTATATACACAACTTTTTCTACATTAAGCGTTTTGTAGTATACCTCAGTGATATATACAAATTTCAATATGTTTAAAACAGTTTAATATAATTAAAATACACCGCAAACGATTTCCCCCCATAAGCCGTAATGTAACGGAATTCTTTTAAGTGTCCCTGTAAATGCTACACACTTCATTTTCAATACCGGACATGCCAGAGTGATATTCAACAACATATATCAATTTCACGGCAATCTGACATCGTTTATGCGAGTTAGAGTACGGACGGACAGACACACAAACCGAATTCATAAACACTTTTCAATTATGTTGAAAATGTTCAATTATGTTAGAAGCTATTAAATTTCTGTCCACGGCCATGACTCAATTTATTATGACAGTGGTTATTTATCAAATGGCGATATAACTAAACACTGTTATATTTTCAAACAGAACCTGACATTAGCTTTATAAAACAATGAAATAAAAATAAATAATGTATCATTAAATGAATATTTTAACACTTTATCTACAGACGGTACTTATAAGTACCATTAAAATAACTTGTTATAAAATTCTTTTAATACATCGATTAGTAGTAATACAGTTTAAAACGAGTTATAGATGCATTATTGGTTACAAAAAACAAAAATATTTTTAAAAGGATGATTTCTATTGCCTTTGCATCTTTTCAGCTTTCTTGGCGTTGTGTGTGTGTGTGGGGGGGGGGGGGGGGGGATTTTTCAATTCGGAAATATTTCTATATTTTTATTGTAAGAACATTATATTTGTACATTTCCTAATTCTACAAAATACTAAGAAAAATATTTAAAATAAAAGATTTGAGTGGGGTTATAAATATAACACAAAATCCTATAAATTCAAATTTTATTAATCCTTCTAAATCCTTTTAAACATTTTTAAATGATTATGTAAATCTTCTAAAGTGGTTTCAAAAATTCACGAAAAATGCTTTAGAAGATAAAATTTTCATGAATTCATAATACATAAAGGATTGATGTATTTCAATTTACTGAGTTTTATGATTTTAAAAATAATTTTTAAGCTTTTTTTTTAATCCAGGAAATCATTTTTCTCTTGCTTTTTAATTATTGTAAGCCACTTGTGAATAGTGTTGCCACTGCCAGGTGCCCTGCGTAAATCAAGGCTCTAATTGCTCTAGACACCACTAATTTCTTACGGTTTATCTCTCCTTCTTTAATCGCAGATAATTCTACCATAGATAAGGCGAAGAAAATTACTTTAAAATACCTGTGTCCAGAGCATTTGAAGCCGCGATTTACGCAAGAAACCTGGCAACACTACTTGAGATGTATACAGTTTTATTCAGAGGCGTCGCGATGGGGGGGGAGCCTCCCCTCCAATATATGTGAACTTGAGATATTTGAACTTAGAGTTGGGAAATTATAGATTTTTTAAACACTTTTTCTTTTTTTTAAATAAAAAGTTTAAAAAAGAAAAAAATTGTTTTGCTGAGTACTTTTCTGAGTTCTGTAATAGTAAAATAGTTAAACTTTGAACAGAAATACAAAAAGCAGCCAGACTCAATTTCTTATTGTGTTTCTCTGTGCTACGAAAATATCACGAAAATATCATACATCTACCAGACCTGAATTTCTCTACTGTTGTCTATCAACAGTGTCTTTAATGCATTTCCTCCAAAACTTTGTTTCTTTTTCAAAAATCTAAAAATATGAGTCTATTTTCATATGAAGTACGATTGTGACTCGTACACAATTGAAGACAAAAACTTTCCTTAAATAAACCAATAATTATCATTTTTATGTTTTTAGTTTCAGCATTTTTCATTGGGAAGATTTTTTTTTTTTTTCGTATAAGTATCATTATCATTAAACACACATTGAACATACCATTTTAGTTGGAAAAAAGAACAAATTAGTTCACATCGGGAAATTTTTGAATTATAAGTTGGGAAAATTTTGAACACTCGCCCCCCAAAAAAATTTTTTAGCCACGCCCCTGCTTTTATTATATTTTCAAAATTTTCAAAGAAAAAGAAAATGTACTTAATTAAAGCTGAAAATCCAGAGAGCGTAATTATACGTCCCCCACCCCTACCGTCCCTTAAGGGTATCTATGAATAAACACCTTCACCAATGAATAGTTCAAACTGATTACGGAATAGAAACTTTTTTTCTTACTCTTCCAAATGAAATTAATCCTCAAAAGGATTTTGTTTTGCTGTTTGTTTCAAAAAGTAACTAAATCCCAGATTTGTAATCACGTAAAATGAAACATTTCATTCTTCAATACGCATCAATAACTCACAAATAAACATCTCTCATCAATGAATATTTCAAACTGATAACGAATTGGAAACCTTTTCTTTTCTTTTTTTTTTTTTTTTTTTTTTTTTTCTTCAAATGAAACTTACTGCCAAAAGGATTTAGTTTTGTTGATCCAAAAGATTCGAGGATGCGTTTTTTCCTTGCGCGCATGGGTGATCAGGCCCCTCATCTTCTTGAATTCCTGAGGGCCCTGACGACTCCTTGCGTGTTCCGAATACGACACCATGGATCTTCTCTATCCCCGAGCAATATCGTGCGCGATGACGCCACGCGCCGTCGCATGTTTGACACCAAAACCTTGGCGTAATAGCGACCTGCAGTGAGTGTCACGGTGATGCTTGCGGGGAAAGTTTGAACTTCCTAATCGCCCTCAGTGGAAATAATCCATCCGAATGCTTCTAGAAGTCCCGTCCCTCTTTGACCTTACAGCCTACCTTTGATTTGACAACATATAAATATAGTAAAACGAAATGCCACACAAAATGCTTTGTCGCTGAACCCAATAACCGTTAATATTATTGATTTTTTTGAAGAAAAAAAAATACCTATGTTTCTTTTCTTTTTCTTTGTAGAACATATCTTCATAATTATTTTGTTTTTTCTTTTTTCTTATTTAAGTATTGCGCGGCAGCGCAATACTTATTTATTTCCAGTGTCACTTCTCAATGTTAATTTAAAATAGAAAAGCCTATGGAGATGATAACTTTTTCAATTTTTCTTCCCCCCTTTTTGTCCCTGATGCCACTCATTTTTAATTCTTTGCTAATTCTAATAATATTATAAATTCAAAGTGTAAAAACATTTGCCTGACGTCAGGGTCAAAATGGATCATAAAATGCCTTTGCATATAGGTGGATTATAATCTAGAGAGTAAAATGGGCTACATTTTATTTACATTATTCAAATATTTTTCTTAATAATTCCAAATTTCGCTTTTTTCATTGAGAATCAACGGACATTTTCTAATAAAATTTAACTTTTTTCCCTTCATTGTTGTAAATAATTCAAAAGCCGTAATAATAATTTGCCTATATTTAGTTGAATGATTTTCACGTGAAACATGAAACTGAAGAAACTGAAATAGTTTTTTTTTTTTTTTTTTAGAATTAAAAAGAAGATGAATATGGCGTCATAGTGGAAATAAAAATGACATTTTCAAGCAGATTTTTTAAAGTTCAGATTGTAATTTTTTGACGAAACTACAGCAACCTGCATTACTGCACTGGTGAAACATTTTGAATTATACATAGGTAAATTGCATCACAAATTGTGATGCTATATCGCACAAATCAAAACCTGATGATGATATACCCTCCATTAATTTTGAAATGTGTTCGTCTGAATTCAGTAGTTATTAAAAAACTTGACATATTAAACAAAAACTTAATTTGCAGAACAAATTAAAAAAACAAAATTTATTTCCTAAATTGTTTAAGCCCGAGAAGGGGCAGATATTAAAATATTTCATTCAATTCGTTCTACATTTAATGTTAAATTTTTGTAACAAATAAGTTAAACCAATTGAACATTAAAAAATAAAAATGAAATTCATACAATATAATACTTTAAACACCTATATACTTAGATTCCGTTCAAATGAAATCGAAATAAATCTTAGACTTTTTCCATTTTTAAGTTGTAAATATTTGTACTGCAGATTTTACATTATGTTTATGACGATTGTACATAATATGATAAGATACATGCAAAATACAAAACTTTAAAAAAGTCTAAGATTTATTCGATTTCATTTGAACGGAATCTAAGTATATAGGTGTTTAAAGTATTATATTGTTTGAATTTCATTTTTATTTTTTAATGTTCAATTGGTTTAACTTATTTGTTACAAAAATTTAACATTAAATGTAGAACGAATTGAATGAAATATTTTAATATCTGCCCCTTCTCGGGCTTAAACAATTTAGGAAATAAATTTTGTTTTTTTAATTTGTTCTGCAAATTAGGTTTTTGTTTAATATATATATATATATATATATATATATATATATATATATATGATTTGATAATATTTAAATTATAATAAACGGTCAAGTGCGAGTGTTACTCGCGCTCAGAGAGTTCCGTACAATAAATATATAAAATATTAACTGTATTATTAAAAAACAAGTTGGAAATTGCACGCCAAACGTGGCAAATAAGGTGTATTCGTACTATAACTAGTTTTATAAATATTTTTTGCACCGCATATTGTGCTGAATGTATATTTTAGTGCACTTCATAAGTGCATATCCATTTTATTCTGTTCGAAAGGCTGTAACATCATTAAACTGCACTTGAAATATTTTTTTCCCATTGACCTTAATGTAACGGAAAATTTTGACTGTCCCTGTCATTAAATTATACATCCGATTTTCATAAAACTGGAAATGACTCGACAAAATTTTGCAACAATTATATATTCAAATTTTCAGACCATTCGGTTGGGTAGTTTTTGCTCTGTTATATGGGGACGGACGGGCAAACAGACAGACGGACCGAACGACGACTATAGGTGCTATGTATTTATATAATTACGAACGCAACTAAAAATGAAGTGCCACATAAAATGCTTTGTCGCTGAACCCAATAACTGTCAATATTATTGGCTGTCGATTTTTTTTTTTTTTTTTTAAGAAAAAATACCCTCTGTTTATTATTATTTTTTTTTCTTTGTAGAACATATCTTTATAATTATTTTGTTTATTTCGTTTTAGGCGCTTTCGTAATTATATAAATACGTAGCACCTATAATCGTCGTTCGGTCTGTCTGTCCGTCCTTCCGCATATAAGAGCGCAAAAACTACCCAACCGAATGGTCTGAAATTTTAAATACATAATTGTTGCAAAATTTTGTCTAGTCATTTCAAATTTTGTGAAAATCGGATGTATAGTTTAAGGCTGTTCTCAACTGCTCTGTTCAACAAGCGCAAAACGTTTTGACACATTTATAAATTCCTTTTTTAACGGAAAGCTATAAAATTGGAAAACCTGACCATGGAAGCGAATTGGAATCGAACTGTGTTTTCCATTTTTTGATAAATAAATTACCTATTGCGTTATAAGCGGTTTTGATCACGTGACAAATAAGTTTTTCGCCCTTTCTTGAGTGGTTATACTACTTTCTCGCGGATATTCGGTTCAAAACGCCCACTTTGACACTATTTTCTGACAGATCTATTGCGTTTGCAAAAAAAAAGAAAAAAACAGCTCGATTACATAGTTTCTGAACAACAATAGCTGCTATTTTCATGCATTTCCGAACAAAAATAAATTATTAAAAATTATGTCATAAAGTTGCCCTCTCGGATTTGAGAACAGCAGGGACAGTCAAAAGATTTCAGTTACATGACGGCCTGGGAAAAAAGTATTTCAAGTGCATTTTAATGATGTTACAGCATTTCGAACAGAATGAAATTGATATGCATTTATGAAGTGCACTAAAATATGCAGGGTGATTTCTTTTAAAGTCGTGAAAGTAAAATCCTATAACAAAAGAACCAATGATCCAAATCACCTGAAATTTCTCCAGTATGCTCCCAAAGCAATGGCAATTTTTTAGCCGTCGTTAAAAAAAACTTAAAATCGCACCGACAGATGGCGCTGTATATGCAGTAAAGTCGGGAGACGAGCTTGCGCACGACACACGCACAGTGGCAATAAAAACCTGAAGCACGCACACTTCGTGTTCATTATTCTGATATCAATCCCTGCGATTTCTGGCTCTGGGGGTACCCAAGAACGCTGTGTATTGTGATGGTGTTACGAACTTAGCTAACCTAAAAGCACGCATTGTGCACCAGATCCGCATCATCCAGCCGGATATTCTTTGCTTTGTTGTGGAACATGCGGTTTCACGTTTCCAATTCGTAGCTGAAAACGGGGGACAGCACATTGAAAATCTCTTGTGTTAGTCGTGCAGTTCCGTATGAATGCATTGCTCCATATTTTTATTTCGTTCTGTTTCTGCGAAGGTGTTTGCAGTGTCTTTACCCAATTACTGCTTTCTGTATGTTTATGATATGCGTAATAAAGTTTTCTTTTTCTTGAAGTACCGTCCATTGTTTTCTTCCCACTGACGATATTCTTTGTTTCTGTTAACTTACAGCGCCATCTGTCGGTGCGATTTTAAGCGTCTGCACAGATCATCATCTCCTCGAGTTGACGGCTGAAATTTTAGGATTAGTTAAATATCGATTAGCGTATTGAAATGTAACTGGTCTGCCAAGTCATATCTTTGTGCAAACCACCTACAGTCACGATTTTACGGGTTAATTGGTGGATTTTCCATTGTGTCTTCCTGAACCCATTCCTCTATGTTTTCAAACTTTTGGATGCAGGAAAATACAATAGTAAACCTATCAGTTAACCACTAAAATTAGGTCTTCAGGTGGTTTCTACCAAGATATGACTTGACAGACTAGTTGCATTTAAATATGCTAATCTAGTTTTAACTAATCGTAAAATTTCAGCTGTAAACTCGATGAGGTGATGGTGTGTGCAGACGCCTCCCGGTCTATTATAAATGTCGGAATTCTAATCTCAATAGCACTCTGGTCAATCTGGCAATTATCCCTACTATTTATAGAACACTATTCCTTTAAGTTCGTTTTAGTGATGTTAATGAACTTATGCATATGCATCATACATATTATACATATGCATATAATACGTAATACATTTGCATCATACATATTATAGGTATGTGTATAATACATAATACATATGCATCATTATGACGTCATAATAAACAAAACATTTTTTGTCGCCAAATTTGAGAATTGACATGATATATTACCAAATTTGACGAAACTTTGCAAAATGTCGCCAAGCTTGGCGAATATTTGACGCCAGTAGCTATTTTTCAATGAGTTAATGATTAATGCGAGCCATCTACTTTTTATTTTTTCGCATATCATCTAAATAGTTTAATGATATAACGTAATAATATTTTCAAAGTGCTTATAGTTTCGTCACTGCCCAAAACCTCTGCTGTTGTTATTATATTGTACTGTTATTATAGTTACTGTGACTATGTTGTTAATCTTTACACCGCTAAAACTTCTGTATTATATAAAGAGAATTTACGGAAACTATTAAAGCATTGAAACTGCCAGTTCTCCTTATGATTATTATAATTCTATAATATGTAACCTGTAAATCGATATGTACGTTAGAATGAATCTTCTATAATCCGGTTCCTCGCATTTTAGTTTTCTGGTTTCGAATAAAATTAGCTAAAATCTTAAAACCATGGCACATTGACTAATTCTTCAACACGATCAGATGAGAAGAATGATAGATTTTCAAATGGATCATGGCAGTGAGCCGGTAGACCTTCTATTCTTCCTTAATCGAGTCTATTGAAAAGGTTAACGTGAAACAAAAAGATATTAGCATCAATATGGTTTAATGCAAATGCAGATATTGTCAAAGGATTTCATAAGAACCATTTCACTTGTACCCAGTCGTATCAGTTAAAATACAACAATTGGCAGTGAGCCCAATTAAAAAAGATTACTTAATAGGATTAAAAATTTCCGCATAAGAGAACGAATCGTAACTGCTAAGGAAACATGCATAAGTGAGTTAAGAGATATTTGTCACGAAAGATAAAATACATAACAACACAAAATATATGATGTGCTTCCATGATCGTAAAGAGTTCTTGATTCTCTATCAAAAGCTTCCGACTTGGCGAAAGAATGGGCAAGTAAATTAAATTATGAATAACAGTAACATGATGCAACGTTTAACATGGAATTAATACGGCAAATACTGCTTGCTAGAAGCGGCTAGTACTTTAATATAAAAAGAAATAAAGTATAAATTTGTAAAGCTCAATAAAATAAATTTAGGTATTTTTATGTTAGCCGGGCGCAAGTGGCAAATCGCCAAATACTGTTCCCAACTCCCATTGTTCATATTGCATTCATTTCTTTTAAAGATTTATACTTATCAGTCATCTCATTTAAAATAGATGCATTTCCCTCATTTTATTTAATAGAATATTTAACATAGAAATAATTAAATAAATAAATAAGAAATAATAACATAAACCAAAATATTTTATTTGAAAATCAAAGCATTGTTTCTAATTTACACATGTGAAAAATGAAAACTGCTATTGGCGAAAAAACAAAAGGCTAATGAGGAGATTTGCTCCCGGCTAACATAAAAGTACCGAAATTTAAGTTTTTTGATATTAATATAGTTTAGAATAACAAACTTGAAAAAACATACAAAAAGTAGTGATATCCCAACAAAAAGTTTTTGGTAAAAAAAAAAAAAAGCGCCAAGTTCTCCTTAATGTTTCGGCTAGAAAAAGTAGTGATATCTGAAGTTCGCACAAGTTAAAAGCCAAACATCCCAAATCTTTCATTGAAAATGGCTTCCTGCGACTTGGCCGTTAATGCCTCCGAGAGAGTTTTTCAAATTTTAAAATATGTACAAATGAGCTACATGTCAACTACATTTTTTGATAATTTTAGGCATTTTGTGGCACAGAGTACAGAAATAAAATACACATTTGAAAAAAGCATTTAAACAACTTCAGTCTATTTAAATGATTAGAAGTTAAAAATAACAAAATACTTGTATTCAGGAGATACCATCCCTAATTGCTAAAACATAATTAGTATCAGCTTTTAACTGTTTATAAATCGAATACCTCTTAATGTATGCGAACAAACTATAATAAATGTTCAAACGAAAAAAATCTCTTTCATCAATACACAAGATTTCAATATTATACAATAAAATATAATGTAACATATTGTGAGATTTGAAGTAAGTAAATTTTGTTTTATTTCTTGGGTTTTACGTTGATGACTTTAGCTTTAGACCGTACAAAATGGCAATTAAACCACAAGTGGACTAAATGATCTGTAATCAAAACTAATGTTTGTTGAAACTGAATGTTAGTTATCAGAAATCTTTTACTTATAATGTCTTTATGTGAATTTGCCTCTTTGCATTCTAATATTACTTTTAATATTTAAATAATTCATAAATGCGTAATTTCCAATCATTAATTTTGAAATACCATAGAAGGCATTAACGGCCAATTCGCAGGAAGCCATTTTCAATGAAAGATTTGGGATGTTTGGCTTTTAACTTGTGCGAACTTCAGATATCACTACTTTTTCTAGCCGAAACATTAAGGAGAACTTGGCGCTTTTTGTTTTTTACCAAAAACTTTTTGTTGGGATAATTTATTTTCATACATTAATTATTTTATTTAGTAACGTATAAATATTTTTTTTTAATGAAGTACCAAATAAACTCACTCTTTTTTCGTTAAATCCAATAACTGTTAATATTGTTTTATGAATTGTGTGTGTGTGTGTGGGGGGGGGGGGGGTATCTTTAAGGAAAGATAAAATAAAAAGAGAAAGCTTTTTTATTATTATACTATTTCTACTCGTACATTCTACTTATTCTCTTTTCATCTTTATAATCCATTTCCATTTTTCTAATATTTGATTTGACAATGTATAAAAATAAAAGGCCAGACAAAATGCTTTTTCGCTGAAGCAAATAACTGTTAACGTTATAGTTAAAAAAAAGTCCTTCCGGCCAGTGCCGGGAGGAAGAGGTAGCTTTCATAATCCTTATTTTAAAAAAGCCAACTTATATCATGCAAACACACGAAGCTCAATTTAGTGGAAACCGAATATAGGAGATTCAATACTAATTTTTATCAATATAATGAATGAGAATTTCGCGAAATTAGTCAGCTTTATCCAAGCTGCTTTTCTTTAAAGTAACTTATATTTGGCTGCCAAATTCGGCAATTTCTTAAAGTGCCTGTCATTTTAAGACAACATGGTGGATGAGGCTAAGCAGTGAACTTCGTCGAGACCTTAGTAATTGCTGTGCACATGCTCACTCACATCGGAATCGGTTAATATATAGGAGTGCTGTCGCAAGCAAAAAAATCAGATTTTTCAAAATGTCACCCACAATAGAAATTGAAACTGCTATATCTGAGCCATTTTTTAAGGTAAAGACAAACAAAAAATGCTCCTGAACCCTTATATCAAGATCAAATACTTAAGAAAGAAACATTTTTCAATTTCTAATTTTTTTGCACCTCACTTTAAATATATATATATTTTTTAATTTAATGGCCGCCATTTTGAAACAAGATGGCTGATGAATCTGGCCAGCGAACTTGGTCGAGGTGTTGATGTTTACTATCCACATGCCTTCTTACATCGAAATAGGTAAATACGTGTGTTATCGCGTGACAAATACAAGATCGTTTCAAAATGTTAGCCATGCTAGAAATTCAAAGTGCTATAAATCAACCATTTTTTAAGATATCAACAAAAGAACAAATTTTCAGAAACAAAAACTGCTCCGGAATCTTTGTATCAAGGCCAAACACATAAAAAAAATCTTTTTCATTTTCCAATTTTTTAATACCTTATTTTGAATTTTAAATTTAATTTTTTTTAAATGGCAACACTTTTGAAATAAGATGGCGAATGAAGCTGGCCAACGAACTCGGTCGAGACATTGGTATGTACTATGTACAGACCAAGTAACATTCAAATATGTTCATAAATACGCCTGTTATCGCGTGACAAAAATCAGGTCGTTTTAAAATGTCAGCCACAAGAGAAATTCAAAATGCTATTTACTCAGCCATTTTTTTTTAGATATAGATGAAAGAAAAACTGTTCCGGAATCTTTGTATTAAGGTCAAACACATACAAAAAAAATCTTTTTCATTTTCCAATTTTTTGGTATCTCATTTAAATTTTTTTATTTTTTAATTTTTTTTAAATGGTCGCCATTTTGAAACAAGATGGCGGATGAAGCTGGCCAACGAACTCGGTCGAGATATTTGTATGTGCTATGTACACACCAAGGTACATCCAAGTCGGTTCATAAATACGCCTGTTATTACGTGAAAAAAATCAGGACGTTTCAAAATGTCAGCCACGCTAGAAACTCAAAATGCTATAACTCAGCCATTTCTTAAGATATAGACGAAACAAAAACTGCTCCCGAATCTTTTTATCAAGGTCAAACACATAAAAAGAAAATATGTTTTCAATTTTCAATTTTTGGTACCACATTTCACATTTAAATTTTTCTTAAAAATTTAAATGGCCGCCATTTTTAAACAAGATGGCGGGTGAAGCTGGCCAACGAACCCGGTCAAGACATTGGTATGTACTATGTATAAACGAAGTTACATCCAAATCGGTTCATAAATACGCCTTTTATCGCGTGACAAAATTTAGAACGTTTCAAAATGTCAGCCACGCTAGAAATTCAAAATGCTATAACTCAGCCATTTTTTAAGATATAGACGAAACAAAAACTGCTCCGAAATCTTTGTATAAAGGTCAAATACATAAGAAAAAAATATTTTTCCATTTTCAATTTTTTGGTACCACATTTCAAAATTTAAATTTTTAAAATTTTTTTAAATGGCCGCCATTTTGAAACAAAACGGCGGATGAAGCTGGCCAACGAACTCGGTCGAGAGATTGGTATGTACTATGTACACACCGAATTACATCCAAATCGGTTCATAAATACGCCTTTTATCTCGTGACAAAATTCAGGACGTTTCAAAATGTCAGCCACGCTAGAAATTCAAAATGCTATAACTCAGCCATTTTTTAAGATATAGACGAAACAAAAACTGCTCCGGAATCTTTGTATAAAGGTCAAATACACAAGAAAAAAATATTTTTCCATTTTTAATTTTTTGGTACCCCATTTCAAGTTTTAAATTTTTTTAAAAATTTTAAATGGCCGCCATTTTGAAACAAAACGGCGGATGAAGCTGGCCAACGAACTCGGTCGAGACATTGGTATGTACTATGTACACACCGAATTACATCGAAATCGGTTCATAATTACGGGAGTTACAGTGTGACATAGGTCAGATATATATATATATATATATATATATATCAATTTTGAACGGAGGGTGGTTTCGGGGTCTGGGGGTCATGATCGATGAAAATATACCAAAATTTTTTGAAATCGCTTTCCTCCGAACGGCTGCAATAGGTAGCTTTTTTGTAAAGTAAGCTACCTAAAAGTCCTTCCGGCCAGTGCCGGGAGGAAGAGGTAGCTTTCATAATCCTTATTTTAAAAAAGCCAACTTATATCATGCAAACACACGAAGCTCAATTTAGTGGAAACCGAATATAGGAGATTCAATACTAATTTTTATCAATATAATGAATGAGAATTTCGCGAAATTAGTCAGCTTTATCCAAGCTGCTTTTCTTTAAAGTAACTTATATTTGGCTGCCAAATTCGGCAATTTCTTAAAGTGCCTGTCATTTTAAGACAACATGGTGGATGAGGATAAGCAGCGAACTTGGTCAAGACCTTAGTAATTGCTGTGCAGATGCTCACTCACATCGGAATCGGTTAATATATAGGAGTGCTGTCGCATGCAAAAAATCAGATTTTTCAAAATGTCACCCAAAATAGAAATTGAAACTGCTATATCTGAGCCATTTTTTAAGGTAAAGACAAACAAAAAATGCTCCTGAATCCTTATATCAAGATCAAATACTTAAGAAAGAAACCTTTTTCAATTTCTAACTTTTTTGCACCTCACTTTAAATATATATATTTTTTTAATTTAATGGCCGCCATTTTGAAACAAGATGGCTGATGAATCTGGTCAGCGAACTTGGTGGAGGTGTTGATGTATACTATCCACATGCCTTCTTACATCGAAATAGGCGAATACGTGTGTTATCGCGTGACAAATACAAGATCGTTTCAAAATGTTAGCCATGCTAGAAATTCAAAGTGCTATAAATCAACCATTTTTTAAGATATCAACAAAAGAACAAATTTTCAGAAACAAAAACTGCTCCGGAATCTTTGTATCAAGGCCAATGCTATTACTCGGCCATTTTTTTTAGATATAGACGAAAGAAAAACTGTTCCGGAATCTTTGTATTAAGGTCAAACACATACAAAAAAATCTTTTTCATTTTCCAATCTTTTAGTATCTCATTTAAATTTTTTTATTTTTTTAAATGGCCGCCATTTTGAAACAAGATGGCGGATGAAGCTGGCCAACGAACTCGGTCGAGATATTTGTATGTGCTATGTACACACCAAGGTACATCCAAGTCGGTTCATAAATACGCCTGTTATTACGTGAGAAAAATCAGGACGTTTCAAAATGTCAGCCACGCTAGAAATTCAAAATGCTATAACTCAGCCATTTCTTAAGATATAGAGAAAACAAAAACTGCTCCCGAATGTTTTTATCAAGGTCAAACACATAAGAAGAAAATATTTTTTCAATTTTCAATTTTTGGTACCACATTTCAAATTTAAATTCTTCTTAAAAATTTAAATGGCCGCCATTTTTAAACAAGATGGCGGGTGAAGCTGGCCAAAGAACCCGGTCGAGATATTGGTATGTACTGTGTATAAACGAAGTTACATCCAAATCGGTTCATAAATACGCCTTTTATCGCGTGACAAAATTCAGGACGTTTCAAAATGTCAGCCACGCTAGAAATTCAAAATGCTATAACTCAGCCATTTTTTAAGATATAGACGAAACAAAAACTTCTCCGAAATCTTTGTATAAAGGTCAAATACATAAGAAAAAAATATTTTTCCATTTTCAATTTTTTGGTACCACATTTCAAATTTTAAATTTTTAAAAAAATTTTAAATGGCCGCCATTTTGAAACAAAATGGCGAATGAAGCTGGCCAACGAACTCGGTCGAGAGATTGGTATGTACTATGTACACACCGAATTACATCCAAATCGGTTCATAAATACGCCTTTTATCGCGTGACAAAATTCAGGACGTTTCAAAATGTCAGCCACGCTAGAAATTCAAAATGCTATAACTCAGCCATTTTTTAAGATATAGACGAAACAAAAACTGCTCCGGAATCTTTGTATAAAGGTCAAATACATAAGAAAAAAATATTTTTCCATTTTTTATTTTTTGGTACCACATTTCAAGTTTTAAATTTTTTTTTAATTTTTAAATGGCCGCCATTTTGAAACAAAACGGCGGATGAAGCTGGCCAACGAACTCGGTCGAGACATTGGTATGTACTATGTACACACCGAATTACATCGAAATCGGTTCATAATTACGGGAGTTACAGTGTGACATAGGTCAGATATATATATATATATATATATCAATTTTGAACGGAGGGTGGTTTCGGGGTCTGGGGGTCATGATCGATGAAAATATACCAAAATTTTTTGAAATCGCTTTCCTCCGAACGGCTGCAATAGGTAGCTTTTTTGTAAAGAAAGCTACCTAAAAATCAGATTTTTCAAAATGTCACCCACAATAGAAATTGAAACTGCTATATCTGAGCCATTTTTTAAGGTAAAGACAAACAAAAAATGCTCCTGAATCCTTATATCAAGATCAAATACTTAAGAAAGAAACCTTTTTCAATTTCTAATTTTTTTGCACCTCACTTTAAATATATATATATTTTTTAATTTAATGGCCGCCATTTTGAAACAAGATGGCTGGTGAATCTGGCCAGCGAACTTGGTCGAGGTGTTGATGTTTACTATCCACATGCCTTCTTACATCGAAATAGGTAAATACGTGTGTTATCGCGTGACAAATACAAGATCGTTTCAAAATGTTAGCCATGCTAGAAATTCAAAGTGCTATAAATCAACCATTTTTTAAGATATCAACAAAAGAACAAATTTTCAGAAACAAAAACTGCTCCGGAATCTTTGTATCAAGGCCAAACACATAAAAAAAATCTTTTTCATTTTCCAATTTTTTAATACCTTATTTTGAATTTTAAATTTAATTTTTTTTAAATGGCAACACTTTTGAAATAAGATGGCGAATGAAGCTGGCCAACGAACTCGGTCGAGACATTGGTATGTACTATGTACAGACCAAGTAACATTCAAATATGTTCATAAATACGCCTGTTATCGCGTGACAAAAATTAGGTCGTTTTAAAATGTCAGCCACAAGAGAAATTCAAAATGCTATTTACTCAGCCATTTTTTTTTAGATATAGATGAAAGAAAAACTGTTCCGGAATCTTTGTATTAAGGTCAAACACATACAAAAAAAATCTTTTTCATTTTCCAAATTTTTGGTATCTCATTTAAATTTTTTTATTTTTTAATTTTTTTTAAATGGTCGCCATTTTGAAACAAGATGGCGGATGAAGCTGGCCAACGAACTCGGTCGAGATATTTGTATGTGCTATGTACACACCAAGGTACATCCAAGTCGGTTCATAAATACGCCTGTTATTACGTGAAAAAAATCAGGACGTTTCAAAATGTCAGCCACGCTAGAAACTCAAAATGCTATAACTCAGCCATTTCTTAAGATATAGACGAAACAAAAACTGCTCCCGAATCTTTTTATCAAGGTCAAACACATAAAAAGAAAATATGTTTTCAATTTTCAATTTTTGGTACCACATTTCACATTTAAATTTTTCTTAAAAATTTAAATGGCCGCCATTTTTAAACAAGATGGCGGGTGAAGCTGGCCAACGAACCCGGTCAAGACATTGGTATGTACTATGTATAAACGAAGTTACATCCAAATCGGTTCATAAATACGCCTTTTATCGCGTGACAAAATTTAGAACGTTTCAAAATGTCAGCCACGCTAGAAATTCAAAATGCTATAACTCAGCCATTTTTTAAGATATAGACGAAACAAAAACTGCTCCGAAATCTTTGTATAAAGGTCAAATACATAAGAAAAAAATATTTTTCCATTTTCAATTTTTTGGTACCACATTTCAAAATTTAAATTTTTAAAATTTTTTTAAATGGCCGCCATTTTGAAACAAAACGGCGGATGAAGCTGGCCAACGAACTCGGTCGAGAGATTGGTATGTACTATGTACACACCGAATTACATCCAAATCGGTTCATAAATACGCCTTTTATCTCGTGACAAAATTCAGGACGTTTCAAAATGTCAGCCACGCTAGAAATTCAAAATGCTATAACTCAGCCATTTTTTAAGATATAGACGAAACAAAAACTGCTCCGGAATCTTTGTATAAAGGTCAAATACACAAGAAAAAAATATTTTTCCATTTTTAATTTTTTGGTACCCCATTTCAAGTTTTAAATTTGTTTAAAAATTTTAAATGGCCGCCATTTTGAAACAAAACGGCGGATGAAGCTGGCCAACGAACTCGGTCGAGACATTGGTATGTACTATGTACACACCGAATTACATCGAAATCGGTTCATAATTACGGGAGTTACAGTGTGACATAGGTCAGATATATATATTATATATATATATATATCAATTTTGAACGGAGGGTGGTTTCGGGGTCTGGGGGTCATGATCGATGAAAATATACCAAAATTTTTTGAAATCGCTTTCCTCCGAACGGCTGCTATAGGTAGCTTTTTTGTAAAGAAAGCTACCTAATATATTTTTTATTATTAACTCTTTCCTGTAAGGAAATATAGACAGCAGATATAAAAACAGTTTTACATCTGCTGTCTAATCCTATTCTGAAATTTCTACATGCAGTATATTTCGAGATTTCGATACTCATTTTTATGGGAAATATGGAAGTTTCTTGGTGTCACGGTAGGATGGTGTCAAATTTATTTCTCTAAAATGGAACGGGCGATTTTTTTTTTCATTCATGTATAATATTAGACAGGTTTGAGATGAAGCGGGTGACATCTTCCGGTTTTTTTCTTCAGCAAACTCTTTATTATTATTATTTAATCCTGTTTAAAAATGGCACTATATTGCTTCACTTATTATATGGGAATTTCATTGCAAATGCGTCACAAATCATTACTGTGTTCATTCGCATGTCTGCTTCTTCTCCATTTTTGATGAAAGACATCTAGTATGAAGGATCTTGCTCAGCGGTTAAGGCGCTGGGTTAGTTATCAAAAGTGCTGCGGTTGTGTCCTGCCTCATGTTTTTACTTTTTTCAGATTTTTGTTTTGATATTTATTAAGTCAGTTAATAATGAATAGTTGACCTTTATTATCAGTTCCTTTGTAATTTTTTATTGTCCATTCCATCATTAAATGAAATTTTAATATTTTTAAAATTTGTTATTAAGTTAAACAAAATTAAATTATAATTATAACCAAGTTAAATAAAATAAAACTTAATTTTAAATAAATTTCAATGATTAAATTTTAAAATTCATATAAACTATTTTTTATTAATTAAAATGAACATTTATTATTGTTCTATTCAAATCGACTTAATCTAAATATTCATTTCAAATCAAATCTAACATTTGGTAGGTTCAGTGGTATCTAATTCGACAAATAATCAACAGTTTTTACGGCACAAAGCATTACATTTAATAACAATACGGAGCATAAAAAATTCTATTAAGTGACATTTAACACAATACATCTAAAGAATCTTAACATCAACAATAGATTAGTTCATTTCAGTTCAGAAGTGGACAGTTCAAACAGAGCATACGCTGGCTAACTAGATGCTTAGAGAATTAGCCGAAACAATTATAATTCGATAATAAAATCGCCTAAACTTACATTAAATATATTTGTATGTTAGAACGTTAGTAACAGGTAAATATTAAATTAAGTTATTGTAGTTTTCATCTTTTAAAATTAAGTAGCATCCTTCATATATAAAAATCTTTATTAATTTATTATCAGTTGCTTTGTAATTTTTTATTGTAAATACAATACTATTAATTAAATTAATTTTCAAAACTCATATCACTTATAAGCTATTTATTTTAATTCATTAAAACAAATATTCTTTTGACAATATAATAATATTTCCTACACTTACATAAAAATATTTTTGTATTAGAATTTAACAACATATATATATAGAATTAGAAGAAATAATTTATAGCTATTCATTATAATTGTTATATTTAATAATCGATTTACTTATTATTCAATGAATTATTAAGTATATTAACAATTTAATTGATACTTAATTTAATAATCCATTAAACTTGTAATAATATAAATTGTAATATTAATTCATAATTATATTATCATTATTTTTATCATTTTATTTTAATTATTAATTATGTAACAATTTTAAATTTGTCTAACTAAAAATATAAAACGAATAAATTGGTAAATAATAAATTTCATTTTATAATTAATATAAACCATATAACTATAGACTGAATACATAACAATAATATGTATTCAATTTATTTTATTTTAAGGTAAAATTTTATTAATTAATAAATTTGTATTAATAATATTATTAATTTAATATTGTGTGAGAGAGGAAATACCCACACATTTTAAATTAAAAATTTGGCCAGTGATGTATGAGTGACAGTACATCGCAACGCTTCGCAGAACCCATTTTATGAGCTCTTATTCCAATAATTGACTGCAAACACTTCAAAAGTTTACGATGTTATTTATTGGAACTTTCGTGAAAACAAATATTGATGGGGTTGGCCGCTAGACAGGCATGTCGTTACAGTCTCAGAATATCAGGTCGAAAGTTCCCACTTACATATAAATCGTACGCCAACATCCAATGGAATAGAAAGCCAGTATGAGAGTTAAAGCAAACGCCAAAATTATCCATTGCATAGAAAAGCAATGGGAGAGAATTTAAATTATTGGCGAATAAAATGATAAAGGCAAAATCGCGAAAATACCTCAAGCAACGCAATCGAAACATCTACAAAACGTTAGAATCTATTTATATTAGTGCTGACATAAATACATTTTCGTTTAAATCTATTGCCTGACTATAATGGTATAAATGGATAAAAAATACTTGTTAATAAAAATAATAGCTTTCTTTTACAAACTCAGCAAGGAAATTACCCACATCAATCATGTAAATAAAATAGATTAGTATTAAATTTATATCGAATATGATAGGAATGTAACTCATAACTATTGCTGAATAATTAAAGTTGTTGAATTGCAGATTTAGATTAGCGAAAAGCAAAATGATAATGAATCAATCCGTTTTATGAAAATAATGTTTATTATATAATATTTTACTTCCGCGTGAAAGAAAAGAGAAATAAACATGAAAATGTATTTCGCCATGAGATTACTTTTTAAAGAATACTGTTATGACTCTTTGAATAGAAGGAAAATAAGAGTAAACTTTAATTTAAAAATAGAATAAAAGAACAATATATGATGCATCATCATATATGTAATTAATTATTTAAATGAATTCATAGCAGTCAATTGTTAAAAAGTTTTTATAAAAATTTGTTTAAAAATTTTTAAATTATTTTTATTAAAAAATTCTAATAAACTGCTTTTCATTGTAATTGTCATGAAATTGTAAGTAAAATTTATGTAAATCGTTTCTTTGCGTCATTGTACCAAAATTAAATGAAACGTATGCATGGTATTACGCAAAGAAACCATTTACATAAATTTTAGCTACGATTTTGGATAGCGTGGCACAGAAGGTAAATTAATTTCTTGAAATAAATACATTTCAATACATAACATAGGTTCAGTGAAAGTGATATATTCAACAGTATATTGGAAAACTAAAAGTGTCGTTTAGATGTGTAAATATATTTTACCCAAACCAAAAATAATTTAAATTGAATTTGAAAACAAACCTTTTAAAGCCACATCAAGGCGTCACTCAAATTTTGTTATCACATTTTTTAAAACTCATATTTTGAATTTATGAGGGATGTGGATGAAAAAGCATCAGAGAATATATTTTTATACATCTTTTCAAGTTGAACATAATATTTGCAAATACGATTATAAATAGAACAAAAATGAAATTATGAAATAAATAATACATCTATACTAACAAAAGAAAGTTTCGCTCTGTCTGTGTGTGTGTATTTCTGCGATGGCTAGCGAAATCTACAGCACGTAGAAGTCGGAAAATTTGGGTGATGATATTTGAAGGTCGGTCCTGATGCACCTGAGGCTTGAATTTTTAATTTTTTAAGCCCTAGTCCCCCTGGGGCTCTTTATGCCATTTTTATACCATAAATTATTAATAACTTGCCCCTTTTTTATCCGATTTTCTTCGTTTTGGGCGCACTTTCTCCATTTAGTTATTCCTCCATTTCTACTTTCCAGTTAAGACCCTGCCCCCCTGGAGCCCGGTGCAGGATCCTTGAAGTTTTTGTGCCCTAAATTGTTAATAAATTTCCCTGTTTTTAATCTGATCTTTGATTTTCAGGCCCTTTTTTCATTTAGTTATTCCCCATTTATATATTCCACTTAAGGGTGTATTCGAAAAAATATTTTTCCATCCTCAACAGCTCGAAATTTTCTGAGACATTTTCAGACTCATTTTTAAAAGTAAAAACATGAAACTTGCTGGGGTGATTTTTGAAGAGTTGTATAAGGTGCCATGTGATTTCATTTTTCGCTCAATTAATTAGAATTCGATTTCTAAGCAATTATTTTCTCAGTATGACCATCTTTTTCATCCCCAGATCTCCCGCTTCCGGAAATTTCGGTTCAAAACGCCGATTTTGACAGCATTTTTTACAATATTTTCCGAATTTATCAAAAAATCGAGAAGCACGGCACATTATGTAGTTTCTAAATAAGAGAATTTCTTAGTTTGATGCGTTTGAGAGCAAAAATGAATTTAAAAATGAATCAGAAAATAAGCAGTTTGGATCGGAATACACCCTTAAGACCTTAGCCCTTACGTCTCTCTAGGGCGCGGTTCGGGGTCCCTTGAACCTTTTGTGCGGCATGCATTTTCCACCACCTAATTGTCTCATCCTCTCAATACATAACTTTAAAGTTGAGTCTTGACTCCTCCACTCTGGCCAATACCATCATGTTTTTGTTGGGGCCCTAGGGTCCATTTTTAAGCACCCCCCCCCCATTTTTTGCTCATTTCTTTAAAATTTTATTCTAATGATGCTTAATTTTGACTAATTAAAGATATAAAACGGTAAATCCCAGCAAAGAAAGAAACAGTGGGCCATCAGCTGGAAAAAGATGGCAGCCAGCAGTGCATCAGCGGTAAAGTGCAAGGGTGCCATTACTTAAACCTGTCGAAAAATGTCCAAGCCGAATGCAGCTGGCCCATCAGTGATGGCCAACAGCAGGCCAGCATTGGTATGCAATCACATTACTTCAATCCGGCACTTTTCCTGCAGTGCTAGCACCTATCCCACTGCTATTCCTTTGCTGGCCCAGCACTTTCCCTTACAAAAATTTCTTATAGAATTCTATAAAAAAAACAACCTATTACATAATTATGTCCCTTCTTTCTATAAGCTAGTTTCACCAATAACTATAGAAATATCCGTTGAAGTGTCTATGACAGAAACGTCTATAGAAATATTTGAAGTGCATGTGGTCACCCTCCCAAGTGCTGACCGCGCTCGATGCTGCTTGGTTTTCGTGATCGGACAGGAACAAGTGCTTTCAGCGTACGCTACGACTGCTCGTACCTTTCAAGCTCTCATTACACTATTTCAAGTTTGTTTCTTTTGTGATTTACGTTCCCAATCATTAAACTGGTATAGAAATTATTCTATTGTATAGAAATAGTATGTATTTTACACACTTTTTTAACACTTTCCAATAAAGTTGAAAAGTGTTTATGCATTCTGTTTGTCTGGCCGTCAGTCCGTCTGTCCACGCTCTAACTCCCGTAAATATACTCGGATTTTGATGAAATTGATAAAGCTCATTTAATGTCACCAAAGCATGTTTGGTATTGTATATAAAGTATGTAGGATTAATCGTTCATTTACAGGGGCACTCAAAAGTATTCCATTACATTATGGTATATGGGGAATAACTCCCGTAAATATACTCAGATTTTCATGAAATTGATAAAGGTTATGGAACAGATGTCATAAGTTCCCCCCGGCCGCCATCTTGGAATTTTCTTGGCGTGAAAACCCTTTTTCCGCCAAGTAGTAAATGTCGCCAAGCACCGGTTTATACGCATGTTTGGCTTAACGAAAATAAAATGTAAATAATAAACAAAATTCGCTAAAATGGCAACCAGTAATCCTTGTATGTGCGCTTCGCGCACATTTCCCGAAAAAAAACATCACTGCATTCAACACTTCTCGAGGTGTAGCATTCTCAAAATTCAGCAGTTTTCGCTTTCTAGCAATCTCATAATATAAAAACGTTTAAATCAAAAATACACATAAAAAACAAAATTCGCTAAAATGGCAACCAGTAATCGTTGTATGTGCGCTTCGCGCACATTTTCCGAAAAAAAACATCGCCGAATTCAGCATTTCTCGGATATAGCATTCTCAAAATTCAGCAGTTTTCGCTTTCTAGCAATCTCAAAATATAAAAAACTTTTAAAGCAAAAATACACATAAAAAACAAAATTCGCTAAAATGGCAACCAGCAATCACAAAATGTAAAAAACTCAAAAGCAGTAAAATACATAAAATTATCAACATACCTTAACAAACATCTGCTTTCTTGAAAGATCCAGGTCCAAATATTATCGCCGACACTTTCCTAAATAGGCTTATCAATACGTATTCACAAACTATAAACAAACCTTTTTTTCTTGTCAAAATTTCCTCATATTTCCTAATTATTTCAACCACAGCGTTTAAACGGACTACAGAAAACATAGTTAATCAAATACATTCAATAAATTTCACATAAAAATAAAAAGGCAGAACTATACAATACGATATCAAAATACATTCACAATATTCCAACATTAACTTCTCGGTTGCCAGAACGACGCGTCACAAAAACACGTCACACGACATTCAACAAATCGAGGTTGCCATATCCATAACCACCGTCAACACGCCAACACGCCAACAAAAAATCGCCAAACATTTCAAAACAACAACGGTGGAGGGAACATACGGCATCTAAGCCAAGGTGATTTAGGGTCACCAAAGCATGTTTGGTATTGTATAGGAAGTATGTAGGATTAGTCGTTCATTTACAGGGGCACTCAAAAGTATTCCATTATATTATGGTATATGGGAAAAAACCGTTTCCAGAGTATTTTAATGACATTATGCTATTTCAAACGTATTGAAACTGATATAAATCACTGAATTTCACTACGATCACGTTAGAACAGGACATTCGTAGCATTTTTTATTTATTTACAGGGACACACAAAAGAAATCGGTTACAGTACAGTACTATCTTTGAGTAATAATTGCTGGAGCGCATAGTTTAAAATTCGGTATGCGCTTTTAAATTTAATTAATCTTTTTCATCTTACCCGTTATATATAAATTCTATGCCTCAAATACAGGGCTGCACAAAAGTATTCACGTACCGTTCTCCTTATTAGAGGAAATTGCTGAAGGTAAATTTTCAACTGAAGTATATGTAGCTCTTAAATGAACTAAATTTTGGTTTGCATGCAGCTAATAGATTCAAATCTATAAATCATATATAGGGCTGCAATTCGCGTAATTTTCCGATTGTGGATATGAATAGCTGAAATTGTGTTCTGAAATGAATTATGCGTTTCCATATGGTTGAATTAGACGTAATATTTTAATTTTTTAAACAGTGTAGTTTTGTTACATTATTCTGAATGTGTTGGAAAGTGTTTCATAATCTATGCTTGGCGCATGATTTTTTCTTACTTGTTTTGTTATTGATTCTGAACTGCGTAAATTATGAAAACCGAAATCCTTTGTAACTTAGTAAAATCAGATTTAAGGAGAAAAAAAAAGTGCGTTGAAATAAAGACTTTATTAATTTATTCATTTACTTATTTATTTTGTTGCTGGCAGTGGTGCTATATTTTTTACAGTTTCAAAAAAAATTAGCTTCACAGCTTAAATTGTGTTACGATATTCATTTCAGATTTGTGTTCAAATACTCAATGTCTTCGATATTCGCAGAGCCACCTAGCGTAAGGGTTCCCAGCAATGATACTGCAAAAGTTCGTGCACTTCCATGTAGTGGTGGGCCAGCGCATGAGATAAAATGGATGCCCACCAAAATTTTATCTGATGATTTCCGACAGCAAAGTTGACTAAAGTTGTCCAGCAGTGGTCATGCAGTGGTAGACCATCAGCCAGCACTTCTCCATCATTGCCAGCACCTATCTTGCTGCTGGCCAGCAATTTCCTCTTTGCTGGGTTACTGGGATCTTTTAACATGTTTTCATTATAGGGACTTGCTCTCAACTATCAGTTGTCCCCTTTTGGGTCATAGTTCCTTAAAAATGGTCTGATTCACTAGCTTTTTTTTCTAACAGCTTCTTAGGTTCTCCAGCTACTATATGAACAACAAAAAAATTTTCCCAGACTTCAACTACCACCAATTTTGAACATTAATCGCTCCCTCTCGGCCCTTGGTTCAGCTTCTTTAAAAATTATCCGATTCTCTTGCAGTTTTCTTTAACATAGTTCTAGCTTTCACTGGCCGCTTTATAAATTAATAAAAAATGTCCTTATACCCAACTACATTCTAGTTAAGACCCTAGCTCCCTTGGGCCCGGTACATGGCCCCTTGAATTTTTTGGGACCTAAAGTGTTAATAAATTATCCCCCTTTAATCTGATGTTTCGTTTTTGTGGCTGTTTGCATTCAATTATTCCCCCGTTTCTAACATTCCAGTTAAGAACCTGGCCCTTTAGGTCCCGGTCCGGGGCCCCTTGAACTTATTTGCGCCATGAATTTTCCCCCCTAATTGTGTCACCCTCCCAATGCATAACTTTAAAGATGAATCTTGGACTCCTCTCCCCGGTCTATAATGAAGATATGTACTGCCAAGCCTATCTGCTTCAATTCCAACAAACCGTTTGGAATCATAGTCTCGTTCATTCAGATAATAACATCTTTTTTCTCTTCTTCATTAATACAGAAATCTCAATTCTTTTGCTTAATTTTTAATCTTTTATATTTATACTCGGCGCGCCTGTAAAGTCTGATCAATTTTCTTCTCTCAGATGTGTGCGTTATACGTCCAAATACACGGTACAAAATTTATTTTTCTGGATTTTATTAGCTAATTATCTATTTCCTGAATATTTTTATGTTTCATGACCCCTTTTTTCCGCCATTCTAATAATTGTGTCAATTACTCCTCCTTCTGTAGTACCACCTGTATTTTGATTTCCTCTTAATAATTTTTTTATGAAGTTAGTAATTTGATGAGTGATTTCATAAAATGAAGTTATATTTTATGAAGAGATTAAATAAAACTACACTTCGAAATCTAGTTTATTTAATCACTTCATTAAATAACAGAAGACATTTTTTGATATTTTTATTTCAGGATTTTATAATCAAATTTTCTTCCACTTAAACAATAGTTATGTATGTGTTTCATGACTCCATTATTTTTTACATATTGTATTAAATGTCTCTCGTGTTGTTCCAGTTTTTCGCCTTCTTGAAGTATTTTTATTTCATGCGTATATTTTCTTAGTGGTGTTTATTTAGTGGTGTTTCTCATTTCATCCTATTCAATTTTAATACTTTCAGATATAACATATAAATTCTATACATTTATATTATTACTGAATTTTGGTGAAATGTTTTTATCTTATTTAGAGCTTATTTATTTATTTATACAATTTCTTAGCTCGTGCTATGATTTTTTGATTAAATAACTTAATAATTCTAGATTCGCAAATTCCGGTCAATTACTTTTTTCATTTAAATATTTTATTATTCAATTTATCGTTAATTTTGAAAATATTGTTCATAAAAACGTTTATAAACTTTGCTTTATATCAAGCTGTTCTCAATTGATTTCATGCACGTAAAAATAATGTTTCATTCTACGGAAAAATTGTTGATATTATTTTTCTACGCTTAAATGATGATGATGTCTCCAACTCTCCTCCAATCAAATATCATTTTATTCTATATATCAATTTCTCGTTATATTTCGCGTGCTTGAAATCAAGTAAAAAATGCGGTGTAGCCGAGTGTATTAAAAAACTAATAATAATGATAACTTAGAAGAAAAGGCTTTATAGTATTTATCTCAGGTGCTAGAGCTTCCAAACCTCCGGAGATTTTAATACCAATAATTTCTAATAGAAATATTTAGTGGCGCCAACTTATATGGGCTCGTATGGCCCGAGTCCACCCAATAATTTGCTCTTCCAGCTCACCCTTATTTTCACTATTCAATTTTCGTGCTTATTTACATTTCAATCGCCGAAAAGAAATGATTTCGTTGACGTTCAAAGAATTATTTTGTTTGAAAATAAGGTAAATATTAGCAATAACAGGCAGACAGGAGCCTAAAACACAACCTGTCCCATCTCTCCCAATATAGTAATTTTTGTCCTCTGCAACTTTTCATTATTTAGTGGTTTTTAGCAATTCGCAGCGATTTTTCCACATCAGTAAAAGGAATCTGATTTCAAATCTGTTTTCCCTATTTAGCAATTTTTTTTCGTCTTCACAGTGAAGTTTATTGAATTCCCGTCACCAATTTTTAAATTTTTCGCGATTTCTTATTGCATTTTTAAGAGTTTTTTCGCGTTTCGTGATATTTTTTGACGGGTCCGTGGTTCAGTAGTAATTAAATAAAATCGCAACTTTATGTTTTATTCTAAAAAATTCTAACTTATCATAACTTGAAATATCATTTTTTCCCAAACTTTCAAAGAAATCAAAATGGCAGTGCCATTTTATCCTAAAATGGTTTTAAGCCCACCCAATATTTTTCAAAATTTGGCGCCCCTTGAAATATTTGTCTTGTGCATTCGCAGGATTTTCTGCGTTAAATGTAGACACAATTTCGTTTCGAAAAATTCGGATGTATTATTAGTTAATATATTACACCTTTCTTTATAAAATTAAAAATAGAGTCTTACACTTATTCTAATTTTTATATTCACTAGATAACTCGCCGGGCGTTGCCCGAGCCCGTGATAATATTCTTAAATGAGCCTGAAATTTGTATGATTTTATATCTTTAACTCAATTTTGTCTGAAATACATACCCGCTGGACTTTGTGAAAAATCGATTTAAAAAAATAACTGATATTTAGCGGTAAAAAGGTTCGAAATAATTGTAACGTAAAACCTGTGTGTGGAGGGAGGAGGGGTGCAATACATTTCCGATGCCTGTGAAATTTTTTTCTTAAAATGCCGATATTTAACTGTAAAAATCACTGTTACACATGTAACTATTTCTTTACACATCGAAATCTTAGATTTTTTTTTTATTTTCAAACTAATTATATCACCCTTAAATCCGATTATACGGGAATCAAATCTATACTCAATCATTAGATAAAAGGTTAGTACATAGTGATAAAATTTCAGAGCTATTGTATAAAATTAAGTAGATATTTTTAATCAAAACAAACGTAATGTTCATCCTGTAGCAAAAAACCTAACCGTAACCTAATTGTAACAAAACCATAAACTAACCGCAACCTAATTGTAACTTAAGCGCAACCTAATTGCAACCTAACCGCAACCTAACTGCAACGTAATTGTAACCTAACCGTAACTTAAATATAATCTAAAAATAACCTAGCCCTAACCTAACTGTAACTTATCTCTAACCATAACCTAACTACAACGTAACAGTAACCTAACCTTATTTTTTTCCCCTACTCAAGAGTAGGGATGGGCATTATTTAACGTATTAGGATAAAAAACCCTGTTACTATGCTGGAACCTAATATTGAATTATTATGTTACCGAAAAGTACCTGTTAATTAAATGACATATGGTTTTAAATGGCAGCGTCTTTATTCATTTGCCTTAATCAAGAATTCAATTTCGTGCCTTTAAAATAGAACAATATTAAAAACGTCCTCGATCGTTTCTTTTCAGACGTGCGCCACCAGTTTGGCCCATCTTCACCCTCTAGTTATGGGCAACTCTGTTAGGTGTGTTGTGTTAAAAATTTATTTTGTATTTCACCTAACCCTAATGCATGAATAGTAATGACTTACAGCACTAATTAAACGCTTTTTCGGCTTGGTGCCTGGTGCTGGGTCATCAGCATCATCACATACTCTCACCGATTCTGATGGCACAAATTAGAGCATAAACGAAACACTGGCACAAATAGTAAATTAGGAAAACAGCTGAAAATTTCTAAGAAAAAAGCTCATGCTTGACATGTTTTGTATTCATGAATCGTAGATATTGTCTTCATTTAGCATTTCCATAACAAAAAGTCAAATTTGACTTATAAAACCCATGAAAGTTTTGTCTAATCTTTGATCTGAGCAATTTCTTTTCAACTAAAAATATATTTTCGTGCTTTTTTTTGGGGGGGGGGGGCTTGCTTCTAATTTTCACCGAGTGATTTTTGTTGAATTTTGCAATATATTTCATTCATATTATGTAAATGAAAAAAGCATTGATTCCTCCCCCCCCCCCCCTTTAAAAAAATGCGGCGAAACAGGAGTTCAGATTCATTAAATTTATGAAAAGTACCTTTTTGCAATATTGAAATAAAATACATTTATTTATAATTTTATCTCTTAAAAATTTTAATTCCCGATTTTGAATAGGAAATCTATTTTCAAAAATAACAAAACATTGTTTAGCTACTAAAACTTCAATTGATTTCAACTGAGAGCAGCTGAAACTAACCGCAGATTCCTTAATTCATTCTGAATCACGCCATCAGTAAATGTAGTTCTTGATATATAAAAATTTCTTTTATCGCTTAATAAGCTTTTGAATAAAGAAAGATATAGAACATCTTTGCAGTTATTTATCTGTTAAAATTTTCTGCGGTCAATATATCATTTGCTTATTTCGAAACATTTGGCACAACAGTCTTTTAAATTAAAAAATACGCTGCAGGATAAATTTATCTAAATAGGTAATTTTTTTGGAGTGAAATGACATTTGACTAAGAGTTTTTATTTACTCTTCATGTGTTTGTAAGGAATGGAGCGTTTTGTGTTGGCGGTTTATTTGAATATTTAAAGGGTTTTTACTATGTACTCATGGAGTTTGTTTTTTTAGGGGATAGGGTGGGAGCGAGGGGGATTCCGGCACTATAAATTTTGTTTTTTGGCAAAGTTTTTTTTATTATTTTTGTTTTGTCATTTTTTTTAATTTGCTGGAAAAAAAGAAAGGAAATAGCCATCTATAATTTGTGAGAAAATTTAATTTTAGTACAGTTGTAATTAATTTGAAAAACATACTTGTATAAACGAAATTTGTTTGGATGAATTGCATTTGATTAAAAGTATATAAATAATATTTTTGTGTTCTTGTGAAATTAGCTTTGAATATGTGTTGATAGATATGGCTGCTATGAAGTCGGGAATCAAATTTCTATTTTTTAATACTTTCCAACGTAGTTGAAAAGTGTTTATGAATTCAGATTGTCTGTCCGTCTGTCTGTCCTTTCTTTAACTCGTGTAAATATTAGGCCGACTGCCATGAAATGGATATATCTTATTTGGGTTTAGTATGGCATGTTCGGTATTGTAAAGGAAGTGTGTATAGCATATTTGGTTCATTTACAGGGCCACTCAAAAGAATTCCGTTACATTATGGTGCATGGGGGAAAATCGCTTGCTGTGTATTTTAATGATATTACAGTATTTAAAACATATTGAAATTGATATAAATCACTGAGGTGTACTACAAGGTTCTTACTATAGAATAGGGTGTGCATAGAACTTATCGCTTATTTACAGGAACACACAAAAGTATTTGGATATCGAAGAAAATGAACAGTAATTGAACTTTTGAAGCTACGAACGATAATTGCTAGGAAGAGCGTTTTCAATTGAATTGTGCATTTTTAAATTTAGCTATTTTTTAAATATTACTTGGTGTGTATCAATTTCAGATCATATACAAGGTCGAACAACAGTTCTCAACAACATTCGTTTATTGGTTGAAATTGCTGAGTGGAAATTTTAAAATGTATTATGCGTATTTAACGGAATTAACTTTTTGCATACTATGTAGTATACATACATATCTGAAGATCTTATACAGGGCTGAAAAAAACCCCATATATTTTAATGACTCTTCATGGTAATGGCAGAAATCGTGTTTTCAAATATATTATGTGTTTTCCAAATTTTTCATTAAAACGTCATCTTCCACCTTTGTCAATTGTGATGTTTTGTTATGGTATTCTGAATGTGTTGGAAAGTGCTTCATAATCTATGCTGTATGCATGATTCCTTTTTTTTTAGGGTCGGGGGGGGGGGGATTAGAAATCGTGTTGTCAAAACTGTGTGAATTATTATACAGGGTATCTCCAATAACTAATTTCTAAACCGCTAGTTTTAAAGGTATATTTGTTCTGCAACAATTGTTTGCAATTGCAATTTGTTCTG
The DNA here is from genome assembly GCA_963932465.1 of Maratus speciosus. Taxonomy (NCBI): domain Eukaryota; kingdom Metazoa; phylum Arthropoda; class Arachnida; order Araneae; family Salticidae; genus Maratus; species Maratus speciosus. The sequence continues at coordinate 565,465,100 of OZ010793.1, read as the reverse complement.
CATCACATAAAAATCGATTTACATTACAATAATTACTTTTTAAATAGATGAGAAATTACAAATGTTATACAATGCCTCTGTCCTATAAGTTTTATTTTGAAAACTTTTTTCCATGTTCTAACAAGTAAAACAGCAAAAATGTATTATTTTATGGTCAAAACTTACTGAGTTATGATACTTAGAATTTTATGAATTTTCAATGTTTTAATCACCATAAATGGAAAAACACGTTTTTAGTGTCAAAAATCGCTAAAAATGCATGAAATTCAAAGTATCATGACTAGGTAAGTTTTTGTCTTGCAAAAATTACGTTTTTAATCACAAACTAACTTTGATTCATCTCAATAGAAAACAGCAATTATAATTATGTCAAAAAATTATTCCAAACATTTTGTTTAAAAGGCTTCTTATTAAAACATCCGTTGACCGGATACGCACGATTAGTTATATGTTATAAAAATAACAGGTTGTTGGAACCTGTTACCTGTACAAGCGTGGAACGATGTAACCTGTTAACCAAAAGTAACTATATTTCCCATTTCTACTCAAGAGAGACCTCAAGGGCCTTACACCTCGGACGATGAGCTGAAGGCAGCTGTGAAGTCCTTGATTCGAGAAAAGGAGGAAGAAATTTTCAGCGACGGAATAAAAAGACTTGTTACACGTTGGGAGAAATTTGTTAGCCTTAACGGTGACTAAATGAAAACTAAATATATGATTTTGAAGATTAAGAACTGTACTTTAATCTAAATTCTAAATTATATTTTGTCCGATCTTGCTATTTGCTTTTATTCATGTTCTACAAGCATGTGTGCATTTCTTTTCAGCAAACCCTCGTATTATACGAGATGTGTTTTTTAAATAAGTGCCATTTTGATATTAAAAAATCACTAGTCAAATGTGCCAATCCTAAAACTTTCTTCTATCTCATATATGTTAATGCTTCAAAATTCGCTATCATAGTGCCAAAATTAAATTACAGTGTATGTCCATCAAGAAGATTCTAAAGGTACAGGTTCGTTGAATTGTGTGCACTTAAAAACGATGTATAAACATCGCAACTTTCGAACAAATCACTGAATTTCGGTACCCTCCCTCTTAGATGTCTGCAACCAAAATTCCCAACCCAAAGAGCATAAAAGCTGTCCCTGTCAGGCAGTATACACCCAAGCCCAGTAAGGATAAATTTACGTGAAAGTGTAACAGAGTATGAAGTTTGTTTAAACACCGTGCACTGGTTTTTGAGACATAGCTATTGCAAAAATCGTGAAAAATGCATTATAGCAGAACCACCTGTTAGGGATTTACACGAACACCTAATCAGCAAAAACTTAAGTCAAAGTGTAACAGAATATGAAGTTTGACGAAGTTCCATGCATTAGTTCTTCAGATATGACTATCGCTAAAATCGTGTAAATACTGAAAAACGCACCATAGCAGCGCCACCTTTTGGGATTATTACACCAAAATCTAATCAGCTACAACTTATGTCAACGTCTAACTGAATCTGGAGTTTGATAAAAATCCGTGCATTAGTTCTTGAGATAAAGCTATTGCAGAAATCGTGAAAAATGTAGGATAACAGGATCATTTATATCAAGATATAACAGAATCTAAAGTTTTATTAAGCGCCCAGAAAATTTGTGGTCATATACAGACAGACAGACATTTTCTGAAAACCGTCAAATCGGGTTCGGGACTTTTTAAAATGTATAAATCTGACGAAAATCAGAAGTTGAATTTTTTCATGAATCCAATACTTTCTTCTCGTAAAGATAGAGGAAAGTAACAACGCCATTTTTTAGAAAGTATTTTTACATGAAAGTTAGACTTTCATATTCTTTTCAACGTAATTTCTGCCTATATTAAGACACTTATTGTAGTCGATGACTAACTACCAACTTATGTATCTCAACCTCATAAAAATCCGTCGCCTGCAAAGCTAACCACTGCATTACCCCATTTTTAGGTAGCTTTCATTACAAAAAGCTACCTATTGCAGCCGTTCGGAGAAAAGCGATTTCAAAAAAATTTGGTATATTTTCATCGATCATGACCCCCAGACCCCCAAACCACCCTCCGTTCAAAATTGATATATATATATATATCTGACCTTTGTCACACTGTAACTCTCGTATTTATGAACCTATTTGGATGTAATTCGGTGTGTACATAGTACATACCAATATCTCAACCGAGTTCGTTGGCCAGCTTCATCCGCCATTTTGTTTCAAAATGGCGGCCATTTAAAATTTTTTAAAAAATTTAAAATTTGAAAAGTGGTACCAAAAAATTGAAAATGGAAAAATATTTTTTTCTTATGTACTTGACATTTATACAAAGATTCCGGAGCAGTTTTTGTTTCGTCTATATCTTAAAAAATGGCTGAGTTATAGCATTTTGAATTTCTAGCGTGGCTGACATTTTGAAACGTCCTGAATTTTGTCACGCGATAAAAGGCGTATTTATGAACCGATTTGGATGTAACTTCGTTTATACATAGTACATACCAATGTCTCGACCGAGTTCACTGACCAGCTTCATCTGCCTTATTGTTTAAAAATGGCGGCCATTTAAATTTTTAAGAAAAATTTTAATTTGAAATATGGTACCAAAAAATTAAAAATTGAAAAAATACTTTTTTATGTATTTGACCTTTATACAAAGATTCCGGAGCCGTTTTTGTTTCGTCTATATCTTAAAAAATGCCTGAGTTATAGCATTTTGAATTTCTAGCGTGGCTGACATTTTGAAACGTCCTGAATTTTGTCACGCGATAAAAGGCGTATTTATGAACCGATTTGGATGTAACTTCGTTTATACATAGTACATACCAATGTCTCGATCGAGTTCGTTGGCCAGCTTCATCCGCCATCTTGTTTAAAAATGGCGGCCATTTAAATTTTTAAGAAAAATTTAAATTTGAAATGTGGTACCAAAAAATTGAAAATTGAAAAAATATTTTTTTCTTATGTGTTTGACCTTGATAAAAAGATTCGGGAGCAGTTTCTGTTCCGATTTGGATGTAACTTCGTTTATACATAGTACATACCAATGTCTCGATCGAGTTCGTTGGCCAGCTTCATCCGCCATCTTGTTTAAAAATTGCGGCCATTTAAATTTTTAAGAAAACTTTAAATTTGAAATGTGGTACCAAAAAATTGAAAATTGAAAAAATATTTTTTTCTTATGTGTTTGACCTTGATAAAAAGATTCGGGAGCAGTTTCTGTTTCGTCTGTATCTTAAAAAGTGGCTGAGTTATAGCATTTTGAATTTCTTGAGTGGCTGACATTTTGAAACGTCCTGATTTTTGTCACGTGATAACAGGCGTATTTATGAACCGATTTGGATGTACCTTGGTGTGTACATAGTACATACAAATATCTCGACCGAGTTGATTGGCCAGCTTCATCCGCCATCTTGTTTCAAAATGGCGGTCATTTAAAAAAAATTAAAAAAATTAAAATTTAAAATGAGATACCAAACAATTGGAAAATGAAAAAAAATTTTTTTGTATGTATTTGACCTTAATACAAAGATTCCGAAACAGTTTTTGTTTCGTCTATATCTAAAAAAAATGGCTGAGTTATAGCATTTTGAATTTCTATTGTGGCTGACATTTTAAAACGACCTGATTTTTGTCACGCGATAACAGGGGTATTTATGAACCGATTTGGATGTAACTTGGTCTGTACATAGTACATACCAATGTCCCGACCGAGTTCGTTGGCCAGCTTCATTCGCCATCTTGTTTCAAAAGGGTTGCCATTAAAATATTAAATTTAAAATTTAAAATGAGGTAATAAAAAATTGGAAAATGAAAAAAAATTTTTTAATGTGTTTGGCCTTGATACAAAGATTCCGGAGCAGTTTTTGTTTCTGGAAGTTTCTTCTTTTGTTTATATCTTAAAAAATGGTTGAATTATAGCAATTTGAATTTCCAGCATGGCTGACATTTTGAAACGATCTTGTATTTGTCACGCGATAACACACGTATTCGCCTATTTCGATGTAAGAAGGCATGTGGATAGTATACATCAATATCTCGACCAAGTTCGCTGGCCAGCTTCATCAGCCATCTTGTTTCAAAATGGCGGCCATTAAATTAAAAAAAAATTATATTTAAAGTGGGGTGCAAAAAAATTAGAAATTGAAAAAGGTTTTTTTCTTAAGTATTTGACCTTGATATAAGGATTCAGGAGCATTTTTTGTTTGTCTTTATCTTAAAAAATGGCTCAGATATAGCAGTTTCAATTTCTAATGTGGGTGACATTTTGAAAAATCTGATTTTTTGACTGCGACAGCACTTATATATATCAACCGATTCCGATGTGAGTGAGCATGTGAACAGCAATTACTAAGGTCTCGACCAAGTTCACTGGTTAGCCTCATCCACCATGTTGTCTTAATATGGCAGGCATTTTATGAAATCGCCGAATTTGGCAGCCAAATATAAGTTACTTTAAATAAAAGCAGCTTGGATAAAGCTGACTAATTTCGCGAAATTCTCATTCATAATGATTTAGTATTGATAAAAATTAGTATTGAATCTCCTATATTTGGTTTCCACTAAATTGAGCTTCGTGCGTTTGAATAATATAAGTTGGCTTTTTTAAAATAAGGAATATGAAAGCTACCTCTTCCTCCCGGCACTGGCCGGAAGGACATTTTAGACGTTGTCATCGTCGTTGACCGCTGACCGTCACGCTGACCGTTGAGGTGCTTCTTTAAGTGCAGAAACAAGTGGTAGTCACTTGGCTATACGGCGTGATGAAATTGTTCCCAACCATATGACGCGATGAGATTCTCTGTTTAACCCTGACCTAGCGCCAAATTACTACCACTTGTTTCTGGGCTTAAAGAAACTCCTCGGCAGTCAGCACTGCAACAGACTAATGGTCCCCTTATTTGCTTTAGCCGACGAAAAGTCAAAAATCTTTCAACTGGCCTTTCTTTTCCAAGAGTTCGGTAGTCATCAATAAAAGAAAGAGATGGAGATGAAGTTGTCAACGATGGACACTGATGACCTCTGACCTGTAAACATCATATGAAAGTCATAAAATATGAAAGGAGGCGCCATACCGCATTAAAAGTTCCGATATGAGATAAAGTAATCTATTGGGACCTTGAGGCTCCTAACACCGACGACGACGATGTCAAAACGGTTGTGATGCAGTTTTTAGCACTGCAGGGCCCAGATTTCTGTAAGATATGCCATACAAAAGCTGGTCGTACGATACAATAAGTACCTTAATCTAGGCCAAAATCTCTATATATATTACGCAATCATACGCAGCACAAAAACTGCGATTGTTTATTAATTGTTTAATGGCAACGCCCGAATGAAACGCATCTGAACATCTGGTGACGCATATGGTAGAGGTCTGAACGGGTAGGAAGTTCCAGGCGCAGGCAGACCGGCCCGTACAGAAATCAGTCAAAACAGGCCCGGCCCGATGACCCAACTCAATTTCTACAAAACATTCAGATTTTTCTTAACATATCATTAAGATTCCTTTAAAGAATATTGCATACATATTTATGGAATAATTTTACAGCATATTTAAAAATTATGATGTGTTCTCAAGACAGAAAATACACAATAGCAACATTAATGACTACTTGGATTCTTAGACGTTTCAACATTCAAATAAGGATTCATTAAAAAAATAATGTAGTTTAGAATAAAAGAAAAAAAGGAGTGTTAAAAACATCATAATTTTTGAAGCTGTACAATAAAAAGTATATTTGTGAAAATATTTCTATTTCATTTATTATGGGTTTTCTCAAATCCAAAGGAGCCACTTTCTGACATATTTCTGAATCCATTTCGTTTCGAAAACGCGTAAGATTGGCAGCTGTTCTTATTAAGAAACTATGTAATTTAACGTCTTTTAAATTTTTATATCGTCCCGGGAGGCCCGTTCAATTTTTTTTGCCGGCCCTTTTGAAAATTCGCCTTCATTCGGGACGGGGACGGGCTTCGGGCTAAGCCCGGATCCGTGCAGATCTCTAGCATATGGCTATTGAACGCATCTGGTTATTGAACAGCATTTAATGCATCTTCATACCTATAAGGATGGGAGTTACCATAGGGGGACCCTGTTCTGTCGCCAAATGCCACCAAGTTTGTCGCCAATTTGGCAATCAAAATTAGTCGATAACTTGGCGATATATGTAATATTTCGCAAAATTCCCATAGACTTCTATTGTAAACCAATAGTGTTTACTTGCTTACAGAAAATCAACAAATTGAGATATTTTAATGCCACAAAAACTAATATTAGCTTAAGGAATTATATTAATTATATTTAAGAAAGTCAAAGTAAATTAAATTATGAATAAAAGTAACATGATACAATGCTTAGCATGCTTTCCCAAACATAAATTTTAAGGGAGACCAAACTGGTCGCCAAGGAGTTATGATGAAAAGTAGATTAAAGTCCAGGCTTTCATCTAAAATATAAAATTGTAAAAAATATGACCTTGTTTTCTTAGGATTTCGTTCATCTGGCGAAACCTTATTCGCCTCACTCCTTTGTCTGTCTGTCACAAAGTTCGCACACGTAAACTGTATAAGTTTGAGACTTGAAATTTTGTGTACTAACTGCTGAATACCTCGTGTCACACGACAAATTATAAAATTTTGAGAAAGGTCTTATTTTATTTTGATTAAATGAACCAGATCATTTTTGCGACTTTATTAGATTTCAAAACAGAATCTTAATTTCAGCGTTTATTGCAAAGAATGTATACCGTAGTTGGTAACGTAGTTGGACTTGCGGATGGTGACATGCGATTCAGAATTTAAAAATACATAAGAAATTATAACTTCACTTCCCTACTTAAAAAACTTTGAATTTTACCCCCTTCCATGCTCCCCCTTCTTTTGCTCTCCAAAACATGGTAAAACAACTTTATTTTGGGGGGGTGGGGGGGGGGGGGCTCATCGGATCTTCATTTCTCATGCGAAAACTAAGTTTGTCCCATATTTTGGTAAATGGCCATCAGTTGTTTTAAAAAAAAACTATTTTTTGTACTATTCGTCATTAATAAGTCTATCAAAAAATCAAACAAAATACAATAAAACTTTTAGAACAATTCTAATTCAAGTCTAGTTTCAAATTGCACTTTAACATTTCCGATATATGAAACAGACCTTGAATGCCATGACGACGATGGAGTTACATAACCTTCAAATATAATAAACGAAATGGTAATCTCAATTTCGGGATTCTTCTCGCATTTAGGAACTTTTTTCGGAGTTTAATAATTAACGATGTATATTGCAATTCTAAATTCGCCTTGAAAAAACTTCGATAATAAGTTTAGCGGTTTCTTTCTGAAATGCGAATGTTTGTTTAGGTCACATTTATATACGATTCTTGTGTTAGGATTTTAGAAAAAAAAATGTGTTGTATTTACGGGTCATCACATCACATTTAGGTATATTGACCTTATACTGGTTTTACATTGGGCATGTTTGAAATGAAATGACGATCTTGCAAAAGTATTCCCATTATGTTGAAAATATTTCCAATAAAATGCTGCCCCACCAGTGACCGAGAGGTTCTGCTCTCAAAGCTGGTAAACGGGAGGTGCTGTTTGGAACCCAATCGCGCCCGTCGGCCTAATCGTTCTAAGTCTTCCGTGGTTTTCTTCGAACCTTGGATAAACTTGTGTAAATATGGGTTAGGTTTCCTTACACCAATACCAATAAAATGCTAATATTGTGCCATTGTTGGTCTTATTAGCTTTACATTGGCGAACTATTTCATGCTAATAAAAATAATTAAAGTCTTCTATATTTAGCCACATATTAGCAGTATTGACTGATAGTATTTTGGTAGGATAACAATGGGGTACATTGAAGCAGAAATTGTTGATCATTGAGTGCGTGAGCGTATTGGACTACAGAACCATTTACATCTTTTTAATAATAAAAATTTAGGGCTTTTACCAGTAATTCTTTTTGGACGGGCTGTTTTGAAATTTTTAGATAAACTCTTCCCATAAAAAGGTATGTTTACTTTTTCAGTAAAAAGTAGAGACATACGCATGCACACACACACACACACATTTTGTATAAAATAACAGTAATAATGTTTCTTATCGCCTCATAATTATATGAATGTTCTTGTGCTGGTGAAGGATAAGTGCTATTTGATTTTTTTTTTTTAATTCAATAATTAAATATCTTACATAATACGTCGGAGGGTACACTGTTAAAATTTTCTGTAAAAACACAGAAAAAAGAGACTCGCTGTAAATTTACACTAGTTCTCGGTTAAATGTATTTGATTGGGTTTCTCGGTCATCATTTAACGGACATTTACCTTTTCTTATACCAAATTTCCTGTAGGGACTTCCATGTCTTTATTAAAAGTTATTTCTATCTTTGTTAAGATATATAATTCAAAATACTCAATTTTAAAATTCTTTCACAATTTTATTAGAAATATTAAAGAAGAAAATTTGGTATAAAAATTGTTTTATTAAAAATTAGAATATTTTAGAAAGGGAAAATTCGTTTCTGCCGAGTTAGCGAGGATTTTTATCGACAATCACTTTGCAGTTGTTTCCTTCACCATGTGCCTGAAGCTCAGTAATATTAAAAGCAAACTGAGCAGTATTATTTCAAAGCTATTGTTATTATTGCTTCAAAGCTATTATTATTATTATATCAATGCTATTATTGTTATTATTATTATTATTATTTCGCGTTATAAAAGATATATTAATCTTCTAAAAACTTATTACACAAAATGAATAAAATATTGAAAACGTAAAAAGTCACTTTTAAAAAATAAATTATATTTCGTTCTGCTTATTTTTCTCTTATTTCTTACTAAAAAAAATCTTTAAAAAATATTAACGCATTAAAAAATAAATAGTGTGTAAAAATTCCGAAATATTCCCTAAAACATTATTGTTGTAAAAAATGAATTAGTTTTAAAAAAATTTTTTAAACATTTAAATTTTTAATTTATTACTTAAACTAGTTTTTCAAAAAAATAAATATAATTACTTAACAAAAAGAAAATTAAAATTAATTGCAAAATTTTTTGTACATATTAAATAAGTATTATGAATCGGTATAAAATAAGCTAAAATAAACCGTTTACAAATTTTCTAACGAATACGTTTTAAGCGAAATCTTTGAAATGCACAATTACAATAGATTTTAACCCACTGAATCATAAAATACATCTTTTCTGTACAAAAAGAAACAGCTCCTATAGCTCGCTGAATAAGGTGTTCATCCCCAGGCTGGCTGGAAATAAGTTGTGTAAAAATTAAATGATAGAGCAGTTCAAATTCGCTCGAAAAATTCTAATTCTTCGAAATCCTATAAAATTTACTAATTTCGAAAACTAAATTAAATTATTATAAATAAAATAAATAAATTTACAGTCTCGTGTATTTTCATAGATGTTAATTTGCAGAGTCTACTGTAAATTACCTAATAATTTTTCTGCTATTTAACAGGATCTCTGTTTTTCCAGTCTCTGTAATTTTACATAAGACTTAATATAATGAATTACAAGTAGATTCTCTGTAATTTCACACAAAAAAAGTTAATAGTGTATATAGAAAAAAACCGAATTTTAATACATTCTGAAGTTTAACTATCAAATTACGTCAGCTATAGAGGGTAAAGTTTTCAAAATAAAATCTGCAACTTGCGGATTTTGAGTTAAGAATAAAATCTAAAACTTTACACTATTCCAAACGTTGTTATACCTGTGAGGATTTTTGTTTGTTTGTTGCTGTTTTCAAAAAAATATTTAAAAATTTATATATCCACGCATATCATGTAAATGGCACATGATTCAGGAAAAAATATACCAAAGTTCAAAGGCAGCATATGAACTCTTGATACATATAAACTAAACCTATGGCTTTACGATCCATTAAGTATCATGTTCTACAGTGTCCAAACCTGTCTACTTCACCCTGTGGGACCCGAGGTCCTGTACAGCATATGTTCCGGTCATGTGATCAGCCTAACGTAAGACCCTCAGTGATTAGTTCCCAAGCAAGCCTAGTACTACATTTTTTCAAACCCGAAAAGATGAAAGGCTGGGTGAAGCTTGCAGAGCCCGGAGCCCCGAACCCTGGACTGGACTCGTTGCGTAGTAGTCTGATGTGCAGGCCACTACGTCACAGGGCTTCAATCTAGACATATAACTATACGAAATATTTCCTTCATACAGGAGTATAAATATAAAATAAACAAAAATACAGGAAATATTTTTTGCTGCGAGATTGAGCATTCATTTTATAAGCGGGTTCCTATCAGAAAATTTTACTAAAGTCATTTTCTAAAAGTGCTAAAAGTGATTAATGTCCACAGTCAAAAATTCTTATTAAAACGATGTAAAAAATTATTTTCAAAACTGGTTTCTAAATTGCCTAATAAGTTTTAAATTTTCAAACACTGGTTAAATGAATGAGATTTGATTATACAATACTTTTTAATCAGACAGGAGAATACGTAAACAAGTTCAAGACACTGCTTTTCTTATGTAAGCCGGTTCTATATGATTTCCAATTGAGTAAAAACAAAATAAGTATCTCGTCAAAAACGCGTTCCTCGACCCTTGCGGCTCACCTTTTAATTTACCTGGTCGTTCGCCGTCCAAAAACGCCTAAGTTTACGAGGTTTGAAGGTCATGGAGTACTTACTCTGGGCCATCGGTGCGCAGGTGCTTATTCCCGCCGGCGATCTGGATTCATTTCGAGATTATATTTTATTTCATTTTTCTCTTCTCTCTTCCATATTATATCTTTCCTTAAGCTTTCCTTCTCGAATATCTTTATTTCGCCTCTAAAAATCTTTTACAGAACCGTAATTTGTAACCATTTTACAGATGGGAGGCTCCTTTAAATAAGTATGTAGAGTCGTCGTAAGATGTCATTATGTCAGGACTCGGATGTTAAAGCATATAATGAAACAAAAAAATTTAAAACGGCTTTCATAAATTTTTCTAAGTTACCATAATCTACTCATAACTAACTAGGCCTTTCATCAAAAAATTTTCCTGGAATAATATCTGGGAACATGGTGACCTAAGAATTCCTGATTCTGTTAGATATAGGACAATAACAACAAACTTAAATGAATTTCAATGGGTGGGGAATTATTGCTTTGAGTTGCTATAAAAAAGCTATCCCATTTGTGCTAAAAGAACACCGATCATGGGAAAAACATTTCTACAGCGATTGTTGTGTTGAGAATTGCTATTATGTAACTTAGATGTAATGGATTTTAAAGGTAATTGCAATGTCAGTTACGCAATTTTGTGAGGAAGGTTTTAGTGTGTTCAACATCTTTATAGAGTGCTTGGTTATGCAAGGTGATCGGAATAAATTTAATCGTTTATAAGCGAAAAATATGTCATGAAATATTCTACATATGTTTATACTCTTTTGTTACAGATACACCTATGATGTTAAAGGTAATGGAAAGGGAAGAATGGAAGCCATCAGAATACTGGAAAAGAGCAGACTGCATCATAAGGATTTACGCCGGTTACCAGACTTCGCAATCTTCTTAGTGCACAATTAACACGCAAAAACGATACGAAATGTAATGACGAGGTGCAATGGATGCTACGAAACAGAAACAACACGAAAAGTGATTTTTAAATATTTCACCTGTGAGGGGGGATGTCCTAGTCTCAACTTTGTTTCCCAAATTCCCTTGATTCCAAACCTATGAATAATTATGTTCGTGGCTTGATTGAACAAGTAACCAAACGTACTGCCAGTATCACAAAGACCTAGCTGATTGATAGCATTGGCGCACTCACGGGGGGAATTTTAGATAATTTAATAACAAAATTTTAAATCGCTTGATTGCAAACAAACTTTAAAATTATCCAAATACAGAAACACACCAAAAAATTGCAAAAACTAAGATACATTTTGGTGCAGTATTTCATTATTTAACATTATTTAACATTAAGAATTAGCCCCACCAAAACTTTCCAGAGCTTCCTTTGGCTTCTCTGGCTGGTTACGACTCTCCTCAAGTCGAGCAGAAAAAATGTAAGTCAGGACCTGATCCGGCACGTCCCATCAAATCAAATGAAAGAAAGACAGAGCTCGGCAGCGGGCTAGGCCAGATCTGGGTACATATAAGCCTCTAAAATATGCTAGCCCCCTCCAAAGCGTAATTCTGGATGCGCCACTGATTGATAGAATTACGGCAACTCTTGCCAGGCTCCAGAGCCACCCCCAGATCGTTATATTTGCTGAGGGTGGATCTCTTCTTCGACCAAACTCTCTTTGCAATGTTGTAATATTTATGTCGCGTATCCATTTTTCTAATAAAATTTGTTTTCGACTCGGATATTTCATATGTTTGTCTTTCATCAGCAACTGCCAAACATATTCCGAACACCAGAGCATGATTATCCAAAAGGTACGTGGAACAAGAGTTTCCCCTTTAAAATTTAAGAGAGCCCCAAAATGGCTGTAAAATAGGGCTTCTAATTCCCATTTTAAGTTTTCGTACGTAAAAAGTAAAAACGAAACCATTATAAGATCACTTCATTGTCTTTCTGTCCGTCTGTCACAGTCATTTTATTAGTAAATTATGGAAAGGGAAAAGTTCCAATTGGCTGAAGTAATAAAGGCTATTGACTCACATATTTATAGATTATTAACCATTCACAAATATATTTAGGAAAATGTAGAGGGGCTCATTAAGTTACTTGGGAAAAAGCTTTCCTTTGTATATCGTGTGGGGTATCGCGTGAAAGCTTTCGTAACGCCGAACGCAAAAATACATTTCTTTTAATGTTAGGTATTATATTTTCAAAGATATCGTCGAAAATGTAACACAAAAATATGTCCCGCCACCCGTCTATTTCTGAATCTACTGAAACTAAAATCGTGAAAAAATTACGGGTAGTAGAAGTTACCCTGGTTCACATAGTTTTGGAGAAAATCGCATTCTTCCGTTACACACAAAATTCGATTTGAGGGCGTTCTGCAAAAGAGTTGATGAGCGCTGGAGGTGCCTATCGTCAGAGAAGTATAAAAGGATTGTTGATAATGATATTCGAATAAAATTGTCGGTATTTAGCCAAAATATGAACCCTTAAGAACACGGACGATTTGGACATACATAACGACAAGGGCGGCATACTCTATTCGCCATCGTCTTTTAAGGGGTCTCAGGACTCTTAAAGCTCTAAAATTTTCGAAATTTTAATTTTTTTAGATGTTAAACTTCTATGTTTTCTGAACATTTTGATATAATTGTTATCTTGAAATTCCCATTAGAAATGAAGTTATGGCTTTTACATTTATAGACGTTCAATAGCTGAAGCGTCATTTCGGAAACTTTGAAGTCATTTTTCTTCAAATGACGCTTTTGGGCATAACGCGCACGATATCTCAAAAACTTTTGAATATTTTTTCATGAAATTTTCAAAACATATGTTTCATGTTAGTCTGTATAAAGTGAACCTAAAATTTCCTTTTTATTGTAAAATGGAAACATTTTTTCAAGGGGTTTATATTGTTGAAATTTTCTAAATTTTGCATTAGCTAAATACAACTTTGTATTAAAAATATAAAAATTAAAAATGTTTTAAATACAAATTTATTTAGGTTCAGTGAAATTATTACAATCTGAGGTATACGTAGGCACCAAAATTTTCATTCTAGTTGCAAAATGTATTTTGTAATCGAGCGCATAAGCTGTTATGCCAATTTTCTGCCCGTCAAATGTCTGACAGTTTAGAGCCCCCTGTAAATGCTAATTCTGCATAATGCAATTTTTTAAATATTTGAAATGAAAGAACATACTTGTATCTTTCATTCCCATTTAAAATTATTTCTTAATATCAAATACATTTTAAGATATTAAAAGTTGAAAATGGTCCTTTTTTTTTCATTTTTTCCAATTTTAAGAGTCCTGAGACCCATTAAAGCCTAGATAATAATTTTTAATGATATATTTCGGTAATGCAATACCCATTTACTAATTCAAAAATTTATTGTACGGAACCCTCTGTACGCGAGAGTAATACCCAGTGTAAGAGAATGTCCACACTACTTCAGGAAACTTATTCAACCGATCTTGAAACCTGAATGGGATCAATAGGCTATTAATTAATTATATAGCATCCTGATGTCCTGGTTTGAAACCACTCATGTAACTGAACACTACAAAAACTATGACTACAACATTATACTCTATCTAAACTATATACACTATACAGGGAACATAAAAAAGTTATCTAATGAAATGTATGTGAACTCGACTAAGTCAATAATATTTGTTGCACTGATAAGTTCCCAATTTTTTATGAAGTAAGTTATAGAAAAATCATACAGATTACCATGACAGACATATAAATGTCAAATCTCAAATACTAGACCTGGAATCGCGAAATTTTGAAGATAGGTATCTTTTATAATACAGATACCTATAAAGAAAGTATTTTGAAGAATATTTAAAATAATTTTAATTTAAAAATTAAAATATACTTATTTTTATTAACCACTGTGGTGAGCAATTAAAGTCTGCCAATAAGACAGTTTTTTATGCTTATTTATTTTCTTCTCAACTCTTCTAAACTGAAAGTCATGTTCTGTAAATCAACTCAGGCAGTTATAGGTGATGCTACACATGCATCTACAAATTATATTTTTCTCCCGAAGCGGTATTTCCACAGCTGTATCATTCAATAGATAGGATTCAACTAAAAATAATAATTTTTTACTGAAAATAGAAATTTTTCAGTAGCCAGTTTCTGGCCGGTAGTGACTTTTTATTTAACGGCCATCTACTGGTTATAGTGCAAATATTCCAGAAATAGGAAAAACGTGCATTAATATATTCAATAATATATCAATATATTAACCTGAAAGAGTAATGTACAGAAGTTTATTTTAAAAAATGCATTTAAATCTGACAGTACACTGTAAAAAAAAATCTGTGAAGTTACTAAAGTTTTTCTAGGAAACTGGGATTCCAGGAACTTTTGATGTAACGGCAACAAGAAAAATTCCTGTAACAGAGTCTGTTACAGGAATTTTTGTTGTTGCCGTTACATAAAAAGTTCCTGGAATCCCAGTTTCCTAGAAAAATTTTAGTAACTTTACAAATTTTTTTTTACAGTGTAAAGGGAAACAATTAATAAATCTGCAAAATAACCATCAAAGGTGATTTTTACGATCCAACTTTGTTTTTAAGTAAATATTATTAACTGTACAAAGTTTTGAGCGTTATATTTATGGATTCGGCTTTTTTCTTTCCTTGTTTTCTTTTCTTTAGTTTTAGAAACAACTTTATATAAATAAACAAGCTTTCACGAGGACTTCTATTTATTAAATTTATTTAATATTAGAAGAGGTAGGTAACAATTTTTAAACGAAATATAAATTTTTAATGAAATTTTTATCTTCATTTAGATGGAAGTTAGCTGAGTTCAAACATTATCGATTGAAAATAAAAAGAAGAATCGGAGGAGGGAAAGAAAATTAATTGGTCAGTGGCGGCAAAATTTTTAATCACCATAGTTTAAAGTCTATTCGCCTATTGGGGACTTAACTAGTTATTTTCATCATTAAATATAACCTAAGGCATTAAAAATTTTAATAAAATTGGTAACCTACAAGTAAATGTTTTACATTTGCCTCCAAAATGTTAATTTATTTGCATATCACAATTATCTTCACAAAATTAATAGTAGCAAATTCTACTTAGTCACTGCTATTTGTATATGAGATTGAATCCTGCATGGGTCGGATTATACCAGACCCAAACCAGAAAATTGTATTTGAAGTCAAGACGAAACCCGACCCGAATTTCGTAAAATAAATTTCGTCGACCCGAACCCAATACTTTTCAACCCAAAACTTGACATGAAAGAAAATAAAAAAAATGGAAAAATAGTCTACAGTTTTACCTATAACTACAATTTTATTTTTATGTTGGATATAAAAAGGAAGAGAAAATTAATTCATATTTCAATGCAACTATGGAAAAATAACTACAATTTTGTTTATAATTGCAGTTTTACCTTACATGTCGGACATAAAAGGAAAAGAAAATTAATACAGATTTCAATGCAACGATAGAAAAATAATCTATAGCTTTACTTATAATTTCAGTTTTATCTTTTATGTTGGACATAAAAAGGAAAAGAAAATTAAGGAAAGAAAATTAATCACTATTTCAATGTAACTGTGGAAAACTAGTTTACAGTTTTATTTATAATTTCAGTTTTATGTTTTACGTTAGATATAAAAAGAAAAGAAAATTAAGAAAAGAAAATGAATACATGTTTCAATGCAACTGTGGAAAAATAATCTACAGTTTTGATTATAATTTAAATTTAATCTTTTACGTTGGACGAAAAAATAAAAGAAAATTAATCCATATTTCAATGCAATTATGGAAACATTGTCTACAATTTTACCGACCATTTCAATTTTATCTTTTATGTTCGAAAATAAATGTGTAATATACTCTTCATATTCAAATATATGCCTTTTCATGAAAAAAAAAATATTCTAAACTCCCTTTTAAGAAATATGGTTTACTCGAATCTGATCGACAAGAATAAAATCTAACCGGAAACCGAAATATATTAAGCCAACCCGATTCGATCCCGATCCGATGTAAGACTCAAATTTTTGCCTGCTGAAGTCATAGTGGTGTAAGTCACTAATTTGTAAATATGCTGGTGACGGTGCAAAAAGTACACGGAGGATCTATCATAGAGAAATCTATACGTATCACGTTATTAACATTGTTGCCCTGCAATGTTGCTAATATAGCACAATATTTTTTAATTCGTGATATCTACCAGAATATTCTAACAATAGTTTTTGCTTTATCTAATGACAGACAATCTGTAATTATACAAAACAAAATTTAGTACAAAAAATGTCTGGTAAGATGTTTTGATATTAAAAAGTGTACTAAATTAGTGATGAGTATACTCATTACCAGTCAACAAAGTAGCTAAGAAATTTTAGTTAACAGAAAGAACACTATAAGACAAAGCTTCACAAAATTACCTGGAGATAGATAGCACCAGAAAATATTCTACTACATTGGAATACAAGTAACGTTTCAAGTAAATCCTCTGTTTTGAAACAAACATTTAAGTAAAATGTGACGGAACAATGTTTATGAATTCGGTTTGTCTGGCCATCTGTGCTCTAACTAGGGTAAATATACTCAAATTCCCATGCAATTTATGTATGTTATTGAGGTTTGTTATGACATATACGGTATTAAAAAAGGAATATATATCATCTATAGTTCGTTTACAGGGACAATCAAAAGAATTCCTGTATATTATGATTTATGGGGAAAAAATTGTTTGCAGTGTATTTTAATGATGTTATATTATTTCAAACATTTTGAAATTAATATACATCACTGATGTGTACAACACAATGCTTACTATAGAATGGGGGGTGCATAACAGTTATCATTCATTTACAGGGACACTCAAAAGTATTCGGTTACAGTGTATGAGCAATTATTGCTGTAAGTACGTTTTCAATCGTGGTATGCGTTTTTAAATTTAACTTGTTTTTTGCTTATTACTTGGTGTGCATAAATTTTATAGATCATACATAGTACTGCACCAAAGAATTCGAGTACATTTCCACTTATTGACGGAAATTGCTGAAGAGAAATTTTAGATTGGTGTTTCATAACTGAACTAAATTTTTGCTTGCTGTGCAGTATATACACACATCTATAGGTCATATACTGGGCCGCACAAAAGAATTCAGATGCTTTTCTAACTATAAGGTTAGTTGGGGCAACTGGGACATGATTTTACAATGTGACTCTGGAGCTTCTGACAATTCAGCTTCAAAAAACTAATGTTCATTTGAATTAAAGTCTGAACTTCTGTAAATGTGTTCAGTTAGGTTCCCTCTATCAGACAGAAATGCTCAAAATTACATTTTAATATTTAAAAATATAAAAATATGCATATTTCATGTTTCTTTCCTCATGGGTCCAGTTGCCCCCCAAAAATGGGGTAACTGGACCACACTGTTAAAAATTTTGCAGCATTCTGGCAGGTCATTCAACCGTTTTTTGAAAAAAAGGTTTCATAACCATAATTTAACTATATTCTGACCATAAAATGGCCAATAATATGGTCAGAATAGTGTTAAAATTACGGTTGTGTAACCGTTTTCGAAAAAAAAACGGTCAAATGACCTGCCAGAATGCTGCAAATTTTTAACAGTGCAGGGGGGTCTATGTTCCACACGCGTTCATATTTTTTCATATCGGGTATCAGGTCCTGTTTGAAAAAGTGTAAACAACTTAAAAATTTTTAAACCAGGCAGATCATGTAAATTATATGTCAATAAACAGCGTTGTAAGGGAAACCTTTGCTGTCAATGTGTCTAAAAAAAGCACTAAAAGTGAAAATATTAGATTTATTTATACCAAAAACATAAAACTTAAGGAAGTACTTATGTACTTTAGTATAGATAATAAGTATAAAAGTCACATGGGTATTTTAAGGGAAAAAATAGCAAGGTAAATATTAGAACAAACGGCTACGTAAGTACTTAAGTACTTTATCCAGGGGTCGCATTATATAGGGAAAAATTTATTGTTCCTACCAGAACCCTTACAGAAAGGTGCGATGAAGATATTATTTTAAAAATAGTGGTAGGAATGATAAAAGTTTCCCTATAGAATGCGACCCCTGTGTATAGCACAATTTCAAGGTCTGGCTATCACGCTTTCAGGGGCAAGGTACTTGCATTCGTAAAATGTTGAAATAATTTAAGGACACCAATATTTACAAGAGAATCTATCTGAAAACAAGTAAAAGTATATTTTCGTGTACTTAATAAAGGTGAAATTTTCATTATAAAATTCAGGTGCCAATGTGGCAATTAGGAATTAAAATTGAGTAATGCTATAACGGCATCACCGCCTCTCAAAAGGCCAAGAAATTTGGTTTGATACCACTCAATATGCTTTTTTTAAATTTCAATACATAATTTTAATAAGGTAATCTATCATTTTCTCTATTGTGAGCAAAAAACAATGGAGAAATTTACTTCCCGTAGTAAGAGAAACACAAAAAAAATTATTTATAACTATTGGGGTAACTGGACCCAGCATGGTCCAGTTACCCTGGATACATGTCCCAGTTACCCCATTCTTGAAAAATTTATGGGGTAACTGGGACACCGGGCTTATATTTGAAACATGAAGTAAATATCTATAGATACCTATTAATATTAATGTAGTTATGTGTCTAATCTTTAAAAAAAAATGATTGTTTAATAAAAGTACTTACAGTACTTTAATAATCAGCCGAGGAAGTTCAACCATATAGACGTTGTTTTTAAAAAAAGGAACGTAAATTTTTGACAACCTATCACAGCAAAGTGAGATTTATGATTGAGTTGATACACGTTGTTTTAGGAAGTAGATTAAGGGGCATTGTTCACAAAAGCTAAAATTTAAAAAACACCAACAGTTTTTTATAAAAAAGCCTATGGCCCAGTTACCTCGTGGTTCCAGTTACCCCAACTAACCTTACATGGTAATAGCTGAAATTGAGTTTTTAAATGTGCTATGCGCTTGCAAATCGTTTACTTACTAAACATCATCTTTCACCTTACTAAACGGTGAAGTTCTGTTACAGTATTCTGAATGGGTTGGAATGTGCTTCATAATCTATGCTTGACGCATGATTTTTCTTACTTTTTTGGGGGGGAACAAACGGAAAAATAACGATACATGTTAAAGTTAATTGCTTAAATTGAGTTTTTAAATGTGTTATGCGTTTCCATATCGATTACTTACTAAACATCATCTTTCACCTTACTAAACGGTGAAGTTTTGTTACAGTATTCTGAATGGGTTGGAATGTGCTTCATAATCTATGCTTGACGAATGATTTTTCTTACCTTTTTTTTTTTTTTTTTTTTTTTGGAACAAACGAAAAAATAACGATACATGGTAAAGTTAATTGCTTAAATTGAGTTTTTAAATGTGTTATGCGTTTCCATATCGATTACTTACTAAACATCATCTTTTACCTTACTAAACGGTGAAGTTTTGTTACAGTATTCTGAATGGGTTGGAATGTGCTTCATAATCTATGCTTGACGCATGATTTTCCTTACCTTTTTTTTTTTTTTTTGGAATAAACGGAAAAATAACGATACATGGTAAAGTTAATTGCTTAAATTGAGTTTTGAAATCTGCTATGCGTTTCCAAATCGTTTACTTACTAAACATGATCTTTCACCTTACTAAACGATGAAGTTTTGTTACAGTATTCTGAATGGATTGGAAAGGGCTTCATAATCTATGCTTGGCACATGATTTTTCTTTCTTCTTTTCTTCTACTTTTTGGAATAAATGGAAAAATAACGATATATGGCAAAGTTAATTGCTGAAATTGAGTTTTCAAATGTGTTATGCGTTTCCATATCGATTACTTACTAAACATCATTTTTCTCCTTACTAAACGGTGGAGTATTGTTACAGTATTCTGAATGGGTTGGAAATCTTCACAATCTACGCTTGACGCATGATTCTTCTTGCTTCTTTTTGGAATAAACGGAAAAATAACGATACATGGTAAAGTTAATTGCTGAAATTGAGTTTTGAAATGTGTTATGCGTTTCCAAATCTTTTACTTATTAAACATCATCTTTCACCTTACTAAACGCTGAAGAAATGTTACAGATTTCTGAATTGGTTGGAAAGTGCTTTATAATCTATGCTAGGCGCATGACTTTTTTACTTCTTTTCATTTTTTTTTTTTTTTGGAATGCACGGAACAAGAAGATATATACAAATAAGCGAAATAACAAAGCGTGACATAACAAAAGCTACTGTATTTATAAATTTTTGTAAAAGAATTTGTAAATTAACTTAAAATAGTCAATTTAATGTAATTAACTAGCTTTGAGTTCACAAAAAATTTAGAATACTATAAGCAAATTTTGTATTCTTTCTGGGCAATTTATGATAAATGTCTCTCATCAAACCTATGTGTCCAAACATTAAAATCTTGTATGTTGGTATCCGTGGGAAAGTGACCCACAATTGCTAGCACCAGAACGATCTCAAGATTCCTTGCATTCCCCCCGGAGCATCGAGAAGAACTGGAAGAAGCAGACATACGTGCCCAGAATCTGCTAAAGGAAACTGTATTTTCGGAAAGTTTGACTTCAGAAGCCCCTAAGCACTAACCAATATTTCTAGGTCCCCCAAATAACAAAGTTCATGGTCATACGTTAGGACACGAGTTTAAAATGTAGGTCAAGGAAAATGGCGTGTAATATAAAGGTAATCCTAAGTCAGTGATGTATTAGTTTATCTTAAATACATATTGTAAGTTTTATGCCTTATATCTCATCTAAAGATGAGTAGAACTCATTGATGAATGATTTTATTAATATTATTTTCTAAAAGAGTATTTTGTTTGAATTTCAAACCCGCTCGTACGTGAGGAATAATTCAAAGGATAAGGAATGCTTTGGATATAAACATTTCTACAGGATTGTGGCATGTGATTTTATTTTCCTTTAAAGAAAATCATTCAAAATTCTGGGCACTGAAACGGAAGCTGTCTAAGAATAAAATGCT
The DNA here is from genome assembly GCA_963932465.1 of Maratus speciosus. NCBI lineage: Eukaryota > Metazoa > Arthropoda > Arachnida > Araneae > Salticidae > Maratus > Maratus speciosus. The sequence continues at coordinate 565,443,471 of OZ010793.1, read as the reverse complement.
CACTCGTGGATCATGACGTTTCACAAGGCTCTATATCCTTATCATGAAACAGAAACAGGGCATTTTCAGTAAGAATCATGATTCCAATTAGTATCCTGTACGGATCGGGATGTACCCGACCTGAACTCGAAGTTTCTGCTTAACGTTTACCAAAAACGGACCCGAGCTCGACAAAAAAAATTCGCCGACACGAAACCCGAACCGAACCCAATACACTTCAGTCCGAACCTGAACCCGAAGTGAAAGGATATATCTAATAGTAGTCTAATATCTAATAATAAATAAAAGTCACTAATTATAATATTAGTGAAAGAATAATGTGATTTAATACAATTATGGAACACTAATCTACAATTACATATCTGTAATGTAAATTTTATGTTTTTCATATAAAAAGAAGTTTGCGTATACACTCATTAATATTCAAAAATATTGTTTTTTTTTTTTTTTTTTTTTTTCCATTTGAAAAACATTCAAGAGTCTCTTTTAAAAAATCGGATCATAACGAACCCGGCCCGAAAAAGTCAAAACCGAACATGAAACATAACATTTAATTTCAACCCGAGCCGAGTCTGATCTGCCACAAGAAAAATTAGCGTCAACTCGATCAGACCCGAACTACAGATCTGGTCGATTTCGGGTAATATCAAGTTACCTGATCCGTTGCAGCACTCTAATTGTAAATAGGGAAAGATTTTGTTACCCTTTATACCCCAAATTATGAATTTAAAAAACTACCTTCTTGAAACTTTTTTCTCTTGCTTTACCAGGATACATTAGAAGATATATGCGCTAAAAATGAAACATTTATTTATTTATTTATTAACCATTCGGAAAAATGGTTATTGCCCTCGTCAGGGTAGGAAATCAAAAGCATATCTGAAGCTTTTTATTGGTTTAATCCGCATTTTACTCGTTTTCTGATTGGTCTATACACTAACCTTTACTTTCAACAGAGATGGATACTTCTGTTGCCACTATGACAAAAAAGTAATAAAAACTACAAAAAAAAATTTATAACTCAGAAACAAATTGAGATACAGCTTTCAAAAAAATTGCATTTAAAAGTACATTTCTTTCTTTATACGACCGTGTAAAAAGTAATATTGTGGGATGTTTAGAAGTTTAAGGCCTGAAATTTCATTTAAAATGGGTCGTCAGATTTCTTGGAAATCTGACGATGGAAAAGCCTTTTCCCGAACAGCCAATGAAATGCTTGGATAATACGTACTAAGTTTCAGGTGAATAATATGTAAGTTTCAGGAAATCTTGCAATTTTTACGTGTAATAACACTATTAATGTTTAATTCATGGCGTACGTAATGTATGATCAACTCCGTGCGATTTTTTATGTCTTAAATATTAGTCTTTGAAAAAATCATTTTCCAAATGGTCGTTGTAATTTGTTAAATTGCCTTTTTTTTTTTTTTTTTTTTTTTTTTTTTTTTTTTTTTTTTGTTAATTACGTCTTAGTACTTAAAATGGTACTTCAAAGTACCGTTGGGTCATAACAGTTGGAAAAAAATTGAGACTTAGAAAAAAAACTATGTCCATTTTTTTTAATGTGACTTATTATGTATATATCTAGTTGCATATATGATTATGATGTATCAATGACTAGATGATGATGCTGTTCGCCAATCTGCCGATCATCAGTGATTATTTCGTCAACAGAAGAATATAGTTGTATAGTTGTATAGTACTATAGTTGTATCACTATCGTCCGATAGAAAGCATATCTGAGAGAAATTTGCTACCTTGTAGTTGTAGAAAACTCAAAATGATTCACAAAAATGACAAAGATATTTTTAGACATTTTTTTCTGTTCTGTAATGTTTTTAAGTTTTGTTTTATAAAAAAAACAATATTTGTTCTAAAGAAAAAATAATGTGTTTTTTGCTTTATTAATCATCAATGTCATACGTAAATCATACCATATCTTCCCCCATTTTGTTACAAAATCCACCTGTCTAGTACCCATACATCCCTAGTAAGTATATACTTTTAACGCACCATATATATTCAAATGATAAAAATCTAAGTAAAAATCCTGTTCAACATAAGTCCCGACAGTACCGATTTGAAAAGTTTTCCGTAAATTAAACAAACAGAAAATTTATTTTTATTTCGCATAACATATTGACAAGTGATCTATTTAAAACAAGAAAAACTAGTATGTTGTGGCCATCACAAAACATTCCTCTATATAAATCACGTTAATTAAATCATTTAAATAATACAAGAAATTACATCAATTTAGCACCAATTCATATCTGAATTTGAAGTTTGATGAAAATTCGTGCATTAGTTCTTGAGATAGAGGTATAGAGGAAATTCTGAAAAATGCAGCATAGCAGCGCCACCTGTTGAGCGATTTGCATCAAAACATAAATAGCACTAATTCATATCAAGATATACCTGAATTTGAAGTTTGTTGAAAAACCAAGCATTAGTTCTTGAGATAGTGCTATTGCAGAAATAGCGAAAAATGCAGCATAGCAGCGCCACCTGTTGAGCGATTTATACCAAAATGTACAAAACGCCAATTCATGTCAAGGACAAACTGAAACTGAAGTTTCATGAAAATCCGTGCATTAGTTCTGGAAATTGAGCTATTGTGGAAATCGTGAAAAATGCTGAATAGCAGCGCCACCTGTTGAGCGATTTACACCAAAACCTAAACAGCACTAATTCATATCCAGGTATACCTGAATATGAAGTTTGTTGAAAATCCAAGCATTAGTTCTTGAGATAGAGCTATTGCAGAAATCGCAAAAAATGCAACATAGCAGCGCCACCTCTTGAGCGATTTACACCGAAATGTATAAAACGTCAATGCATGTCAAGGACTAACTGAACCTGAAATTTCATGAAAATCTGTGTATTACTTCTGGAGATTGGGCTATTGAGGAAATCGTGAAAAAGGCTGCATAGCAGCGCCACCTGTTGAGCGATTTACACCAAAAACTAATCAGCACCAATTTATATCAGGGACTAACAGAATTTAAATTTTTATTAAATTCCGTGCATTAGTTCTTGAGATAGAGCGCCCACAAAATTTGTGTCACAGACAGACAGACAAAGTCACAGACTCACAGACAGACATTTTGTAAAAACATGCTTTTCGGAATCTCTGACCCCTAAAACGTATAAATTCGTCAAAACCGAAAGTCGAAAATTTTCACGAATCCAATACTTTCTTCTTGTAAAGATGGAAGAAATGATGTAATAAAAATATGATAGTCTTACCTTTAAAATTTCAAATGTTTCCAAGCGAAAGTACGGGATGCCTCGTCAAAAGACAAAATGGAAGCAAAATTGACACACACACGTGCCAAAATAGGCTCGTGGTTTCAGCTACCTAGAAGTGCTATTGCTATTTAGTGACGTATCAAGGGAAGTATTTATTATTTTTTCCTAAATTGATCCCTACCATTGGGAATGCATGCAATGATTGTGTTTCAATTGGGATAGAAAACTGTGGTAATTTAAAGTACCGTCGATGCATAAAGAGTTAAGCACTGCTTTGTTTGGTCCCCATTGCTATAAAAGATACTTCAGAACCTACATTAGTCACGCGACGACATTCGCATGCTAATATTAAAACGGAGGCATTCTTTACAAATTTCTCGTTTTCATGATCTCGTTTAAAATGATTTTTCTTACTTAGAATGTCTGACCTCAGTATCTAACTTTGTACTTCTGTGCTTTTTAGGGTTTCTTTCATCTGACGAAACCTTATTTGTCTCACTTCTCTGTCTGTCCGTCACAGAGCTTGTTCTCAGAAACTGTATAAGTTAGACACTTGAAATTTTGCATACTTATTTTTGTATACTTTTCACGGAATAGATTTCATTATCTAATAGATTCAAGTTTACAGATTTTTTTTTATTTATTTATTTATATATTTATTCATATATTTATTTATATATTTATTCATATATTTATTTATTTATTTATTGCTATTTTTAAGACCAGCTGAATACTGCCGATCCCACGACAAATCATAAAATTTTGAAAAAAATCTTCTATTATTTTAATTAAATGAATTAATTTAATGACATCCGACTGTTTTTGCGATTTAGATTTTAAAACATAACAATAATTTCAGACTCTTCCGCGCAGACTCGGTACCTCCGTGGCAGCGTATCTGCCTTCTAATCAAAAGGAGACCCATCAGTGGTTGAGAGGTTCTGCTCTCGAAGCTGGTAGACGGGAGGTGCTGGTTTGAACCCAATCGCGCCCGTCGGCCTAATCGTTCGGAGTTTTCGTGGTTTTCTTCGAGCCATGGATTTCCATGCATAAATACGGGTTAGGTTCCCTTAGAAAGACCCCCACGAAGGGCACTTCCCCTCGGGCCTATATTCCTAGCGTAGATAATCGGCCGTCAAAAAATCAACCAACCAACCATCTAATCAAAAGGTTCCCAGTTCGTTACTCGGCGTCGGAGTTTGAAATTTTTTCCCGGAAATAGATTTCATTATCTAATAGATTCAATTTCACAGATTTTTTTTTAAGGCCAAAAGTTATTTAAAAATATTTTAACAATTATTTTTTAATTCAAAATTTCTTTTTTCTTTTATTTATTTATTTATTATTATTTTATTATTATTATATATATATATATATATATATATATTTTTTTTTTTTTTTTTTTTTTTTTTTTTTTTTTCGAGAAAGTGCAAAATTTTTAATTAAATGCATTTCATTGTCCCATGGATTTAATTAAAAGAACTTTCGTATATTTTTTTTTTTGCCAAATTAAGTGTTTCGTGTTTTAGCTAAAATTAAATCATGTAATTAAATATGCTTTTCATATATAGAAACATATGCTGTTACATTTGCCTGAAAAGCAGTTCTTGTATATTTTTAATTTGATTTTTAAAAAAATCGACAATTTCAATAACTTAAAAATTTAATTCAATGCTACTGCCATCTATGTTCTTATTTAAAAGATTAAGCATTTAATAATTATAAATTAATGGTTTGGATTTGTTAAGGACTAGCTGGCTATGCCCGCTGCGCTGGTCAGTATTTCCAAATAATCCTTGAATTAAGCGAAATGGTGAATTCGAACTTGTATATATTTTTTAATGGACCTTTAGCTTGAATGTCCTTCCGCGTTGCTGAAAAGATGCGAATGTCATTGCGATATTATATTACCTTATGCGTTGGACAAAATTTAGCTATTAAGAAGCAGTTCTTTTAGCTGATTATTCACAGTGCACTTTTGGTATAGAAATGAGGCCGTTATGACAATAGGAATTAAAATGTTCTCATATCTGACAATATTAAATTAGAGATGCATTACAATGACTGCAGAGATTTACCATTGAACTTGAATTATGCTCGGGTGGTTTATTTTCGTTTGTTTGTCCTTGATTTCCTGGCCTCTCAGCTCGCGCAATATGTGATTCTGGTAGCTGAAATACAATCTCACTGGATGTTAGTTACATTTCTTAATAAGTACCCTCTTGTGCTACTACTCTTTTCCCTCTTTGGATTCTAACAGGGTAAATGCTGTCAAAAAAGTAATAAATTATTTGCAGACAAAGAAGATTGTTTAACTTTCATATTTAAAAGAAAAGTGAAACATAAAAATGTGTGTTTTTAAAGCTGAATTGCTTGAATAAATCTAAAATGACGTCATTTTCACTGTCTTTTCATTTTGTAGACCAGTTGAAATCATGTAACCGTTAACCCAGGAAAAAACTCGATGACTTAATCTTGTAGAAAAATAAACCTCATGCATCCAATAAAATCTTTATAATCATCCGTAATCGACGTTATTGTGAGGGTTCACGTCAAACATTAAAACTGATGCAACAATATTGTTGCTCATGTACCAGGGTTAAGAACTGACAATGATAAATAAAGTTAGTTATACAAAAATTTTAGCAATATGCATTTTGGTGAATACCTGAACCGAAGATTTATTTAGCATTTTTCTAAAGAACATAATAACACGGACAAAAAAATAGGCCTGCTAATTTCTTTACACTTAAGAGTAAATTAATCTTCCGTCTGTTGTGAAAATAACCCAGATTATGAAAATAACTCTTAATTTGTTGCTGTGTTTAGCTGCTAGAGTGTACGTCAGGACAATTCGCTTTATACTGATCGAAATTCCAGGTAATTTAATCCTATCTAGGCTGAAATGATAAGTCCATGGGCATTATTCCATTTGCCACCATTGGAACCATAAAGTTTTTTCCCCTACATTGAAAGTATTGTTTTTTTTATTAGTGTAAAATAATTTGAGGTAATAAATAAATAATAATAAATCTTCTTTTGTTTGTTTGCTACATTATGAAAAACCATAATTTAGTAATCGCTAATTTCAAAATCTGTCTAATCTTTTGAATTTTGATTCGCCATGCAACATGCTCGTTGGCAGGTGACAAGATTCCGTAAGATTAGTCCAATATGTTGAATAAAACATTTTTTAAACAATGGTTAAGCAAAAGAAAGTTATGCAGAAAAAGCTAAAAAGAAATGACATATTAGCAAGCAATATTTATTGCAAAATGTTTATTTTATGTATTTATTTATTAACCATTTGGAAAAATGGTTATTGTCCTCGGTCAGGGTAGGAAATCAAAAGCATATCTAAAGCGTTTTATTAGTTGAATCCCGCATTTTATTTGTTTTCTGATTGGTCTATACAGTAATCTGTATTTCTTCCTTTACTTTCAACAGTACAGCTTTAAAAAAAATGCATTTAAAAGTACATTTTTTTCTCTATACGACTGTGTAAAAAGTAATATTGTGGGATGTTTAGAAGTTTAAGAATGAAATTTCATTTAAAATTGGTCTATAAATATTAATCTTTAATCCATGGCGTACGTAATGTATGACCAGCTCCGTAGAAGTTTAAAAATTTACAGTACCGAAAAATGTAATCCATGGCGTACGTAATATATGTATGATCAACTCCGTGCGACTGTGTATGTCTTAAATTTTAGTCTTTGAAAAAATCATTTTCCAAATGGTCGTCATAATTTGTTAAATTGCATTTTTTTTATAGTAATAACGTATAATTGCAGAAATTTTCTTAACAATATTCTTATATCCTAACTTTTAAAGCAGTGAATATTCCTATAAGTGAAATCGATAATATGTTCGGCATGTTAAAAAAAATAACATAATGCACGATATTCAATTAATAAGTAATGATCTGAGTTCGAGGATATAAAAATCCCATGCTTGAGGAAAACAAAACGCATGTTTCCATAGTAATGGTATGCCATAGTATGGTAAAAAATATTTTAAATCTTTGAAAGTAAATTATTTTAGAATATGTGTGTATATGGAAGACATTTACACTAAAATTTAAATGATTGACTAGATAATTATAATTTTAACTGCTTTTTATATAATTTACGGTTGAATATAAAAATGTACTCCGAAATGCTCTTCTCTTGGCTTATTTCAGACTTTTGTCTTATTTGGCTTAAATTTGCATTGTTTGGCGACGAAGGTAATAAATAAATAGCATGTAACTCAATACAGCCATTTTTACAAATACTTCTAGTTTTTCCTGTAAATCATATGATGGGAGAATTATATAAAAATAATTATTAAATTGACAAAAAAAAAAAAAAAAAAAAAAAAAAAAAAAGACTAATAAAGAATGTAACCTAGATTTTATTTCATCAAGTTTTCAGACACTTTTTATTAACCTGGCGCATGCGATAAAAGAGCTAAAAAGAAATAAAAAATTCCATTCAAAATTGTCAAATCAAATTTTCAGATTCATTTTTTTAACCTATCGCAAGCGATAATTCGCCAAATATAGTACTAATTGTAGAATTTCACAATAATTTATACTTTAAGCATTACAAATATTTATTCCATGTTAAAATTAAATATTTTCGTTTTATAATATTATGTCTTATTAAAACTTTTTTTGTTGTTTTTTAAATTAAATATCAGTATTTTTTCATTTATTCGCGAGGTGTTTGTATTATTTTCTAACAGATATAGCCATCTTAATTCTTTAATCAACAAACCTTTCGCCAAAAGATAATCACTGGCAACCTTTTCGTTCAAAATAGCAGTAAAATACGAAATTTATTGTCAAAAATCATAGCTATCCCTGTATATTTTCTCATAAACCACCCCGGGAATATTTCCTATCGAATGATACAATTTGGGGAAAAATCCACCGGGTAGTTTTTGAAATCACTCGAGCGTAACATTTTGAGCATACTGCTTTATAATTTATATGATATGATAACGTCTTTTGAATTTTTTTCGATGTTGATTGCAGTTTCATTTTGATTACACTTTCTATTTCGGAAAAAATTGGTTGGTTGGTTCCAAAATTGAAAGTGACCTCAGATTGAAACTGCAACCGGACTCTAATAAATACAAAGGTACAAAGATATTTTAAATTTATGCAAAAAGAACCATATACTCTATGCAAAAATAATTATTTCAAATATTGAAATACAAAGAAGAAACTTTCAAAAAACGCTTTTCTTTTGCCTTGCGAAAGTTGACACATTACTAGAGTGAGCTTTTCAGAGAGGACTTTTCTAATGAAAGCGACCTAACTTATTGTAGTTGCAATTGTTAAACATTGAAAGTTTTACACAATCACAACCGCTCAAACCATTCTGATATCGAACTCATGAACATCAGCCGAAGTTCCTCATTTTCTGACCAACTGATCTGAGTAGGACTGGATTCACGCCACAAAAAAAAAAAAATCAGAAGGAATTAAGCCTTAATGGTCAGAATCTGATATTAGAGATACGTAGTTCAGGCACTTTTTACGGATCCTGATGATTTGAAATCCGATACCGCCTGAGCCCGAAAAATTTCGTGTCATCAGAGCCCACCCGACACTGGCGTCAAAAGTACATATTAGAAAATTTTGGATAACTTTTTTTTTCAAATGAAAATCAAATTTCAAATTAATTGCTTAAACGGTGCAAAGGCCAACATAGTGAAAAAATTCCATGCCGGGACTCGAACCCGGGCCATCAGTACAGCGAACTGACATTCTACCGACTATAAACCACATGGAACAATACCCAGTCTGAGGCTTCTCACTATTACAGGTTGGCAAGGCTACAAACGCAGCACTAGAATGGAATACTTTTCCGTGAGCCACCGACATGGGGCAAACACGAAACTTAATTAAATCCAGCATCGATTAAAACTATATTAATACTTGGAAATTTTTCCAGGGAGAAATTTCCAAGTATTAATTGTTGATAACATTTAAAAATTGTTTCAAGTTTAATTTTCTCATTAAAAACGAGATTATCATTTCACTGAAAATATGTTTAAAATAGCAAATTTGTTATTTATACCCAACCACTGTCTGTCAAAAATCTGCAAAAGTCGTGATTCTTATTCTTTTGAAATGTCATTGTACAACCAGCGTTGAAAACAATGAGTTTTGTTTTCTGGTAAAAGGACTTCAAAGAGAAAGTGAGGATAGACAATGGATATCTTACGGCTTCTTCATGTTACTAAACTGATCAAGCAAAGGCTTCTGAATTAGAATACTTCTCCGTATATCCCATCAATAACAATGCAAATCTCTTTCAAACTGTTTTTAAAGGATTGTAACATTTAAACATTTCACCTATATTATATAATTTAAACATTTCATCTATATTATAATAGTTCAAGTCATCAAATGCCATAAACAAATACGATCTGATCCCTTCCCCTTTCATCTGAAAGTTTGGAACAAATGTCATATACGCCCCCCCCCCACCCCCCCACCCCCCCCATATTGGCGCGATTTTTTTCCAACGCCAATTTGGGGAACGCATCAACAGCATAAAACAACAACATCCGACTTACCATATCAAGCAAAATAACGATACTTTGGCGCCAGTTAAGTACCCGTTGCGTATAAAACATTGGCGTCAGAAAAAAATTGCGCCAATATGGGGCCGTATATGACATCTATGCTGAAAGAAAAAAAAGCCGGGTGCAAATCTCGCCAATATCTTTTTTTCAAAAGCCAGTTAGCATTTTTTTTATTGTTCGAGTGGTAAATAAGAACATTGATTTGAAGTTGAAATTAAATGTCATGGTTTGTTACATAATTTAATATTTCGCCAGATGTCATATACGCATCGCACGTTTGGCATGATTTTTTTTTTTTTTTTACAAAAATTTGGCGAAAACCTCGTTTTCGAATACCACTTACATATGTACTTTTGGTACTACTTAGTTATCCTGTCGACCAAAAATCTATCGCGAACTATAAGATTAAATGTCAATAATGCTTGATCGTAAATGTCACATTCACTTGACTTTTAGCAAGTTACACGTGTTTACGTCATCAAGTGATTTTTATTTCGACGTTTTATTTTTATATTTATTAATGTTATACTAATTTATTTGTTCTTTCGTTATTTAAAATAAAAATTTTGTCAATCTGTACAATTTGGCAAGTGGTTTGGCGATTTATATAATTTGCGAAATTGGGTGACGGATTAACTACTACATTGTACCGTATTTTTTAATTATTTTCTATTATTTTCAAAAGGAAATAGCAAAAAAAAATTATTTACTATAGAACAAAAGAATTCATATAAATTTAAAAAAGAAATAAAGGTAAATATACATTTATTATTAAATAAACAACAATAGCCGGGTTACCATGTCTATCAAAATAATGCCATTTGTGCGCCAATTAAGTACTCCGGTGCGTATATGACATCTGTGTCTAATATTTTTCTTTTCGTTTTGTTTTTTTAAAAAAACAAGTTGGAAATTGCTCGTCAAACGTGGCAAATGAGGTGCGTTCGTACTATAACTAGTTTTATAATTATTTTTTGCACCCCATATTGTACTGAATGTATATTTTTTTGCGCTTCATAAGTGCATAGTCTGTAACATCATTAAAATGCACTTACAATAATTTTTCCCCATTCCCCGTAATGTAACGGAAAACTTTTGACTATCCCTGTAATTAAACTATACATTCGATTTTCATAAAATTTTAAATGTCTCGACAAAATTTTGCAGCAATTATATATTTAAAATTTCAGACCATTCGGAAGGCTGTAAAATCATTAAAATGCATTTGCAATAATTTTTTCCCATTGGCCATAACGTAACGAAAAACTTTTGGGTGTCCCTGTAATTAAACTATACATCCGATTTTCATAAAATTGGAAATGGATCAACAAAATTTTGCAGCAATTATATATTAAAAATTTCAGACCATTCGGAAGGCTGTAAAATCATTAAAATGCATTTGCTATAATTTTTTCCCATTGGCCGTAATGTAACGGAAAATTTTGGGTGTCCCTGTAATTAAACTATACATCCGATTTTCATAAAATTGGAAATGGCTCGACAAAATTTTGCAGCAATTATATATTAAAAATTTCAGACCATTCGGAAGTCTGTAACATCATTAAAATTCACTTGCAATAATTTTTCCCATTGGCCGTAATGTAAAGAAAAACTTTTGACTGTCCCTGTAATTAAACTATACATCCGATTTTCATAAAATTGGAAATGGCTCGACAAAATTTTGCAGCAATTATATATTAAAAATTTCAGATCATTCGGTCGGGTAGTTTTTGCTCTGTTATATGCGGACGGACAGACAGACGGACGGACAGACGGACGGACAGACGGACGGACAGACGGACGGACAGACAGACGGACTGAACGACGACTATAGGTGCTACGTATTTATATAATTACGAACGCACCTAAAAAAGAAGTGAAAGCCATCAATTTAAATGTTTCATTTTTAAATGAAAGTTTTGTATTTAATAAAATGATAACGAAATACAAAAAAAGCATTGTTCTTAGCATAGATTTAAAGGAGGCCCAACTGTCGCCAAATTAATTTAAAATAGTAACCTTTTCTGAATTATGAAAAAAAAATTTCTGTTATGATTAAAATTTGAGTTGCCATCATTAGAAAAAATGTATTTAAAATTAGAAAAAAATTAATATTTCGAAAACTAATTCGAATTTAAAAATTCTAATACCAGTTTTGATATCTGTGGATCAACACGCGATTTTTGGTGTTAATTTCATCGCAAAGTATTCCATATTTTAGGAGAAATCGCCGTGAAACAAATCAGTTGTTTAATCAGTCGATTCAAAGAATCGATACATTTCAGGCGTTTCATATATTCGTTTCATAAATTCGTTTCATTAGGATTTTATATATATAGGGTAGATAATCTTTGTCAATTAAAATTTATAATATTGCATATCAATTATAATTTTAATCTATTTAATTTTTTACTTCTAACTAAATAGTTGTATAAACATCATAAAACTGATAATTTTTTTCAATCACTTTTAAAATGTATTTTATATATTCTTTATCGATGCAATGGTTGGTTGATTTTTGATGGCCGATTATCTGCACTAGGGATATAGTCCCGATGGGGGGTGTCCTTCGTGGGTGTTTTTCTAAGGGAACCTAACCCGTATTTACGCGTGGAAATCCATAGCTCGAAGAAAACCACGAAAACTCCGAACGACTAGGCCGACGGGCGCGATTGGGATCGAACCCAGCACCTCCCGTCTACCAGCTTCGAGAGCAGAACCTCTCAGCCACTGGTGGGGCTATCGGTGCAGAGATATTGAACAATTGTGTCAATTCGTGATTTTGAAGAAACATCATTCATGCATTGCTTTAACAAGGGAAGTCAATACGATGATACTATTACTCTGTTCTTAAAGTAACAAGCATAATTATATTAAAAATTAGCATCAGAATTAAATTACAGCCGAATTTTTGCATATTAAAGATTTTTAAATTTGTAATACGTATGCATGCGCTTTCAATTATTTTGCTTTCCCCTTTATCTTCTTTCTTCCTTTATGTTTATTTTAATTTGAATATGTTTTATTTTATCATAACTAGAGGGTGCCACAACAGATTTTGTAACGATTTTGGAATGATTTTGGAATTTTTATTATTCAATAATAGATCCAATTTCTTTTTAAATCTCTTTAAAGGAAAAGAAATAATAGTTCAAAATAAAAAATGATAAATTTAAATTAAAATTTGTTAACATTATAATTAAAGTGTGATATTAAAATTTTTAATTGAGATTATTAAATTATAATTACAAGTATATTTATAAAACAAAAGCAGCGCGTTCGAGCATCGAACCCAAGCCTGCACATCCGCCAGCAAACGCCGTACCAACTGAGCTACGATCGACTTATTGTTTTAGTCACAAAGTAAGTATTTAAGTTGTGTACTAATATTAAACCCCCTGGTTTCTCAAGAACTAAGGAGCGTTGTATAAAATCCGTTGAACCTGAGACTAAGGGGTCTCTACCCTACAACATATATTAAAATAATCAAAATCGGTGATTACCAATGTTGGCCCTCTCCTTGTTAGACTACATTTCTTATTCTCAGTTAGCAAGTATCTTTTTTCTCCTTTTTTTAATTTGTGAATTAATAAAATTTTTACTTTGACCCTGAGCCCGAATACTGATATAAAAATCGAGCTCGAGCCCGTTTCGGGCTGATGAGTTTTGCCTGAATTTGATACTAGCATGATTTTAATGCAGTGATTATGACAGAGGAAAAATCACTCAGGATTTTTTTCCCCTTATAGCGTAATTCCGTTCACTTTCTTTTAAGAATTCGTTTTATCGATCTCGATTAAATATATATATATATTTATTTACAATTCATTATTAGGGTTTCGTATTTAAAAATTAAAAACGGAACCATTTTAAGATCACTCCTGTGTCTGTCTGTCCTTCTGTCACAGCCATTTTACTCTTAAATTATGGAACATGGAAAGTTCAAATTGAGGGAAGTAATAAAGACTGTTGACCCCCATATTTACAGATTATTAAACATTCACAAATATATTTAGGAAAAATGTAGAGGAACTAATTAAGTTACTTGAAAAAAATATTTTCTTTGTATATCGTGTGGGGTATCGTGTGAAAGCTATCGTAACTATGAACTCAAAAATACATTTCTTTTAATTTTAGGTATATTTTCAGAGATAGCGCTGAAAATGTAGTGCAAAAATATGCCCCCCCCCCTCTATTTCCGAATCTATTGAAACAAAAATTATGAAAAAATTAGAGGTAGTAAACGTTAATTTAAACCTTGCAAGAAAATTATAGCGATTACCCTAGGTAACATAGTTTTTGAGAAAAACGCATTTTTCCGTTACACGCAAATTTCGATTTGCGGGCATTCAGCAAAGGTGTTGAGGAGTTCCGGAGGTACCTATCGTAGCAGAAGTATAAAAGCATTGTTGATAATGATTTTCGAAAAAAAAATCGCCGGTAATTGGCCGAGATATTAACCCTTAAAGTTACGGATGGTTTAGTCATACATAATGACAGGGGCAGCGTGCTCTAAGTACCATCGGCTTTTAAAGCCAATATAACAATTTTTAATGATATATTTGTGTAATGCAAATGCCAGTTACAGTATAAATGAAATAAACGTCAAATTATTGAAACCAGACTAATTTAGAATTAATCGCATAAATACTATGGGATTCGCAACTAGTTTGCATTGAGTAGTTCTCTCAATAGGCCTTTTGTGTATTTAAAACTTAATTAAAACCTATCTGGAAAAACGCAGCACGGACCAAGGTGGCGTTACAACTTTGCGACCTACTTTCGAACCGTGCTTAGCACAATGCCAAGTTTAAACTTTGAACAAGAGTTTTGTTTTAGCTACACTGTAAAAAGAAAAGATTATTACTACGCTGAATTTAGTTTTATGAAATGCCAAATGAAGTTTAAATATGCACTACTTTTACTGTCAGTACCCAATTAAGTTCATCATAAACAGATTAGGATAAGATTTAAAAAAAAAAAAAAAAAGAGTTCTACAGAATAGCAATATTTTATATTATTTAGGCTTCATATGTCTTTGAACTTTTATGGTATACTCATTCACACCTTTCCAGTATATACAGCTATACTCAACCGTACGTGGTATAGTTTTTTACAAAGTCTTATTATTCTTTTAGCAATTATTTTTTTTTAATAATACAGTTAATAATTCATATATTTATTGTACGGAACCCTCTGAGCGCGAGTAATACTCGCACTTGACCGTTTATTTTACAACATATTTACCGATATTCTGAAAATATGAAAAAAAAAAAAGAAAAGAAAAGAAAAAAAAAATAAGTTATAAGCTGGTAAAGTTTAAGGAAAAAAAAAAAAAAAAAAAAATAGGGGTGTGCTGGTTGACACGATTGCATACCTCCTGGTCAGCTGAAACAAAAGAAAAAAAATCTTAATTAGTAAGAATGTCATATGCTTACCTCAGCTAAGAGAAAACGGTGGGGAAAAACATTCGCAAAATTCGGCTGTCTGAAAAAAGACATTTTTCGATTCTTTTTTTTTTTTTTTTTTTCATAATTTTACTTACCCATCATACGTAGTATAGAGTATCTTGTAATCGTTTTTAAAATCTAAAAAAAAAAATTGACGGATTTACACGTTTCAGACACTGGAGATTCCGAAAAACATATTTTTAGAAAAAAAAATTGCCGTCCGTCTGTGTGTGTGTGTGTGTGTGTGTCTGTGTGTCTGTAAACGCTTTATTTCCCGAACATATTGAGATAGATACTTGAAATTCGGTGTGCATTTAGTATGTAATAATGAGAAGAAGCCTATTGAATATAAGTAACCTCGATTATCCGACATTATAGTTTTCGGACTCTCGAAATATTCGTTCTGATAAATTTTCAAAATTGTTTATTTTAAGCAGTGAATATAAAAGACAATAAAAAACATAAATTTTGTATAAAAGATGAAGTCGCTCGGATAATTAGTTGCCTAGATATTTTTATTCCTATTTTTCACACTCTTCGATTTTTCATGACTCTGTATTTCATTCAAATTTCAATTCAAAGATGTATTTTAATTGGAAATAAGACGCTTAATCAGGCGCAGTAAACTGCTAGTTAATATGATAATCATTTCTTGGTGTTATAAGGATGTTTCTGTTACGAAATTCGGTACTACTCGGTTAACCGGTCGACCAAAAAATTATCGCCAAATTATCGCTAAATGCCGCCAAAATCGCCAAATGCCACCAACACATCAAAAAGAGAAACACTACTTTAAGAAATATCTGACAAATTTCTTTTTATCTGCTTGAAAAACGAAAACCATCTTTTTATCTTATAGAAAATTTGAGATTTTTTTTTTCATTTAAAAGAGCTCTAGGATATATTAAAAGGTTCCTGTTCCGTCAGGCGAAGGCAGGCACTTGCGAGTTAATGCTAAACCTGCGGGGAGGTCATTTTCCAATATTTCGTTTGAATTTAGATATTTTAATTTTTTTTTTCATTGGTTAGCTAAGTTCTATCCCTACATCTGCCCTTGTTTACTTTTTTCGATATAGGTTGCAGATCTACAGCCAAAATCGAAAAATTAACAATGGGCAGATGTAGGGATCGAGCTCAGATATCCAATGAATAAAAGTTGTTTAAAAATGTCGAAATGCAAACGAAATATTGGAAAATAACCTTCCCATATGTTTAGCATTAGATCGTGAGTTTCTTCGCCTGACGGGACAGGAGCCTTATGGTGAATATCAGAAGATGTGAGATCTTGAAAACAAAAATTTTGAAAATTTAAATCGTTTCAAAGCTTTTGATTTTTTATTAATGTTGGTTGAACAGCTGAATAAAAGAATTTATATGTAAAACTTTCAAAGTTTGAAGAGCTTAAGTTCATTTTTATGTAATTATAATTATATGTCATTTTCTTGGCATATGTATGCCAGGATAATGACAATTTCATTCTAAAACATTTTTCACATTTTTGTTTTTTCTATTTTTAGATCTAACATTTTAATTTTGTTTAAAGGAACATGTTTCCTCTGTAGTACCTCAATTTCAGTGTAATGTTCAGTTTTATTGGTAATTTATAGAAGCCAGGAAAAGGACATAATAAAAGTCTACTCAATTTTTACAAAGCCTTTAAACACATTATTTTTAAAGAAATATCTAAAAGATCTTGTCGGTAGCAATGATTTTGCTACTTCTGACTTGAACTATGTCAAGAACAAGAAGAATTACTCTGAAGCGCCATCTTTATAACTTATAAAGAACTAAAATGAGCAGGCCAGGAAAATGACATTCATATTCAGTTACAATCATATGTCAATTAAGGAAAATTATTTTTTAAATACAGAACTTGTTACCTTCCTCATATATGTGTTTTATAAGGTATAATTATTAATTAGAAATAAAAAAAACACTAGAAAAAGATATTTGTACAATATAGCAGAAAGCCTTTTACTTTGCGCACATCACAGTGTGACATGCCAGGAAAATGACAATCTGAAATTTTAAGTCTTTTAATTGCTTTATTTTTGTGTTATTATGAATATAATATCTCTTGAAAATACTTATATAACATTAAATAGAAATTTTATTGTGCGGACTGAATTTTCGTATTTTGTGATATTGTCTCCTTAAGAGAGTTCCATACACACCTGACTTTTGAGAGATACCCAAATTATTATTATTCTTAAGCTGCTCATAAAACTAACGTTGTCACTGAAATACGAAATAAAAGAGTTTGCCCTTTATCATAAATTAGATAATTCACACTTTAAAATTTGTCGAGCATTTTCAAAATAAACGTTATCTTGACTTCCAAATTGCCTTAAGAATGAGCAAAATATTCTTATTTGTTTTGTTCTTTCTCGAGGTACTTTGATGTTTATGCATGTGATAATTTAAAACAGTCATGTTTAACTGATAAATATTTCCTCAAAGATACATAACGCATGAGTTTTGATCTTATTCATGAAAACTAAGTACTGGAATACCCTAAATAAATGAATTAAAAATTCTCGAAATTTGCTCAATTCAAATAAGAGTAACTTCTAACTGAATTTTTAATAGTTAATTATCAGATATACATCCTAGTTCATTTCTGACTTATTTTAATAACTGTTTTTTTTTTTTTTTTATCTGATGGCAGATGAAACAGAAACTTTAACCTCTTATGATATTTAGTGAAACGTGTAAAAACTAAATGATGGATTTAACCTACAGCTAAGTTTGAACTACTTTCTTCCTACTGATCCCAAAAGATCACATCTACTGGGTGCAAATGGGACCTTGTTATTGAAGAGAACATTTTAACCGAAATTATAAAAATGTATAACGAAAAAAATATTAAGAGAACAATCAGAGATTTTCAATGTGACATTTCTCGTTCTTACTTAAATTAGGCGTCGAAAGGGTTTTTGGAGTTTCATTCATCTGACGAAACCCTATTCGCCTCACTCCTCTGTCTGTCTGTTCGTTCTCAAAAACTGCATTAGTTAGTGACTTCAAATTTTGTATAGGAGAAGGTAGTACACAGTGAGGCGAAAATTATTATTACTTAACAAACGGTAACGATTTTTATTCTTTTGAAAAAAAATTTCTACATCTTTAAGCTACACAAATGCGCTACATATTAATGTATAAATGGTTTAAAAAAAGTTATTTATAAAAGCACAGAAGCAGCATAACGGAATATCAAAAATTGTCTCACTGTGTACCACAAGTAATACACAGTGAGGCAATGTCTATATTTTCATAAATCATACATTTTTACACTCTATGAATAATTTTCTGCAGTTTATGATTTCTAATTAATATTTCTAGATTTTCAAAATAGTAAAAATATGAGCCTCGGGTGGACAATGGCAGACCTTGGGCTACCTTCGTGCAAATTTTCAGCCTCTTACGTTTAGTAAATTTCCCTAGCCATCGCACGCCCACACCCAGAGAGATAAAGAGAGAGAGAGAGAAACCTTTTTTTATTAATAAATAACTTTTTTAACATCAGAACCACGTAGTAGTTACACAATAAGACACGTCTTACTGTGTACCACAACTGTGTGTCTCACTGCGTACTTTCGTTACGTTGTAACAAAATGGATGCCCCATCTGTTACATCAATTTCATCGCTTTAAAAAGCTTATGTTGTTTTGCCGAAATAGTCTATTATTAGATATAGCTAAGTTTGGTTAAGTAAATATAGGTCATATTGAAGGAAATAAACTCTAAAACTCTATGTAACTTTAACACTATAAAATAAGGAATTATTTACTATGTTGTCGGACGAGTAACTGAAGTACCGAAACTACATCCACGTGTTACATAAGATAAGGTCGTTATGTGTGTGTGCCAGCTTGAAGAAAAAGTTACAACTATATGTCAAAGTGGCTGCTGTCTCACAGTGTACTTCCCTACCCTACTTATAGCTGAATACCTCAGGTCACATGACAAATCATAAAATTTTCGGAAAAGTCCTATATTATTTTAATTAAATGTATTAATTTAATGACATCCGATATATTTGTGATTTAGATTTTAAAAGGGAACCTTAATTTCAGTCTTTTTCGCACAGGCTAGATAACTCCGTAGTAGCGCATTTGCTTGATAATCAAAAGGTTCCCGGCTCGACGTCGGAGTTTAAAATTTTTTCCCTGCAATAAATTTCCTTATCTAGTTAGATTCAATTTTGCAAATTTTTTGTGATTTTTTTTTCTGCCATTTTAAGGCCAAAAGTTGTTGTAAAATATTTTATCAATTATTTTTTTATTTCAAAAATTCTTTTTTTGAGAAATCACGAAAATTTTTAATTGACTACATTTCATTGTCCGATGGATTTAATTGAAAGAACTTTCGTAATTTTTTTACTATTTTAAAGGTTTCGGTTGTTTCTTATTTTAGCTAAAATTCAATCATGCAATAAATTTGCTTTTCAGACATACAAACATATGTTGTTACAATTGTCTGAAAAGCAGTCTTTTAATATTTTTAATTTGATTTAAAAAATTATCTTCCAATTGCAATAATTTCAAAGTTAAATTTAATAATGCTGCCATCGACGTTCTTATCAAAACAGCTTATGAATTTAATAAATATAAATTAACGATTTGGATTTATTAATTAAAAGATAAAGTGTTTTGAAAGGAATATTAAACGAAACCCTCTGTGCAATCTTCGATCACACTTACCAACTTGTTTTTCTAGTGCATCTATGAATTTACCAATATCAATTTCATTAATTTCTACGATTATTTTCTAAAGTTTTTGGCATTTTCACCAGAAGTAAAAGTTGTCCACGACTTTTTAATTGTAAAATGCAACGTCAAATTGGTATTGAAAGACTTAAAGGGGAAATCAAAATTTAAAATCAGAAAATATTTCAGTTAGGCATTTTTGGTTTTAATGGGATGATTGGAGCATAACAATGACATCAAATAATATTATATGCTAAATAATATTATAATTGCTGGGAGTGCATTTTCAATTGTGGTACGCGTTTTCAAATCGAACTTTTTTTAAAAAAATATTACTTGGTGAAGATAAATTCTAATAGATCATATACTGTGTTGCACAAAATTTCTCAAGTGCATTTCCGTTTATTCACGGTAATTACAGAATGGAAAATTTCAACTGGTGCTATTCGTTTCAATGAACTACCTTTTAGCACATTATGTAGTATACATAAAAATTCATAGATCATACACGGATCTGCACAAAAAAACGAAAAACAAAAAAGCGGATATTTTTCCGACTATTGATTGTAATAGCAGAAATAGGGTTGGAACTCTCCCCAAATCCACCCTCCGTTCAAATGTGACTTACATATATATATATATATATATATCAGATTTTTGTCATGCGATAACTCTCGTATTTCTAAACCAATTTGGATGAGATTTATTGTTTGTATAATAGTACATACAAATGTCTCGACCTAGTTCGTTGGCCAACTTCATCCACCCTCTTGTTTCAAAATGGCGACCATTTAATATTTAAAACTAAAAAAAAAAAAAAATAAATAAAAAATACACAAAAAATTTAGAAATCCAAAATTATTATATGTTTAAGTGTTAGGCTTTGATAGAAGGATTCCGGAGTATTTTTTATTTCGTCTCTAACTTAAAAAATGGTTGAAATATCGCAGTTTGAAATTCTAGGGTGGTTGACATTTTGTAACAAGAGAACAATTACAGAAAATCAGGTATAAATTTATGAGTGTTAGTGAACGTTAGCTTCAAATTCTCGCCAAGCTTGGCGATACTTGGCAATGGCCAAATTTGGCGACCAAAACTAAGCAACCATAAATGATGCCAACTTTGCTATAGCTTACTAATTTGACGCAATTCGCATTCAAATTCAGTGTTGAGGAATATTCTTTTATCGGATTGGTCACATTTTAGCTTCTTAAAATTTGAGTAAAATTTGCAAAATTTTAAAACCAAGAAATAAGGAATTTTTATTGAATCATCTAATTGAGTTCCACTAATTTTAGCTTCGTGTGTTTGAGTAAAATAAGCTATATTTAAAAAAACAAGGAATATGAAAACTACCTTTTCCTCCCGGCACATGCCGAAAAGACTTTTTTTTTCTGAAATCACTCACTATCAACTTTTGTTTGTTTAACTATGAAAGATTCATATACGTTTGAATTTGTTTGGTTTATTAATTCATTCAAGTATTAAATAGTAATGCATGTATTGCATTAAATTACGCTCAATATATATATTTTTTTCTTTGCACGCAAAGATATCACAAGGCGTTGGAACAATGCGTGCGTGTCTTTATCAATACCGGATGTACCCAATGCTCCGTTTTATCCCTAGTTAACGGATCACTTGAGCGGTCACTCTTCTAACCCCTATCTACAAAAATGACCATCAAATATTCATCACGCTCGGCTGGACCGTCTCGTGTAAAGTGACATTGAAAAAAAATGTATAAATATATATACTGATCTTGTGACATAGTTTCTTTAAGTGTATTGTTAAATGAATTGATAATGACCATGATTGTTCTTGAAAAGAATTCGTTATTGGTGATTTCTAATGATATTTAATTTTATAGAGTCATAAATAAACTTATTCTACTTTCTAATATGTTAAATAAAGCTACAACTACACTGATTGTCGATCTTTTATTAGTTAAACAAAAGAGATGCTCGTAATTACGAAAAAAATAATAATTTGAGGAAAACAAAAAAAAATAATGAAGGGGAAAGAAATTTTTGACGTACTTAATTTTTTCTTGTATTGGTGATTTCTAATGATATTTAATTTTATAGAGTCATAAATAAACTTATTCTACTTTCTAATATGTCAATCTTTTATTAGTTAAATAAAAGAGATGCTCGTAATTACGAAAAAAATAATAATTTGAGGAAAACAAAAAAAATAATGAAGGGGAAAGAAATTTTTGACGTACTTAATTTTTTCTTCCCCGTTAGCAATTTTCTTCTTGTTTCATGATTTTTAATTAATAAAAATTTTTAACATAAAATTTCTTAGCAATTTATAATCCTATTAAAAAAAAACCTTCATTAGATATAAAGTGTCGATATTTTAAACAAATACATTCGTATAAAAACCATAAAAACATTTAAAATGCTTCATTAACATTACTACATAGGTGTGATAAAATATATACAAATGTTTTCCAAAAATTAAAAAACACTAGATGTTAAAATGATGATTCATCATTTTAATATCTAGTGGTTTTTTATTTATTTTTTATTTATTTTTTTTTTTTTTTTTTTTTGGAAAGCATTTGTATATATTTTATCACACCTATGTAGTAATGTGTTTAATGAAGCATTTTAAATGTTTCCATGTTTTTTATATAATAAACAAAGGTGAATCTGGCGTTCAAAAATGGACTATTTTATTAAGTCAATTTATTAAATATAGTCGTAATTACGAAAAATATTAATTTGAGGGAAACAGAAAACAATGTAGGGGAAAAAATTAAAAGTACAAGGGGTGATCAAATGAAAAGGTACGAAACGACGTAAAAACGTAACAGTTAAATATTTGCATATTCCGCCATCAGAAAACGTAGCGAGACATCTCGGGATGTGATTGGAGCCTCTGACTGGGATCGGAGCATGCGCGGGCGACCGCATGCGCAGTAGAGAGTAGAGGCTGTTATCAAAAGCGGCGTGCAAATGATGCGACAGTCCGTATGAGGGCAGGATGGCGTTCGCGTTGCAAAATTCGACAATTGAGGAGCAGCGAGGTGTTATCCGATTTCTGACAGCAGAAGGTGAGAAACCGGCAGCTATTCATCGCCGGATGGTGCCAGTTTACGGGGAGAAATGTGTCTCTGACAAGTCTGTCAGAAAATGGAGTGCCCATTTTCGTGCAGGCCGTGACAGTCTGGTTGATGACCCGAGACCAGTTCAAGTGGGAGACGTTGAACCATCCGCCCTACAGTCCGGACATGTCGCCTGCGATTTCCATGTGTTTGGTACACTGAAGAAACACCTGAAAGTAAAGCCCTTCAACTCGGACGACGTACTCAAGGACGCTGTGGAGGACTGGGTCTCGTCACGGCCACAGGAATTCTGGGAACAAGAAATCCTGCGGCTTGTTCATCAGTGGGATCGTTGTGCTCAGGCCTATGGTGAATATTTTGAATAAAGTCTACATTTTTACCCACCGTGTCGTTTCGTACCTTTTCATTTGATCACCCCTTGTACTTTATTTTTTGACGATTAAATTTTTTTTCTTCTTTAAAGTCTTTTAATTGATCAAGTTTTTAATCACAAAAATTCTTAGCTGTTTCTGCGGGGAAAAATATTTTATTAGATATTGCTAGTCGATATTTTGTTATTTAAGCAGCAAAAAAAAAAAAAAAAAATGTTCCTAATGACAAAAAAATATTTTGAGGAAAGCAAAAGCAATGTGGGTAAGAAAATTTTTGAATCATTTAATTTTTTGTCCATAACAACTTTTTTGATGTGCTACATTTTTTAACATAACCCAAACAATTACTTAATTAACACAAAAAATCAATTATTACACATGTTTAATCATGAATGAAAGAAGGTGAATGTTTATTATTTATGTAACGGCCAATTTTATTTGATGAAATACAAAACTTTCGCAATTTCAGTATTAAAAAGATGAAAGATCGAAATTTTATCATAATAATATATATTCCAAACGGAAAAGTCAAAAACATATATTAGAAATATTATTTGCTTAAAAAACGTTACTTTACTAAAAACGCATTAAAAGTATGTTAAAAACCTATATTGACATGTTTCAACTCCTTCATTGAGTCGTCATCAGAATGTATGACAGAAATTACAAACACAGTGCACATGAAAACCGGAAAACATTCATCGAATACAAAGTTAACACATAATGCATGTGCGATATCGAAAATATAGGGGGCGTTCGTTATTTTCCGGTTTTTATGTGCATTATGTTTGTAATTTCTGTTATACATTCTGATGACGACCCAATGAAGGAGTTGAAACATGTCAATATAGGTTTTTAATATACTTTTATTGGTTTTTTTTTAGTAAAGTAACGTCTTTTAGGAAATAAATATTTCTAATATATGTTTTTGACTTTTCCGTTTGGAATATATATTATTACTAGCAGAACTACACGGCTTCGCTCGTGTCAATTATAAGGAGCCTTCCAGGTAAAATAAAAACGAAATAATACGGCAATCATAATAAATGAAATTTGTGCATTCCCATCCACAAATCGTTAAAAAGACAATCAGAAAATATGACGTTATTGCAACCATAGTAAATTTCCTGAGCTTTAATAAAAGAATGCGCGTTTTCTTTGGCGGGTGTAAGAGAAAAATATGTGATTTTCCTGACAATACGAAAAAAAAAAAATCCACCAAATCCCGCAGCATTTAGTGAAATTCCTGTTTGTATGGTATATATCTACATTATAAAGTAAAAACACCACGTCAGTGCCCATAAATTGTGTCTTTATTGCAATTTTTCTAACATTTAAGCATCACATAATTTCATTTTTTACAATGTCGAATAGAAAAAAGTTCTTCCAAATGTAATTTGTTTGAAAATTGTATCTCAATTTTCTGATTTAAATGGATTTTAAAGTAATTTTCAAGCATGGATATTTTTAAAAGTGCGTGCGACCCGATTACGAAAGAGGAACCTTTTTACTCTTAATGCAATAGTATAAAGAAAAGACATGTCTATGAGTAAACGCTGTTATCGTATTTTCGGTGGCAACAACCTAACACAACAATAAATGTCCCCTTTACTGCAATTTTACCTCTAAACATCGCACATTTGATTGTTCCAACGTCTTATAGAAAACAAAAGTACTTTCAGTAATATTTATTTCTAATGTTTATCTCCATTTACAGATTTTAGAACTCCTGCCAATTTCATCCGTTTCCGAACAAAACTGAATTTAAAAATGTGCCAGAAAGTTGCTCCGTTGAATTTGAGAACAGCCTTAACTTTATGAAAAGCGTTAACTTGACGTTTATGAAAAAACTCATATTTTTTTTGTGTTAGTTTTGTAACTCATGAAATTTAAATTCAGAAAAAGGATGTTCTTTAAACACATTGGGGTATTTTTTTTAATTTTAAAATTAAAATACTTGTTTTCTTTAGCACGCGTAATGGAAGTATACGATTTCTCACAATACGATGAAAAATACAATAAATGCATCCAAATGAGGTAGCAGTTACTGAAATTTTATTTGGAAAATTTGAAATGTTATTTGCTTAAAACTAAAACCTTCACTTTACCAGTAATTATAATCTTTAATTAAAGTATTAGATCAAGAGAGTTTCCACTTTAAATAAAACATCACTGTTACAGGTAAACTTAAATTTTCCATTAATCGAAATTAAATCTACAGTGATTAGATGAAATGATGTCATTTTCCATAAATTTTAAATCGTGACATCAGCAAGAATTTTTTCGAAAAGGGAAATAACTTCTCTCTTTTTACTATAAAACACAGAAAATGTCACCACTGAATCTAAACCATTACAACACTTAGCTATAACGTATAGCCATAAAATATGGCTGTAGCATACAATTTAAGTAGTAAACAAAATATAGGAGCCATTTATTTACAGTGAGTTTGACAACACGTCGAAAAGATCTGATAGAATGTGACGTCATATCTAGCCTTTTTTTTCTTTTTCCTAAATTGTTTTCATGAAATTTGACTCTCTGTATTATAGTAGATGTTTTAATTAAAAAAAAAATATTCAAATTAATGTGATACGTCATTTTACCGCTCTTATAGTTAAAGTTTTTATTTTATATATAAAAAAAATGTGCATTTTCTGTTCGGAATGACGTCAATTTCAAAAATGCAAAAATATAGCAACGCGTTATCGTTACTTTTTTCACATTATTGTGTCATTTTTTAGGTTGTGGCAACGGGAAAGAAACGATTTAATTAGAAAATTAAAAAGATATATTTCTATAATGTTAAATTATGGAACATGGTAGAAAAAAAAGGGATAAATAGTGTTCTGATGATTTTTTAAAGTAGACAGTGCTCTTTTCCACGTTCTAAAGCCTATGTAAATGAAGTTTCGTGCAAACCCGTCAAAAATTGAAGATTTGTATAAAGGACATACACACAGAGAACGGCTTTTATATATACTAGGGGATCGTACCCGGGCTTCGCAGGTTAAAGAATATAGGTGAAACATTTTTTTTAATTGAAAACTAATACTTTTTTATATGCAATAATTTTTTTAGATTGACCACTTACATTAAAAAAGCATTTTTCATATGGAAAATACGAACTATACAATCAAATAAATTTTTGAAATTTAACAAAAGCGATATTTTCTTATTAGCCTCATGCTAAGTGTTATTTGCCAAGATTTTACTACTTATGGCATCCTTTTATATTCTGATAATCCTTTTATATTCTGATAATTTCAGAGCTTATACATGTCTGATAAATTTGTGTGTTATTTATATTATTTTATTTTTTTTTTCATAGGGGAGTTTTTCTTTAATGGAAATTAGCCGTACTAAAATGATGAACTCTTTATTTTGTTTTAAGGGCAAACAGATTCATCTTTCGTAATCGAGCTCCGCGCGATATAGATAAATTTAAAAAATATTTTATGCTTTAAAATTATTTTTAAAACCATAGACAATCAGTAAACTGAGATGAACTTTGCAAATAAATTCCATTAAAAAAAATCCTATTTGGTGATCTAAAAATTTAAATTGTACGATTACAAATATGCTAGATTTGTGTTTTTTCAATATTATTTTTTTATTTGTTTATAAAAGAGGTATTAATTTCGTTAATTTGTCTTTCACAAATATGTTAGATTGGTGGTTTTTTTAATATTATTCTTTTATTTGTTTATAAAGGAAGTATTAATTTCGTTATGCAAAAATAGTCAGAAACAAATGCTGAAAAATGTTTGTTGCTTTAAGTGCAAAATGTTTGTTATTATTATGTATTGAAACCGGCAAGTGTTAAGATAAACTTTTAAAAAAATCATGCTTAAAAATTATTTTAGAAAATATAATACATCAGTCAATGAATACAGTTTTTAAACAAATTGCATTTGAAAGTAAATTTTTTTCCCTATGCCACGAAAATTTAAAATGTACGATGGTCAGAAGATTGAAAAATTGCAGTAGCAAAAATTTCAAGACCGAAATTTGATCGTGAAGTGTTGCCATTCGCAAAATTACGTCAGCGTTACGCACAGATACGCTTGTTCTTTATAATATAAATACATAGTCATTAAAATATAATAAAGATCAGTTATTAGGATGTGGTTATCAATTGAGGCTCTTATGCTTGGATTTCAGGAATGAAAACAGCAATTTTCATCTTCTCAAAATTTGCATACGCACTTCTCATATCCATATTCATCATTTTTTAAAAACTTGCATTTTGTATGATCATTTAAAAATCCTTTTAACTCAAAACTTGAAGTCACGATTGTCAGCAACATCTTTTATGTGAACAGACGCACTATTTATTTGAGATTCTAATCTCAATTTCGGAGAGTAAAAATTTCCGTAATTTATGTTTTTTAGTTTTGTGTTTACATTTGTGTTTAAAGGCTTAGTTTTATCTAAGAAAATGATCGTTTTCTTTTAAATATCACTTCATTTTCACTTAAATAAGCATTTTGCCTAGTGTCTGAAACTTAGTATCAGTACACATGCAGAAGGAAAAACAATATAGAAAATTTATGAGGAAAATTGCGTGTCTTCAAAAGCAGTATGTCATTTTTCGTTATTATGCCCCTAATATAATATTCTGCTCCTAATGGGATTTTGCGCCAGTAAACCCTATACAAAAATTTTTATCAACAATTTTATCAGACAATAGTATGAATAAAGTTTAAAATACCTCATTATTTTTCTCTTGTTTGCAACAATGAAAGCTATCTAATTTTCATCATTTTGAGGAAATTTCATAAAATGCTTTTAAAATTAAAATATAAAAGTGGGAATATTTAAAAAAACAGATAGTGCGATCACTACAAAGGAAGAGCTTTCAGTTTAAAATATATATATATTGGTAAAATTAGTTCAGCAGAAAGATCAGGGCAGATGACTAAAAAACACACTTGTGTTTTAAATATATAGATTATATAACATTAGGAAAAATTAAATTAAGCAAATTATGTTATTTTGACAAAATTATAGTAGAATGTCCTAAAGAATAGCATTAAAATTTTATTATTCGAGAGAATTTTCGACAAAATTTCAGGAACACGATATTATTTTAAACCACGAATTATTTGTTTGCTTGTCTAACTCGGCGAAGCAAATCCATCCAGGCGAGAATCATCAATTTCTGTAAAATAAATCGCTATTATTTGCATGTCACCTCTCTTTTATAAAGACACTCTAAATTTTTGTAAAACATTGCGTTTTATCGGTGTGTGATTTCGATTAC
Source organism: Maratus speciosus (assembly GCA_963932465.1). NCBI lineage: Eukaryota > Metazoa > Arthropoda > Arachnida > Araneae > Salticidae > Maratus > Maratus speciosus. Next base: position 565,414,765 of record OZ010793.1, on the reverse strand, counting down.
ATTATTTTCAAAAGTGAAGCATTTTCAACCTGTAAAGAATTTCAAAGCAGCTGGGCTGTGAAAATGACGCACTTCTACAAAACATAATTCAGGTATAAGAATTAAAATACACGCTTTTTTATAAAATGACGTCATTTGCATCCGCTAAAGCAATCTACTTTTACAACCCAGTCTTAAACTTCGTCTATAAAAAAATGTGCATATGACTCCATTATCACGGAATAACAGACAATATTCTTGACATAGCCCATATTTTATTTCTACCTATTTTTTCAGGTTTTATGAGAAAATGGCAACAAAAAGATACACTATCTCCTATTTTCGACTATTTTCCGTTTACTTTCAATGACTTTCAATAGAAATGAGGTAATTTTGTTGCCACGATAAGAAAAATGGAATTAAAAACTGCAAAAAAATTAATATCTGAAAAATTAATTGAGATACAGCTTTCAAACAAATTGCATTTAAAAGAGCATTTTTTTTTTCCTTATACGACGGTGCCAAAATTTAAAATGTGCGATGTTTAGAAGTTTAAAAAATTGCAGTAGAGAAAATTGCAAAACCAAAATTTCATTTCAAATTTCAAAGTGTTGCCATTCGCAAAATGACGTATGCGTTATTGACGTATGACGTATATGATTATTAGTAGACGTAGTTAGGACTTATTACTCTTATTTATACTCATATTTGGGTCGAAATTTTGTCTTGCTCTTATTGTTAGTAAAAATTAAAAATCCAGCCTTTAGCCTTACGAACAAAGTTTAAATTTACTTTTTATATGATGTGTTTTTTAAAGTACCTTATCATTGCTCAGATAAAATAACGTTTCTGAAATACTCTATTATATGTAATACAATTATTCTGATTGGTAAATAGAACATACGAGTTAAAATTAATAGAGGATAATTACGTATCCAACTTCTTTAGGAGTTCCGTTACCTGCGATTTATTCTGTTGAGCTTTTTAGCTCACAGGCTATCAAAGCCTGAGAGCTTATGTGCCCACCGGTTCTGTATGTACGTACGCATGTACGTACGTAATGCGATAACTCTTAATACAAATATCCGATTTGCTTCTCATTTTTTTCTAGGTTCATTCTCATAAGGCGCTTCCCTGATTAGTTTTGGGGGTTCATTGGTTAAATATAAAGGGGGGTTATGGGGGTAATCACCCTTAACTTAAAGAAATGGGTTTTTTATGCAGAATTATCAGATTTGCTTCAATTTTGGTGTACTGGTTAATTCTGATAAGGCGCTTCCCTGATGAGATTTGGAAATTCATTGTTTAAATATAAAGGGGTGATCGGGGATGGGAATACCCCTTTAATTTAGATAAACGGGGTTTTCTTATCCGATTTGCTTCAAAATTGATATACCGGTTTATTATGATAAGGCGCTTCCCTGATCAGATTCGGAGGTTCATTGGTTAAACATAAAGGGGGGGGGGATGGGGGGCTAAACGCCCTCCTTAATTTAGATAAATGTGTTTTTCTATCCGATTTGCTTCAAATTTGGTATGCCGATTTATTCTGATAAGATGCTTACCTGATGAGATTTGGAGGTTCATTGGTAAAGTATAAAGATGTGAAACAGGGGGGGGGGGGTAATCCTCCCCTTAATTTATTTTTCGAAAGGAATTATTCTTTGAAGTAAGAGTATAATATATAGTAAAGTGAGGACAGATGCCGCAGTTTTTCTTTTCTTCTTGTAAAATGTACAATAAATCAAAAAACAACAAACTAAGTACCAGAAAGCATTGATCAAACCCTTTAGAATCTAATTTCTATGTTAAACAAGTTAAAGCCCTCTTAATAAAGCAGGCATAATTATTTTCCCAACCGTCCTTTTTTAACATCATTTTTTAAGTGCTGGGTAAGATGCCGCATGGGGTTGCTGTTTATTTTTTTTCAAATAAATCACATTTTTATGTCCTCAAACTACTTACAATGAAAATAAATAACAGTAAACTTACATAAATTATATATGTCACTAAATTGTGAAAAGTTTAACGAAATTGCAAAAGTGTAAGCTCGTAAAATAAAACTTAAGACGAAAGATGAAAATGAAAAGAAAAACATTTGAATTTACGTGAATGGATAGCATAATTACTGGAAACAATAGACAGCATAATTACAAAAAAGATATAAATCACTGGTTTACATCCAGACGAACATTGCAGTTTGCTCTTAATGTAAGCATTAGTTATATTCTATTTAGGCCCTAGTCTAATTTTTTTTGGCCTTTCCTCTCATTCTTTAATTTTGTATTTCCATTCGCCCACAATCACATCACACTTCCCATTGCGAAAGTAAAGTGAGCCTTTGTCATGCAGCTATCGATTGAATTTGATGCACTGAATCCTGTTCGCTTTAGACTTTGTTCCTTGATAAGATTCCAGACACAATCAGTACATTCTGAGTCATCAAATTCCAATCCAATACATACTGCCATCAAAATCTATAAAAGAACAATTTCGCCATTATCGGAAAATGACTCATATTTTAGTTTCTTCCTCAAGTAAGGTGTGTTCAAGTTGATATTTCCTTTCCGTTTTTTAAACATTTTACTTCCACCAAGCTGTCATTCTTTGACGCTTTCTAGTGTCTTTTGCTTTTAATTTCATTCTTCTTTTTTATTGTTTATAAACTCTCTGCTTGTAATATTTGCATCCTTTTGATTTCTCTTACTTGGCTGTATGGGCCTTTTGACCATTGGGATAAGAGATATTTTGTTTAACAGTTTAAATGGTGAGACTTGTAAAGGGCCTATGTTTTCCTTGTTCACACATGGAGAACCAGCATTGTTGCTGAGAATATTTTGATAAGTAGCAGAATGCGCTAATATACCTTCATTTAAATGTTAGTTATACTTAAATCGCAGTGATGAATTTATTGAACCGAAAAACAAAAATATATTTTGCGGCATCTGTCCCTCAACCCCTGTGCGGCATCTGTCCCATAGTGGCGGGTAAGATGCCGCGCTGCCATTTTGTGTCATGTGAGCGACGCGTGAGAAAGGCAAGCACATGTCTGTATTCTACGATGATCTATTCTACAGTTGCAATTGGTTTTGGGATGAAATCTCTGCTTATTTGGCTTAAAATATGCAATAAAACTTTATTAAAATAATTTTAGCAACTTTCCACGCAGCTTTGAAGCATAAAAGCAGGCAGAAATATTTGAATACTAATAGTTAAGCAGTGGAAACGCATACAACACAACAGACAGCACTTAGGCACACAACGAAATTCTTAATTTGGCTTAGGGAGCGCTAGTGTCACCAATACAATCTCTGCGGCATCTGTCCGACCGCGGCGTCTGTCCTCACTTTACTATACAATTAGTGTGAATAGACTGTGAGCTCAATGCCATCAGTTTAACTGTGCACTTTTCTTTTTTTGTTCAGATAACAGACGAGATGTCTTTATCAAAAGGTGTTTTGAATGAATTGATTGTGATGAACTAGATTTTCCAGGATAGCTCAGTTGTCGTATCATTGGCAGCTTAAGTCAAAGGCCGATGATTCAAATATAGGTTTGGACACTTTGTCACTCAGTTTGAAAATTACAACTCGTGTGTTCTATTTACCAGTTACAATAATTGTTTTAAACTTACTGGAGTGTAATTACATAACTACCTTTACTTGAATTTCCATTACCTGTGATTTATTGTGTTATTTCAGATAACAGATTTCATTTTAAAAAAAGTTTTCTGGGTGAATTCTGTCCGATACATTTGCCCAGAATAGCTTAGTTGGCAGAGCATTGGCAGCTTAAGTCAAAGGTCCCTGATTCAAATCCTCCAGGACACTTTTTCACCAGTTGGAAAATTACACTTTATTTCCGAAATACTTACAAAGAAACTTTCTACTGTATAACTTAACCTCTTGAAGGGCGGCGATACTGCTACGGCATCACGTAATTTTAATCCCTAATTGCCACATTGGCACCTGAATTTTTTAATGAAAATTTCACTTTTATTAATTATGCGAAAATATACTTTTACTGGTTTACAAATAAATTTTCTTGTAAATACTGGTGTCTTCAATTATTTCAATATTTTAAGAATACAAATACCTTGTCCTGAAAGGATTAAAAGACTTCCGTAAAAGTTCATGGATTTTAAAATACTATTTTGCTTTAACTATCAGTTTAACCCTGGAATGAAAAAATGAGTCCTTTTACAGTTTTTCCATTGAAGAAGATAAAAGATAAGAGTGATTCTTTTTTCAAGCATTTCTCATTAATACTACCCATTTTCATATTTCTGTATGCAGTAGTTTTCATAATATTAACGAAGAAAGTCCTCCAGTTGCAAAAAATTCATTTACGACAGAAATGACAGCGTTAGTTACTTTTTTTTTTTTTTTTTTTTTTTTTGTAATAGAGAGCTTCACTTGCTTTCGTTTATTACATGGGGTAAAATAAACGTAGTGAATTTTTCATAATTGATTTCAGTGCCAACGCCAAATTAATGTATTGTAATACATTCAAAGGTTTAAATTAGGATTTGTTAACTCTTTTTTTTATGTAAATGTGTTTAATTGAAAACAAAAATTGATTTCATAAAAAGTTTTACTCTTTTATTAACTTTATCGAATCTAGATGATTATCTTTTATCGAAGATAATGAATAACGTAACATATTTATGAACGCGTAAATGTTTATTTTATAATAATTTAACTTTATATTTATGTTTTGAAAATCCAACTAAAATACTGGCTTTGTTATTTTAATTATTATCCTCTCGTACATTAATATTAAAAGAATATTTAATCCTCCATTTCGAACAACATAACTCACGGATTCAAAATTTAGGAAAATTGAACAGAGCGTTAAACGCAAGACTTTTGGTGTGATCTAAAAAAATTGCACATGACAAAAGTTCAACTTGATCCATAAGTGCTTATTCATTTGGCTCGTACACTAAGCTTTAAAAAAATAACAAAATAAGCCTTTACATGAAAATCTAACCTTTTGCTGAAAACTTCAGTAACTTCACATACTTTAGAATATTTAAACTTACACCTCAATTTTCTCTTTTTATTTGTAACTAGGTAACTTGCCCGGCATTGCCCGGGTACGTCAGAAAACAGCTCAAATTGCGAAAAAGCTCTGAAAATCACAATAAGATATCGCGAAAAAATTTTAAATTGCTGCACAAATTTCGAAAAGAGAAAAAAAAATTATACATTGGGTTCGAAGATTGAAAGTTCATTCCTTTCACTAATGTGGAAAAATAGTAGGAAATAGCTAAAATACACTAAAAATCACATACAAAATTCCCGAAAAATTCGAAAATTGCTATACGAAATTCGAATAAACTTTATTGAAATGAGGGCAGAAATTACTTTAGTATTATAGGGAAAAAATGGAATGTCAAAAAGTTGCAGCAGATCGCGAAAAAACGTAGAAATCGAATTAAAAATCACAAAAAGTTCAAAAATCACGAAAGTCAAAATTTACTGTAATTGGATAAAAGTTTCAAATCTAATTCCTTTGACCTGCAGGCTCTCTTAAAATTTATGTTTGGGAAAGCATGCTAAGCATTGTATCATGTTACTTTTACTCATAATTTAATTTACTTCCATTCCCTTAAATATAATTAATATAACCCCTTAAGTTAATGTTAGTTTTTGTTGCAATAATATATCTCAATTTGTTCATTTTCTGTAAGCAAGTAATCCCTGTTGGTTTACAATGGAAGTCTATGATAAGTTGGCGAAATATTAGAGATATCGCCAAGTTGGCGACAAACTTGGCGTCATTCGGCGACAGAACTGTGTCCCTCCTACGGCAACACTCTTATAGGTATGAAAATGCATTAAGTGCTGTTCAATAATCGCATAAAAAATTCGCTAAAAATTCAAAAATCGCTGTACGAATACATTTTTTTTGAAAAAAGAACAAAATTTACTATATTGGGTTAAAAGAAAGAAGCCGTATTCTTTTCCCTAATGTGGAAAAATCACCTCAAAACTTCAAAAAGCGCTAAAAATTGCTTAAAAAAATAAATTAAAAAAATATAATTAAAAAAAACGAATATCGGGCTTCGAGTTTCAAAACTTCATATATAGACGGACCTTTTCCCCCAATTTTGTAGATGTACGTGCAGCTGTCTCTTCAGAACATCGTCAACACACTCACACACAAATTTCTTTCCTTATTATTATATATTTAATTTACCTGGATTCCCTTAAATATAATTAATATAACCCCTTAAGATAATATTAGTTTTTGTTGCATTAAAATATCTCAATTTGTTGATTTTCTGTAAGCAAGTAATCCATATTGGTTTACAATGGAAGTCTATGGGAATTTGGCGAAATATTAGAGATATCGGCAAGTTGGCGTCACTTTTGGCGACTCATCTCGGTCGCCAAATTTGGCGATATACCGCCAAGTTGGCGACAAACTTGGCGGCATTTGGCGACAGAACTGTGTCCCTGTACAGTAACCTCCATATAGGTATGGAAATGCATTAAATGCTGTTCAATAATTGCATAAAAAATTCGCTAAAAATTCAAAAATCGCTGCATGAATTCCGAATAATCTTTTTTGAAAAGGGAACAAAATTTACGATATTCGATTAAAAAAAAGAAACCATATTCTTCTCACTTATATGGAAAAAATCGCCTCGAAACTTAAAAAAGGGCTAAAAATCGCATAAAAAATTAAATAAAAAAAATCTAATCAAAAAATCGAAAATCGGGGTTCAAGGTGCAAAACTTCATATATAGACGTACCTTTTCCCCAAATTTTGTAGCTCTACGTGCAGCGGTCTCTTCAGAACACCGTCGATACACTCACTCACTCACACACAAACTTCTTTCTTTATTACTAGCGAACTTGCCCGGCGTTACCCGGGTACGTCCAAAAACAGCAGGAATTACGAAAAAGCTCTGAAAATCACAATAAGATATCGCGAAAAATTTTTTAATCGCTTCTCAAATTCTGAAAAGAGAATATATATATATTATGTTCGAAGATTGCAAGTTGATTCCTTTCACTAATGTGGAAAAATAGTAGCAAAACGCTAAAGTACACTAAAAATCACATACAAAATTCCCGAAAAATTCGAAAATTGCTATAAGAAATCCGAATAAACTTTATTGAAATGAGAGCAGAATGTACTTTAGGTCAAAAATGGAATGTCAAAAAATTGCAGCAGATCGCGAAGAAACGTAAAAAGCGCATTAAAAATCACAAAAAGTTCAAAAATCACGAAAGTCAAAATTTACTATAATTGGATAAAAGTTTCAAATCTAATTCCTTTGACCTGTGGGCTCTCTTAAAATTTATCTTTTGGAAAAAGATGCTAAGCATCAGATCAGGTTACTTTTATTCGTAATTAATTTAGTTGGACTCCCTTAAATATAATTAATATAATCCCTTAAGTTAATATTAGTTTTTGTTGCATTAAAATATCTCAATTTGTTGATTTTCTGTAAGCAAGTAAACCCTATTGTTTTACAGTGGAAGTCTATAGGAATTTGGCGAAATATTAGCGATATCGCCAAGTTGGCGTCACTTTTGACAACTCATTTTGGTCGCCAAATTTGGCAATATATCGCCAAGTTGGCGATAAAGTTGGCGTTATTTGGAGACAGAACTGGATCCCCCCTACGGTACCTCCCCCCCCCCCCTTTATAGGTATGAACATGCATTACATGCCGTTCAATAACCGCATAAAAAATTTGCTAAAAATTCAAAAATCGCTGCACGAATTCCGAATAAACTTTTTTAAAAAGAGATTATAGATTTACTCTTTACATCAAAATTTTCCATTTTTATTTGTAACTTGTTCTTCACATCAAAAATTCTGCAATCTGTTTTAGTTTGTTATCTATTTTTATGAAAATACAAAGTTATTATTAAAATCATTAAATGATTATAAAATTATTTAATTCCAAAATGTGGACTACCTCAACGTTTAGCAATAATATTTTTTTGTCATGTGTGTATGTATATACCGGGTGTCCCAAAAATGACTGATGGATTTTAAAATTCAATAACTTCCAAACGGTGGCAGATATTAAAAAAATTCTTGCAGGAGGGTTATGTATGATGTCAGGAGTTTTTGTACTGTGATTCTTGATTTTAGTTCGAATTCCAAACAATAGTTGGCGCTGAGAGCAATAGGCGCTCAGTCCAGACCCGATTTTTGGTACTTCGGGATCCATTCAATACATTTTGATCTCCTTTATTCGCATGGAAGAAGAGAGAGGCCGAAAAATCAAGCTTGGATTTAGCGGTTATTGTTTGCAGCGCCATCTAACAATGCTATTTGTAACTAAAACTGAGAATCGCAGCATAAAACCTCCTGACATCTTACATAACACTCTTGCAGGAATTTTTTTAATATCTGTCACCGTTTGCAAGTTATGGAATTTTAAAATCCATCAGTCAATTTTGGGACACCCGGTATAATCCGCTGTTCGAAAAACAGTAAACAAAAGAGAAAGAATGTTGTGCACCTGTTTTGTTGATAAAAAGTTCTACCTGCCACCCCCCCCCCCCCCCCTCTCTCTCCTTGCGGTGGCAAGTGCAATAAGGCTTTATTACTGTTGAATGCATTATGTAACAAAAATGTTTTACTAATTACTTTTAAATAGTATTTCTTTTTAAAGTTTTCTTTGATATAAAAGTATTTCATATATAATAGTGATATTTTATTGACTTCTGTTCGTTTGAATCAATAAAATATGCAAACTAGAAAATAGGAATTCTGCTTTTTCAGAATTTAGTGTCGCCCCCAATGACAAAAAATATACATGTATATAAATATAGATATAGTAGAGTCCCGATTATCCGAGTTAATCGAACTTATACCTTTGGAATGGATCATTTTCTTCTGATGGAATGATGGCTTCCATTATTATGAAACAGTTATTATAAATGAAGTGTTAGGTGAAGATAAAACAGCAGCCGTAGAAAGTTAGAACGCTGATTTTCTGGTCAGAATGGGGGGGGGGGGAGGGAATGGCCATAATTTTTTTTTATTAATTAATTTTAATTAATTTTTACTTTCTTGAATACGTTTGTGTATGTTTCTGTGTATATAAACTGGTACACTGTGTTTTTACTTTCTTCTATCTTCAATAGAAGAAAGTATTGTAATCGAAATTGCTTTCGACTTCCGGTTTTCGACGGATTTAGGGGTCAGAGATCCCAAAAAACATGTTTTCAGAAAATGTCTGTCTGTCCGCCTGTCCGTGTGTCTGTCGCCATTGTACCATCAAAAAGTGTATGAAGTTATGCATAGAATTGAACCAAATTTTTATTTTCAGTTTTTGGCTATGGCAAGCAGGTCCTCCCTGAATTTGGAAAAAAATCGCCGGTAGGGGGCGCTGTAATAGCGATTTTTGTGCGATTTTTAATATTGTATCATCGAAATGTGTATGAAGTTATACATAGAATTGAACATTTTTTTTTTAAGTATTTGGCTATAGCAAGCGGGTCCTCCCTGAATTTGGAAAAAATTCGCCGGTAGGGGGCGTTGTAATAACAATTTTTGTGCGATTTTGAATATTGTACCATCGAAAAGTGTATGAAGTTATGCATAGTATTGAACCAAATTTTTTGTGTATGTGTAAGGCTATTGTCGGTAGGTCCTCCCTGAACTTGAAAAAATTCCTCCAGGAGGGGGCGCTATAATTGCGATGTCTGCGCCATTTTCCTTATTGTACCATCAATAAGTGTATGAAGTTATGCAAAGAATTGAACCAAATTTTTTGTGTATGTTTCTTGCTATGACAAGCAAGTCCTCACTGAATTTGAAAAAAATATGCCGCAAGGGGGGCGCTGTAATAGCGATGTTTGTGCCATTTTCTTTATTTTACCATCGAAAAGTGTGTAAAATTATGCATACAATTGAACCAAATTTTTTGTGCATCATTTTGGATATGGCTAACAGGTCCTCCTTGAATTTGGAAATATTGTGCGGTAAAGGGGCTCTGTGATTGCGATTTTGTATACTTTTCTTGATTTTTCGTAGTTCTATAGTCCATCGGCGGCTCGTGCAGCGGCGGGAACTCGCTTCCTGCTAAGCCGGCTATTCGCAAACAGCTCATAACAACAGAATAAGGAAAAACTATTAATTTTAACAAATGTCATGATATAGATTAACTCGTTTTTAGACCGTTTAATTGACTGAAGCAGAAATTTAAGAAAAAAATGAAAGTTGGTATAGTATTGAACTAATAATATCGAAGTATCAACATCTGTAACTACTTTTTGAAATATTAAGATGTATAAGATAGAAGAAAGTTTTGGGATTGGCACATCCAACTAGTTTTTTCAGTTTTCATGAGAAAATGGCAACAAAAGGATATAATTGCTATTTTTCTTACACTTTCTATAGAAATGGAGTTCTTCCGTTGCCACTATTAAGCAAACGGCTCTAAAAACTCAAAAATAAATGGAGAGGCAGTTTTCAAACAAATTGGATTAAAAAGTACTTTTTTCCGAATACGACGGTATAAAAATTGAAAATGTGCGATGCTTAGAAGTTTAAAAAATTGCTATAGATTATTTGATCGTATTGTTTCGTTTTACGGCTGGCTTCTGTAAGGTAACGTTATTTTTTGGGGACGGCACAAAATAAGCTGGGAGAAAGAAATAGCATACCGTACCTGGGGCTAATAAATGGTATTGTCACCATATCTGTATATCACTGCAAACAAAAGAAAAAAATGCAACAATCAAAAAAATTTTAGATATTGATATTGATATCATTAAGGCGGGGGGGGGGGGGTACCCAGGAATGATAACGTATGGTATCATAAGGGGGAAGGGGGTCTGAAATTACCAAAAGATTGATAGCGTTATATATGTAGCCCCTTTCACCACATTTCATCCAGGAATTCCGTTCATATACATACTTACTCAATACAAAAAAATATACCTGCAAGGAATTTTGAAAATAGTAAAATCCATTCAGCACCTAATCGAAATCTGAAAAAGTGGTTCGTAACACTGCTGATTCCGAACGCACCCCTATTACGATTTTCGAGGACAGTTTAAATTTTAATCAGATTTTCAGCGAAAACGTTCCCGGATCAGTAAGAATTATGCAACACTCAAATGCTAGTTTTTAGGGTTTCGTTCATCTGACGAGACCCTATTCGTCTCGCTCCTCTGTCTGTCCGTCACCAGGGCCCGTTCTCAGAAACTATACAAGTTGGAAACTTGAAATTTTGCATACTTATAGATGAACACAACGCATCATACGACAAATCATAAAATTTTGAAAAAGTCGTACATTTAACCCTTTGGGCTCCCACATGTGTATTTTAAACAATTCTTTCTAAGTGAGTCCCTAATTAGGTTGCAGGCGTGACATTTTGCATACTTATAGATGGATACCTCAGATCAAACAACAAATCATAAAATTTTGAAAAAGTCGTACATTTAACCCTTTGGGCTCCCACATGTGTATTTTAAACAATTCTTTCTAAGTGAGCCTCTAATTAGGTTGGAGGCGTGAAATTTTGCATACTTATAGGTGAATACCTCACATCAAACGACAAATCATAAAATTTTGAAAAGTCGTACATTTAATCCTTTGGGCTCCCATATGTGTATTTTAAACAATTCTTTCTATGTGAGCCTCTAATTAGGTTGGAGGCGTGAAATTTTACATACTTATAGCTGAACACCTCACATCAAATGACAAACTATAAAATTTTGAAAAAGTCGTACATTTAACCTTTTGGACTCCTACATGTGTATTTTAAACAATTCTTTCTAAGTGACAACCTATTTAGGTTGGAGGCGTGAAATTTTGCATACTTATAGCAGAACACCTGAGGCCAGGCGACAGATCATAAAATCTTGAAAAAGTCTTACGTTTAACCCTTTGAGCTACCACATATGTATTTTAAGCAATTCTTTCTAAGTGAGACCCTAATTAAGTTGGAGACATGAATTTTTGTATACGTATAGCTCAATACCTCAGACCACACGACAAATCATAAAATTTTCAAAAAGTCTTATATTATTTACTTCTCCGTGCTCTAACTTGTATATTTTAAGCAATTTTTCTAACCTCCGCCCTTTTCACCCGGGGAGCACTTTTCCAACTTTTGCCGACACCCCTTTGACCATTCTTTCATATTATGCACCATAGCCTTACATATTTTAGTTCCACTTTTTACCGCCTGGGGCGCCTACTTATCTCGGGTGCTATGGGCCCAATCCCTTCGACTAATATATATACATACGGATAGTATGTATAACGGAGTTTCGTTCGGATAGAGGTTTGTTTAGAATAGAATGCGCCCCTGGTTGCGAAATTTAGAACTAACAGATTTTTCAAAAGGATAAAGTGTTTTGAAAGGAATATTAAACGAAACCCACTGTGCGGTCTGTGATCACACTTACCCACTTGTTTCAAGAACGTTTTGATGCTCGTTGTATTTTTCTCAGGTCGTTAAACCTGTAAGTTGATTATCAATTATAATTAAAAAATACAAAAAAAGCATAGTTTTGGATTTATGTCATTTTTGCTAGAAATGGGTTTTAGTTCCGTACAAATTATATGAAAAAAAATATTATGTACTATTTTTTGGAGTTATTTGACGAAACGGCCATAAATCATTAACGTCAGCATCTTAAGGGTTGACGTTAAGGCAAGTAGTCATATTCATCAATTTTTTCATCACCTTTTATTCATGTTCTTTTGCTGATCACTGAAATGTATCTTGTAATACTGACTAACGTTATTTTTACAATAAATGACAATTTTTCAGTGTAATTTCTGTAGCCACAGATAAATAAACCTATGTAATTTTTGTCTACACATGTGTTCAAGACACGTTTGGAACAGAAAAGTGCATTCTAAAAAAAAGCTGGTCTTTTTGAAGTGACTAATTAATTATTTTGAATTTATAATTTCGGTACTTTTCCGCTATAGGGGCCTTGGCATTTGTTTTTCTTAAAGCTTTCCACAATTCGGGCTATGGAGAATAAGATGTGTTGCCAAATGATATAAACTAAATTTAAATTGCTTTCGTATATGAAACAGTGAATAAATTGTCAGAAAATATGCTGCAAAATATCCATCTCTCGCCAAGGGCCTTTTCTTTATATTGCCAAGTCCCCCATACTTGAAAAGAACCTTAATTTCAGTACAAATATACTAAGAAGCAATAACAAAACTGGGTCTAAGCTAAATAATGTGATAAAATGTTCAAAAATAGTGCGAAAAGTGCATTGTCACAAACAATAAACATTAGTGAAGTATACGAGTAAAACGGTGTAGCATAAAACGAAATTCGCCCCAAACACTTGACCTGAATCATTTATTTTGTATTCAGTTTGTTTATTAATATCCACTTTCAAACAGATCGCTTCATTTTAAATCAAGAAAACAGATTAGACTGTACGTTAAAACTGATATACATACGTTACTTGCCGAATTAATTAACCTTTGATAATACAAAGTAAAAACGTTAAGTTTAATTTTTATGTAAAATGCTCTACTTAATTTCTGAAGTGTTTCTCTTTATTTAAATCTCATACGTGATAGAAAGTTGGAAAATTATGTCCTTAAGCACCTTATTATGCAAACTTCAACATTGTTTTACTGAAACCATGTATGAAACCAAGATTCCTACTTCTTTTACAAATGGTTTCATTTAAAAGTTCGTTGGAAGCGAAATGAAAAAAAGAGGACAAAGTATCGAAGTACATAAGCGTGACCGCATTTCAGAAAAAGATGAAAACACGGATACTCAAGGCCGTAGCTAATGGGGGGATCACCAGGGTTTGATCCCCCTGCAAAATTTCTGTCAAGATGACTATAAATATGCCATTAACTATCACGTCAAGATTCGAAAATCAACTATAGTAGAGTCCCGATTATACGAGTTAATATGGACCAAGCTCACCTCGGATAAGCAAAAAACTCGGATAAACCGGATTTACACAAATCGTCACTCACTAAAGAGATGAAATATAAATTTTCACTTAATTCATTCATTGAGTTCTAACTTTTTACGATTGCTCTTTTATCTTCCCCTAACACTTCATTTTGGCTGTTTCATAATAATGGAAGCCATCAGTCCATCAGAAGAAAATAACTCTGTCAAAAATAAAAAATCCAAAATGAGATAATGATTAAATCCCTCTACAAAATATTTTTCTGGCCCCGGCCTTGAGGATACTTTCCTGTAAAAAATATTTCCTTAGGTTGCAAGGAAACTTTCTCAATTTAGAATGTCTGATTTGCATAGAACAATTGCAGGAGTTAGCTTACATTGCACTCAATTCATAGTAAAACTTTTATCGTTTGTTCAGTGTAAAAATAAATTCCGTGAAAAGCGAAAAATGTACTGACCAGCAAAGTTGCAAAGTCTAATCTCCATTTTTCACAAAACTTCCATTTGGGTATTTCCTCGTTTACAAGATGGAAATATTCCATTATTCAAGGCGAGAAATTTCTCTTTTGCACTGGATTTTATCGCATCTATTTTTATCACCTTTCCTTCATCACGATTCGAACCTCGGTAATCGCCATTAGAGGCCGAAAGTTTTATCCCCTTACTCCACTTGGCCACGTCTAACACCTTAGTTATAGGCCAAAACATCAGTTATTTAATTGAGTATTTTCCGTTTTCTTTCAATTGAAAAGAAGCAGTTCCGCTTTGGTTATCTTGGAAGGAAATTTTTTGTCTTTATCACTATACAGGCCGCTGGTGCCAAATCTGGTGGGTTTTTTATTCAGAAATTTCGAGCTCACACCAAAAAATTTTTAATACTAATTTTTACTTTATTCCACCTTTACAAGAAGAAAGTATTGGATTTTTGAAATTTTTCGAATTCCGGTTTTCGAGGAATTTACGTTTTAGGGGTCAGAGATCTCAAAAAGCATGTTTTTACAATGAACATAATTTATTAAAACTTTAGATTCAGTTAGTCTCTGATATAAATTGGTGCTTATTACTTTTTGGTATAAATCGCCCACAGGTGACGCTGCTATGCTGCATTTTTCACGATTTATGCATAGATATGTCTCAAGAACTAATGCACGGGATTTAATAAAACTTTAGATTCAGTTATTCCCAGATATAAATTTGTGTTCATTACTTTTTGGTGCAAGTCGCCCAACAGGTGGCGCTGGTATGCAGAATTTTTCGCGATTTTCTCATTCTCAAAAACTAATGCACGGATTTTCATCAAACGTCAGATTCAGTTAGATGTTGACATAAGTTGTTGCTGCTTATATTTTGGTGTAAATCATCCTAAAGGTGGTACTGCTATGCTGATTTTTTTAAGATTTACATGATTTTAGCGATAGTCATGTCTCAAGAACTAATGCACGGAATTTCATATCTTTACAATCCTCATGATGGGCATAGAGTGCCATTTATTTCTGGCATTGTGATACCGAATTTTGAAGTTTTAACATGTATGAGATAGAAGAAAGTTTTGGGATTGGCACATCCGACTAGTTCTTCTTTGGAATACATTTTTTTATAATGACAGGAACCCCAAACAACATTTTTTTCTTAATTTGCTTTTATTTTAAGATAATTATTTATATGTGTTACATCGAGATGCTTTCGAAATCCTTTTAAGTATGTACTTATACTGTAGATAGACAATTTACCGGATGTGAGAAACATGTTTTTTCTTTGTAATTCTTCTATAATAATGTAAATGAAAACATAAGTGAATAATGAATGCGTTAGATGACCATGATAGTACATGTAAACAAAAACTAAAATAAGTAAAAAGTTAGCCTTTTCCATGGAATTTCAGCTAGAAATTCTCTTCAGCATAAGAATAAAAAATCTAGAGTCCAAAAATGTCAAGGGGTGCAAGTATGTTTTTAGTGCAAAAGGGCGGGAGTAAATGGGGTATAGGGAATGTGGAAAATTACGATTTTTGATAATCAGGTAAGTAGCGTATCATTTCCCATATTTTTGGTCTCTGAATCGAATGAAACCCACATCAAGTCTATATATATAGTCTTTATTAGGACAAAAGTAAATTAACATACACTATATGGCCATTAATGAACGGACACTTTCAATTTTCGACATTTTGTCGAATGTACTGAAATATACTTGTGAAGTTCATCTAGAGTTTCAGGATTTAAAAAAGTGGGCATGACCAGATATTTATCACCGTCGATTTGATAAGGGGGATAATTAGGGGGCCAACAAAGAAATCAAAGAAAAATAATAATACTTGGGATCACCCTGTAAATTAAAATGCACATGTTAATTAAAATGATCTATTGGTACAGAATACAAATATGTGGATACTATACAACATGCGTACTGATTTGTGTAAGAATAGTAAGTATATTCATGGAGATATAGCGATTTTTTTTTTAAGTTAAGAAAATTCTTGCATGTTTTTAACTTATATCACGCAAGGTTTTCAACCAAATTTAACGTCGGTTTCAGAAAAAATAGCGATATTGTAGTTATATTGTAGTAGAAACAATATAGTGCAATTGGAATATAAATATATTAAATATTTTATGAAATATGAGCAGTTGCATGAAATAATTTTTATCTGTGTTTGCGCGAACGATAACAAAGATATATTTTTATTTATTTATTTATTTTATTTTTTACATAATTTAATAGTCAACTCTATGGAGCGCAACTCATAAAAAAAATCCAGTCAAATATCGTGAAAACTCAGAAAGATATCGTCGATAGAGTGAGCTGATTTTTAGTTGCTCTCTAAAAGCAACTAAAGGATAAGGAATTTGCCACAAATTGTGAATTTTAATTTTTTTTTTCATTTTTATCGATGTTTAGTTCTTCTCGGATAATTACCATAACGAGCCTATTCCGTGATAAAAAGAAGTATCAAAATCGGAGTATTTGTTCCAAATCTACTCATTAATATTCATTAAATACTAACTTTTTTCTGAAAGTTAATAAAAATGACAATTTGTGAAAAATCCGTTATCATTCAGCTGCTTTTAGAGAGCAACTAAAAATCAGCTCACTCTATCTACGATGTCTTTCTAAATTTTCACGATATTCGACTGGATTATTTTTTTCATAAGTTGCTTCATATATTTGACTATTAAATTATGTAAAAAAATCATTGTTATCGTTGGCGCAAGCGCAGATAAAAATTGTTTCATACAACTGATCATATTTTATAAAATATTTAATATATTTATGTTCCAATTGCACTCTATTATTTTTACAACATTTTGCCAATTTTCCTGAAACTGGCGTTAAATTTGGTTGAAAACCCTGTATGATATAAACTGAAAACATGCATGATTTTTTTTATTTATATATTTTTTTAATCGCCATATCTCCATAATTATACGTGCTATTCTTACACAAATCAGTAAACATGTTGTACAGTATAAACCTATTCGTATTCTGCAGCGATAGATCATTGCGTACATTTTTATGTACAGGGCGATCCCAAACTTTATTATTTTTAATAACACGTACTGGACAATTACATCATAAAATATAATAAATAAAGACACAATCTTGCTTAATGGTAAACAAAACACGAACTTTAATAAGCTAAGTTAACTTCCACGTTTCGAGCTGTTTCTACAGCCGTATTCAGGAAAATATGATGGTACAATGGCTCAAAGTTCAGAGACAAAAGCTTCCTATGCAAGAGATAATTAGTCGAAACTTGACCAATGATTTGAATACAAAAATGTAGTGTTGCCATCTAGTGAAAATAAATAATTATTAATGAAATGATATCAAATGAATAAAAAAGGTCGATTTAAGAAACCGCAAATGCCGCCATCTTACACATGAGGAACAAAACCAGGTTCAACTGAGTTTTCATTCAAGGTTTGGCAACATAATACTAGTTTAAGCTGAAATATTGTAATTAGATGTAGAATTATGACTTTACTAGCAAACCCCGCGGCTTTGCTCGCGTAATATTTGAAATATGCCAAGTGATATTTATATGTCTAATTTTTATTAAAAGGTACTAACTAAATTTTTATTTTATTGAAGGTAATATTTTATTTTATTAAAAGATACTTATTACTTTTAGGAATAATTAAAAAAATTACTATTTAAAACACAGTTTGATTAAACATCATTGTTACACTGCATAAGGCAGAAATGAAAATTAAATTAATAAAACGAAATAAAACTAAATAAATAATAATTTAGAAAATATTTTGAAACTTTTATGCTCAATTAATACGCTCATTTCAGTATTCATTTGAAGTTTTGAATTTTTTAGAAACCATCTTCTTACATCTTAAAATTAACCATCATATCAAATTCCAAGTCCTACCACCTCTCTCAACATAAAGGGCTATGTTGAAATAGGAACTGTCACCATTAATGTACTAACATTAATTTTGAAATTGGTTTGTTATTTCTTAGTATTCCACAGAAACGTAATTTAGAAAGCTTTTAAAGGCCTTTTTTAGAGCGTTTGTTGTTCCTGTGAACCCCAGGTGGTAGAATCATCGGCATAAAATATAGCCTGTGTAGGATCAGAGACTGTTACCATTGATTCGCAACTATTACTTTTATATTTGGTTTATATTCCCGAAATTGTGTAGAAATCGTAATTTAGGACTTTTTTAGAATGCTTTTCGCACCTCCCCTTCACTTCACCCCTTTTTAATTCGAATTTATTTTCGACAGTCCTTCGAAGGCATTTATATTTTATAAGTAACTACCATGCCATATTTAAAGTTTCTAGCCTTTTCAGTATCAAAGAAATCGAATTTTAGAAAGTTTTTAGCTACTGCAACCCTCTGGTGGTAGTGGCACAGACATAAAATATAGCTTATGTTTGAGCAGGTTCTATCACCAACAATTTGTCATCATTATTTTTTTAATCGGTTTGGTATTTGATAAGATTACATAAAAATTGTAATTTATAACGCTTTTCGCTCACTTGACCTTTTTAAATTTGAAATTTTCTTTCGACAGTTCTTAGAAAGCAGTTGCATCTTGTAAGTAAATACCATGCCATACTTCAAAGTGTTAGACCCTTCAGTTATGCAAAAAACGCAAATTAGAACATGTTTTGCTTTTGCAACTCTCAGATGGTAGTGACAGCAATATAAAATATGACCTATGTTATAGCAGGGACTGTCACCATTGATTTGCAACCATTACTTTTGAAATAGCTTTGGAATTTCCTGAGATTGAGTAGAAATCGCAATTTAGAACGTTTTTAGAACGCTTTTCGCGCATTTTCACCCCTTTTTAAATTTCCAATTTTTTCGAAACTGTTCTTAAAGATCATTCACATGTAAGAAATATGTACCTTGCCTAATTTTAAGTTGCTAGCCCCTACCGATCACAAAAATCGAAATTTGGAACGCTTTTTTGCTCCTGCAACGTCTAGGTGATAGTGATACAGACTTAAAATAGCGTCTATGTTAGAGCAGAAGCTGTCAGCATCAATTTCTAACCATTACTTTTGAAATCAGTTTGATTCTTCCTGAGATATTGGTGACAAATCGGCATTTAGAACGTTTTTAGAACGCTTTTCGCTCAATTTGCTCCTGCATCACCTCTGGGGTAGTGGAAACAGGTATAAAATATAGCCTATCTTGGAGCAAGATCTGTCCCCATCATTTTTACACCATTATATTTGAAATCGGTTCAGTATTTCCTGAGATTGCTAGAAATCGCAATTTAGAACGTTCTTTACAACGCTTTTTGCACATTTTGACCCCCCCTTTTAAATTTTGACTTTTTTGGGAAATGTCCTTATAGATCATTGATATCTTATTACTAACTACCATTCTAAATTTCACGATTCAAGGCCCTTCCGTCACGCAAAAACCGCAATTTAGAACGTTTTTCTCCTGCATCCCTTTGGGGTAGTGGCACCGACATAAAACATAGCCTATGTTGGAGCAAGGGTTTTAACCATCATTTTGACGACATTATTTTTTTTTAATCGGATTGGTATTTCCTGAGATTATGTAGAAATCACCATTTAGAACGTTTTTCAGAACGCTTTTTGCGCATTTTCACCCCTTTTAAATTTCGAATTGTTTAAGAACTGTTCTCAGAAAACCTTTATATCTAATAAGAGCTGATACTTCAAATTTCATATTTCTAGGCCCTTCAGTAACACATAAATCGCATTTTTAGAACGTTTTTTGCTCCTACACCCCTTTGGGTTAGTGGCACCGACATAAAACATAGCCTATCTTGGAGCAAACGTGTTCACTATCATTTTGACACCAATATTTTTTAAATCGGTTTGGTATTTCCTGAGTTTATGTAGAAACTACCATTTAGAACGTTTTTTAGAACGCTTTTTGTGCATTTTCACCCCTTTTAAATTTCGAATTGTTTAAGAACTGTTCTTAGACATCATTGATATCTTATAAGTAACAAATATTCCAAATTTCATATTTCTATGCCCTTCAGTAACGCAAAAATCGCATTTTTAGAACGTTTTTTGCTCCTGCACCCCTTTGGGGTAGTGGACATAAAATATAGCCTATGTTCTAAGTTGGTCTAATACCATCATTTTGATACCATTACTTTTTAAGTCGGTTTCGTATTTCCTGAGATTATGTAGAAACTACCATTTAGAACGTTTTTTAGAACGCTTTTTGTGCATTTTCACCCCTTTTAAATTTCGAATTGTTTAAGAAGTGTTCTTAGACATCATTTATATCTTATATGTAACTAATATTCCAAATTTCATATTTCCAGGCCCTTCAGTAACGCAAAAATCACATTTTCAGAACGTTTTTTGCTCCTGCACCCCCTTTGGGGTAGTGGTACCCACATAAAATATAGCCTATGTTCTAAGTTGGACTAACACCATCATTTTGATACCATTACTTTTGAAATCGGTTTGGTATTTCCTGAGATTATGTAGAAACTACCATTTAGAACGTTTTTTAGAACGCTTTTTGTGCATTTTCACCCCTTTTAAATTTTGAATTGTTTAAGAACTGTTCTTAGACATCATTTATATCTTATATGTAACTAATATTCCAAATTTCATATTTCCAGGCCCTTCAATAACGCAAAAATCGCCTTTTTAGAACGTTTTTTGCTCCTGCACCCCCTTTGGGGTAGTGGCACCGACATAAAATATAGCCTATGTTCTAAGTTGGACTAACACCATCATTTTGATACCATTACTTTTGGAATCGGTTCGGTAGTTCCTGAGCTTACCTCCTACAAATAAACAATTTTTCCCTCTTTATAATAGGAGTATAGATAGATGATATTATGCCAGATTTTGGAGCTATTATAGGATAAATTATCGTTACAAGGTTTATCTTCACGTGCAATGATTTCAACTGATTTTCTAATTTTACTTTCAAAGGGGTTATTGCACGGAGCTATAATTTTTGCTTCAACAAAGTTAATATGGCAGACTTCATTAACTAAGTAGAACTAGAAAGAGCTGTATACTGTTTACGCTGTTTAATGCCTCTGCGATGCTCCATAATCCTTACTGATAACTTACGTTTTGTCATGCCGATGTACACTTTTACAACATTATTAGATAAAGTGATAGGGATTTTAATCTAATTATCTCTTGCACAAAAAGCTTTCGTCTCTGAACTTTGAGCCTTTTTACTATCATATTTTCCTGAAGACGGCTGTAGAAACAGCTCAAAACGTAGAAGTTAACTTTTAGCTTATTAAAGTTCGTGTTTTGTGTACCATTAAACAAGATTGTGTCTTTATTTAATATTATTTTTCTTTGATTTTTTGTTGGTCCGCTAATTGTCCTCCTTAGGAAATCGACCTTGATAAATTTGCGGTCTAACCTGTTCTTTTTTATCCTGAAATTCCAGAAGAATCTGACAAGTACATTTCTAAATATTCGACGAAATGTCTAAAATTGAAAGTGTACGGTCATTAATGGCCATGTAGTGTATAAGAAAGTCTAAAAATCGATGAATATACAGGGTGAAAATTACTGAAATAACTTTTGAGCAGATAAAGCTAAAGTTGGAGAACAAGTGTTTGCCTATAAGAAAAAGGCTATATGCTATCAAATGAGACTGACTGCAACCCTCTTAATGGCGAAATTTGGAAGTTCTAGATCCTATATGAAGCTTAGTATGTTGTCGGCATCACAAAACTTTCTTCTGTGTAAATCAAATCGTCTGCAGCCAAAGTTAAATGAAAATATATTCATTCTTGAGATATAGCTATCGCAGAAATCGTGAAAAATGCTGCATAGCTGCGACACCTGTTAGGTGATATACACTAAAAACTAATTAGCGTCTATTTATGTCAGGCGCTAACAGAATATAAAGTTTTCTGAAATTTCTCGCATTAATTCTTTAGATATAGCTATCTCGGAAATCTTGAAAAGTTCAACATAGTAGCACCACCCGTTGCGCTATTAACGCTAAAAGATAATTATCGCCAATTTATGTCAAGCTCTAATTGAATCTGAAGTTCGATTTAATTCCGTGCTTTAGTTCTTAAGATAGAGAGCCCACAAAATTTCTGTCAGATACAAAAGACAGACACACAGACATAATCACGGATAGACATTTTCTAAAAACAATCAAATCATGTTCAGAACCTTATATATTTTATAAATCCGTCGAAAACCAGAAGTCGAAATTATCCGTGAATCCAATATTTTCTTCTCGTAAAGATAAAAGAAAGTAAAAATATGTACGTTAATGAAAACAAATCATTTATAAGATTTAGTATTGTATGCGACATAGTTAGCTGAATGTGACTAACTGTATCCCAGTTTGAACAAACAGATTTTCACCAGCTATACTAGATATACCTATCTTTTATTATTATTATTATTCAAATGTTATTTCTTTTGGCAGAGTTAATTGGTATAAACCTTAAAGAATACCAGATCTATTTAGGCTGACATAATACAGAGCGTCCTTGACATTAAATGATGTCTTACATGTACAATTTCAGAATGAGTATTTCATGATGACTTTATTTTTTCATTCACTTGTTTAAGGATTAAAAACACTTAAGAAACTCATCAGCGTACTACATACATAAAATCAATATTAAACATACATTAAAAATATACCCAACGTTTCAGACTAATCTAACACGCCATCATCAGGGGTTTCTTGACTGCTACGGAGCTTACGTTATTCACAACACAGTCACTATCACAAACATTAAGCTGGAAACATTTCTGTGAGACATCACAAAATTTCAAAAACAATATTGTATCGGAGATGGGGGCCATTGTTTTTGAAGTTTTGTGATGTCTCACAGAAATGTTTTAAGTTTAATGTTTGTGACAGTGATTGTGTTGTGTATAACGCAAGCTCCGTAGAGGTCAAGAAACCCCTGATTATGGCTTGTTAGATTAGTCTGAAACGTTTGGTATATTTTTATAAAGTGTTTAACATTGATTTTATATATGTAGTACGTTGATGAGTATCTTAAGTGGTTTTAATCATTAAATTTGACAGTGTAAGTCCAAGTTTTTATTCATTTTTTTTATTTACTTATTTTTTCATTTGGATACTGGTCACCTGGTATATACACTCATGTCCAAAATTAAGGTCACAAATTTAAAACCTGTGAAAACAGATGAACGATTCACTGTGTTGCCACGAAATTTGCCCAGAGGTATATTACAATGGGAGAAAGAATATACCAACATAACAATACGGAAAAGATTTTAATTGTGAATTAAGATACAGGGTATATCAAAAAGTGTTAAATCATGATTCTGAGATAATGCATTTATCGCGGGAAAAGTCTGTATAATATGGAGTGTGACCACCATGTACTACTACACAAGCCTCACAACGAGCTCTCATACTGTTTATGAGATGTCAATAAATGTTTATGGCAACAAAACCCATTCTTCCCAAAGCGCGGCTTTTAACTCCTAGCGGATTCTAGGAGAGGGGTTATGCTCTGCAATGGCTCTTCCTAGACCATCCCAAACATGCTCAATAGGATTGAGGTCCGGAGGCCTCGAGGGAGAATTCATACAGCGAATATCCTCTTCTTTAAGAAAATCATCAACAATGTGAACTTTGTGTGGCTTCACATTATCGTCCATAAACGTGAAGTTCGGGCCTACAGCACCCCGGAACAACCTCACATAGGCTTCAAGGACTTCATCACTATAGCTATATGCGTTGACAGTACCCGCATCCAAGACGTGCACTGGTGTAAGACTCCCCAACATTATGCCGTCTCAGGCAAGGATTCATTTGCCACCAAATCTGTCGATTTCTTTTATGTAGAAGGGATGATAGCGAGCTCCACGTTCTCTTCAGATGAAGATTCTACGAGAATCACTCTGCGTGGTGAATCTCGACTCATCACTTAAAATAACACACCCCATTCTTGTTGTGTCCAGGACTGATGTCTTCAGCTCCACAACAACCGGGCTCTCCTGTTGGATTCTGTGAAAGGGACACACACGACAAGATATTGGGCGTTAGGGATGAGGTCCTTGAAGCCTATGTGCGGTTGTTCCGGGTGCTGTAGGCCCGGACTTCATATTTATGGACGATAATGCGAAGCCACACAGAGCTCACAATGTTGATGATTTTCTTGAAGAAAATTATATTCGCCGTATGAATTGGCCCTTGAGGTCTCTGGACCTTAATCCTATTGAACATGTTTGGGATGGTCTAAAAAGAATCATTGCACAGCATAACCCCCCTCCCAGGACCCGCCAGGAGTTAAAAGCCGCGCTTTTGGAAGAATGGACTTTGTTGCAAGAAACATTTATTGACACCTTCATAAACAGTATGAGAGCCCGTTGTGAGTCTTGTTTAGCAGTACATGGTGGTCACACGCCATATTAGATAGACTTTTCCCGAGATAAATGCTTTATCTCTGATTCATGATTTAACACTTTTTGTTATACCCTGTATCTTAATTCACAATTAAAATTTTTTCCATATTGGTATGTTGCTATATTATTTCTCCCATTGTAATCTACCTCTCTGCAAAATTTCGTGGCAACACAGTGCATAGTTCATCAGTTTTCACAGACTTTATGTTTGTGACCTTAATTTTGGACATGAGTGTAGATGATACGCAGCAGCTATGGTAAGATTTAAGAATTTAATTTTTTTATTTTTATTAAGAAGTATATTTTCTGTAATCTAGCCTTACATAATAGGGTTTAATATAACTATTAAGGCCAAATTTCAATAATAACTTAAATTCGTTGTAAGGTATTTTCAACTCGTATTGCTGAATTCATCTACTTAAAGTAGATTTGAATTGGGCTGTTTAAGCAATTTTGAATCACGTCGTTGTTATTAATCGGAAATATGCATTTTCCTTATTAACACCTAATGTGAAGTTTGATACATGTATCAATGAACCCAATTAAAATATCCGAATAAAATTATTAAAAAGTCTGCAATAGCAAATCACATACTAGAAAGCATAATCATTTATATAATAATGAATTGTCTAATATAAGCATATTATTTAAATACTTAACTGAAGATTCTACTTTCTTTGTTCCAAAAATTTTTATTTCTTTTCTCTCTTTTTTATTTTTTAAGTATATAGAATATGCGCCGGAAAATATTTTGGATTATTCAAATTATTTACGAAGTTGCGACTTTTTGAACTTAATTGTTTGTCTGCTGAGTATCCAAAATATAAAATTTTAAACACTTTTTTTTTTCATCAAAAAAATTCAATTTTACGCACGCTAGGCAGCTTAGCGTTTTGCGTTAAAACTGATCTACCGATTATCAACACATTAACTGGGTTGAAAAGTAATCGTATTTCGGGGCCATCAATCTGTTTAATGTTAAAAAATTAAATGTTAAACAATTCTTCAAAAACTTTAAAGTTGAAATAAAAATCCGTAGGCTAAGTTTCAAACATGTGCCATTTTGTTTTTGTTTCTTTTATTTTCGGTGGGAGGGGGGGGGGGTCAATTTAAACGATATTAAATTCATAAATCTGCAAATTAAATTGGATTTTATACCCTATATCTTCTTTTGTTTCAGATACCTCTACGAGGCACAATCTTACAACTCGCAAAGCGGTGCACTCTGCGCACGCGCGTTTTAAAATAAAGATACCATCACTATTCTTATGTTTTTTTTACACAAAAAAAAATATCAAAATAGACAAAGATACACTTGTAAATTGGTAATCCGGTTTCGTTTTATTGATGTTTCATTAAGAGAAAAATTTTTACAAAACGCCTATTTTTTAGCCTTACAATCCCTCCTTAAAATCTTGAAATTTCTTCTTTACAAACTAAGCCAATCTTGCATCCAGAATGCATTAACTACTGAGAAAACAATTTACAAGAAAAAGCAAAAAAGCTTCAAAGATACAAGTTTTCAGTTATCTTTTCATCCGTCCATCTCTTCGCCTGCCTAATGTGTTTGTTCAAATGTAATCGACCATGAATTTTCATTAACTTGTAAAACTGGATTTTCTTTTCCTTAGTCTGTTTCCGCCTTGAAGGTTATTCCACTTACATAAATGCTTTAAAGGGTCATGTAACATTCAATAAAAGCAGTTCTGCCATTTAATTTTAAAAGAACTTTTAAAAATGTTTAAGTTAATTTTTTGTAACGCCTTTTAAATTTATTGTAGCCACTGGGCCATAAATCTTGTTATAAAATTAAATGTTAATTTATTTTTTTTTTTACTTTGAAGTTGAAATAAAAACACACAATACATTGATGGAATTTTAAACAAGCACCTCTTTTTTTTTTTTTTTTTTTGTGGGTCATTTTAAATTATATTAAATTCCTGCGTCCGCAAATTAAATTGACTTTCATAATCCATATCTTTTTTTGTTTGTTTGTTTGTTTGTTTCAGATGCATCTACGAGACACAATCTTGCCATTCGCAATGTGGTGCACTCTGCGCATGCGCCGTTTCTGATCATTTGTCTCTTTACCAAATTCACATAAATATTCTAAAAAGCATCAAAACAAATTTCGTGGAAATTTTGAATTGAAAAAAAATATTACAATATTAATCCTTATATCATATTTTAATTTAGAATTAAAAATAATTTAGATTTAATATATTGTTTCCTTGGGAAGATTAGATACTTACTGCTTCCACCACTCTTTTGGAAAAAAACGAGATCAAATTTTGATTTGCCAATAAGCAACTCCAAGCAGTTAGAACTTTGTCCCAATCGCTAACTCTTAAAATATTCACTATAATATGATATGGCAGTTCAAATTCTAGACAAAGCCAAGGATATTCAGTAGATGACATCTACGTCATCTCGTTTTAGTTGACCTTGTCTTTCCCAAGCAGTTAAATGTAAACGATTCCACATATATAACCGTAGAGATGTAAGGCGTGTTAACTGCTTTACTCAAATAAAAATAAGCTTTAATTCAACCTATACACGACGTTCTAACTACCTGCTTTAATTTCACTCATAAAAAGGGTCTGTAGTGAGGAATTTTGTCTTGCAGCAGGATTCATCATTGATAGCTATTGTATGAATATTGATTTAAAGGGTTATTAGGCAAGAACCTTCAAAGAAACCTTATGGAACAAAGTGAAAATGTTGGTTTAGTCCTGCAGGATATGAATTATAACGCTGATCATGCCCTCTCATCCTCCAGTTTATTACACAGAATCGGTTTTTGGAATGGGAGCGATTGATCGACTGCTCGAAGTAGTAGTAACAAAAGAGCAACAAGCAAGCAAAACAGGTAAAAGTTTCTTCTGTAAGTTTATTGAGCAGTATATTGTTACTTGGGATGCTGAAACAAAATGTTATCCACGATACTACAATTTCTAAATCTGTCTCTCCTATCAACACTGGTTTTATCTCAACTTATCTCGAGGCAACCCAGCAAAGAAAGAAACAGTGGGCCATCAGCTGGAAAAAATATGGCAGCCAGCACTGCCATTAGTGGTAAAGTGAAATGGTGCCATTACTTAAACCAATACAAAAGTGTCCGTGCGGAATGCAGCTGGCCCCTCAGTGATGGCCAACAGCAGGCCAGCATTGGTATTCCATCACATTACTTCAATCCGGCACTTTTCCTGCAGTGCTAGCACCTATCCCACTGCTATTCCTTTGCTGGCGCAGCACTTTCCCTTACTAAAATTTGTTATAGAATTCTATTAAAAAAAAACAAAGTATTATAGCTCTTTTCTCCATAAGCTAGTTTCACCAAGAGCTACAGAAACCATCTGTAGAAGTGTCTATAATGGAAATGTCTATAGAAATATTTGAACTTGCAGCGGTTTCCATGTGGCCACCCTCCCAAGTACTAACCGCGTTCGATGCTGTTTGGTTTTCGTGA
This sequence comes from Maratus speciosus, assembly GCA_963932465.1. Classification (NCBI taxonomy): domain Eukaryota; kingdom Metazoa; phylum Arthropoda; class Arachnida; order Araneae; family Salticidae; genus Maratus; species Maratus speciosus. The sequence continues at coordinate 565,386,561 of OZ010793.1, read as the reverse complement.
TCGGACATGAACAAGTACTTTCAGCGTATGCTACGAACGCTCGTAGTTTGCAAGTTCTCATTACACTATTTCAAGTTTGTTTCTTTTGTGACTTACGTTCCCAATCATTAAACTGGTATAGAAATTATTGTATTGTATAGAAATCCTATGTATTTCATACGGATTTTTTTATTATTAATTCTGAACTGCGTAAATTATGAAAACCGAAATCCTTTGTAACTTAGTAAAACGAGATTTAAGGAGAAAAAAAAAGTGCGTTGAAATAAAGAATTTATTTATTTACTTATTTATTTTGTTGGTGGCAGTGGTGCTATATTATTTACAGTTTTTAAAAAAATTGGCTTCACAGCTTAAATTGTGTTAAGATATTCATTTCAGATTTGTGTTCAAATACTCAGTGTCTTCAATATTCGCAACGCCACCTAGCGCAAGGGCTCCCAGCAAAAATACTGCAAAAGTTCGTGCACTTCCATGTAGTGGTGGGCCAGCGCATGAGATAAAACGGAAGCCCATCAGAATTTTATCTGATGATTTCCAACAGCAAAGTTGACTGAAGCTGCCCAGCAATGGTCATGCAGTGGTAGACCATTAGCCAGCACTTATCTTGCTGCTGGCCAGCAATTTCCTCTTTGCTGAGAAACGTTAAAGTGGGAAGAAATCCCCATTTTGCCAAAAAAAAATTATGTGTAATGCAAAATCATATTCTCCAGCAGAGAAATTAGTGCAGGATTCTGTGAAAATATTATAAATAAATTCTCATCACAAGCGAAAGTCCTATTATTGAAGATATGAAAATTAGCTTGAATAAAAATATTAGGTAAATATCCCTCAACTGGTAATTTTCGATATCTAATGTTTTCAACTTTTTTTTGTTGTTGTTGTTCAAATCACCTAATTGTGAATGTCACAATAATCTAATCAGTAGTTTTTGCAGCAAGGAAAGAAATGACTGAATTGCTATCAGAAAATGAAAGTAATTACACTTGCACATACTATGAGCAATAAAGTTGGTAAATGATTATCCCATTTGTAAAATTTATTGTATCACTTTGCTGAGGCGTGAGGAAACTTTCTGAACAGTCATTCATGTTGTTGCTGTATAGCAGTTTGCGAATATTTATGAAAAACAACAGACAATTAATAGAACAGTTTGTAACCACAACGTTATTTGTATACACTGTTTTCCTCCTAGATAAAACAATATCGTGGATATTCTTGTGCGTAATATATCTTCACAGGTCACACAACTTCAAGATTCAATAAAGGTCTGCTTCAGTTGAATTTTTTATTTATATTCTCAGAAGCAATACCTAACTTTTAAGTACAAGCCACTATAAAAGATGCATTCATTTTTATTTATTCATTTCATTATTCATTCATTCATCGTTACTGATTCCTGGAATTTTGTCTTCCAGCAGGACGGGGAACTCCCCGTCATTGGAATATTGAAGTTAGCCGATAACTGAAAGATGAACTTCAGCATCGGTATATTGGGCGTGTTGGTGAGGATTACATCTTTGTTTCATTGACCTCCTATGACACCTGATTTAATGCCTTGTGTCTCCTTCCTTAGGGGCATATTAAGGGGCTACTTCAGTCAAGCAAAACGACCAGCTCACTAATGTTAATCCAATGAGATAATTTTTTAAGCTATCTCGTTTGCATCTCACTATTTTTAAATGATTCCTTTTTCATTCCATAGCTGAAGTCTATAACGGCTTTTGTAGAGATAGACCTCAGCCATCCAATACGAAACAAATCATTTAAAAATAGTGAAATGCAAATGAGATATCTAAAACACTTCTCCCATTGGATTAACATTTGTACTCCCAGTACCAAAAACATTAGAAGAGGTCAGGGGAACAGATAAATGCTGCAGTGATGACCACTGCCAGGATGACACTACAAAATGCGTGGAGCGAGTTCAACTACCGTCTGGACGTATGTCGTGTGACCCAGTGTGTGCACGTAGAGCTTTTGTAGAGTGTGCAGAAAACTTTGTGAGTTTGCGGTTATTTTCATATATCACTCCTATTTGTACGTGTATTACTTTGAAAATGAATGAATGTTTTATAATAACCCTGTATTTAGGCACATGAATTTTATTGTTTAACTAATCATCTCATCTACTTATCTTTAAATCATTACATAAATGATTTTAGATTTGAAGAGTCCAAAAAGAGAAAATCACTTTGGTTTACTACGAATCAGTTATGAAATAAATATTTTTCGTACGATTTCGTTGCTAGTGAGGTAAACTTTGAGTGTATGCTATAATTTTTGTGCAAAATAACACAAGTTTACATAAAATTAGCCAGAAGTAAAACGTTGCCAGGGACGTGTAAGTCCTCCTTTTGAATTGCGTTATTCTTTAAATTTTAAATTGATTACCGTGGATTGAAGTTGTTTTACTCGTGGATCTTTTATTTGCATAAAACTCACAAATGGAAAAAACAACATCTTAATTGGTGAAGAGGTATAATAGACAGAACGATGGTAAGTAAACACATCCACTTATTCACGATTTGTAAGAGAGACTAACTCTCTTCGTAATTACTTAAAACTAACTTCGATTTTTAAATGAACTAAAAGAAGAATGAGCTTTGCATGGATTATGTATATTATTTTCGATGTAATCATACTATTACATAGAAAATGAAATTAAATTATAGCACATTTGCAATTATAAAAAGTTAAATACAGAGGAACTTCCATTAAATGAAGTCCCTATTTAATGAAGTTTTCTACTTAGTGAAATTTTATGCTGAATCGTAATAAACACATTCTGCTGAATCGTAAATAAACACATCCACTTATTCACGATTTGTAAGAGAGACTACCTCTCTTCGTAATTACTTAAAACTAACTTCGATTTTTAAATGAACTAAAAGAAGAATGAGCTTTGCATGGATTATGCATATTATTTTCGATGTAATCATACTATTACATAGAAAATGAAATTAAATTATAGCACATTTGCAATTATAAAAAGTTAAATACAGAGGAACTTCCATTAAATGAAGTCCCTATTTAATGAAGTTTTCTACTTAGTGAAATTTTCTGCTGAATCTTGACTCTGAACGCCATTAACATGTACATTAATCTCCCTATTACGAAAAACTAGGGGATCGTACCCGGGCTTCCCGGGTTAAAGAAATAGAGGAAAGCTTTTTTTTTTTATTGAAAACTAATATTTTTTTATATGCAATAATTTTTTAGATTGCCAACTTACATTAAAAAAGCATTTTTCATATGGAAAATACGAATTATACAATCAAATAAATTTTTGAAATTTATCAAAAGCGATATTTTCTTATTAGCCGATTGCTAAAAGTTATTTGACCAAGATTTTGCTACTTATGGCATCCTTTTATATTCTGATTAATTTCAGAGCTTATACATGCCTGTTAAATTTGTGTTTCATTTATATTATTTTATTTATTTATTCATAGGGAAGTTTTTTTTTTTGATATTAGCCGTAAGAAAATGATGAACTGTTTATTTTGTTTTAAGGGCAAACGGATTAATCTTTCGTAACTGAGCTCCGCGCGATATAGATAAATTAAAATATATTTCATGCTTTAAAATTGTTTTTAAAACCATAGACAATCAGTAAACTGTGATGAACTTTGTCAACAAATTTCATTTGAAAAAAAAATCCTATTTGGTGATCTAAAAATTCAAATTGTACGATTACAAATATGTTAGATTTGTGTTTTTTCAATATTATTCTTTTATTTGTTTATAAAAGAAGTATTAATTTCGTTAATTTGTTTTTCACAAATATGTTAGATTGGTGGGTTTGTTTAATATGATTCTTTTATTTGTTTATAAAGGAAGTATTAATTTCGTTATGCAAAAATAGTCAGAAACAAATGCTGAAAAATGTTTGTTGCTTTATGTGCAAAATGTTTATTAATATTATGTATTGAAACCGGCACTTAATAAGATAAATTAAAAAAAAAAAAAAAAAAAAGCTTAAAAATTATTTGAGAAAATATAATACATCAGTCAATTAAAATACAGTTTTTAAACAAATTGCATTTGAAAGTAAATTTTTTCCCCTATACGACGAAAATTGAAAATGTACGATGATCAGAAGATTGAAAAATTCCAGTAGCGAAACTTTCAAGACCGAAATTTGATCATGAAGTGTTGCCATTCGCAAAATGATACCAGCGTTACACACAGATACGTTTGTTCTTTATAATATAGATATTTAATCAGTATAATTTAATAAAGTTCAGATATTAGGATGTGGTTATCAATTGAGGCTCTTATGCTTCGGATTCCTGAATGATAAACAGCAAGTTTCACCTTCTCAAAATTTGCATACACACTTTTCATATCCATATTTATCATTTTTTTTTAATTGAATTTTGTTTGATCATTTAAAAATCATTTTAACTAAAAACTTGAAGTCATGATTCTCAGCAACATCTTTTATGTGAACAGACGCACTCTTTACTTGTGATTCTAAACGCAATTCCGGAGAATAAAAATTCCCATAGTTTATGTTTTTTTTGACGCATTTGTGTTAAAATGTTTAGTTTTATTTAAGAAAATAAACGTTTTTTTTTTTTTTTTTTTTAATATGACTTCATTTTCACTTAAATAAGCATTTCGCCTAGTGTCTGAAACCTAGTATCAGTACACATGCAGAAGGAAAAACAATATAGAAAATTTATGAATAAAAATGCGTGTTTTCAAAAGTAGTATGTCATTTTCCGTTATTATGCCCCTAATATAATATTCTGCTCCTAATGGGATTTTGCGACACTAAACCCTATACAACAAATTTTATCAACAATTTTGAATTTTTATCAGAAAATAGCATGAATAAAGTTTAAAATACCACATTATTTCTCTCTTGTCTGCAATGATGAAAACTATCTAATTTTCACCATTTTGAAGAAATTTCATAAAATGCTTTTAAAATTAAAATATAAAAGTGGGGATATAAAAAATAAATAAAAAAAATAAAACAATTTAACAAATCACAACGACCATTTCGAAAATTATTTTTTCGAAGACTAAAATTTAAGACATAAAAATCGCACGGAGTTGATCATACATTACGTATGCCATGAATTAAACATTAACTTTCCTGCACCCATCATGAACAAATTTTAAAAGAAATTTCAGTTTTACAATTTTCGGTACTGTAAATTTTTAAACTTCTACGGAGCTGGTCATACATTACGTACGCTATGGATTAAACATTAATATTCCTGGACCAATTTTAAATGAAATTTCCTTCTTAAACTTCTAAACATCCCACAATATTACTTTTTACACCGTCGTATAGAGAAAAAAATGTACTTTTAAATGCAATTTGTTTGAAAGCTGTATCTCAATTTGTTTCTGAGTTATTAATTTTTTTTTTGTAGTTTTTATTACTTTTTTGTCATAGTGGAAACAGATGTATCCATCTCTGTAGAAAGTAAAGGGGAAATACAGATTACTGTATAGACCAATCAGAAAACGGATAAAATGTGGATTCAACTAATAAAACGCTTCAGATATGTTTTTGATTTCCTACCCTGACAGAGAACAATAACCATTTTTCCAAATGGTTAAAAAAACAGATAGTGCGATCACATCTACAAATGAAAAGCTTTGAGTTTAAAAACAAATATTAGTAAAATTGGTTCAGCAGAAAGATCAGGGCAGATGACTAAAAAACACACTTGTGTTTTAAATATATAGATTATATAAAATTGGGAAAAATTAAATTAAGCAAATTATGTTATTTTGATAAAATTATAGTAGAAAGTCCTAAAGAATCGCATTAAAATTTTATTATTCGAGAGAATTTTGGACAAAAACTTCTGCAACATAATATTATTTTAAACCACGAATTATTTGTTTGCTTGTCTAACTCGCCGAAGCAAATCCATCCAGGCGAGAATCATCAATTTCTGTAATATAAATTGCTATTATTTGCATGTCACCTCTCTTTTATAAAGACACTCTAAATTTTTGTAAAACATTGCGTTTTATCAATGTGTGATTTCGATTACATTATTTTCAAAAGTGAAGCATTTTCACCTGTGAAGAATTTCAAAGCAGCTGGCCTGTGAAAAGGACGCACTTCTACAAAACAAAATTCATGTTTAAGAATTAAAATACACGCTTTTTTATAAAATGACGTCATTTGCATCCGCTAAAGCAATCCACTTTTACAATTCATTCTTAATTACGTCATTATCACGGAATAACAGACAATATTCTTGACATAGCCCATATTTTAATTTCAACTTTTTTTTTTTCAGGTTTTATGAGAAAATGGTAACAAAAATATACAGTATCGCCTATTTCCGTTTACTTTCAATGACTTTCAATAGAAATGGGGTATTTTTGTTACCACGATAAGAAAAGTGTTATTAAAAACTACAAAAAAAGTAATATCTCAAAAATAAATTGAGATACAGCTTTCAAACAAATAGCATTTAAAAGAGCATATTTTTCCTTACACGACGGTGTAAAAATTTAAAATGTGCGATGTTTAGAAGTTTAAAAATTTGCAGTAGAGAAAATTGCAAGACCAAAATTTTATTTCAAATTTCAAAGTGTTGCCATTCGCAAAATGACGTATGTGTTACGCAGAGATATGTTTGCCCTTTATAATATAGATATATATTCTATATAACGAAGTATATTCCACTTTTGTGCACGTACAACTTTCAAACGGAGAGGTTGCTGTTGCGATGGATGTAGGAATTTATTTCAGCAAATTGTATGAAAATGAAATTACTCATTTATTTAATCATTTGCATTCAAAAAAAGAAATTCTAAAAGTTTTCTAAGCAATAAGAAGGGGATTCCAGTTTCACAAAAATGTTATAGATGTATTATTCGTACACTTACAAAAGTACGAAAATGATTATGAACAATATATTTTTTATAAGAGACTTGTACAAAATAATATTAGAGAATTTGTTTAAGTTAGGGATTTGGAATACTAAGAAAAAAAAAAAAGAGAAAAAGTACGCAACGCTTCAGTTTTTGCTTACCTCTCTTTATTATGTGTTTTCTTTTTTCAGACATTATTCTAATTAAATTTTTCTCATTTGTCTACATTGCATTAAAAAAGAGTTACTGCCCGAATAAAATGCATTTTCCCAATATTTCCTTTTATGTGTATTTGTCATTTTATTGCATGTGTATTTTATCATACAAATTTCCATGAATTTAATCCTTTAGTGCGCAACTTTGCACGTATGCAAACAACAGTGTTTTGAATTTGATAGATTTTTTTATTCACATAAACTTAATTCACACCAGAAAATTAAAATAGTAATATTTGCTTTAATTAAAAAACAGACATTCTGTATCTCTCTATTCTAAAAAAAAGTAACTACCGCTGTCACCGCCGCCGCGCCGCCGCCGGTTTTGATTTTTTATGTGACCGGAGGCCTTTCTTCGTGAATATTAACAAAAATAATGCATACAAAAATATGAAAATCGGTAGTTTTATACAGAAATGTTTGATAAACACGCTGATGCAGACAGTTTTCAAACCGAAGAATTATTTTAAGAGTTATTTAATGCTAAAGTTGGACAAAATCGTCCCACTAAAAAAGTTTTATAGCAGCAAAAACTATACATGGCAGTGTAATCATTTTTAGATCATTTTATGCGTTGGAATTTGCCGGAGTGCAGATTGCATTAATTTTTTTATTTTGACTCATTTTTTCAGGTTTTATTTCTATTTTAAATTCAAATTTTCAGCATTTCTAGAGATATTTTTTACAGATTTCAGAAAATTGTACTAATTTAAACTGTTGCCAACTGTATAAAAAGCGCAAGCAATAATGTTTGCTTCAAATTAAAAATTTATTTACACGTGACTATTATAAATAGGAAAAAAACTTTCAAATTAGAATTAAATAATTACGTATAAAAAGCAGGAACTTATTAAAAATTACGTCATAAAAAGTATACACGTGAATTTTAAAAGAGAAAGGATATTGTAAAATAATAAATTCATTAACATGCGTTAGAAGTCTTAGGAGAAATTACGTCATATTTACGTCACATTATAGTTATTACATAAAATGAACACAAAATAATATTGCAAAAAAGTTTAAATTTAGAAATTGCGCTAGACATTTATTTGATATTTTGAGAATTAATTTAAAATGTCTCATTTAAAAGAACTTTTTTTTCACTTTGTTAAAAAATACCAAGAGACAAAGACTCTCTTTACTTAATTCCTTTTATATTAGCTTATTTTGAAGTGTTGTTACACGTGTATACGTCATCAAGTTATTTTTATTTCGACGTTTTATTTGTGTTTTTATTAATGTTGTACGAATTTATTTGTTCTTTCGTTATTTAAAATAAAAATTATATCAATTTGTATAATTTGGCGAGTGGTTTGGCGATTTATATAATTTGGCGAAATGGGTCGACAGGATAATCAAGTAGTACCGCAGCAGATATGGCGTTAAAATTCCCCAATCAAAGAGAAATGAATAGAAATTCGTTTATAGGGAGATCGCCACTGTTTTTTAAATTATAATTCAATCTTTCGAAATCTTTTTAAAGCCGATCAAATTAGCGTGCATTTAGAGTCTGCGGTGTCTGGACGGGGGTTGGCGAGCGTAGCTCGTAGGGGGCCGAGCCCCCTAGTTTAAATAAAGCGAAATTAACCATTGAAACTTTCCAGTGTAAAATCAGATTTTCTGAACTAAGTAATTTCTAGAACATATTCTATTATGGGAATTAAAGGATTAAAGTTTAAGTTTTATAAAATAAATAATTATATAAAATAAGGTATTTGGAGACATACTTATTAAAGAATTTACTAATTTGCTTTATTTTAGCGTAAAACAGCTACACGGACAGTAGTTTTTACTTGTATTGCAGATGTGCAACAGAAGAAAAGATTGACATATTACATGAAAAATATATCTCTGATTTTTTGTCATTATTTTTTCTGTGTGATAAATCTTTCAGAGAATCATATATAATTTTTTCGAAACAAAATAAAAAATCGCGCATTTAAGAGTTAAGTTGATTTCCATTTAACGAATTTTTTTCATTACGAAGTGTTTAAGTGTAATGATGAGAATTCTTCAAATGGAAGTTTCACTGTATATACATTTATATATATTTGAATATACATTCTTTTTCCTTTTAAATCTCATTTAAAAGGAATAAGAAAGAAAAATCATGCATGAAGTATTTATTATAAAAAACTTTCCAACACTTCTAGAATACTGCAAGGGAACAGCGAAACCAGATTTCACCAATTACCGTCAATAGCCCGAAAGACACTTCTTTTGTGCAGCCCTGTATATGATCTATAGATCTGTATATACATTACATAGCATTCTAAAACTTAACTTAGTTACAAAACGCATAAGTCGAAAATTCATATTCAGAAATTTCTACCAATGTACGGAAATGCCCTGGAATAATTTTGTACGGTCCGGTATATTATTTACAGATTTTGATGCCCTCTTCATATTAACCAAAAACTTAATTCAACGCACGAGATAACTGAAAAACGTACTTTCAGAAATTACCATCCATACTCGTCAATATATTCGGTTCATTGCATAGTCATGTATGAATTTATTTATATTCTACAAACTCTTTTAGTACACTAAATATAATTCAGCTGGTCAATGCATAACTCAATTTAAAAAACACCCTTAAACAGTTCATTCGCATAAACAGTATGCTTACGAATTATTTTGTGTAGTTATGTATATGAGTTATGAAATTTTTACACACCACGTAGTATGCAAATATTAGTTATGCATAAAAACACATACCACATCTGAAAACGCACTCCTAGCTTCTATCGCTCGTAGACAGTAGTGAGACTGAAATCTTTTGTGTGACCCTGTAAATGAATGATAATTGTTTGTACATCATATTCTACAGCAAAAATCTTCTAGTGAACCTGAATATTGCATATAAATTTCATTATGTTTGAAATAGTGTAACATTATTAAAATACGCTGCAAACATTTTTTTCCCCGTAGGCGTAATGTAACCGAATTCTTTTGAGTGACTGTAAATGAAAGTTAAAGGCTTTACAGCCTATTTTCTAAATTTTAATACAATTCATAAATACATATCAATTTCATTATCTTTGAAATAATGTAAAATCATTAAAATGCACCACAAACGATTTTCCCCTTTTGCAATAATGTAATTAGATTCTTTTAAGAGTCTACACTAGTCATGCGAAGAAAGAGATGTTATTCCTATGGGGGCGTATTTTGAAATATCTCGCTTAGATTTTAATATTTTTGAATGATTATTATTTTTTTTTTTTGCATAGGATATACAATCTGAGTACGATCTATAACCGAGCTAGTTTTTCCTTTTTCAATTTTGACTTCAGATTTTAAGAAAAAAATTACTGTCACTTTCGGAACAGGTTGGAACCGGTTCTGAAATTGAAACTATCCTAATATTTAAAAAAAAAATAACCAAAATCGAAAAGTAAAAGCTAGCCTGAATCTAGATCGTCCTCAGCTAGCCTAAGCAAAAAAAAAAAAAAAAAAACATTCAAAAATGTTAAAATCCAAGCGAAAAAGTAAAAATTAGTATGGCTACATAGATCGTTCTCAGCTATCCTAAGAAAAAAAGAAAAAAAAATTCAAAAATGTTAAAATCCAAGCGAAAATTTGAAAATAATGTTCCCATAGACTTAACATTAGCGTTTTCGTTACTGCCCGTGACTAGTGTGAGTTAGTGTCCATGTAAACAAACTATAAATGTTACAAACTCTATTTTCAATGCGACCATGGCAAGTAAACTTTAATAACATAGTATATCATTTAACATGTCGATCCTAGCATATTTCCGAGGGTTAGAACCCAGACAGACGGATAACAGACAAACCGAAGTCATAAACACTTTTTAACTATGTGTTAAATAATACAAACATATTTTGCTCGTGTCACCGCTAACAAAATAAATAAAAGAACCAGAGAACAGGAATTCTGCTTTTTCAGAATTTAGTGTCACCCCCGACATTTCCATTAATTCATTTTTTTCTGATGGACTGGTGGCTTCTATTATTACGAAACAGCCATTATAAATGAAACGTTTAGGTGAAGATGAAAGAGCAGTCGTAAAAAGTTAGAACTCTGATTTTCTGGTCAGAATGGGAAAAAAATGGCCATAGGCCATTTTTTTTCTAACTTTTTACTAAATTTTTATGACTGCTCTTTCATCTTCACCTAAACGCTTCATTTATAATGGCTGTTTCATAATAATAGAAGCCACCAGTTCATCAGAAGAAAATAACTCGATTAAGCGGGACTCGGATAATCGGGACTCTACTGTAGTGCAAAACATATTTTAATTTTAAGACTTAAAGCACACGCTTTTATTTTATGTAAAATGACGTCATTTGCATTAATATAGATATTTAAAATTAAATATACTTTATAATAGCTCCATGTTTTATCATAAATCATTCATTCATATTTTTCTCAAAATAGCACGCATTTTCATTACATTTTTTCAGTTTTTATGGGAAAATGGATACAAGAAGATATAATTGTTATTTTTCAACTATTTTTTCTTTACTCTCTAAAGTAATGAAGTACTTGAGTTGCCAAAATGGCACAAATGTCGCTAAAAACTACAAAAAAATGAATAATTCAAAAATAAATGGAGATGCAGTTTTATAACAAATTGCATTAAAAAGTACTTTTTTTCCCCAATACGACGGTATTAAACATTGAAAATGGGCGATGCTCAGAAGTTTTAAAAAATGCTGTAGAGTATTTAATCGCACGATGAAACATAGGCTTTTGTTTTACGGCTGGCTTATACGAGGTAACGTTATTTATTAGAGACGACACAAAATAAGCTGGGAGAAAGAAATAGCATACCGGGGGCTAATAAATAATGGAAAACATACAATCTGATTGATGAAAGGGAGATCTGAGTATTAAACGCGCTCATCCGGGAAAAAATAAGGGGGACAAGAGAGACTTGGTGATATTGAACTGCATTATTTAAGTTTCGTTAAATTTTCACCAATACATTTGTTTCTAGAACCTGTTTTACAAAGCACCCTGTTTCAGACGTCAGCAAACTATTAAATGAATATTTGATGCGAAGCGGTTAAAAACACCGCTGATGCTCTGCATCCGGTGAACTGTAAAATATTTTCAAGATAAGCTCGGCCCAACTCCGGTTACGAAGATAGTATAAACGTTTCGTAAAAGGTCATATGTAAAATTCGAAGTAGTGATACAATACAATACAAATCCATAAGGCAGTTTAGATATGTCAACTTTTATGTAAGCCATAAACATCGAAACATAAATGAGTTTCGCTTTCCAATTTTCCTAAAGACAAAACTGAAATTAAAATAAAAATAATATAAATGTATTTTTTTTTAACATGCTTTCATTAAAATTCATTAAAATGTAAAAAAAATAATTTTTATAATGCACTGTCAAATTTGGCGGTATTTTGGAAAAAAAAAAAATCCGAAACACATAAGCATGTCAAGTTTCAAGATTTTATTTCCATTGATTTATGAGATATGGAGATTTTTTTAATTTCTTAATCCCCCCTCCTCCGTTGCCTCGCTTGGGGATCGAATTTTTAAAAATCAATGTCCAATTCATCCATTGCCCTCTGGAATACATATAAGGTCATTGTGCCTAAATGAGATGCGATTCTCCATAGCTTTGTCGCATTTAGGGTATATTTGGCATTTTATTATATAAATATATACACTGGTGTGCAAAAATTAAGGACGAAATGAAGAAATTAACATAGCAGAGGCACAAAGAGGCAGGACCGATTTGTATCTTTTTTAGGAAATTCTGTTCACTTTTCCCATATTCTTATATCTCGAGGATATTATCGTACAATTTGTATCGATTTGCAGAATTTCTATACGACATTAAAAAAAAAGTCCCGTCCTTAATTTTTGCATACCAGTGTATTTTATTAAGCAACAAATTACTGAATACTGTACCTATAGATCGAAACTAACTTGTTTTGTATAAATTTAATAATTATCTGTAGTATAAAACCACAATATACGATTGTCGCATTTAGGTAATTTTTGTCGCATATACGGCAGTTGAAACCTAAATGAGGCGTCCATAGTCCTAAGTGTGATAATGCATTTTACACATGACAATTCATTTGAAAAAGTTCATTTAACCCTTAACTGCTGTTGCAAAAAATTGCTACATAACAATTGTGAGCGGTCTGCGAAACCATTCGATTGAAAGACGAATAAAAGTCGCAATTAATCATAAAACACTGTTTTTGCTCTAAACTGTTTGTACAGTACTATTTCTAATAAAATTTCGCTTTTTCAAACATTTGAAACAATAGTACTTGGACTCCAAATGAAGCAAAATTTCACTGTATCGATAGTTAAACTGGAAATTACTAGTTAAAATGTGAAAATTTAAAAAAAAGCAGCACTAACAGCAGTTAAGGGTTAATTGCAATTATTTATTTATTTATTTAATCCTTAACTGCTGTGACAGGAATTGTCGCATAACTACCATCAGCGGTCTCCGAAACCGCATGATTAAAAGGTGTATGAAAGGCTCTATTAACTCAAAGGGTACTGTTTCTGTACTAAACGAATACAGGACTATTATAATTAAACTTCATATGTTCAGAGACGCTAGCAATAGTTCTAGAGCTCGAAATGAAAGACAATTTCACTAGTATTCATTAACTGGAAATTATAGGTTTAACTGTGAATTTTGAAAAATGTAGTGGTCCGCGAAACCGCTAACAGCAGTTAAGGTTTAATAAAGAGTTGAAATACATAAAATTGAAAGATAAATAGCTTATTATTGAACTACTAAATAAACTTTATTTAATAGTAATTTTAATAATAAAGCATTAACTGAGATGCATAATATTAAATAAATTATAATTAAACATCGCACATTTCAATATTCGTACTTTACAACAGATCCATCAAGTTTGAATTGTTTATCACGAGCGGCTCCGCACCGTTCTGTCTGTCAGTTTTACACTACTAATATGCAAAAGCTCCTCGTAATGTTATTTGAATGTTGTGTATAACGCTTCTGTTCCTAATATAAATAACTCTCATCCATCTTTCCCATAGAGTTATGGCAATAACTACAATTAAATTATTTTCGAGGAAAACTTCGTTTAAAATTCGCAGAATTCTCACGTGAATATTAACCCATAATTTCTACACAAGTACGATTTAGATTTCCATAACTTCAACTCAGCATGATTTTGCTCACAGATGATGAAATATAACTACGAGATTCATATACGAAATTTAACAAGAAATCGAAATGAGATATTGGATTTTATCAAAAGTCTTATTTTGTTCATGAAAAATACGAATTAATTAAATCATGTTTTAAATAACACCGACATTTCGGTCGGTGCGAATCCGCATTAGTGTGGAGTTAACGGATTAGAAGAGTATTTACAAGATATTTATAATATTGTTAACAAGAATATTTATTACATATAACTTTATTTATTATAAAATGTTTAATATTTTCTGTACCTAAAAATACGTATATGGAAACAAATACTCATTTAGATAAACATAGTATTATTTTATTTTTTGTCGTTTTCAAATTTAAAAGTAGAAAATGTCGATTATAATGAGTAAAAAGGAAAAACAGAACTAAGATATCAGATTAAAAGAAGCGCGATCAAAAACTATGGACTCTTAAACCAGAGCATAACTCAATTGCATCCTGTTTTAATCAGAGACAGCAATTAAGCTACCGAATGGTGTAATGTTGGTAAAATTAACCAACTTAACCGCATTAAAATAAACTTTATTTAAGAGTTTTCAATTTACACAAGATTTTCCAGAATTTCCATCATATAAAATTATTGCAAATTCCGTAATCATGTGTCATACTATGTTACTGAAATATACACCGCGTTTCTTATAACTTTTTTTAATTAAAACTTTTAAATAAGCGCATTTTTCTATTTTGATCATCTTAAAATACATATTTAAGTGCATGGTTAAAGAAAAACATTAATGGAGGATTATACTGACTCAACACAGCTTAATTAAACATAATATTTGCTTTAAACATCATTTTAATACAATATATGAAAAATACCATATAAACTTACCTCGTTAATTTTCTAAATGTCTCTATGCATTTACAGCAATCGGTATGTCACTATAAAGTACCTGCAGAGAACAAAGTCTCCAAAATGCGTAGAATATTTTAAATTCTAATCCGAAAACGGGTCTTCTTTTCTTAAGTTTAACTGGTCATGTAACTGAAACAGACAACGTAGTTCTTGACGTTCAAAAGGTTATTTGATCTTCAAAGTTAAAAAAGAACATTTGTGAGCCACTTTCGGGAATTTTTGTCGCATTTACGAAACATGGTGGTGCTATAAAATGATAGATGTGCATTTGATTGAAAATTTCTTTAAAAAAAGAACATTTTAAATACAGAAAAATGTTTCGGGTTTTGTTTATTAAGATCGGATGCCTCATTATACAGCATTTATTTATAATTTTTGCATTAAGAGTTTAAGTAAAAGAACATTATCGGGTTTAGGGGTCATCACATTTAGGCACACTGACTTTACCTCAGGAGTGACACTATGACATTATGTCCAACAGAAACATAAATAAATTTTTTCACTATTTTTCTAGTGAGTGATTAACAAAAATAAACTCAAATGTAATGCTTTACGAAAAAAATAAAAAATGTTTGCAAACGTTTACCTCGGAAACTTATCGAACCGAGGGCGAAGTCAAGAACGTTAATATTATCTTCGGAACGAAGAACGAGTCAGAAATTTTAGAAACCAATGGGTCTCCAATAGCTACGGAAAACATTTCTTAAATAAAAGGACTCGTTTGCTGTTCGTTTCGGAAAAAAAGTTTCTGTTAATTTTAAAAACGTACTGGTTTGTGAGGTTTCTGATTTGTTTTCGGATAATTAGGTCTTCGAAATTTTCGGAAAAGTTACGTTACTTAAAATTACGGGAGCAAACTGGCCTTTCCTATAATTTCAGAAAGGTTTCCTTAAATCTCACAAACCTACAGATTTCAACGAGTTCTGATTGGTTCTCCGAGCGGTTTCTGATGAGAAAAGTTTCCAGATAGACTTTGAAAATTAGCAAGGTCACGTTAAAGTTTTGTAGGCATTCATGACACGGAAATCTGTTATTATTACACAGAGATCTATCATTAAAGATTATAACGAGAAAATAAAACACTGTACAATTGTGGGAAAAGGAAGAATACACCTCATACTAATTGCGCTATAAAAATTTGTATGAAATCAAAATTGGTATCATTCAATTGGCAATAACTTTTACTTTTATTTGATATTACCATTTTTTTCTTAGGGATCTATTTCCATATTAAAATCAACACATACTTACGAATTTAACTCAGTAAAAATATTCTCCAACCTTCAATTAATATAAATTTTCACAAAGTTTCAAGATTAGTTTCAGAGTCGTTTAAAATAGAGCACTGCAAACAATACTGGAGGCAATCTCAAAAGTGAATTCCACGACTTTAGGTTCCGATTCTGTACAAATTTTATAAATGCGATGCATTACGAAATATAATTAGTGATGTAACAAGTTGGAAATTGCTCGTCAAATGTGGCAAATGAGGTGCGTTCGTACTATAACTAGTTTTCTAATACTTTTTGCACCGCATGTTATACTGAATGTATATTTTAGTACACTTCATAAGTGCATATCAGTTTCATTCTGTTCGAAAGGCTGTAACATCATTAAAATGCATTTGAAATAATTATTTCCCATTGGCCTTAATGTAACGGAAAACTTTTGACTGTCCCTGTCATTAAACTATGCATCCGATCTTCCTAAAATTTGAAAGGACTCGACAAAATTTTGCAACTATATATTTAAAATTTCAAACCATTCGGAAGGCTGTAACATCATTCAAATGCACTTGCAATATTTTTTTCTCATTGGCCGTAATGTAACGGAAAACTTTTGACTGTCCCTGTAATTAAACTATACATCCGATTTTCATGAAATTTGAAATGACTCGACAAAATTTTGAAACAATTACATATTTGAAATTTCAGACCATTCGGTTGGATAGTTTTTGCTCTGTTATATGCGGACGGACAGACTGACAGACTGATGGACTGAACGACGATTATAGGTGCTACGTATTTATATAATTACGAACGCACCTAAAAACACTAAATAAATCAATTAAATATTGCATCAGATAATTGAAGAATGCAGTGCAAGAACATGTTATGTTACATTTTCTCAAAAATTATTATGGAGGAAAGTGTTATGAGGTATTCTATCATGTGGTAAAGCTAAAGTATTGAGATTTTAATTAATCTTGAAGATATGATAAATAATTTTATTTTTCTTTATATTTTAATATTTAATAATTTAAATAATATTATTAATTTTTTGTTTTTAAAAATTAAATGTTAATAAGTTTTGAAAGTTGTTACGGATTAGGGAATTTTTCGGGGAAAATACCACTAATTTCTTATCGAAAAAACTCGTCTTATGTAATCGCCCGATTACATAAGACGATTTTTTTATAACAAAATACTGGTATTTTTCTAAAAAATCCCCTGACCCGTAACGAATCTGGTTTTTCTGGGAGTGTTTAGTACCAGCTGTACATATATTAACAGTTTGATTACGTGCCAGGGCTGCACTGTAAAAGAAACGACATTTTTATAGTACAAAGTACCGTTCATCTCGCGCACAAACTCGATCACAGTGAATGTGCTGTATCTTTCTTTGGTTTCCTGACTATATTAACATAGAAAATACAGTAGTTGCGTAAAATTAACAGCACAATATGCTGGAAATTTGGACGCCAGCAGTTTGTGCTGTAAAAAAAATGCGCCCAAATTGCCAGCACATTGTGCTGTTAATTTTACGCAACTACTGTATTTCCCATGTTAATATAGTCAGAAAACCAAAGAAAGATACAGCACATTCACTGTGATCTAGTTTGTTCTGGCAAATTTACAGTGGTTTTTTTACAGTGTGGCTATTATTTTTAAGGCGGGTCTCAAATCCTCTGCTCAGCAACACGAAACTTTCTGACTCATTTTTAAACGTAAAGGCATAGAATAGGCAGGTCTGATTATTGAAGCGATTTAGAATCGAAATGGGTTTTCCATTTTTTGATAAATAAATTACTCATCGAATTATAAGCAATTGCGGTTCACGTGACGGCCGGTTTTTCTCACACGAGAACAAAAGCTGCTACTACCGAGAGAGATTTTTGGTGTGTATAAATTTTATTGATCATGTAAAGAGCTACACAAAAGATCTCCAGTACATTTCCGTTTATTGGCGAAAATTGCTGATGAGAGAATTTTCAACAGTGCTACGCGTTTCCTAACGGAATTAAATTTTAGCATAGTGTGTAGTATATATACAAATCTATACATAATATAGAGAGCTGCAAAAAATAATTTGATTATTTTTCCGAATTGATGGTAATTCCTGAAATTAGTTTTTCAAATGTGTTGTGCCTTTCCAAATTACTTATTTAGACATCATCTTCCACCTTATTAAGCGGTGAAGTTTTTCTACAGCACTGTAAAAGTGTTGGAAAGTGTTTCATAACCACTGCTTTTTTTTTTTTTTTTTTTTTTTTTTGTAACTTTTTAGTTTCTGGGTCTCATATAAGTCAAGGCATGCCACCGGGAGAGTTAGCTGGCTGCTGCTGGTTGATGCATAGGACTCGGCCGTAAGCGATTCACACAACAACAAACAACAATAATAATAATAATAATAATAATAATTTTAAACGGAACTTATAAAAAAAGAAAAACATTAAAAATATATTTGAATTTGTAGTAATTAAGCATAACAGAATAAATAAATAAAATGGGGACAGCTTATTTTCTATACTTTTGCAAATAAAATTTTTTAACTCTGCTAGACCTTCTGTTGAATTTTTCTGGATCACCATCCTAATTTTATGGAAAAACTTTACATGGAAAATGTCATCATTTCTGAACATTATAAACACCTAAGACGGTGCCAAAAAAAGTATTATTTCACAGACCTCTGTAATTTAAGAAGTACAAAAAGCTATTAACGAATGGAAGTTAAAAAGCGGAAGTTAACACCTGTTAAAAAAACAAGGTAAGACCACATCAAATGGTGACATTCTGGGTTCATTTGGGAGCGTAACTTTAAGCGAAAATGCCGTTCACCTCAAAAATTACGAGACTATCCACTAACATGAATGCCGTTCCAGCTTCCATCCTCCGGCTCTAAGGTTCTGGGTCACTAGAGGTTTGCGAACCTCTTTTTGTACCGTCGTTTCGATAAATTCCTGCGGAAAATTCTTGAAATAGTCTGAATCAGTAAAATGTATTTCTATGATACGTGCAATACATATTTTTAACCGATTTTAAAGAAATAAGGTTATACAGGTCGTTTCAATTAATACACATTTTTAGTGGTGAATGTCTCTAGAAGCCGAAATTTCCAGGTCTGAGAACGGCCCGTTATGAAATCTAAATATTCGACTACCCTAAATTTCTGCAAAACCGATAATTGCCTTATGCCGATATTTCTAAAGCAACAGTATCGTTCAATCAGGGGCGTAGCTACAAAAGGTTGGGTTTTTTTTAGGGGGGGGGGGGGAGAGAGAGTTCAAAATTTTCCCAACTTATAATTCAAAAATTTCCCAATGTGAAACAAATTGCTCTATTTCCCAACTAAAATGATATGTTCAATGTGTGTTTAATAATAATGATACTCATACGCAAAAAAAAAAAAAAATCTTTCTAAAGAAAAACGCTGAAATTAAAAACATAAAAATTATAATTATTGGTTCATTTAATGAAAGTTTTTCTCTTCAATTGTGTATTCGAGTCATAATCGTACTTCATATGAAAATAGACTCATATTTTTAGATATTTGGAGGAAATGTATTAGAGACACTGTTGATGGACAACAGTAGAGAAATTCAGGTCTGGTAGATAGATGTATGATATTTTCATAGCACAGAGAAACACAATGAGAAACTGAGTCTGGCTGCTTTTTGTATTTCTTTAGAAAGTTTAACTATTTTACTATTACAGAACTCAGAAAGGTAGGCAGCAAATCAATAAAATATTCTTTTTTTTTTTTTTTTTTTTTTTTTTTTTACTTAAAGAAGAAAAAAAAAAGTGTTTTAAAAATTCTTTAATTTCTCAACTCTAAGCTCAAATTTCCCAAGTTCACATATATTGGGGGGGAGGCTCCCCCATAACCCCCCATCGCGACGCCTCTGCTTTCAATTAACCCTTCACTGCACCACGTGCCACATCTGGCACATACCTAAAAGCACTATAATTCTCATTATGTGCCATGAATTTGGCCAATATGATCTCTATCCCTGATCAAGAACGGTCCAAAGAATGGAATAACACTTATTTTGTCCATGTCAGATGGCTGCATTTGACAAAAAATTAGAATTTGTTCTTCGGGAACAAAAAACAATTTCGATCAAGCTATTAAGATAAAATTTACTTTGATTATTTTTACTGAATACTTAAAACTATTAATATAAAAAAAAGTTGCAGAGTGTTAAGCAAATAAAATAAATTATTTTAAGCTCATTAATTGCAAAATATAGCAATATAATATTTAAAAACCCTAATTGTGTACATAAGGTACACGCCATAAAATATCAAATTTTAGCTGAAAATTTAAAATTAAATTTTTCTTTAGTATTTTTCCGATTATTAGACCGATACATAGATTTCAAATAATTTTTTTCATGAAAATGGAAAAAATCGGGCAGTAAAGGGTTAACATTATTCAAAATGTACACTTACTTATGCATAGGTTTTATTTTCAGATTATATATACGCAATTCGTGGAATACGGAATAATAATGATATTAAGGACTACATAGACAATTGTGTACATAAATAGTCATTTAAAAATTTTTGACTTAAAAAATTACATTCAAATAATGATTCAGTAATAAAATCAAGATAGTTCAGAATCACAGAAAATATAGTAAAAGATAATCGCAATTTAAATGCTCTAAAAGAAAGAAGTAGGGTTTTAAAAATATTTCTCTGTAAGTTATCAAATAAAATTACAGTTCTAAAGATTTTATTAAACAAATTTACAGCATCATTTTTATTAGGGAAAAAAAATAATAATAAACTGCCAGCCCAACATGGGCTTGGGGGAAAAGAAAATTCCATACGCGGATCAGTCCGAAAAAGAAAATGAAATCTGGCCTGATGTCCACCTCGCGGGTTGGGCCGGGCCGGGCCAGACCCACTCCCGAGCAGAGGTACATTTAGGTGTAATATTGCACGGTAAAACAAGCAAATTTTGCAAGCGTCGTAATTTACTAATTGAATCAAAAACGCAGAGTGTTTCAATCAAAGCCGAACCAGGAATCACTCATAACTTTAACAATAGCGAAGATATAACAATATTCCAAAGATAAAAAGTTATACATTTTTGATTTAATACACTTTTTTGGAGTTAGAGGTCTACATGCGCTGAAATTTTCAAGCCAGTTCCTTATTTAATCTCAGAATTTCTGCGGTTAAAAGTCGAAGATTACTACACTCTAAAAAAAAATGCGTAAATTAGTCACTTTTACTTAAGTATATGTGTAAAATTGTAAAATTAAGTTTTTGTCATATAATTTATACTCTTGTCGATAAAATTTACCTGTATTTATGCGTGTTTATCGGTTTAATGGAAATGTTTAATTTGTTATCTTTTCAAAAACTCAAACAAGTGTGTACGGATTTACCCGAATTGGTGTGTTAATGTAAATTTACAAATTTTGCATATTACACAAATATCTGTGTATTTTGAATGTTACACCGAAATGTGTGTAAGAATATTACACAGGCATATGCGTAAAAACAGAAAATTACACAGAAATATGCGTACGCATTTTTCACTGCTATTTGTGTAATAACAGAATATTATTCATAGTTATGTGTAAGAATATTGCATAAAAATATGTGTAAGAACATTTTGTGCACTCAATAAATATCGATATTTGAAAACTTGGCTTGTGTGACAGTAGCTGAATGGTCAAGGCGTTTTGCTTTGGAAAGTTTCAGTTCCTTAGTTTGTATCCCGTGTCGGTAAGTATTACTTGTTTATTGTAAATTGAATTAAATAGAGAATATCTACTCTTGATGTACATGTATCTTTGAAAAGTTATGACTGAAATTTATAGAAAATAAATATCCGACAAAATACGGAAATAGTACTAGCTTCACAGTTTCAATATTTTAACGAAATTTTATTTTACAGTATATTTATTTAGATTATACAGGTTCTGTGCATACAATGTACATACGATTTTAGGACTTCAAAACACTTCTAACAGACAGATGGCATGCAGTAAATATAATTTCAGACGATCCTGTTTCTTGTAAATTGGAGGTACACTATTTTGTGACAGCGAAAATTTTTCAAACATCAAGGTGGATTCCACAACAATAAAGTTTGGGAATCGCTCACCTAACATACTTTGTCCATGAAATATGCCATAAATCCACGAAAACTGCTCTGGGTGATGAAATATTCATTAATCGGCAATTGGGGGTATAAAGAGTTAAAATATATAATTTTTTTTTTATCAGCCATGAATAAATTTTCCTCATTTACTTCTATATGATCTAATATATAAAAATGAAAATTTGTCTGTCTGTCTGCCTGTAATGCTATACAAATCCACAGTCTGGAAGCCAGAATTGTGAAATGTTACGTAATGTGCATTTAAACACGGTCGAAGCAACTAAAGTAATCCGGAATAGAAATAATTTATAGTTAATTTTTCATTAATAAAAAACCACCAATTTAACAGCAATTTGCTATCAAATGTAAACATTTTTCGTTACATCATTTGCCAACAATTAAAAATCCCCAATGAAATTCTTACCACAACAATTACTTTTCTATTGCAAGATTTCCACGTGAAAAATGAAAATGAAATAAATAGTTTGACGAATTTTTTTTAAAAAAAGGTAATATTCCATCATATTAGAGATATAATGGACGTTAGCAGGTGAATATATAACGTCATATGAGTTTTAAAAAACGCATTGAAACATGATAAAAACTCCGATTATGGAAATACTAGCATATTTTAACATTTTGAGTTTTTCTGAATTTCTTTTCGCCATTTTTAAATCTATTCCATATATATACGTGTGTGGATGCGTGTATAGTAGAATTTTCACAAAGGTTTAGGTCCTTAGAGCTCATTCTTAGTGGAGAACCGAAATAAAGATTTCAAATTGTTTTTTTTTTTTAATAAAATTCATAGAATTTTTGTACTTGCCATTTTTCTTTAATCATGAAAAAATTATCTAAATAACAAAATACTCCGAAACAACATTTCATCAAAAGATTTTAATCTCTGTCTCAATCCAGATCACAGATTATATTTACAAAGTAAGTAGGTAATATGTCGTCCGGATCAAATGAAAAACAATAAAGAAAAAAATCATGCGTCAAGCATAGATTATGAAACACTTTCCAACACATTCAGAATAATGTAACAAAATTGCGAAGTTTAAAAATTCAAAATATTACGTCTAATTCAACCCTATGGAAACGCATAACACATTTGAAAACCCAATTTCAGCTGTTCCCATCTACAATCGGAAAATTATCCGAATACTTTGAGCAGCCTTGTATATGATATATAGATTTGTATCTACTAACTGCAAGCATACCAAATTTTAGACCACTTAAGAAATACATATACTTCAGTTAAAAATTCTCCTTCAGCAATTTCCTCTAATAAGGAGAACGGTACGTGAATACTTTTGTGCAGCCCTGTATATTAAGTATAGAATTTATATATAGTGAGTGACATGCAAAAAATGTTGACAGATATATTGTGAAATATAATCTCCAAACAAGGACATTAAAATAATCAAGCGAAGTAAATTGTTTTTTCATGTGTCAAATGTGATTTACAAAAGTAATTATCGAAAGTGTTTATGATCTAAAAGAAGGAAGTAAAATTGAAAAGTGATTGCACAATCGTAAACAGATACTTTATTATAAACATTTTCGCAATACTTATGAACTATAAGGCATTTTTATATTTTCACTTTAAATTATCGTAAATATAAATATTGATACAAATTATTTGTTATGCTGATTTATAGGATTAATTTCCTGTTCTTTATTGCTAATGATATTTTATTCATGTATTTTTTCTCTACTCTTACTTGTAACTCAAACTCTCAAACTGAGAGATGTGTATGTTAAAGCTCTTATTAAATTTAATTTTACTTTTCTATTTATAAGTTCCGCACAAATTTAACTTCACAAGTCACTCAAAATATGTGTCTCTTTAAACAACATGAAGTTCAGACCATCAGTCACATATACGGATAAATAAGGAATACAGGAAGAAGATATAGATTCATTTACCCTTTCCGGAGGAAAAATGCCAGATGGCAAGCGGATATACATAAATATAAGGTAAGCCCAATTTATCTTACCTATGCTTTTTATATTGAGAAATATATAATTAATTTTTGAGGATAAAAAACGAATATCACGTAAATTTTATGATAGCAAAGATTAAATATTGCTAACAAAAAATTTACTAAATTTAAAAGCGCATACCGAATTTTAAACCGTACACTCTGCAAATTATTACTCAAAGACAGTGCTGTAACGGATTTCTGTTTTCTGTCCCTGTAAATGAATAAAAAATGCTATGAATGCCCTGTTCTAACGTGATCGTTGTGAAATTCAGTGATTTATATCAGTTTCAATATATTTGAAATAGCGTCATGTCATTAAAATGCTCTGCAAACGATTTTCCCCCTATACCATAATGTAATGAAATACTTTTGAGTACCCCTGTCAATGAACTATTAATCCTACATACTTCACATGCAATACCAAACATGCTTTGGAGGCAGTAAATAACCTTTATCAATTGCATGAAAATCCGAGTACATTTAAGGGAGTTAGAGCGTGGACAGACGGACAGACAAACAGAATGCATAAACACTTTTCAACTTTGTTGGAAAGTGTTAAAAAGAGTGGAAATTACGTAAAAAAAACAAACGTTCTTAAAATTCCGGGCAACGCCGGGTACTTTAGCTAGTAATATCATAAACATGTGCGTGAGTAACGCTGATGTCCTATATTGAAGGTTGCAACACCTGATCAATAAAATTCGCTTTTATTGCAATTTCTTAGCGCCCCCCCCCCCCCAATGTTATTTCTTTCTCCCAGCTTATTTTATGTCGTCTCCAAAAAATAACGTTACATTGCATAAGCCAGACGTAAAACAAAGCAGATATATCATTGTAAGATTTACTTAGTACTTTACTAAGTACTTACTTTGAGAAGTACTTTACAGCATTTTTTTAAATTTGTAAGTATCGCACATTTTCAATTTTTAGACTGTCGTATTGGGGAAAAAAAGTACTTTTAAATGCAATTTGTTTGAAAACTGCATCTCCATTTATTTTTGAATTATTATTATTATTTTTTTTTTTTTTTTTTTAGAGCCATTTGCTTAATATTGGCAACGGAAGTACTCTATTTCTGTAGAAAGTAAAGGAAAAATAGTTCTAAAATAGTAATTATATCTTTTTGTTGTCATTTTCTCATAACAACCGAAAAAAATGTAATTTAAATACGTGCTATTTTGAAAAAATATAAGCGAATGATTTCTGTTAAAACATGGAGCTATTATAAACTATATTTAATTTTAAGTATCTATATTAATGTTACAAACAAATGAAGGCATATGAATCATTTGATAGACTTTTTTCGTCTAGTTTCTTTAATGACGGCATCTTTTTGCTTCATTTGTGTATTATTTCGCTATAGTGGCGTCCTATGCATACTTTACTGTAGATGTTTAAGAGTGGATCGCAAATGTGGAATTCTTAAGCGGAAGGGAATGACGTCATTTTACATAAAATAAAAGCGTGTGATTTAAGTCTTAAAATTATAGCTGCCATGTATGTCATGTGTGTTGTACTATTTATATATGCATTTTTTTTTCATCGGGGGCGACACCAAATTCTGAAAAAGCAAAATTCCTGTTTTTTTTTTATTATTATTATTCTAGCATCGCACAATTTCAAGTTTTACACTGTTGAATCCAGCTAATTTTCCTTAACTAAATTATAACTTTATTTATAATTAAATAAATAAAATAATATAAATAAAACACAAATGTAACCAAGATACGAGCTTAAACCACTGAAATTATCAGAATCAAAAAGTCTGTTGTAAATATTGATATCTTTGGCGATTTCTTCGGCTATTAATTCTTGCCATGCGGCTTATACGAAAGTATCTCTTTTAATAAATTTCAAAACACTTTTTGAATATAATATTGATATATTTCGTACCAAAATGCTTTTTGATGTTGTTAGTGAGAAATCTAAAAGAATCTTAAATGTCAAACAATCTATTGCAATTTTCAATAATATATCAATCTTTTTTTTTTTTTTTTTTTTTTTTTTTTTTTTAAGTAAAGAAAAATGTCTCATAAAATTCTGTAATCCAACGGAGGCGGGTTAGATTAACAATATGCGTGAAAATCAACTGGTCAAGTAAATTGTTTTTTGTTGCAAATATATATATTTTATGTGAGTGGAGAAAAATGTCTCATAAAATTCTGTAATCCGACGGAGGCGGGTTAGATTAGCAATATGCGTGAAAATCAACTGGTCAAGTAAATTGCTTTTTGTTGCAAATATATATATTTTATGTGAGTGAAGAAAAATGTCTCATAAAATTCTGTAATCCAACGGAGGCGGGTTAGCTTAACAATATGCGTGAAAATCAACTGGTCAAGTAAATTGCTTTTTGTTGCTAATATATATATTTTATGTGAGTGGAGAAAAATGTCTCATAAAATTCTGTAATCCAACGGAGGCGGGTTAGATTAACAATATGCGTGAAAATCAACTGGTCAAGTAAATTGCTTTTTGTTGCAAATATATATATTTTATGTGAGTGAAGAAAATGTCTCATAAAATTCTGTAATCCAACGGAGGCGGGTTAGATTAACAATATGCGTGAAAATCAACTGGTCAAGTAAATTGCTTTTTGTTGCAAATATATATATTTTATGTGAGTGGAGAAAAATGTCTCATAAAATTCTGTAATCCAACGGAGGCGGGTTAGATTAACAATATGCGTGAAAATCAACTGGTCAAGTAAATTGCTTTTTGTTGCAAATATATATATTTTATGTGAGTGGAGAAAAATGTCTCATAAAATTCTGTAATCCAACGGAGGCGGATTAGATTAACAATATACGTGAAAATCAACTGGTCAAGTAAATTGCTTTTTGTTGCAAATATATATATATATTATGTGAGTGGAGAAAAATGTCTCATAAAATTCTGTAATCCAACGGAGGCGGGTTAGATTAACAATATGCCTGAAAATCAACTGGTCAAGTAAATTGCTTTTTGTTGCAAATATATATATTTTATGTGAGTGGAGCACGATGGTATTTAAGTGGTTGTATTAATTTTATCCTAATTACATTTTGTAATAAAATAATTGGAAGTAAATAATATCATAAGGTTAAACGCAATATTTCACCTTGATTCAAACATAAAATACATTACATGAACTTTAAAAAGTTCACTGTTTTACTTAAAAGGTGACTAAAATAATAAAAGAGATGCTGCAAGTTAAAAATACTCGTTTTATTTCAAACTTCTTAGTACTTTCAAGCTTTCCCAAGGTCTCCATGAAAGAATATTTTAATAATTGCTGTTTATTTATACAAATACGTCACTTCGTTTTGAAAATGAGAGGGCCAGTAATTATTAGAGTTGGAAGTAGAAGTAGCAGTTTCTTGGATTGAACTTAATTAGTGAAATATATATATTATTATTAACTGCAGTTCCATTTATTTTATTACCTCACTCTGTTCTCATACGTCACATATACATACGTCATCTTTTTAAATGCGTAGCTAGACAGTCGAAGTAGCAGTGTTTCAGATTGGATAGATACCTCGATTGTGCAGCTACGCATTTAAAAAGGAAAGTGGCGTATGACAACAGCGTGATGTAATAAAATAAATAGAACTGCTGTTAATAATAATATATTTTTTCTGTAATTAAGTTCAATCCAAGAAACTGCTACTTCTACTTCCAACTCTAATAATTATTGGCTCTCTCATTTTCAAAACGAAGTAACGTATTTGTATAAATAAACAGCAATTAGTTATTAAAATATTATCTGATGAAGAGCTTGGAAAATCTTGAAAGTACTGAGAAGTTTTATATAAAATGCATATTTTTTAACTTGTAACATCTCTTTTATTATTTAAGTCACCTTTTAAGTCAAACAGTGAACTTTTTAAAGTTCAAATAATATATTTTATAATTGGAAGAATTTTTGAAAATTTGCTCTAATGGTCACAAGACTAACAATGGACGTTCCTATAAGAGTCTTGCTATAAAAAAATCTTGTGAAATAAAATTTTTCAATATTTTATTTTTCAGCGAGTTCATATACCTAATTCAATATTTTCTTTCAATAAAAAAAAATGGTTTTCATTTATATTCTGTAAGTTGGTGAGCCCGGGTTGATTCCTAGTTAGCATAAAAAAGCAATGATTGTAAATGCACACATGTATACGTATGCATTTTGAATGGATAATTGGAAAACAGCTAAATTTATATCGTGTATCTCACCTATACCATAAGATCTCTAAATATCAATTGATTTCTATATCCTCATTACTCAGAGTCAATAACCGACTTTTAAGTCCTATAAGCAATAATTGAAAAGCAGGAAAGTGTAACTCGGCAGTGAAATTGGACCATAGATGAGAGGAAGGTCATCTGCTCGATGCGAATATCGGTTTCTCTTTATGGTACAATCACGATTATAAGATGGAGGAAGTGCCAGAAAAGAATGAGTTTATCCACATTCGGGAAGATCTCGTTTTTCCCACACAGAACCTTTCTTTTCCTGTTTTTTCTTCTTTTGACTAAAACACCATATCCAGGAAGCTAGAAAATAGCCTTTACAATTGTATGGCATACAACAGGGATGGTGAACCTTTTTGAGCATGGGTTTCAAAATTATTATGTACCATCATCATACCGTGCCAGAATCATTTCAACAATGATAAAATCCAATAATTAATTTTTATAGAGTTTGTACTTAAATATTTTTACAGTTACATTAATTCGATTCCTAATTCAATTCCTACTAATAGTTCACACTCTCCCTATATTTATTTATTTATTTATTTATTTATATATCTTGTTCAAATTTTCAATTGTTAATAAAATACTTATTATTCATCCTATCAAGTTGAAATGAATTTTTTTAACTTGTACTGGATGACAATTGATGTTAATACAGATTTTTCAAATATTAATTCATTAATTAAATTTTAATTAATTAATTTTAGTTTTACATGGGAGACAAAATGGCGGCCATTGATTATTGAAGCATTTAATGCATCATCATATCTATAAGGGGGGTT
The DNA here is from genome assembly GCA_963932465.1 of Maratus speciosus. NCBI lineage: Eukaryota > Metazoa > Arthropoda > Arachnida > Araneae > Salticidae > Maratus > Maratus speciosus. The sequence goes on along the minus strand of OZ010793.1, from coordinate 565,357,088 downwards.
ACCATAGGGGGGACCCTGTGCTGTCGCCAAATACCGCCAAGTTTGTCACCAACTTGGCAATATATCGCCAAATTTGGCGACCAAAATGAGTCACCAAAAGTGACGCCAACTTGGCGATATCTCTAATATTTCGCCAAATTCCCATAGGCTTCCATTGTAAACTACTTGCATATAGAAAATCAACAAATTGAGATATTTTAATGCAACAAAAACTAATATTAGCTTAAAGGATTATATTAAATTTTTCTTTGATGACCTAAGTAGGAATTGACTTTAAAAACAAAATTTTTATATTACTTGTTTATTTATTATGTTGCATTTACTCAACAATATAGCCATGTTGCATCGAATTCGGTATTAATAATCTATAAATTAGTTTTTCTTTTATTGTATACTTCCGAATCAGGCCATTTTTAGTCCTTTAGTCAGAAGCAGGTTCAATAGATGCATAATTATTTACACTAACAATTAAAAGTCAATTTTCAAAATTAAAACCTAAATATAATAAAACCTAAAATAGCTTAAAATCCTGAAGCTAAATAAAATAAAACCTAATTTGAAGTAGAAAGCGTGTCAATTAGGTACAAATACTACTCAAACTATTTCTTAAAATTCAATTTTCAAAAGTAAAACATTTGAAATTTGATAAAGAAGCAAAATGGTTTGGAAAACACTATATGTTGAATGGTTTGGCAAGAAAATGACGCTATAAGGCTCTTTCATTGTAATTTTTAATACCTTAATTCATTCAAAAGTAACTTATTATTTTAAAGTAAATTATAAATCTGGAACATAAAACTTTACTTTTTGTTAAAAAAAATAATAATAATAATCAAAACATAAAATGGATTGTTCTCCATAAACTGAATATACTCTACAAGTTTTTTAGCGTGCCAGAGACGTTTTCTTGAGAAGCCCAGCTCGGCACGTGTGCCATATGTTCGCCATACCTGGCATACACTGTAAAATAAGAACAAAAGTTTAAAAAAAGTTTCTTAAAAACACTCTTTTATAAGCATTCAATGTTCATCTTGAAAATCATGCCTAATTTTTTTACTACAATTCATTTTATTTCCCCAAAATTTCTGTTACAATACAGTAATTTGACGTGGACACAGAACCCGATTATGAAAAATTTACTGCTTTCTTAACGCTTGGTAGAAAATGCAAGCAAGTGAATTTATTAAAACATAAATAATTTTTGCTCTGTTTTTTTTTTTTTTTAAATAGATCAACAGGGAAAAAAATTAAACCTTATTTAAACTATCTCTTTAGGATTTGTATTATTGATTTCCCGACGTATAATCGTAAATTATGTAACATTAAACTGTTAACTGATAAACGCGTATTTTTTTTTTATTACACTCCTACGCTAGTTGACAATTTGTGAAAGATCCCTTATCCTTCAGCTGCTTTTAGAGAGCAACTAAAAATCAGCTCACTCTATCGCCAATATCTTTCTGAATTTTTACGATATTTGACTGGATTTTTTTTATGAGTTGCTCCCTACAGTTGACTATTAAATTATGAGGCAGATAAAAATAATTTCTTACAACTGCTCATATTTCATAAAATATTTAATCTATATATATATTTCTCTTACGTAGCGCTAAAAAAGGGCTGTATTTGTAGCTTGCTAATTGGCAATAGCCAAAGTGACGATTCTCAGTGGTTAAGTTAAGGTCACATGTCCCAACGCACTCAGCAAATCAAAATCCAGACAGAATCTCTCTTTTAACGCAAACCGTTTGAGCAATACATGAATGACAATTAATTGCTATTGGCCCGTTTTACGGTGACGTGAGGAATTCAGCGAATCAGCCTTTTGATCCAAGGTTGTATTTAGACACAGGCGATAACGTTTTGTTTACAGTTCGATAGCGTGATACGTAGCATATTTTATAGAGTCTTATTATAGTTTTAAATTAATTTAAGCCGTGATATTCAATACTACAGGCAAAATGAAAGGAGAAGGACCCCATCTGACACTAACATGCCATTTAAATTTAAACGGCGTCAATTTCCTGTTCGCTTAGCTTTCTCAATAATGATCAACAAGTCCGTTGATTAAATGCATTTTTATTTATATTTTCAACAAAATTTTCAATTACTTTTTTATGAATAAAAATATTTGTAAATTTTATATATTGCTTGCTCGGATCACATAGCGGCCCAACTAAATATATTTTTTATTGTGTTTTCACTGAGGTTTTAAATTCTGTTTCCAAGGTTATTAAAATAATCCTTTACTAAAGGTGTAGAGACTAGGAGTAATTTGTGAATTAAAATATCAGAGTTAATAAGAGAGCTAAGCTTGGCTCTACACATGATCAGAGAACTTTTTACGGTCAAAGAGTCAGGAGACTTGGCTTTTTTTACATGAGATGTTTTTGATGGGATTTCATTTATTTTTGTAAGGAGAAAGCCAAAGAAAGCTTTTCCAGTAGCGTCGATTTCAATTACACTATCTTTAACTTCATAGACTTAAGGCTCCTGATTGCTTCGATGTTCCGCTTTTCCTAGAAAAGCGAATTGGCATGTATGCTACTGTTTGAAATCTATTCATTCAATTTTTCTAGTAACTATATTAATTTTTGTTTCAATTTATCAGCTGTTTAATCAAAGTCCTCCAAAGTTAATTCTACTGTGCAGAGTCCATTTTATAACTTTGTCTGCTTCCAGTCTATTTCCTATTTTTTTAGTTATAACTCTCGTAATGTTTTCTAAAGTGTTTATTTTAAACTGCAGCTTACCTCCAGACCTTTTTCGTCAGTAAGCTCCAATATTCATACCAGGGTGGGCAACAGAACAGCGCGCGACTTCTTAGCGAGCTACGTCTTCCCATTTCAAGGTGTGAATCGCTGTAACGTTTTAATGTGTGTTTTTGTTTTCGAAGATGGTTTTGATGATAGAGAGCTCTAGCTTCTTGGAGCTGTTGAGAAAGTGATTTCTCAGAACGATTAGGCCTTACCCTTTTGTCCTCAATAAGTCTTCCATTTTTTTTTTTCTCTAGCTCATTTCTCTCTGTGATAGGTATTCATTTGGAAAAATAATAAATTATTTATAGCTGTTAAGAAGCAGAAGTAGAACGTCAAAGTGACCTCCTAAGAAACTAATCCCAGCTAATCCCAGTGCACAACCACATACTCAACTATAGCACATCTGATATCATACGACTAGGCTATGTTACCTAGCACAGAAAAGAAAATATAGATGAAACAGATACGAACGATCTCCAGATATACGAACTACTCGATGAGGACTTTATTCGCTGTGATCAAAATATAACATTTCAGTTTTTTTCTTTTCAAACTTTCTTCGATCAACAATGTCTTTCGTTGGAATATCATACAAATTCGCGTTTCCCTCCGTCACCGCGTCTTTCCAGCAATTTTGCAGATGCACACTGACATCTAGAATTCAAAATTTACACAATAAAAAACTGTGTCGCCAAAATTTGAAATTCAGTTATTCCGCTTTTCGATATGTAACACTTACATCAAGTTATTTTTAGAAACAAGTAGGTGAAAGAATTTTACACTAAACATTCAAACCTTCATATTTTCGAATTTAAAGTAAATCGTAATGACTTTTTTATTTAAATGATTTTAGTACACAGTAGACCGAGCATAGCTCGGTATTTTTTTTTTTTTTTTTTTATTTATTTATTTTTTTTTTTTTTTTAATATTTAGTTTGTTTTAGTAAATGTAAAAATGTGATAGATACTATCCGCAAAACATCAATAAGTTGCGGAGAATATAGCGAAATTTTCGTTAATGCGTCTCCTTTTAAGATGTATCTCCGGTTAATGCGTAAAGTTTCATTTCCGCATCATATTTTAATTAATGTTAAAGGCATCGTTTATTGCGGATTTTGGTTACAGATAAAAAAAATGGCCTCCCTTGGAAGTCCACTAACGGTTGTTCACTGAATATTCATATCTACCGCTCGTAGTCTTAGCACGGTTGAAAGTGAAAAGTCAGAGAAAATGACGTCATAGTGGTGCTTAAGTGATGATGTTTAAGTTTTAAATATAAAAATAATTGATTTCTTTTCAATATGTCATTTTTTCTGGGGAGAGGGGAACGTAGAATTTTTATTTTGAATTCCAAAACGATAATTTGAGTACCTAAAAAACATATTTCAAAAAATTATACATCGCAGGGGAGTTTGTATTGCCATTAAAAAAAATAAACTTTTTCTTACGTATGCGATTATGTTAGTCATATCCTGAGTGCCACTCTCCATGTTTTATAAAAATTGAATTTATTATTCCTCAACAATTGTTGCCTATGCCAATAGTTTGGCAGCAAATGTGAGCTATTTTGTAAATATGAGGTAAGTTTGACAGCAAAATTATCTTGCTTTTAAAACTACTGCTAATTTTGCGCCATGGTCTATTGCCATTGCATCAAACTATATTAATGTTTAAAATAATATGTTAGTGATGTTAAATATAGCAAAAGTATAAGAGCAGCTATCTATTAAGAAATGTTAGCATATTTGCAGAATGTGTATAAAATATTTAAATTCACCTGATTAACATTTGGTAAAATAAATTAATTTTATTTGGGAACTACTTGATTATCCCGTCGATCAATTTCGCCAAACAATTCGCCAAATTATACAAAATGACGTATTTTTATTTTAAATATAGAAAAAACAAATAAATTAATAAAACCTTAATGAAACTACAAGTAAAAAGTCGAATTAAAAATCATTTGATGACGTAACAAACACGTGTATGGTGTTTAATGTCAAGTGAATGCGACATTTACGATCATCCATTATTGGCATTTAATCTTATAGTTTGGCGATAGTTTTTCGGTCGGCGGGATAATCAAGTAATACCTTTATTTAAGGGTATATATTATTTATATACCCTTATAAGGTATATATATATATTAAGGTATATATAAAAAATATTTATATATACCCTTAACTGTTGAATGCAGGCGTTATTTATGTGTGAATGTGTGTTTTAATATATATTGTAGTATGTATGTTTATTATTATAATACCTTTATTTGTTCTAGTCAATTAAAACGAATTTTACTGTATTCAGGACCCAGCTATTTCATGCTCGATTTAGTATAGTTGACAAACCGATGGTTTAGTTGACAAACTGCGTTTTATCATTTTGATAATCAGTGAGCAGCAGTATTGGCAATAATTCCGATTACGGAAAATGAAAGATTTTCGATTTTTTTTTTTTTCGAATTTTCCAAATTTTTTAATTTTTCCTTTCTTTGTATCCCAAATACTACCTTCTTACCAAATTTCAAGTTTCTAGGGCTACAGGATATACCTCAGATATTTGATGGTCGGTGAGTCAGTCAGTCAGTGTCGAAAAAGTGAAAGTTTGAGTTCATATATTTTATGAACTAGAAAAGATAGAAACGCGGAAATTTTACCATTTGCTTCCGCTTGAAGAGTACTTTTAGAAAAACAAAGTTTCAAGTTCCTGGGAAATTCCAGCGAAGGGATATAGGGCTGTCAAAAGTACCCTGAGTTGGTTCCAGAAAAGGATGCTTACGGCTGTGCTTTCTCGAATTGGCAGGGGCACTGCCGTGCCCCCGGATCTCCCGACTCCCATAATGGTTTAGAAAATATTCCAGTCCAAGATCCGTACTGCACAGTTTCAATACTGAATACTTTTTTACCAAGTCCATTCTGTAAAGTGGAGAAACTGATTTTTTCCGAAATTAGTTCTCGTGGCGTTCCGTTCCTAATTTCCTCCTCTCTCTCTTTCATTTATATGTCCCGACTCCCATAACGGTTTAAAAAACATTCCGGTCCGAGATCCGTACTGCACACTTTCAATACTGAATACTTTTTTTACCAAGTCCATTCTGTAAAGTGGACAAACTAATTTTTTTTTTTTCCGAAATAAGCTCTCTCTTTGATTTATTTCTCCCGACTCTCATAATGGTTTAAAAAAATTTCCAGACCAACATCAGTACTGCACCATTTCAATACTGAATACTTTTTACCAAGTCTTTTTATAAAGTGGACAAACTATTTTTTTTTTCCTCTTGGGGTACGAAATCACCTAGAATCACAGAGACCCTTTGGCTGTACGAACGGAGTATACTGGATGTTAATAATTTTTCCGCGTTCTCCAACGGTCGTTCCACTCTATCTAGGTAAAGCGAGGTCAAGGCCATGATGGAGAATCACGCCCGTACAAAATGGATGCAACCTTTTCCTTCAGGAAGGGACCAACGCGTATTACTTAATTCGGAAGTCTTTGTAGAACGACCTTCTAATGACGTTAGATTTATTAGCAAAGACTTTCTGTTTACAATAATTACATTTTTTAATATCTAAGAGGAATGCGTCTGCATAATATAATGTAAGTTCATGAACTGACTAGAAAGAGGAAGAATGAATAGAGATAATAAACATAAAAAGAAGATGTCATTTCACACTTCTTACAAATTCAACCAAATAAGTTCAAAAATTACTTTCAATCTTTATTATAAAGGACAAACGTGTCCGTCTGTAATGCTGACGTAATTTTGACGGTGGTTACGGCTTACATTTATCTTTTTGGGCTATGCATAGATAACGTATCAACTTTTTGATAAGTTTGGACCCCCTCCCTCTTTACGATATCATATGTTATCATACCTCGAACCCCTCCGCGCCCCGTAATGATATCGTTTTCAATATCTGAAAATCAAATTTTCATTTTTGGAATTTTTGTTTTTGTTTGGAGTTATACATTTATTATATTGTTATACATTTAATTTTCGCATACTTTATTGATTCAAATGAAGTGAGATCAATAAAATATAACTTTGTACCTGAAATAACTTTATATCAATGAAATAACACTTAAAAGAAACAGTTACTATTTAAAAGTATTTAATAATGACTTTTTGTTACATAATGCATTCACAGAAATAATGTCTTCTTGCACTTGCCCTGGGTGTTGGGAGGGGGGGGGGGGGTAGAACTTCTTATCAGCAAAACAGGTGGACAATATTCTATCTCATTTATTTACTATAGTAAATACAGCAAGCATCATTTCAAACATACTTCGCAGTTGGTTTCTCGTACAGCAGATTATATATGCATACACATATGACAAAAAATAGGAATGTCAAACGTTGGGGGTATTCCATATTTTGGAATTAAATAATTTTATAATCATTTAATGATTTTAATAACGAGAGAACAGGAATTCTGCTTTTTCAGAATTTAGTGTCGCCCCCGGCATTTCCATTACTTCCTTTCCTTCTGGTGGACTGGTGGTTTCTGTTATTATGAAACAGCCATTATAAATGAAGCGTTAGGTAAAGATTAAAGAGCAGTCATAAAATGTTAGAACTCTGATTTTCTGGTCAGAATGGAAAAAAATGGCCATAACTTTTTTTGAAAAAAAAAATGGCCATAATATTTTTGGAAAAAAAAAAAATTATGACCATTTTTTTTTCTTTCAAGAAACAAGTTACAATAAAGAACAAGTTACAAATAAACAGAGAAAATTTTGGTTGGATCAAAAATGGTAACGATATCGAAAGACAACCCCACCCCTCCCCCTACAGATATCTTACCATATCATTTTCCAAACCTCCCTTCCCCCTAAAATGATAACGTTATATATGCACAACCCCTTTACTGCAAGTTTTTAAACTTCTAAATATCACACATTTTCAATTTTTACACCGAATAAGGAAAAGTGTACTTTCAAATGCAATTTGTTCGAAAATTGTGCCACAGTTTATTTGAAAACTTCATCGCTATCTTCTCAATTTTATAGTTTTTAAAATAATTTTCAAGCACAAGTTTTTTTTTTAAATCTATCTCTAACGCGTTCAGACGATTACGAAAGATAAATCCGCTTGCACTTAAATTAATATAAATAGCATTTGTTTCCAGCTTATATTCCATAAAGAAATTAAAACAAACATTCATCAATCAATAAATAAAACACAAATTTAATACATGTAATCAAACTACGCGCTTAAACCATTAAAATGAGCATAATTAAAAAGTTTGATTGTAAATAGTAATATTTGACGATTTTGTCGGCTGTTAACTTCTGGAGCAAGGCCAATACGAATGTATCGCTTTTAACAAATTTCAAAATTTATTTGAACGCATTATTGCTGTTTTTCATATTAATAATATTTTTGGTATTGTTAGTCGGCATTTAACCCTCCTAGTACCATTGGGGTCTTTTTGAGCCCAGTTTATTATTTATTTAAGTTTTTAATGTTTCGAGCCAGAAAATAAAAATAATTTGAACTTAATAAATAAACCAAACAGATACCTTTTAGGGAAAAGCTACATTCAATAAAATTAAATTTCTTGTTCAAATCATCCAAAATTAAGAGCACTTATCAAAAATTAAAATCTCGTACTAGGAGGATTAAAAAAAAAATTAATTAAATGTAAATAATCTATTAGACATATCAATTTAAAAAATAAAAATAAAAAACACCTATATTCTGTATCCCGGGAAGCTCGAGTTTATTCTCTTGTAAATATTAACAGAAACAACAAATTATAATATTATTAGAAAAAGGATGGGACACATATTAGTTTTATTTCATTATGGATGGAGTCAATTCGTGAGATTATTTTTTACGACAGTAAGGTAAAGTAAATAATCTGTAAGTTTATTGTAAGTTAGAAAGTTATTGTTAGTTATTCTTTATTTAATACAAATTTATACTTAATCAAATCTTGATTAAAATGAAATAATAAACTGTCAATTGATTAGAACATTATAAAATAAATAAATTTAAGCTACAAGGGAATTTTGTATTGCGAAAACAATGTTTAAAAGATAAAGCAGACAAGATGTAATTTTTATTGTATAATTAGAATTTTTTTCCACTTCAAAAAAAAAGGGGGGGGGGGGGTTATTTATTCATCAGTAAAAGGGATTGAAGCTTATCCTTATAAACTACTATTTAAACCAAATATCTTCATAACTCAACGAATTGCAGGTATTTTAAAGTGCAAATTCTACTTCTTGGAGAAAGGTCAACAATTTTTATTTAAGCATTGAATGCAGAAACCAATATTTCAAATGAAAATCAAATTTCAAAGTACAAATTAATTGCTTAAAAGGCGCAAAGGCCAACATAGTGAAAAAGATTCCAAGCCGGCACTCGAACCCGGGCCATCAGTATAGCGCCCTGACGTTCTACCGACTAAACCACTTGGAACGATACCCAGCATGGAAAATTTCTCACTATTATATGTTGGCAAGGCTACAAACGCAGCACAAGATGGAATATTCAACGTGAGCCACCGAACTGGGGCAAGCACGGAACATAATACAAGCAATTACTTTGTACTTTGAAATTTGATTTTCATTTGAAATATTGTATGCAAGGCGAATGTTTCCCTCTGGAATAATTTCCATGTATTAATATGCAGAAACCAATACAGACAAAAAAGACCAGAAAAAATTATTACACTAGAAATTTTAAAAACAAACTGAATTTTGAAAAAAAAAAAAACATTTAACCAAATATTCGTCTGAAATGAAATATCATCATGTTTTACTGTGTGTTCTACCTGTTCAAAAGGTTCACGTTCTACTTTTTTTTTTTCACTTTCCATACACAACACATATAGTGTAAGAAAAGTATTATTGTAATTATGATAAAACCCCGGTTATATTGGTTTTCCTTTACATTTTGAGATTCCCTGAATCCATATTCACTATTTTTGAATCAATTTCACATGCGCATGTGTATGCTAGAATTCGTAATGTTTTCAGGTCCCCAGAGCCCATTTTCTGCGTATTTATGAAAATATCGCTATGTATGTATGTGTGCGAGTAAACGCGAAAATGCTAAAAAAAATGCTTTCGATAAAGTTCGTATTTGGTGAACATGTTACCGACTGCTGTCGCAAGAACTGTATTCAGTGTGGTACAAATCGGTCAACGAGTTTAGCATCTAAACCACTTTTCCACCAAAAAAAAAAATTAAATCAGTTATTTAATTACATATTTTTATTGTCCACGCTCATCTTATTTCGATACAAAAGTCATATTTTACTAGAACATGACTTAATTTAGTAAAACATTTTTTTCCCCTTAAAAGACAAAGAAAAAAATTAGAGCGAGTTTTATTAATGCGATAAAAATATAGGGAAATTTAGGAATTGCACGTTTTTCAAAAATGGAATTCATATTTAAAACAAGAAAGAAAAAATCATGCTTCAAGCATAGATTATGACACACTTTCCAACACAATCAGAATAATGTAACAAAACTGCACCGTTTAATAAGTTACAATATTATGTCTAATTCAGCCATATGGAAACGTATAACACACTTGAAAACCCCATTCCATTTGTTCCCATCTACAATCGGAAAATTATCCAAATTTTTTAAGCAGCCCTGTATAGGATATATATATTTGTATCTAATAACTACATGCAAGCCAAAATTTATTTCAGTCAAGAAATACGTATATACTTTTAGATGAAATTTGCTTTCAGCAATTTCCGCTAATAAGGAGAATGGCGCGTGAATTCTTTTGTGCAGCCTTGTGTATGAGGCAAAGAATTTATATACAACTAGTAAAATGCAAAGAAATAGTTAAATTAAAATGGTTAAATTTAAAAGTAAATGCCGAAATTGAAAACACACTTCAAACAATTATTACTCAAAGACAGTACTCTAATCGATTTCTTTTGTGTGTCCCTGTAAATGAACGACAAATGCTATGAATGTCCTATTTTATCGTAATCATATTTTAGTGAAATATTCAGTTATTTATATCAGTTTCAATATATTTTAGATAGCGTAATGTCATTAAAATACTCTGCAAACGATTTTTCCCCATATACCATAATGTATTGGAATTCTTTTGGGTGCCCAAGTAAATGAACTATTAATCCCACATACTTCATATACAATATATACAGTACCAAACATACCTAGGTGGCCCTAAATAACGTTTATCAATTATATGAAAATTCGAGTCTATTTACGGGAGTTAGAGCGTGGACAGACAGACAGAAAAACCGAATGCATAAACACTTTTCAACTTTATTGGAAAGTGTTAAAAACTAGAACTCCCATTAGCATGAGTATGAAAATTCAATTTTAATACTTATTTTAATTAACGGATCTTAATTTCAGCATGTGTGAAATATTAATCATCTTAATGCTAGTCATCTTGTTAATGTCATCATGCAGGAACATTCATTGAAAATTACCTCATAATTCAAGAGCTGAGTGGAAGAACATGTTATGCTACATTTTCTTAAAAATGATTTTATCTTTTGGACGAAGGTGTTATCAGGTATTCTATTACATGGTAAAGCTAAAATACCAAAGTTCTATTTAGCGTTGGAGATTTATGACATTGTTCATTAATATTTAATATTTTAATATTTAATAATCCAAATAATATTAATATTTTTTAATATTTAAAAATTAAATATTAATAACTTTTTTTGATAGAGTTTAGTACCACACTTGTTAATATTTTAAACACATGGTATCGAACAGAAAATAAATCATTAAAACTAACAACAAAAACTTTCACCTCAAATTTCTTCAAATGTAATTTTTGTTACTTAACATGTTCTTCCACTTAGCTCTTCAATTATAGAAAATGATTTGACCTTTATGTATGTGACGTTAATAATGTGACGTTTCTTTAGAATGTGAAGTCATTTTAAGAAGTTTAAACATTTTAACTTCGTAAAATTAGGATAAAACATTGTATTTAACTTTAATTTATTTTTGAACACACAGTATTCTGTAAAGTTTTCTGAAAATCGAATGGGGTCACTTAAAAAGAAAAAAAAAACTTTTAAGTCTTAATTTAAAGATTTAAATGATATATTTTCACAAAATAATCTTGCATTTTAAAATAAAATGGAAAATTGTCACTAGATAAGTAATTTTAAATTGTGTTTTTATTTTATAGACTAAGAAAATATTAAAGCTTTGCTAAAATTATTGGAATGGATATTAAAAGGATATCCATAAAAAAAAAAGGATAATTCCTTAAGGCAGTACTCAAAATAAAATTCTCCGCTAAACAATGCGAAAATTTCTGATTTATTTTCAGACTCATTTTTAAACATAAAAGCATGATGCTTACAGGCCTGATTGTTGAAGTGATTTGTAATCGAACAATTTTTTTTTTTTTTTTTTACTTTTTAACACTTTCCAACAAAGTTAAATAGTGTTTATGCTTTCGGTTTGTCTGTCCGTCTGTCCAAGCTCTAACTCCCGCAAATATACTCGGATTTTCATGCAATTGATAAAGCTTATTTAGGGTTACCAAAGCATGTTTGGTATTGTATAGGAAGTATATAGGATTAATAGTTCATTTACAGGGGCACTCAAAAGTATTCCATTACATTATGGTCAATGGGAAAAAATTGTTTGCAGAGTATTTTAATGATATTGCGCAATTTCAAATGTATTGAAACTGATATAAATCACTGAATTTCACTACGATCACGTTAAAACAGGGCATTTATATCATTTTTTATTAATGTACAGGGACACACAAAAGAAATCGGTTACGGTACTGTCTGTAGTAATAATTTTAATAACAGTAGTAATAATTTCTGGAGTGTACGGTTTAAAATTCGGTATCCGCTTTTAAATTTAATTAATTTTTTGCATGTTACTCGTTATATGTAAATACAATATCTCATATCCAGGACTTCACAAAAGTATTCACGTATCATTCTCCTTATTGGAGGAAATTGCTGAAGAGGAATTTTCAACTGAAGTATGTGTATTTCTTAAGTGAACTAAATTTTGGCATGCATGTAGTTAATAGATACAAATCTATATATCATATACAGGACTGCTGAAAAAATTCGGATAATTTTGCGATTGTAGATGGGACCAGCTGAAATTGGGTTTTAAAATGTGTTATGCGTTCCATAGGGTTGAATTAAATGCAATATTTTAACTTTTTAACGGTGCAGTTTTGTTACATTATTCTGAATGTGTTAGAAAGTGTTTTATAATCTATGCTTGACGCATGATTTTTTCTTTCTTGTTCATAAATTAATTAAATCTTGAGTTATAAGCGAGTGTTGCTTCAGTACGCTAGTTTTTTTTTTTTTTTTTTTCCTGTTCTTTCGCATCTGGAACTTCGTTTAAAACGCCAACTTTGACAGCATTTTCTGAAAAATTTTCTGCCTTTACTGAAAAACGGTTAAAACGGTTCGATTATATAATTTCTTAATAAGAGCGCCTTGCCATTTTAATACGTTTGCGAACAAAAATGAATTTAAAAATATGTCAGAAAGTAGCCAATTTGGATTTGATAACAGACTTGGGGTTATTTACAATTCCTCATTAGATCCTATGATATTTAATATTATGAAACATTTATTCCAGAAAAATATAAAATATTAAAAACATTCTTTTCTGAAGTTTGGATGGTGAAAGCTTCAGACACATAATATTTATGTATTTGAGATTCGATATTCATGCAAAAACTTTCAGTTACTTGAGCCATTTAGGTCAAATTCTAAAAATGCAGTTTTCCTCGTATAGCTTATGGCATAACAATATCCTCTTCACTGCTCCATATTACTGATTATTTTCCTCTTTGACTTCAAACGAAAAGTTGTTGATTTATGTCGATGTAAAGTTATCTCAGAATATCAATTTAACGGTAAAGAGCAGATTTCAACATATGTGGACTAATGAAAAAAAGAGAACATAGAAGTGAGGAATATTGAACTACACGAGAAAGTAGTAATATTCATAAAACAAAAATAATTATAACATCTTTTTTTAGAACACAGCCCGTTTCCATTCCGAAGGAAATTAATGCCGGGTGTACCCACAAATTATTTCCTTGGTTATTACGTACCTGAACATTCCTTCACTACATTTGCCCGCGGATTGTAGGTTACGGTCTCGGTCAAGGCTATAAGGCAAATGCATGCTGGCATCGTCACCCACATCCGAAAGGACCGCAAACGCATACGGAAATCAATGAGAATTCAGTGGAAATTTAAAAATACTGACTTTTTTTTCTAAATCAAAAAAATTTTGCATCTCATTCTACACGGTTTCTTCAATTCTAATAAAACAGCTATGTATATGTATTTTTAATTACAATTTTTAAAAGTTTTAATGTTTGAGGGATATTAACCCTAGAATTTTACTCAGAGTATAGCTTTCTTTGTATATACATAAATTGACTTTAAATAAAACATGAATAAACTCTACAAATGTATTTTAGATAACTAAGCAATAATTGGAAATTAAATAATAATAATAATCAAACAAGTTAGAAAGTGTACGTTATACATAAATTATGATTATATAAATTAAATTCAGTGATACGGAAATAATACGATTCTATCTTAAATAGGACGTCATCACCATGGCAACCCAGATCATTACCTATCATGGGATATCAGTGAATTAATTATGTATGATAGAATGAAGAGAACTTTATTAATACATTTTTAAGTTTTGATTTGATTTTCATAAAATTTGAAATGACTTTAAAAAATTCTCCAATGATTATATATATTAAGTTTCAAATCATTCGTTTGGGTAGTTTTAGCGCTGTTATATGCGGACAGACAGACAGACAGGCCGACGTACCAGACAACGACTATAGGTGCTAGTGCTACGTATTTATATAATTACGAACGCACCTAAAATGTGACAACAAGAACCAGGTTTAAGGAAATCGAAGAATATAGCCACAAAAAATAAGCAGATATTTTTATATTTGAAATAAACTTTATTATAAAGGCATGGACTATTACTCACTCTAAAATTGGGAAAAGTTAAAAGTGCACTCTTTGAAAGAGTGACAGGCATTTTCACTATTTTTGGAGTAAATTTTATAAAAATACACTCCTTTAAGAGTGAAATTTTCCACTTTCTAGAAAGTAGTGAAATATTTCACTCCGTTGACGAGAGTGAAAGCCTGGGATTATACACTTTAAAAAATTTCCGTTCAACTTTGAACCAATATATGGAGTAAAATAATGAAAAACACCAAAATGTGATACTTCTTAACTTTCAAAAACTCCATTTCATAATGTAAGTGGATAATTACGCTGATTTTGTACTAAAACGCACTCTTTTTCAAGAGTGAATACTCACTCCTTGACAGAGGGATTATTCACTGCTTAGAGTGCATATTCACTTCCCAGGAGTGGCCAATCAGACATCAGACCAATCAGAACACTTTTGTCTACGACGCGTTTTTTAAGATAAGAGAAAGACGTCCGCTATTTTAGAATATACGGATAATATTAAAGTGATTATTTATGAAACGTAAAAGTAAGTGTTATTTAATTTTAATCTTTTATTAATGTAGATTTTGTATGTTATGAATATGAGTTAAATAGCTTTATGTTATATAGAAAAAGATTGATCTGGAATTATTTTCCTGATTTCAGAAGCGATTGTCTGTTATATTCCTTTTTCATGTACCGGTTTGGAATATAATTGTTTTAACAACTGAGTAACAAGCAATGCTTAGCAAAAAATAATCAGGATTTCATTGGTTTAGTATTTTTATATATAAAAAAAATTGTAAATTGTGAATAAAAGTGTAAATATTTTATTCTTCCTATTCGATACTGTGATGTAAAACATAATTTGTCATCGATCGAATACAGAAACTAAACGTGGTATATCTCACATTTGAAATGAGGACAAAGAGATAACTTGATTCATGATGATTCATACAGATTACAGTAAACTTTAATCTGTAGTGATTTGAGATTTATTGAAAATATGTTGAGATAGTCTGGTGTTGGATTTTTTTTCTCGGTTGTTTACTATTTTCTGATTAAAAACACTTACAGTATTTGTCGTTATTATTATTTTGGATTTAAATATGGTATTCGATTATTATGATATTACGAAAAGGTTTCAGATTGAAAAATAGCATTATACTGGGAAAATGTCTGTTTACATATTACAAATTTTAATTTAAGAAGTTAAGCTTTTGAAAGATTTTTTTTATTACTAATGATATTTTAAATTGTAATTTAAAATCCTAAATCTTCATACCAAAGTTTACAGATTTAACATTTACCAAATTTCTAAAATAATAAGAGTTTCTTATAACATATGGCAAGATTTTTGAGAAGTTGATAAATCTAATAATGCATTTAATTCATCTAATGCAGTTTATTGTTGTTTAATAGTACAATTATAAAATACTAATTATTATTTTTAGTGTTTTTCAAATTGGTATATTCCTTTTTTTAAATTGTATGTAAGCATTTTTCTGCGGTTTATGATTTTAATCAAAACATTTAATTATAGACATTCTGAATCATAAAATTTTCTTCCATTGTAAACGCATTTTCTACGTTTATGATACACGTAATTATTGGCACTAAAAAATAAAACGTGATATTTAACCATTAAAATAAAGTGTTTTTTATGCCTGATATGAAGTTTATAGATAAAACTGCTTTAGTATATATATATTTTTTAGTTCATAATATCACTTATACAATATAAGATTGAATATATTTTAAAGAGATAAATAACTACTTTTTACATTAAAAATGTTTTTCAAACAATAAGAACAGTACATATGCAATCATTTATTTTCTTTTTATATTTCCTTCTTTTTATTTTCTAGATTAGTCTTTTCCTATAAAACATACGAAATCTATTTATCTTATGTTTAATACAATGTGTAAAATACAATAAACACTGGAATAAAAAATTTAAATTAAATATGGCTTACCATGTCGTTCCATAAATAAGCCTTGTATTAATATCCGTTTTTTAGAAATAGTAAAAGAAAATTTTAAATCATGATTAAGTTAAGGAATATGTTTAAAAGAAAAATATAAACATATTCCAGGGAATATAACAATCTAGACTCCATGTTCATATTTAATAAACCAGTGACAAATCACAACA
Source organism: Maratus speciosus (assembly GCA_963932465.1). Taxonomy (NCBI): domain Eukaryota; kingdom Metazoa; phylum Arthropoda; class Arachnida; order Araneae; family Salticidae; genus Maratus; species Maratus speciosus. The sequence goes on along the minus strand of OZ010793.1, from coordinate 565,340,208 downwards.
CATTAAAAAAAAATACACATTTTTAATATTTAGATCAGGTTTAGGACTTATTTAAAAAAGATGTGAGTGGATAAGCCTTGTTTTTTAAGTGGAAAAATTAAAGATATTTTAGAACAATAGCACACTGCAAAATAGCGGTACTTTACTGAAAAATTACTGTACGGTAAAAAGATAAGATTTTGTATTTAAACAAAATTAAAATGAAATCACACGTTGTTAATCATATAACATCCACCTATTATACAGTTATTAATAAAATTCTAAAAGTAACTAAAATACAGTAAATAAGAACGTTTTATTAGATTTAAATTCATTAGCAATGAATACTGAGATCTAAATATTTAATACTTGAATTACACATAAAAAAAGAACATAATTAACGTACATCACGGGAATTGTTAAAATACTAAATACACCTTAATTGGTATCTGAAAAGAAAGAAATAATATTAACTCATTAAAATTTTGGTTAATTACTTCCCCTTATGGGGATTTTTAAACTATCATATATTTATAGGGCATGCAATGAAAGCAAACACAAGGGGTAAGATTTGAATAAAATATTTTACTTTATTTCTGTCAGTAATTTACTTTAATTCATGTGTAACTTTAATTGAATTTTTCCTTAAAAGTTCAATTAGTGTTACAAACTATAAATTAAATAAATATTGTCAATAAAGTATTTTATTCCAATCTTTACCACGCTTGTATCTATTTTCGTTGCATGCTCTAAAACATGTGATTCTTTTAAAATGCTCATAAAAGCAACATAAAAAAGAATTAACTCCATAAAAAATTAACATTCACTCATATAAAAAGTGATTATTCACTCCCACCAGGGGTGAAAAAACGCACTACTTTAGTAAGATTTAATAGTCACTCCTCCGAAAGAGTGACTATTCACATCTGTTTAGAATGACTATTCACTTCCCAGGAGTGAGTATTCCCCCTTTCAGAGAGATAACAATTCCACTTTTGCTCAGATTGAATAGCCACTCTAAAGACGTTGGGCATATTTTGACTCTGCGACAGAGTTACTATTCACTCCTCCGAAGTGAATAGTCACTCTTTTTTATCTAGAGAGCTCCATGTACAATTTAAATAACTAAATCAAGTGTGATAAAATACACATTGCTAAATGATTAAAGAGGGATGAAATTTTTAATTTATGTATTTTTAATGTAAGTTTAATATTTTTAACGTAGTACATCATTTAGTAATGTGTATTTTTTCACATTTGATCTAGTTATTAAAATAAACCTTTGTAAAAGAAAACATATCACTATGTCTGTGTGTGTGTTTAAATTTGCAGATTGGTTAATAAAAAATAAGTAAGTGTAGCATTCGAACATTCTAGAATTAACGGCTAAACGTAACAGTCCAGAGTTAAAGTTTTAAAAGCTAAAAAAAGCAAAATGTTTAGATAAACTGTTATATTTTGTAGCTATTTAAAAAAAAAAATCACATTGCATATTTTAAAAGCACAAGCAGTGAAGAGAGTTTTACAATACACTCTAGGCACTAAAAACTAAAAACTTTAAATTAAAAAGAAAGGGTCAACTGTCACTTTGTTCTGATGCTAGCTGGTGTATCATACAAGATTCAAAACATATGGTGGATATACAGTAGAACCTGTTTTATCCGAAACTCTTTCAACCGAAAATCTCGGTTAACCGAAATCAATTTCTAAAGTTTTACTATCACATTCCTTGTATGCAAAATCCATTTTGAAAGCCTTTTTTTATGTATATAACTATCATATTGCTTGTGTTCAAGCGGTCTTTTCCGAACTACGAGTACATGCAAATACATGCAAATATTTTCGATTCCCTTTCTTAGAGTTCCTTTGAATTTAACTTGAGCTCCCGTAAGCTGCGGGGTGGAACGAATTAAACGAACAAATTAGCAATTTTGAAGCTTTTGAATGTTTTGCAAAAGGTTTGGCATGGCTGTAGCAGCAGAAAGACTGTGATACTGGTGAACTAATAATATTTAAAAACTCCGTGATAGAGCTTCAAAGCAAAGGCAATCGAAACTGCGACAAACAAAATATTTTTTCAAACTCTTGTAATATACGTAAAAGATAGTTAAGGCTGTTCTTAACTGCTCTGCTCAACAAGCGCAAAACGTCTTGACACATTTACAAATTCCTTTTTTAACGGAAAGATATAAAATTGGAAAGCCTGGCCATGGAAGCGATTTGGAATTGAACTGTGTTTTCTATTTTTGGATCCATAATTTACCTATTGAGTTACAAGCGATTTTGATCACGTGACAAACACGTTTTTGCCCGCTCTTGAGTGATTATTCTAATTTCGCGCGGAAATTCGGTTCAAAGCGTCCACTTTGACACTATTTTCTGAAAGATCTATTGCGTTTGCAAAAAAAGGGAAAAAACAGCTCGATGAGATAAGTTTCTGAACAACAACAGCAACTAGTTTCAAGCATTTTCGAAAAAAAATAAATTAAAACATATGTCAGAAAGTTGCCCTTTTGGATTTGAGAACACCCTTAATTTCAAAATTAAAATTCAGGTAATATATTCTTGTTTCTATTTTGCTATTGCTTTATTTTTATTAAGCACTTTTTACCATAATAAAAAATATTGCATAAATTTCTCCTTAATCTTAAAATTGAAGCCCTCTCGATTATCCGAAAATTTCGATTTTCCGAAAGACGGTCGGTCCCAATTACTTCGGATAATCGAGGTCCTACTGTAATGTGAAAATAGAAAAACCAATAAAAGGATGTAAAAGTATTAAACAGAAATTGGTTGCGCCCTCGACAACGGAATCTGAATTTTTAAGTTTGATTCAAGTGATTGATTGAATTTTTAAGTTTGATTAAATTTGATAAGTAGTGAAGGAAAATGGTTAATTGGTTAATAACGAAAATGTGAAGGAAAAGGGTTAGGAGGAATCTACTAGGGAGAAATCACACATACCTAGGTATGACTGTTTTTTACATTGTCACACCAATATGTACAAATATTAATCGCCACCTTATTTAAACGCAGACAATTGTTACAAATTCTCAGATAAAATAAGTTAAAGATTACTTTTTTTAAAAATAGTGGTGACAATTGTTGCGCACTCTGGGTCTATCAGGCCCGAAGCGAGAACTCCTAGGTTATGGTTGTGAAGAAAACTGGTCTTTAAGGAGAATTAAACCAAGAAGAAATAGTAAAGCACGCAATACAAATTAGTATTGATAGTCATTCTGTAATTGATTGAATAAAAAACCCAAGGGTTAATAATTGCAACGAAAGATATAGCTTTTATGAAAGATGAAAGAGCGAAAGGATATTATGAAACCAGATATGTATGTATATCTGAGCTGAATATAGATAGAACGACTTAGAGTTATGATATCATCGGTAAAGATATTACAAGTCTTGGATTGGTTGGAGATTATGGACATGTGAAAGGTGGAAATGAAAGTAAAGTCGCCAGGCAATAAATAATTAATTTATTAACAGATGTAATCTTGGACTATAGACATAATTTTTTGTACTATATGCATTTGTTATTTATTTGAAATGATTATCGAAAGTAAAGCAAGAGAGATTTTACTATGTGTTTTATATATATTTTGTTGTTGTTGTTGTTGTTTAGTATGATTGTGTGTGTGTGTTTAAAAGCAGTAGTATATAATGACATAATTATAGTAATTGTTAACTGGAATTCACGTACATTTTTCAAAGTACGTAACATTACTGAGGCAGATTTTAAAGAAAATTCATGTTTGAAAATAATGTAACTTATTACTTAAAAAAAAGTTGAGTTTCATTTTTCTAACAAATTGCATTTACAAGTACATTTTTTTCTGTTCGACTATGTATCGATGTGTATATAGATTATTTTATCCATTTATTTATTTATTGATGAATTTTTAATTCCTTTATGGAATATTAGCTAGAAACAAATTCTGAATTATTTATATTGTTTTAAGTGCAAACGATTAATCTTCCGTAATTGGCCTACACGCGACAAAGATAAGTTTTTTTTTATAAGGCTTGAAAATTAATTTTGTTATATATATATATATATATTAGCAAATTAATATCCAGTTTTGAGACTAATTACATTTGAAAGTACATTTTTTTTTTCTATTCGATAGTGTAAAAGTTGAAACTGGTGTCTATAACTTAAAAGATTAAATATTTTTAAAAAGAAGAATATTAAAAGCTAAAGTCATTCGTTTATTCGTTGCCACCGTCAAAATAGCGTCAGCTTTACTCACGGACATGTCTTTGGTTTATAATACATATAAACAGATTATTTCTTTGAATTTCCAATTGTTCAATTATATTAATAACGCTACATTTCTTTCCAGAAATAAAAGACAATTGTACAGCTTGACATCTTTCTCTCAAAATAGTCTAGGATAATGTTACGTTAAGCGTAACAAAAAGTGCTTCCCCTGATTTTAGTAATTTTGAGAGACTCAAAACGTAACACCTTCGCTATCATGCGTATCACCGATGATGCACATTAAGTTGAAAAGTTCGCAACAAAAACAGCACTTATATTTAAAATTCTCAATTTTCAGAAAAGAAAATTGAAAAGGCATGAAGTTTCATTTGAGTCTTAAAACTAACACTTCCTAAAGCATTAGTTTTAAGATACGACTAAAACTTCTTACATTATAACGAAGGCACGGTCTGTTTTGCAGTTAAGAGCCTACTTCAGTCAAACGAAAAGACGTGTTCGTTAATGCTAATCCTATGGAAGAAATTTATAAAGATATCTCGGTCGCATTTCAATATTTTTAAATGATTTTTTTTTTTTTTTTTTTTTTTTTTTTTGTATTGGATAACTGAGATTGATCTGTATGCAGGCCGTTTTTTACTTTTTCGATTTTATTGCTTTTTTTTTATAAAGATGCTTTTACTTTCGAAGCCGGTTTCCAAAATGAAAGTGTCCTCATCAAAAATACATGTAAAGAAAATCTAAAAAGTAAACAACGGTCTTGATACAGATCGATCTCAACTATTCAGTGAAAAAAAAATCATTTAAAAATATTTAAATTCAAACGAGATATCTTTATAAATGTCTTCCATGGGATTAGCATTAGCGACGGGTCTTTTCGTTTGACTGAAGTAGGCTCTTAAGAAGTTTAACAAAGTTATGATGTCGTTGAAACCAACACTATTGCACACTTTTTCAATTTCGTGTTTTATGAGCGTTCGTAATTATGTAAATATGTAGCACCTATAGTCGTCGTCTCGTCCGTCCGTCTGTCTGTCTGTCTGCCCGCATAGAACGGCGCAAAAACTACCCAACCGAATGGTGTGAAATTTAATACATATAATCATTGCAGAATTTTGTACATGCATTTCAAATTTTATGAAAATCGAATCAAAACTTCAAAAAATATTAATAAAAGTTTTCTTCATTCTGTTAAATACTACGTAATTAATTCAATGACATCCCATGATAGGTCATGATTCTAGGTTGCCATGGTGATCAAGCAGGCCCCGATCATGACTAATTGGGGCCCTGGGCAAAGATAATTTAGGGGGCCCCATATGAATTGTTGCAACATTTTTCGAATAGAACTGAAGGTCAGTCATGTGTGATGTATAAACAATATTTTCGGACCTTGGATTTTAAATAGAAGTAAATTTTTAGCTCCGTCAATTCTAAATAATTAAGTACTACCTTAATTAATAAAACTGCTTTTTCTCTTAGTACAGAACAAAACACTTTTATATAGTTTAACAGCTCGTTATATTAGTTTAAGATGAATTTAATAACTTCAACTTATGGAAGAGTGTCAAATACACACTAACATATAAATATGAGTGAATCACTTGTTACTTTCTTTTACATCTTTTTAAATTGTACTACACATAACATAATATTAAATAAAATACATTCTACTTCACAAGTAGAAAGAGTTTTTTCAGTAAATCTAAAAAGATGGGTTTGTTTTTAATATTTCACTCAAAGTTAAAAGAAAAAATTTTGAATACGGAAGAACATTTATCTCATGACAATTAGAACTGATTATTTTCAACCCCTAAAGTTTAGATTTGATTTAAGTTCATTGCTAATACAATCTATTAAAATCAAAATATTATTTCTTATTTAATAGCTTTTGAGGTTAGCTTTGCAAAAGCATTGAGGTCTGCGAGATCAAAATGAAATTTGTTTTTCAGAATGTTGAATAGAATCTTTTAAAGACGAAATTTGTATTTGAAATTTTTCAGAGTTGGAATTGAAAAAAAAATAATAAATAAACATTTTATAAATTAATATATGGATTTGAGAGCCTTTTGAGGTCCGGGGCCCCCGGGCAAAGTCCCGATTTGCCCATGCGATGTCCTATTATTTCCGTATGACTGAATTCAATATATAGAATCGTAATAAATTTTGTATTCATGCATTTTTGCACATCAGTGCAACAGCTATTGCACCAAGATCTGAATGTTTATAAAACTAGTTATAGTACGAACCCACCTCATTTGCCACGTTTGACGTACAATTTACGACTTGTTTGAACAAGTGCTGTTTTGACTGGGAAATTGTCAATTTTTAGTTGTGTGCCCCGTGCTTCACTGGCGATCTCAATAAAGTGTTTTTTAGAATGTATTTTAAAATAACATTAATAATTATAAAAACTTTTCAAAATAACAGACATTACATTACACCACATTAAAAGATAAAAACACTAAAAACAAGTTAAAAGGACGTTTTGGATTCATTCTGAATCCCTCATAAGCCAATTCCTAGCGTAAAAGTCATACTAGGTGTTAAAATTCAACAAGCAGAAAAGCATTACATCAAGTTGCCAAAAAATTATAGTTAAAACAAAACTGAATATTCTATTGGTAGAGATGCAGCCTCGTTAATTGCTAAATCAGTATTTCTCGTGTACCAAGCTTCCAAAAAAATTAGTCTTGTATAAATGCTGCAGTTCGATCTAATTATATAAGCATTCTCAAAATTCTGCAGCATTTATGCAAGTCGTATTTTTTTGGAAGCTTGGTACACGAGAAATACTGATTTAGCAATTAACGAGGCTGCATCTCTACCAATAGAATATTCAGTTTTGTTTTAACTATAATTTTTTGGCAACTTGATGTAATGTTTTTCTGCTTGTTGAATTTTAACACCTAGTATGACTTTTAGGTTAGGAATTGGCTGATGTGGGATTCAGAATGAATCTGAAACGTCCTTTTATATTGTTTTTAGTGTTTTTATCTTTTAATGTGGTGTAATGTAATGTCAGTTATTTTGAAAAGTTTTTATAACTATGAAGGAATTCAGATGTAGTCCTTTTGTTTATATCAGAGAATAACATTAGCTTGTTAGTAATGTCTTTGGATTACAATATATATATTTGGTTTGCCAGTAATATGAGGTTTGACATTTGTATGTCACACAGCTTTGTATTAGTATGTATGCTATGCATTTCCGCAATTTAAAATGATAAATAAAATAATATTAAAAATTAAAAAGAGAGGGAAAGAAAACAGCAACAAAATTGGAAACGCAGGTTTCAACAAAGTACAACACATGTCAGCTCAGTAAAACGTGAATTTTTACCGTGTGACCTATTTTTGAACAGGGTGAAAATGTATTAATATTTTTGCGAGGTAAACATAAAAAAAAAATACAATATTAAAAAACTTATTTCATATAAAAGTTTATATTTCATCCAATCTTTAATATATTTCTATTCTAATTGTAGTATATTCTTTCTGCCGATCTTTTTCAAGTTTCATGAAAGTGGAGTTATATTTGGTTGCAAACCTTGCATTCTACAAACCAAAAAATTTCAGAAATTTCTTGAAATTTTTAGAGAAACCTTTATATCTCAATGCATTACGTGCTTTTCTTCCACAAATGAAGATAAGTGTTGAACAAGTTCCACATACTCAGATTTGTATAAACATGGCTTATTACAAGTGCTCATCTACAGATTATTTCGAGCATTTTATTTTACAGGGTGACCGCAAATGTTATTTTTTTATTCAATTTGTTGTCGGTCCCCTAATTGTCCTCGTGATCAAATCTTCGCTGATATATATGAGGTCAGGCAGGCCTTTTTATTTCCGAACAGGCGAATAGTTGAATGCTTTCAGGGGATACCTAGTTGCAAAGCAACTCTACTCCCTATCTATGAGTAATTATGTAACACATCAACGCCCAGCTTAGCATTTCCCATATATGTTGGTAAGGCTGCAACTGCAGCACAAGATGGAAAGTCTTCACGATCACACAATCCTGCGGCGAAACATGAGACACAAACAAACCGAGCATTGGTGAACACATATGTAATTTTTATTAATTTTTAGCAGTGAAAATATATAATTCGTGAATTAGCACATTGCTAACGAAGCGTAGAACCAACAAGGTGAAAAATGTCCAAGCCGGTCATCGAACCCGGAACCCTTGGAATAGCGCTCCAAGTGCTCTACCATATAAGCTACAAGGACGAAGCCCAGCTTAGCATTTTCCACATATGTTCGTAAGGCTGTAACTGCAGCACAAGATGGAAAAGTCTTCATGAGCACACAATCCAGCGGCGAAACATGAGCTGGATTCTCGCTGCCGCTCGCCATTGCGCCAAATCGTGACAAAATGCTTCATTTGGCGAGTAAACGAACAATCAGTCTCGCCAAATTGCGAGAGCTCAATTTCTGCTCTTTTTTTGTTGTGTGTATGGAACAATAGAGTCGAGATCCCTATCCGCGTTACTCGTTGCTGAGCGATTAATGTCGCTTTTCATGTTCAATCGTACACGGAAAGGATTATGCGATAAATGTTTCTCTATTGTCAGTTAATCACTATCTATGCGCGGCGCGGCCTCGCGCCGGTAAAAACACAAACAAAATTTCTCATATAAATCGCCAAATAGAGAAAGGTTTTGCTAAAAGGCGCGGTTGAAATTAGCCATTTAACCTACTATTTACAGTATGGAAACATTTATCCGGAAACCAGTTAACCGGAAAACCAGTTATCCGGAATGATATTTCTAATAAACTTATTTCAGAACCTTTGCAGAAAAAAGTGTCATATACTGCCAGTTTGACATATGCATTGCTTGAAACAATTGTATAATTTGATGTCAACATCTAGTATTTGAAATGGAAACATATTTAGTTGTATTTTAGATGTTTTAATTTTTATACAGTGGAAGCAGAAGAATATTTGTTCCCAAGGAATTCCCATAAATTACCTCCTTTCAAACTCTGGTTAACTTTTGACCTTTCATGCATCTGATTTTTAATCCAAGCAATCTAATAATTTAAAATCAGGAGTAATGCCACAACCAGATATATTCCACAAAACTTATCGAATGGATACTGCTTTAATGCCCAACCAGTTAACCGGAAAAACCAGTTATCCAGAATACATCTGACCCCAACCATTCCGGATAAATGGTTCTGTACTGTAATAGTTGTATGCAAAGTGTCATTGACAGGTCAATTTTTTCTATCGGTTACAGCCGAAATTTCATGGCAATTTTTAATGTACATTTTCCCTACGGTAAATCAAATATAGCTGAGAACAAAAAATCTTCTTAAAACACCACCAAAAATTTTTAAATGCGCTAGGCCTTTCAAAAGATCCGAGTCTTTCTTCGTCAGGCGCAAAGAAGACGTGCTTCTACTATGAAAGCAGCAGCAAGACTCAATGTCTTGCTGCTGCAGATTTTTTGTTCTTATTCATTCACACCAGTTTTAACTTATTTTCTTTTTTTTTTCAAAGATAACTGTTTTGAATTTTTATTTAGACTGGCTAAAAGAATGTCCGAAACACGATTTAGACATTTAGGAGACATTTAATGTATTTATTTTTAATAGTTTCTATAGCTGATATTCGAATTTCTATTATATAAGTAATTACAAAAAAATTGGGTTATTTTAGAACATATTAAAAAAAAGGGATGCAATAAGGAGTTAAAGATAGATTTTTCAGTGTTTCACGCCGAATCTATTTAGGTAACTTTTATTTTATTTGGCTGCTGTTTTTTATTTCTTATTCGCCAAATCTTCAATGTTGGTGAAAAGCCAGCGAGAACCCTGAACATGAGACACAAACAAACCCAGCATCGGTGAACACATATATAATTTTAATTAATTTTTAGCAGTCAAATTATGCTCGAAATTGTTGAATATATAATACGTGAATTATCACATTGCTAAGTTTTGTTAAATCTCCGCCATGTTAAATTCACCAACTTTATGTACCTTTTTCTCAGAAATGGTGAAAGATAGAGGTCTAGATTTTTTAGAGGAGTTTGAATAAGATGATTTACGTATTTTAACAGACCATTTTCTTTCTAAGTGAAACTGAAAATTAATTATTAATCATTTATTGAAAGACATTTTTAAATTAGTATTTTTGGTAAATTTTACCGCCTAAAATAAATAATTCTCAACAAATCATTAAATCTCTGCGTTAAAGTATACAATATAGCACAACTATTAAAAGAAATCTGAGTTCTTAAGTTTAATAAATATTGAAAAAAAGGAACACAAACATGAAAAATCCAAGTTTTGAAAAAAAGTCAATTAAAGATTTTAATGGCCATTAAGCTGTGAAGTACTCTTAGTAGTCCAGTCAAATTGTCAGAAAATAGGGCCGATGGATGCAAAAATTCTGCTGGAAGATTTTATTTTTTAAATTATTTATGGGTATGCTATGCTAATAATAGGAATTAATTGTTTTCAAACAAAATATCTCGAGGCTAAACTTTGTGGAGCCAAAAAAACGCGAAATGTTCGGACTTTTTTCAGTTTTTTGCCTATAACTTGAAAAATTATAAAGTTTTTTTGTACCATACTTAATTACAAAAAGAAAGAACATTAAATTCTCTACAAATTTTATAATAAAAACGTTTTTCTATACCCAATACTAAGCGCGCTACGGCTTTTTGAAAACAACGCTTTTTTTTCAACTTCGCAGAAAGTGACCTATTGTCAAGTACAAGCTTGGCTAGGAAACAACATTAACTAAAGAATGGGGTTGGGTTTGCAGGTCTGACGGTCTCTTTCAGCTAGTTTAAATGTGCCAAAACCCAGCACCTGAATCCTTGCTGCATGTTGTCTCATGTAGCTGTATAAAAGGGTGTGCAACAAGGCATGTTCTTGCCAAAAATCAGGACTCAAATATTTTGCAATTTGCAAAAACTGTAACGGGGTCAACTGCGAAAATGTGGACGACATTATTTACCCAGAAGAAGAGGATGATGAAGCTGATGCCTTGGAAACCATCGACTAAACCAGCAACGACGGTGACTTTGACAACCGGGTTGATGATGTGGCAACAAGCTCAAAGAAGATCAAAGCTGTTGAAAAACAAGCAACCTGCTCGTTTTCTCCTCAAACTGAGGTTGACGGACCAAACCCATCAACCCGGAAGCACTACAGAAGTAACTAAATACATTAAAAATCTTACCGTAACTCTTACTTACATTCATGTAAATACCAACTATTAATGTTCTCCACTTAAGTTCTAAATACAAAAAAAAAAAAAAAAAAAAAAAAGTCCTTCCGGCCAGTGCCGGGAGGATAAGGTAGCTTTCATAATCCTTATTTTAAAAAAGCCAACTTATATCATGCAAACACACGAAGCTCAATTTAGTGGAAACCGAATATAGGAGATTAAATACTAATTTTTATCAATATAATGAATGAGAATTTCGCGAAATTAGTCAGCTTAATCCAAGCTGCTTTTCTTTAAAGTAACTTATATTTGGCTGCCAAATTCGGCAATTTCTTAAAGTGCCTGTAATTTTAAGACAACATGGTGGATGAGGCTAAGCAGTGAACTTGGTCGAGACCTTAGTAATTGCTGTGCACATGCTCACTCACATCGGAATCGGTTAATATATAGGAGTGCTGTCGCATGCAAAAAATCAGATTTTTCAGAATGTCACCCACAATAGAAATTGAAACTGCTATATCTGAGCCATTTTTTAAGGTAAAGACAAACAAAAAATGCTCCTGAATCCTTATATCAAGATCAAATACTTAAGAAAGAAACCTTTTTCAATTTCTAATTTTTTTGCACCTCACTTTAAATATATATATATTTTTTTATTTAATGGCCGCCATTTTGAAACAAGATGGCTGATGAATCTGGCCAGCGAACTTGGTCGAGGTGTTGATGTATACTATCCACATGCCTTCTTACAACGAAATAGGCGAATACGTGTGTTATCGCGTGACAAATACAAGATCGTTTCAAAATGTTAGCCATGCTAGAAATTCAAAGTGCTATAAATCAACCATTTTTTAAGATATCAACAAAAGAACAAATTTTCAGAAACAAAAACTGCTCCGGAATCTTTGTATCAAGGCCAAACACATAAAAAAAATCTTTTTCATTTTCCAATTTTTTAATACCTCATTTTGAATTTTAAATTGAATTTTTTTTAAATGGCAACCCTTTTGAAACAAGATGGCGAATGAAGCTGGCCAACGAACTCGGTCGAGACATTGGTATGTACTATGTACAGACCAAGTTACATCCCAATAGGTTCATAAATACGCCTGTTATCGCGAGACAAAAATCAGGTCGTTTTAAAATGTCAGATACAAGAGAAATTCAAAATGCTATTACTCAGCCATTTTTTTTTAGATATAGACGAAAGAAAAACTGTTCCGGAATCTTTGTATTAAGGTCAAACACATACAAAAAAAATCTTTTTCATTTTCCAATTTTTTGGTATCTCATTTAAATTTTTTTATTTTTTTATTTTTTTAAATGGCCGCCATTTTGAAACAAGTATGGCGGATGAAGCTGGCCAACGAACTCGGTCGAGATATTTGTATGTATTATGTACACACCAAGGTACATCCAAGGCGGTTCATAAATACGCCTGTTATTACGTGAGAAAAATCAGGACGTTTCAAAATGGCAGCCACGCTAGAAATTCAAAATGCTATAACTCAGCCATTTCTTAAGATATAGACGAAACAAAAACTGCTCCCGAATCTTTTTATCAAGGTCAAACACATAAGAAGAAAATATTTTTTCAATTTTCAATTTTTGGTACCACATTTCAAATTTAAATTTTTCTTAAAAATTTAAATGGCCGCCATTTTTAAACAAGATGGCGGGTGAAGCTAGCCAACGAACCCGGTCGAGACATTGGTATGTACTATGTATAAACGAAGTTACATCCAAATCGGTTCATAAATACGCCTTTTATCGCGTGACAAAATTCAGGACGTTTCAAAATGTCAGCCACGCTAAAAATTCAAAATGCTATAACTCAGCCATTTTTTAAGATATAGACGAAACAAAAACTGCTCCGAAATCTTTGTATAAAGGTCAAATACATAAGAAAAAAATATTTTTCCATTTTCAATTTTTTGGTACCACATTTCAAATTTTAAATTTTTAAAAAAATTTTAAATGGCCGCCATTTTGAAACAAAACGGCGGACGAAGCTGGCCAACGAACTCGGTCGAGAGATTGGTATGTACTATGTACACACCGAATTACATCCAAATCGGTTCATAAATACGCCTTTTATTGCGTGACAAAATTCAGGACGTTTCAAAATGTCAGCCACGCTAGAAATTCAAAATGCTATAACTCAGCCATTTTTTAAGATATAGACGAAACAAAACTGCTCCGGAATCTTTGTATAAAGGTCAAATACATAAGAAAAAAATATTTTTCCATTTTTAATTTTTTGGTACCACATATCAAGTTTTAAATTTTTTTTTTTTAAATTTAAATGGCCGCCATTTTGAAACAAAAGGGCGGATGAAGCTGGCCAACGAACTCGGTCGAGACATTGGTATCTACTATGTACACACCGAATTACATCGAAATCGGTTCATAATTACGGGAGTTACAGTGTGACATAGGTCAGATATATATATATATATATATATATATATAAATTTTGAACGGAGGGTGGTTTCGGGGTCTGGGGGTCATGATCGATGAAAATATACCAACATTTTTTGAAATCGCTTTCCTCCCAACGGCTGCAATAGGTAGCTTTTTTGTAAAGAAAGCTACCTAAAAATTACAAGGCTGTCAATTTTTTTTACAAGGTTACCGTTGTAATTAACCGTTATTGATATCATGCAAAAACTTGTAATGTAAACAAGTTACATTAAAGAGGATAAAATAATAAAGCATGGTGTCAAATGTTGGTTTTTAAGATTTTCCACAAAGTTAGAAAAAAGTGTCTTTTTCAGAAAGCCGTGGCGCGCTTAGTAATGAGTTTAGGAAAACGTTTTTGTTATGAAATTTGTAGAGAATTTAATCTTTCTTTTAGGTAGCTTTCTTTACAAAAAGCTACCTATTGCAGCCGTTCGGAGGAAAGCGATTTCAAAAATTTTTGGTATATTTTCATCGATCATGACCCCCAGACCCCGAAACCACCCTCCGTTCAAAATTGATATATATATATATATCAATATATATATATACGCTTAGATCATTGCTGCAATTAGCGCACAATCTATGTGTATTATCAATAAGATTTCTACCATGTAGTTATCTGATACCTATTTTAGGATTCCATTAATTTTTTCATTCCTATCATTGCAACGATTTATTTAATGTTTTTTAATTTTCTAGTTATGATTTTATCTGAATTTTCTTGTAGTTAGTGTATGATATTGTCCTATATATTTTCTATTTTTGCTATAGCTTTACATAATTCTGTAGAGATAATCATTTTATATATACATTAATATGGTAGCAATAATTATTTCTATTCATAGATTTAATGTTAATTTGATTTAGTTTAAATTCATATTACTTTGATCTGAGTAGTTAGTTGGGTAAGCGTTTTGGTTGTCTTTGCATGGTTATAGTTGTTCTAGGATTTGGATGTTATGCGGATCTTTTTTGATTTATTTGTTATAAAATAGTCTAGTGGTTTCTTGCTATTATTAATCTACGTTATTTGGGTTATCATAATTTGGTTTTGGATAATTTGAAGATTGTTTCTGCGTTCTGCTTCTATTATTGTAAATATTGTATATACTTTTTCATACTCAAGTTTTATTATTTAATCAAGGCTAATTTAATTAAATTATTAATTTTTATTATTAAAATTTCTTATTTTTATGGCAATTATTGCATTTTCCATACATAAGTTTTATATGGCAGTTCTTAGTAAACATCTCGATACTGGCAAGATACACTTAGCATCTATGCAGTGTAGTGCCCGGTACAGGAATAATAATTGGGTTGTTCCTGGATCGTCATCCAGCGACCATTTATACTCTCCCCCTCGTCCTTTATTTTTTCGTAAGTGCTATGATTCTCGGTGCAAGACATGTCCATACGCTGCTCAGACACAAATTGTCTCAGATCCTAATTATTCAAGTTTTTGTAAAGCATTTAATGTTATTTATAGTATAAAGTGCAACTTATGTAATATGAAATATATTGGTGAAACATCAGGTCCAATTCATAAACGAATCAATCATCATCGATCAGACTCTAATAATAACAAAGCAAAAAATATACAATCTACAGCTGAAATTCAACATTTTCATAAACATCTATTTAAAAATACGACAATTGAAATCCTTCAAATTCTAAAAAATAAATCAGAACGTCTTTATATGGAATCATCATATATGAAATATTATAACACAATTTATCCTTATGGACTTAACAGTGAAGTATTTAACAGACCTGTCAAAGTCTTCACATCTATAAATAACAATATTGATTATTCTCCAATTTATCCTACTCTTAATCATAATTTAAATGCTAAAACAACACGTAATAAACGCGGAAAGGGTTCATCATCAGTTGTAGTTTCCAAAAAATCTATCACAAAACAAATTAATGATCTTCAACGAAATTACTTAGAGAATTATAACTGGTTGTTAATTCGTAAAAACATCTTTGCTATTAAAAAGAAACAGCTTGTACAACATTTAAATGTCTTTCTAAGTAAATCTTTCTCTAAACATTTTTCTGATATTTACTTTGACCTTATTATGAGTAGGGTTAATCTTTTAAATATTAATTTACAAAAAAAAAACACAAAATTCAGAACATGAATACTCAAATGATAATTACTTTTTCAAATCACATTTTTAATAAAATTAATATCAATTCTATAATTAATGATAAAAATTGTTTTTTTCCTATCAATAATCTTCATATATCAAAAACCTTTAAATATCCGAATACAATTGGGAGAAAATTTTTTAACTACAATACATTTTCAAAAAATACATCTGCTGCAAGTACTTGTCCGTGTAACTGCAAAGACCTCACTCTAAAAAAATACATAAACAATGATCATGGACATATAATCACTGGAAATCTTGATATTGTTCAGGATTTTAAATTGAAACAACTAATGGGTTATGGTACTAAATATAGACTTCCATCTAAATTTAATGTTAAATCTATTATCAAACAGTTTACATATGATATTGATAGTTTTATTTATAAAATTTCTATCTCTTATAATAAGCCTATTGAATATTTTAATCAATGGAAGATATTAGTAATTGAAAAATTAACTATGGCTTTAAAAAATAATATTGCTGATTTGGTTTCTATTAATACAAAGCATTATTTCCAACAAATTACTAAATTACAAAAAAACTTCGTTATTACATATGTAGAAAAATCTCCTAACAATTATGCTATTATATGTAAATCATATTATCACCAACTTCTTACAAATTCTATTTCTTCTAATAAGTCTTTTCAAAAAACTAATGAAAATGTAATTGGAAATAATCGTAAAATTCGAAGTTATTATAAACTATTAAATATTTTATCTACTAATTTTAATTATCCATATTTAGTTCTTATTCCCAAATTTCATAAAACTCCTATTAAATTTAGGACTGTTACTATTGGTTGCAATACATATAATAATAAAGCCAATACACTTCTCTTAAAAATTCTTAATCAATTATATGAACTTACTACAAACGATGATAATACACATTGTATAAAAAATAGCTATCAACTTGTTAATATTTTAAAAAATCTTCATTCTGTTTGTAATATAACGACATATGACTTCAAAGATCTTTTTAATAATATAGACCTATTAGATTTACATAAAATTATAAATGCATTATTTAAAAAGTATTATAAAAAACTGGAATTACCATCTAATATAGATATTACATATTTTAAATCTTTAACTAACTTCATTATCTATAATAATTATATATTGCAAGATAATACTTTATATTTACAGCATGTCGGTATACCACAAGGCGGTTGTACTTCCAGTTTACTCTCAGACTTATACTTATCTCATTATGAACGTAATTTTACTAATAATAATCTACATTTATATCGTTATATTGATGACATCATTTTAATTGATACTGATCAATCTGCAATTACTCGATTTCCAGTTGATTATCCCACTAATTTGGAATTAACGGAAAACCTTTTATCTAACAATACAATTAACTTCTTAGATCTTAAAATTACAATAAATGACAATAAAACAATCACAGATTTATATGACAAACGTAAAGAATTTAAATTCACAGTTAATACATTTACAAATTTTAAATCTTGTCTACATCATTCTGTATTTCGTAATATAATACTTAATCATTTATATAGAATAAAATGTTTATGTTCTTCTCCTCTAATCAACAATAATATTAAAAAACTAGTTTATGATGCATTAAATCATGGTTTTCCAAAAAAAATCATATATTCATTAATATACAATTAGTACTTTTCTTACATGATCTATAAACACAAATTAACACATGCGTAAACAAAATTACAAAAAAATTATAAAATAAAAAAAATATCTATAAAAAATTAAAAATTGTAAAATAATATAAAAAAAATATTATAGGTTGGTTGGGTGGGTAGATGTTAGAGTACGGAGGAGGGTGGTGTTGTCTGGATAATACGCAATGGTTAATTATTAAAAAAAAAAAAGGGGGGGGGGGCTCTTGTATTATTACTATATTTTTGTTATGTATTTTATATGGATGTTGATTTGATATTTTATATGTAAATTGGAGAATTTTATTAATATTATAATTAGCTTAATTATTCATTAATCTAATTTACAATTATTTGTTATTAAATTTTAATTTACTAAGGACAATACATATTAATTACTAATAGTATGCCATTCTTATAGTGAATAATATACATATAAGTATGTTTAATATAAATATAGTTATACTGTATGCATTAAAATTGGGTAATTATTTTTATTATTATTCCTCTATTCTTTTTAATATTTATTATCGGTTTAATGTTTTTGAATGGCTCACATTCATACTTTATGGATTTTTATGGATGTCTGAAAATAATCCGCATTCTATATTTGTGCTTTTTAAGTAATGGGAATTTTAGTATCATTTAACCTTCTATATACTTCCACATGTTTTTTATTTCCTGTTCATTTTATAAATATCTTATATATAATTCATTAAAAAATAATTTTTATATTATCTTTAATAATTATTTATATTAATTATTACTGAATTTATTTTGTTTTATAGCATATAGCTATATGCTATATATTATCAATGTTCTAGAATTATTTAAACTCTTAGTTTAGTTTAAATAAGTTAGCTAATAGAATATATTGTATGCTTTTAAATTTTATTAACAATAGTTTTTAAATACATTGTGTGATTTATATTAGGTTTATAATTCTCTATATATAAGGATTTGTTTGGTTTTGCTGTTTAAACAGTTATTTACATTCAAATGCTTACAAATATTTATCTTGCGATAGATGTTTAATATAAGTAATAATAGATGGCAGCACCAAATTTGTCTCTTTCAGATTGCTCTAATTTTTAATTTTTCTAGCTCCTTTTCAGTTATAATTTATACACCAGGGGGTATTTTTAGCTAAATTTTGACGATATTGTTAAACTGTTATCTATTAATTTAATAGTGCATTTTAAATAATGTAATTAATATCTATTTATTTTATATTAGATTAAATGTGT
This sequence comes from Maratus speciosus, assembly GCA_963932465.1. Lineage (NCBI taxonomy): Eukaryota > Metazoa > Arthropoda > Arachnida > Araneae > Salticidae > Maratus > Maratus speciosus. Next base: position 565,321,290 of record OZ010793.1, on the reverse strand, counting down.
TTTACAAGGTATTTCAAATTTTATTTCAAAATGTATTAACTGCATCCTTTGGTATCATTTACTGTGATTTCTTAACTGTTTTATTCACCTTAATCTTTTTGATATACTGGTAGACATGTGCACATGGATTTTTGTAAAATACTGAAATATTAATCGGTATGGTGTTTATTATTTATATTTTATATCCTATAAATTTTTAAATACGTTTTATTGATTTTTCCATTTCATATTATGTGTTTCTATTCTGCTTTCATTTTTAATCAATTCACTTGATTTTAGTGGTTGTTAGGGCACAGGGGAAAATAATTTTTAGCTTTAGCTTTTTTTTCCCACAGAAAACAACCATTTTGCTTATATCATTGAATTCTGTGCCCTCGATAACGTAATTCAATGTATAAGCTTTTCAATTTTTGTCGGTGTCCACTTTTTTCTTTTTTCTTCCATAATAATTCTTATAATAATTTTTTTTAATACTTACAGCTTTAATTCATAATAATTGACGGTGGTAGGTTATGTTTAATTAATGGTAATATATATATATATATATATATAATATATTATCAATGTTCTAACATTATTTAAACTCTTAGTTTAGTTTAAATAATTTAGCTAATAGAACATATTGTATGCTTTTAAATTTTATTAATAATAGTTTTAAATACTTTGTGTGATTTATATTAGGTTTATAATTCTCTATATATAAGGATTTGTTTGGTTTTGCTGTTTAAACAGTTATTTGCATTCACAAGCTTGCAAATTTTTATCTTGCGATAGATGTTTAATATAATTATTAATAGATGGCAGCACTAAAATTGTATCTTTCAGATTGCCTTAATTCTTAATTTTTCTAGCTCCATTTCAGTTATAATTTATACACCAGGGTGTATTTTTAGCTAAATTTTGACGATATTGTTAAACTGTTATCTATTAATTTAATAGTGCATTTTAAATAATGTAATTAATATCTATTTATTTTATATTAGATTAAATTTGTTTTACAAGGTCTTTCAAATTTTATTTCAAAATGTATTAACTGCATCCTTTGGTATCTTTTACTGTGATTTCTTAACTGTTTTATTCACCTTAATCTTTTTGATATACTGGAAGAAATGTGCACATGGATTTTTGTAAAATACTGAAATATTAATCGGTATGGTGTTTATTATTTCTATTTTATATCCTATAAATATTTAAATACGTTTTATTGATTCTTCCATTTCATATTATTTGTTTCTATTCTGCTTTCATTTTTAATCAATTCACTTGATTTTAGTGGTTGTTCTATAATTCTCTATGTATAAGGATTTGTTTGGTTTTGCTGTTTAAACAGTTATTTACATTCAAAAGCTTGCAAATTTTTATCTTGCGATAGATGTTTAATATAATTATTAATAGATGGCAGCACTAAAATTGTATCTTACAGTTTGCTCTATTTTTTAATTTTTCTAGCTCCATTTCAGTTATAATTTATACACCAGGGTGTATTTTTAGCTAAATTTTGACGATATTGTTAAACTGTTATCTATTAATTTAATAGTGCATTTTAAATAATGTAATTAATATCTATTTATTTTATATTAGATTAAATTTGTTTTACAAGGTATTTCAAATTTTATTTCAAAATGTATTAACTGCATCCTTTGGTATCATTTACTGTGATTTCTTAACTGTTTTATTCACCTTAATCTTTTTGATATACTGGAAGACATGTGCACATGGATTTTTGTAAAATACTGAAATATTAATCGGTATGGTGTTTATTATTTCTATTTTATATCCTATAAATATTTAAATACGTTTTATTGATTCTTCCATTTCATATTATTTGTTTCTATTGTGCTTTCATTTTTAATCAATGCACTTGATTTTAGTGGTTGTTCGGGCACAGGGGAAAATTAATTTTAGCTTTAGCTTATTTTTCCCACAGAAAACAACCATTTTGCTTATATCATTGAATTCTGTGCCCTCGATAACGTAATTCAATGTATAAGCTTTTCAATTTTTGTCGGTGTCCACTTTTTTCTTTTTTCTTCCATAATAATTCTTATAATATTTTTTTATTAATACTTACAGCTTTAATTCATAATAATTGACGGTGGCAGGTTATGTTTAATTAATGGTAATATATATATATATATATATATATATCTGACCTATGTCACACTGTAACTCTCGTACTTATGAACCGATTTGGATGTAATTCGGTGTGTACATAGTACATACCAATGTCTCGACCGAGTTCGTTGGCCAGCTTCATCCGCCATTTTGTTTCAAAATGGCGGCCATTTAAAATTTTTAAAAAAATTTTAAATTTGAAATGTGGTACCAAAAAATTGAAAATGGAAAGATATTTTTTTCTTATGTATTTGACCTTTATACAAAGACTCCGTAGCAGTTTTTGTTTCGTCTATATCTTAAAAAATGGCTGAGTTATAGCATTTTGAATTTCAAGCGAAGCTGACATTTTGAAACGTCCTGAATTTTGTCACGCGATAAAAGGCGTATTTATGAACCGATTTGGATGTAACTTCGTTTATACATAGTACAAACCAATGTCTCGAACGAGTTCGTTGGCCAGCTTCATCCGCTATCTTGTTTAAAAATGGCGGCCCTTTAAAATTTTAAGAAAAATTTAAATTTGAAATGTGGTAGCAAAAAATTGAAAATTGAAAAAATATTTTTTTCTTATGTATTTGACCTTGATAAAAAGATTCGGGAGCAGTTTTTGTTTCGTCTATATCTTAAAAAATGGCTGAGTTATAGCATTTTGAATTTCTAGCGTGGCTGACATTTTGAAATGTCCTGATTTTTGCCACGTGATAACAGACGTATTTATGAACCGATTTGGATATACATTGGTGTGTGCATAGTACATAAAAATAACTCAACCGAGTTCGTTGACCAGCTTCATTCGCCATCTTGTTTCAAAATGGTGGCCCTTTAAAAAATTAAAAAAAAAAATAAATTTAAAATGAGATACCAAAAAATTGGAAAATGAAAAAGATTTTTTTTGGTATGTGTTTGCCCTTAATACAAAGATTCCGGAACAGGTTTTGTTTCGTCTACATCTAAAAAAATGGCTCAGTTATAACATTTTGAATTTCTATTGTGGCTGACATTTTAAAACGACCTGATTTTTGTCACGCGATAACAGGCGTATTTATGAACCGATTTGAATGTAACTTGGTCTGTACATAGTACATACCAATGTCTCGACCGAGTTCGTTGGCCAGCTTCATTCGCCATCTTGTTTCAAAAGGGTTGAAATTTTTTTAAAAAAATGTAATTTAAAATTTAAAATGAGGTATTAAAAAATTGGAAAATGAAAAAGATTTTTTTTATGTGTTTGGCCTTGATACAAAGATTCTGGAGCAGTTTTTGTTTCTGAAAATTTGTTCTTTTGTTTATATCTTAAAAAGTGGTTGAATTATAGCACTTTGAATTTCTATCATGGCTAACACTTTGAAACGATCTTGTATTTGTCACGCGATACCACACTTATTCGCCTATTTCGATGGAAGAAGGCATGTGGATAGTATACATCAATATCTCGACCAAGTTCGCTGGCCAGCTTCATCAGCCATCTTGTTTCAAAATGGCGGCCATTAAATTAAAAAAAAATTATATTTAAAGTGAGGTGCAAAAAAATTAGAAATTGAAAAAGGTTTCTTTCTTAAGTATTTGACCTTGATATAAGGATTCAGGAGCATTTTTTGTTTGTCTTTATCTTAAAAAATAGCTCAGATATAGCAGTTTCAATTTCTAAAGTGGGTGACATTTTGAAAAATCTGATTTTTTGCCTGCGACAGCACTCGTATATATCAACCGATTCCGATATGAGTGAGCATGTGCACAGCAATTACTAAGGTCTCGACCAAGTTCACTGGTTAGCCTCATCTACCATGTTGTCTTAAGATGGCAGGCACTCTAAGAAATCGCCGAATTTGGCAGCCAAATATAAGTGACTTTAAATAAAAGCAGCTTGGATAAAGCTGACTAATTTCACGAAATTCTCATTCATAATGATTTAGTATTGATAAAAATTAGTATTGAATCTCCTACATTCGGTTTCCACTTAATTGAGCTTCGTGTGTTTGAATAATATAAGTTGGCTTTTTAAAAATAAGGAATATGAAAGCTACCTCTTCCTCCCGGCACTGGCCGGAAGGACTTTTTGTAATTAAGTATGGTACACAAACCCTTTATAATTCTCAAGTTATAGGCAAAAAACTGAAAAAAGTCCGAAAATTTCGCGGATTTTTGGCTCCACAAAGTTTAGCCTTGAGATATTTTGTTGGAAAACAATTAATTCCTATTATTAACATTCTCATAAACACTTTAAAAACATAAAATCTTCTAACAGAATTTTTGCATCTATTTTTGACAATTTGACTGGACTATAGAGAATGAATAATTCCGGCCTTCTTTTTATATATATAAACATGTGTGACACATCGTTGGATAGATAAAAGTTTAAACTATTTAATGATATAAAAAAGTAAAAATCGATTTTTTTCCACAATTTCGCTTACCTGGTCCCCTTAAAAGACATTATTCACATTTATAGGTTCGAATATAGTAGATCCTGCCTAACGCTAATGTATAAGTTAAATTAATTTCTACGTACTGGGTAATATTATTAAACAACGCTCTTCCCTTCTCAGTTTATCGTACTCAGCTAGGCTTACGGGATAACCATACAGGTATTTCCCCTTTCATAAGTGATACTCTCCACAGGAACCTCCTAAGGAACACGTGGCTCAACACTTCACCCTCTACACACAAGACTCCAGCCAAGACTAACTCTCTCTCTCTCTCTCAGCCTCTACTTTGAAAGAAAACATGTGGGGTCCTCCCCTGTAATATCAAAGATTCCAGATAATTTAACTGCACTTCGCTTCCTAGTTTGGTCATTGGCTAGGAGCTCATTGACTATCTATATTATAAAGGACAAACATATCTGTGCGTAACGCATACGTCATTTTGCGAATGGCAACACTTTGAAATTTGAAAAAAAATTTGGTTTTGCAATTTTCTTTACTGCAAATTTTTAAACTTCTAAACATCGCACATTTTAAATTTTTACACCGTCGTATAAGGAAAAAAATGCTTTTTTAAATGCAATTTGTTTGAAAGTTGTATTTCAATTTATTTTTGAGATATTAATTTTTTTGTAGTTTTTAATACCATTTTTCTTATCGTGGCAACAAAAGTACCCCATATCTATTGAAAGTCATTGAAAGTAAATGGAAAATAGGAGATACTGTATCTTTTTGTTGCCATTTTCTCATAAAACCTGAAAAATAAGTTAAATTTAAAATATGGGCTATGTCAAGAATATTGTCTGTTATTCCGCGACAATGACGTCATATGCATACTTTTCTATAGACGAAGTTTAAGACTGAATTGTATAAGTGGATTGCTTTAGCGGATGCAAATGGCGTCATTTTATAAAATAGCGTGTATTTTAATTCTTAAACCTGAATTATGTTTTGTAGAAGTGCATCATTTTCACAGCCCAGCTGCTTTGAAATTCTTCATAGGTGAAAATGCTTCACTTTTGAAAATAATATAATCGAAATAACACACTGGTAAAACGCAATGTTTTACAAAAATTTAGAGTGTCTTTATGAAAGAGAGGTCACATGCAAATAATAGGGATTTATATTACAGAAATTGATGATTCTCACCTGGATGGATTTGCTCTTTTGAGTTAGACAAGTAAGCAAATAATTCGTGGTTTAAAATAATATCATGTTCCTGAAGATTTTGTCCGAAATTCTCTCGAATAATAAAATTTTAACGCTATTCTTTAAGACATTCTACTGTAACTTTATCAAAATAACATAATTTGCTTAATTTAATTTTTCCTAACTTCATATAATCTACATTTAAAACAGAAGTGTATTTTTTAGTCATCTGCCCTGATCTTTCACTGAAACAATTTTACTAATTTATATATATTTTTTTAACTGAAAGCGCTTCATTTGTAGATGTGATCGCACTATCTGTTTTTTTTTTTTGTTTTTTTTTTTTAATATCCCCACTTTTATATTTTAATTTTAAAAACATTTTATGAAATTGCTTCAAAATGGTGAAAATTATATAGCTTTCATTATTGCAGACAAGAGAGAAATAATGAAGTATTTTTATCTTTGTTCATGCTATTTTCTGATAAAAATTATTGTATAGGGTTTAGTGGCGCAAAATCCCATTAGGAACAGAATATTATATTAGGGGCATAATAACGGAAAATGACATACTGCTTTTGAAAACGCGCATTTTCCTCATAATTTTTCTATATTGTTTTTCCTTCTGCATGTGTACTGGTACTAAGTTTCAGACACTAGGCGAAATGCTTATTTAAGTGAAAATGAAGTCATATTTAAAGAAAACGATCATTTTCTTAGATAAAACTAAACATGCGTCATAAATGCGTCTAAAAAACATAAATTACGGAAATTTTTACCCTCCGGAATTGAGATTCTTGATTTCTTGAATCTCAAGTAAAGAGTGCGTCTGTTCAGATAAAAGATGTTGCTGACAATCGTGACTTCAAATTTTGAGTTAAGATGATTTTCAAATGATCAAAGAAAATACATTTTTTTTTTTTTAAATGATGAATATGGATCTGAGAAGTACGTATTCAAATTTTGAGAAGGTGAAAATTGCTGTTTCTCATTCCGGAATACCAAGCACAAGAGCCGCAATTGATAACCACATCCTAATAACTGATCTTTATTATATTTTACTGATTAAGTATCTATATTATAAAAAACAAACGTATCTGTACTTAACGCTGACGTTATTTTGCGAATTGCAACACTTCACGATCAAATTTCGGTCTTGAAATTTTCGCTACTGCAATTTTTTAATCTTCTGACCACCGTGCATTTTCAATTTTCGCCGCATAGGGAAAAAAATTTACCTTCAAATGCAATTTGTTTAAAAACTGTATCTTAATTGACTCATGAATTATATTTTCTAAAATAATTTTTAAGCATGATTTTTTTAATTTTATCTTATGACGTGCCCGTTTCAATACATAATAATAATAATAAACATTTTACACATAAAGCAACAAACACTTTCCAGCATTTGTTTCTGGCTATTTTTCCATAACGAAATTAATACTTCCTTCCTAAACAAATAAAAGAATAATATATAAAAAAAAACACCAATCTAACTTATTTGTGAAAGACAAATTAACGAAATTAATACTTCGTTTATCAACAAATAAAAGAATAATATTGAAAAAACACAAATCTAACATACTTGTAATCGTACAATTTAAATTTTTAGATCACCAAATAGGATTTTTTTTCAAATGAAATAATGTTTGCAAAGTTCATCTCAGTTTACTGATTGGCTATGGTTTTAAAAACAATTTTAAAGTATGAAATATATTTTAATTTATCTATATCGCGCGGAGCTCGATTACGGAAAATTATTCCGTTTGCCCTTAAAACAAAATAAAGAGTTCATCATTTTCTTACTGGTAATATCCATTAAAAAAATTCCCTATGAATAAATAAATAAAATAATATAAATAAAACATAAATTTAACAGACATGTATAAACTCTGAAATTATCAGAATATAAAAGGATGCCGTAAGTAGCAAAATTTTGGTTAAATAACTCTTAGCATGCGGCTAATAAGAAAATATCGCTTTTGATAAATTTCAAAAATTTATTTAATTGCATAATTCGTATTTCCCATTCGAAAATTATTTTTTACTGTAAGTGAGAAATCTAAAAAATTTATTGCATATAAAAAAATTATTAGTTTTCAATTTAAAAAAAAAATGTTTTCACCTATATTCTTTAACCCGGGAAGCCCGGGTACGATCCCCTAGTGAATACAATAGCTCATTCCAATTCCCAAGATAAGAAAAAATCTTTCTCTAACCCAAGTAAGTAGAAAGTGATATACATACAAAATACAATAAATAAAATAAAAAATTAAATTAATTAACAGTAATCTTAATTAGTCACACGCTCATTAACGTCAGAAACCTGGCAACTCCCTTTCTTGATTTAAGTTATGATAATTTTCTTTTTCATATATAATTGAAACAAAATCTTGAACTTTTCGTAATTCTCGCATTTAGCGAAATGTTTCGGTAAAAGCTCATATAAACGTTTAAAAGCATATTTCGAGCTTTTACCAACTCATTTTGGTAAATGCTAGGATTTACCGGTAAAAATTAGGATTTGACAGACTTCAGGATTTGACAGTAACTTATATAGGCATTCTCACATAATTTTGACTTTTAAGTCCCTGAATATAAATTTTTATTTTAGTATATATTCTTGCATTTTTTTATTTCTTATACTGGAAAACATCCCATTGCATGACTGTATAACAATATTAACGAGATAAATAAGTTTTGGATGATGTTGGGGGTCCAAATATACCATGAAATTCCTATACCGTCCCGTGTCCCTGATGCGATTTTTAAGTTTGAAGCTGTTTTTATAAAATTGTTTCAGTAAAAGTTATTCGTTGTAATGTTCTCCCAAACTAGGACTACTGTTTTATATAAATATGTGGCAAAAAATTAACCTGCACACATTTTTAGGGTTGTTATTATTTTTTTAACTCTGTACCTGGATTTTAGATTCCTTACCGTCCCCCTTGCTAAAATTATACAGAAAATCACTTCAGATGCAGCCACAGAATTTTTGTCAACTTTTTGCTCTTGAAGAAGTATACTAGAGAAAGAATGGCTAAAATTCTTAGACAGGAAATTTATTGCAGAATTTAAATCAGCATTCAAATATCAATTTCAAGCATCGCGACTTTATTGCTAGTCTTACCGTCCCCAAGGTTTATTCCTGCACTTTTCGAGGTAAATTAATTATTATTATTATTATTTAATCCAATGTAAATAACTGTTTCTAAAAATCAATGAACATCGTGGCTGTCACTTAGTCTTAACAAGATTTGCCTAAAAATAGGTGGTAAGTTACCTTACCGTCACATCCTTACCATCCTTTTTATTTTCCTTATCGTCCCTTTTTTCCCTTACGGTACCCTTTTTTTTTTCCTTACCGTCCTTTCTTCAACACCAAAATTATACCAAAATTGTGTACTAAAAATACTACATTGTTATTATTTCTTATTTGAATGTCCTGTGGGTACTATGCAAATTCATTATAAGTAAAAATTTAGAAGAAAATAGAAAGTTTTAGTGGTAAAATTGTAAGGAAAATTAAACTCGCAAGTTTAACTTAAACCTCAGTTGAATAAAAAAAATCTTCGCTGCTGACCATTTTTTTCTTTATTTTGAATCATTAAGGCATTCGTCTATAAATTTAAATGTTATTTTATTAAGTTTAATTTCGCCAGATTTTTATTCCTGAAAGTTAAATTTTTGAGAGAAGGCCTCATATATTAAGAATCCATATAGCAGCCTATCTGTTTTTCCCTATTGTCCATATTATCGTTGTCTCTTGAATAGTAAACAAGTTTTGTGGGACGTTTAAAATGTCTCTTTTTGCCCCAAATAATTTTAGTATCTGAAGTCATTTTTTTCGTCTATTAGTTTCTATTTAGAGCATTTTTTGCAATGACAAAAGCCATTAATTTAATTAGACTATTTGGGTGCATCTCATTCGAATACATCAAAAAAGGACATTTTACTATCGCTGTAAAATCGCAAGCATGAAGCTAATGATCAAACACACATCCATTAACCCTTTTTTTTATTCATGTTTTTTCTAAAACGGAAAAAACATGCATGCGGATGTAATCTTAAGATAAAGGAATAGAATTATAAAGGGGTTAAATAACAAATTGCTTCTATATTTAGTACGTCATTTCTTTTTTTATCTTAACCCATTAACTGCCTGAACTGTAAGATAAGGGGTCTTCAACTTTTTTTACGTTTGCCACCACAAATATTAAGGGGTCTCAGGACTCTTAAAGCTTTAAAATTTTCGAAATTTTAATTTTTTTATATGTTAAACTCCTATCTTTTCTGAACATTTTGATATAATTGTTTCCTTGAAATTCCTATTAGAACTGAAGTTATGGCTTTTACATTTATACACGTTCAATAGCTGAAGCGTCGTTTCGGAAACGTTGAAGCCATTTTTCTCCAAATGACGTTTTTGGGCATAACGCGCACGGTTTCTCAAAAACTTATGAATATTTTTTCATGAAATTTTCAAAACATATGTTTCATGTTAGTCTGTATAAACTGAACCTAAAATTTCCTTTTTATTGTTCAAAACAATATTTTTTGAGGTGATTATACTGTTGAAATTTTCTTAATTTTGCATTAGCTAAATACAACTTTGTATTAAAAATATAAAAAAGCTTTAAATACAAATTTATTTAGGTTCAGGGTAATTATTACAATCTGAAGTATAAGTAGGTAGCAAAATTTTCATTGTAGTTGCAACACTTATTTTGTAATCGTGCGCGTAAGCTGTTATGCCAATTTTTTGCTCGAAAAATGTCTAACAATTTGGAGCCCCCTGTAAATGCTAATTCTGCATCTTATAATTTTTCAAATACATGAAATGAAAGAACATACTTATATATTTTATTCCAATCAAAATTGTGTCTTAAAATCAAATACATTTTAAGATATTAAATGTTGAAAATGGTCTTTTTTTTTTCTTTTTTTCCAATTTTAAGAGTCCTGAGACCCCTTAAAAGATAAACAACCCGGACATCCCGGCTTATAGAATATTAAATAAAAATCATGCATTTGTGACATCATAATTCACTTTCATATTTTAACAGAATAATAAGGCTACTATAATTTGTGACTCGCGCTATAGCCAGCATATACGTCAGGACGCATTGCCGTTATCATTATCTTTTTACGCGTGAAAGTTTCGCACTGGTACTCCATTGTGAAATTTGGTAATTTTTGAAATGCAATATTAGAAAAACGGCATAATCATTAGATTTGAAATTTATATCAAGAAAAATACAATTTTTTACCTTTCTAACACAGTGTGTTTAACCATTTTCTGAGAAGTACTTTTCGAGCTATTAATTTTTTCAATAACTTCAAATGTTTCATTTTCCGAAATTAATCTGTGGCAACGATTAGCGAAAAAGCCAGTCGTCAGTAACGCATAGCCTTTTATTAAAGAGGATAATCATCGCTTTATTTAATGTTCAAACTTTCTGCAATTAATCAAAGGAATTTTTTAATTAAAAAATAGTGCCATCTAGATAGTTAATTTAAATTTATTTTTAACGGTGAGAAAACGCACCATTAGCAGGTAATGGGTTAATAAGTTTGAGGAGCGGGAGGAGAAGGTTAAAAAACATCGAAATAATTAGAATTTAATAAAATCAACTGTTTTATTGTTTTGCAACTGTCCTCGTTATAGGGGTTTTTTAACTACTAGGGGGCTCTGCCCCCTACGAGCTACGCTCGCCAAACCCCGTTCAGGCGCACCAAAATCCAAAAAGCACACTAATTTGATCGGCTTTAAAAATATTAAATTAAAATTAAAAAAAAAAAAAAAAAAAAAAAAAAAAAGTAGCGATTTCTCTGTAAACGGGTTTCCATTCGTTTTCCTTGAATTGGGGATTTTTAAGACCAAATTTGCTGCTGATAAGAGATACAATGGCTGTTTTCGTATTTAATTAAAAAATTAGTTAAATATTTGAAAATAAGCTAATGTAAAAGGAATTAAGTAAACAGTGCCATTGTCTCCCGGTATTTTTTAACAGCGCTATAAGATAGCTCTTTTAAATAATTCATTTTAAATGTATCGTTTTAAATCTGACGTAATTTACACCAAAGTTTTATCTCTCTTATTAATATTCAGGTGAAAATACTTTTGTTGTTAGAAGGAAATATTACTTGCGCTGTCTTCGAATTCACGATAAGAGCTGAAATGATTATCTCAAAATTTCTCGCGCAAATATATTTTTTAATTTTAATTGTTTTGCCATATTTTTGGGCATTTTAAATATGGCGTAATTTCCTCCATTTACAAGTTTTAACACATTTTTTTTTTTTAACATTTTGTTTCGCTTTTAAAATTCAAGTGTAAATATAGTTCTTATGACGTAATTTTCCTGCTTTTAACATGTAATCATTTAATTTTAATTTTAAAGTTTTTTTCTGTTTATAATAGTCACGTGTAAATAAATTTTTAATTTGAAGTAAACATTATTGTTTGCGCTGTTTATACAATTGGCAACAGTTTAAATTAATAATATTTTCTAAATTATCTCTCTATTCTAAAAAAAAGTAACTACCGCTGTCACCGCCGCCGGTTTTTTGTGACAGGAGGTCTTTTTTCGTTAATATTAAGAAAAATAATGCATACAAAAATATGAAAATCGGTGGTTTTATACAGAAATGTTTGATAAACACGCTGATGCAGACAGTTTTCAAATCGAAGAATTATTTTAAGAGATATTTAATGCTAAAAATGGACAAAATCGTTCCACTAAAAAAGTTTTACAGCAGCAAAAACTATACATGGCAGTGTAATCATTTTTAGATCATTTTATGCGTTAGAATTTGCCAGAGTGCAGATTGCATTAATTTTTTTTATTTTGACTCATTTTTTGAGGTGTTATTTCTATTTTAAATTCATATTTACAGTCACATTACACTTATTACATAAAATGAACACAAAATAATATTGCAAAACAGTTTAAATTTAAAAATTGCGCTAGACATTTATTTGATATTTTGAGAGGATCTTTTCAACTATTTTTCTTAGGAAAGCGCAAATAATATTTCTTTTCTAACAAAAGTATTTTCACGTGAATATTTAAAAGAGAAAGAATAGCTTGGTAAAAATTACGTCAGATTAAAAACGATTAATTTAAACTGTCTCATTTAAAAGAACTTTCTTTTCGCTTTGTTAAAAAATACCAGGAGACAAAGACTCTGTTTACTTAATTTCTTTTATATTAGCTTGTTTTGAAATGTTGTTACACGTGTCTACGTCCTCAAGTTATTTTTATTTCGACGTTTCATTTCTATTTTTATTAATGTTGTACTAATTTATTTGTTCTTTCGTTATTTAAAATAAAAATTATGTCAATTTGCATAATTTGGCGATTTATATAATTTGGCGAAATTTGTCGACGGGATAATCAAGTAGTACCGCAGCGGATTTGGCGTTAAAATTCCCCAATCAAAGAGAAATTAATAGAAATTCGTTTATTGGGGGATCGCCACTGTTTTTTTTAATTATAATTCAATATTTCGAAATCTTTTTAAAGCCGATCAAATTAGCGTGCATTTAGAGTCTGCGGTGTCTGGACGGGGGTTGGCGAGCGTAGCTCGTAGGGGGCCGAACCCCCTAGTATAAAAAATACCTCTTGAAATGCTGAAAATTTGAATTTAAAATAGAAATAAAACCTCAAAAAATGAGTCAAATAAAAAAAAATAAATGCAATCTGCACACTGGGATCTTATAACGTATAAAATGATCTAAAAATGATTAATTTCTCATGTAATGTTTTTTCTCCAATAAAACTTTTTTAATAGAACGATTTTGTCCAACTTTAGCATTAAATATCTCTTAAAATAATTCTTCGATTTGAAAACTGTCTGCATCAGCGTGTTTATCAAACATTTCTCTATAATACCACCGATTTTCATATTTTTGTATGCAACAGTTTTTTAATATTAACGAAGAAAGGCCATGCTTAAGCATTCAAATTAGATGCCGATCTACCGGGAATATCTACGCAGATTTTCATTGGTCCATTTCCAAATCAAAACTTTTTTTTATATAGAGAAGGATTTATTTTGTGAATAGATAACAAAACAATATAACAATATAATGTAAGAATAATATTAAATTCACTATTGAAATTAAACATAATAATAGTCTTCCATTCCTTGATATAATGTTAACAAGAACAAATCAATGTATCGACAGGTCTGTTTTCAGAAAAAGTATGGCTAAGCACACTACCATAATGCATGTTCTCCATCTACCTATAAAATTTCCACCTACAGATTTTTCGTAAACCGGCTTTTCTAGTAGTCGTCCCCGTTTAAACGAATATCTGCGGTTCCAGAAATAATATTCGATTAAGCGGGGTATTTGATTAAAGGGGGAATCACAACTGCAATATTTAATGCGTAATAAAAAGGCAAAATAATCATCTACGGTTATTTAATTAATAGCATAATAAATCGTTAACAGAATAACATAAACTAAAATAAATACAAATGCTAATATAAAGTAAATACGTATTAATTTAATGTCAGTACATACATTATGATTTACATCACACTTAATGCAGCTCGCTTGAATTTGGTCAAAACTTTGCTACTTCTAATTTACGTTACTTATACTGCCTTAAAAAATCGTTGAAAGTGGTTTATTTAAGTGGAATTTGAAAGGAATAATTATCGAGTTATTTTTCGAATGAGTGCAAAATATTACAACTACCATTTCGAGTGACGGCACATTGCCATTAAAGCCTGGTTAACAGCAAGAAGTGATGGTGGGGAGATCAAGGTGGGAAATCATTTGACCTGTGCATTATACACCTGCTGGCCGAAATCATTGCAGGAGGAACTGAAAATTTGTTTTAAGCCTAAAGGAACCGAAAATGACAAAAGGTGGAAGGAAGTTCCAGCTAAAACGTGCTTTCCGCGCCTATTTTCAAACATCGGTCACACAGTTGTTATTCGATTAAGCGTGGACGTTCGTAAAAGGTACTTGGTTTAAGCGGGGAAAAATAACATAGAACCAATGGGAATAAATTCGGTTCCGGAAGATTCTATTCGAATAAGCGGGGTATTCGATTATCCGTGACCCGATTAAGTGGGGAGGACTGTACTGAAAATAATTTGAATAATACATTGGATAATATTCGTAGAATTGCTTATGACAATGGTTTTAAAGTTCAACATATTAATAAATTAATTGTGGATATTACCAATAATAAGAAACGTGAATATAAATTTGATTCTCAAAAATACAAACTTTATTTTATTCAATATTATCCATTTTTTTTTTTTTTTTTTTTTTTTTTGAGAAATTAAAATACAGTCTTAAGCATTGCAATATATGCTGTAGCTAAACCACCTCCGCAATTAAAGAATATCATTTGCACTAAAATTGACCCACTTAATTTTGAAAATTATTCAGGAGTATATGGGTCAATGTTTAAAACTTGGACAATTTGCTTCCACTGCCAATAATATTTCATTAATTATACTAAAACCAAAAAATGAAAAATGTAATATATAGTAACGTTTGTCATAACAATTACCAATGAAAAATGGATATATAATGATATATAAATAATTAATTTTAAGCTTTAAACAAACGAAATCATCATTTCAGTCCCTTTCCCCAGATATAAATATCCAATATTAAATGTATGCTGTAAAAGTTTCTATAAATATTTTTAACTTTTGCTATTATATATTTATGCCTATATATATATATATATACAATATGGGAAAATATAATTCTCTTTTATTAGTACAGATTGTATAGTAAAAGTAAATATATTTATCCCTGAGGTTGACCCTCATCTCAGTCCCTCTAAACACATATTTAGGTTAACGGGTACTAGGTGGAGCCGGCAGAATTATTTCCATTGCAACAGCAACTAAAGTTCAACTAGCCCAACATGGATTCTGTTCATTATTGTTCATTTCTGTTCATCATTTCTGTCTGGATTCATGTCATTTCCAGTTGTTCTTTTCTTTGTTTCATATTTAGAAATATTTAGTTTTTGTTCTGAATAGGGGTGAGCATTTTTTTATAGTGTCATTCATTTCCCCATATTTAACTTTTTATTTATAAAGAAAAAGCTTATTGAAACTTTATTTATGTAACATACAAAAGTCACATGACATATTAAATAATTTACATGTGTGCAAAAGGATTCAACAAAATGGCTGTGCAGCTGTTAAGACAAATATCACATCATTCCCCATCATCTCAGTCCCAATTATTAGACACTGATTATGATCTTAACAGACACTTTTTTCCATAAAAGTTTATTCTTCGCATAAAATATGCATCCTTAATCTCAAAACACTACAGCATTTAAGTGACAAAACATGTATCATAGTATATAATTGTATGTGGCAGTTTGTACATTAATTTAAAAAAATAAAAATTTTGGAATGAAATTGTCCGGTTTTCAGATATTGACCCGTGTGAAATACCATTTATTAGAGCAAGTGGACCAAAGAATTAGTATATTGGCATGACTAGCAGGAAATTTAAGTAAAGAAAAAGGAGCATGTACTTGATATTAAATATAATAGAAAAACCACGGCCTCGATTATTTAAAAAAGAAATTATCCAAATAAATTTCAGAAAGTAAGATAATTTATCCCCCCAATCTGTATTATTCATCCATTATAAGAGAATCCATAGAGATTCTAACACGTAAAAACTCCATATATAATGATGCAGCATCATTTAACTTATCAAAATTGTGGTTCGAGTTACTCAATGGTTGCGGAAACAGAAATAAACATCCAAGTAAAATAAATAATAATAATAAAGCGAGTTACATGAAAAACTGAATGATGGCATTTCAGATTTTGCATCATAGATCGTGCACTTTTAGGATATTTTTATTTATTTGTTTTGTAAATGACTCGGGTAGAGTCGAAACATGTAAACAGTCGAATAAAACTATTTTACTGTTTTTAAAGTTTTAATCTTACACCTTTTAGCAATTGGAATTAGTATATTATTCATTTTGTGTGTGGTGTGTGTGTGTTTTCGTTTACGAAACAACTATAAAATTTAAATATATTACCTCACTGTGCGCTTATTTCTATGTTTAAGCACCTATTTTGAATTTCTTCTTCCTTTACTTTATTCAAAATTGCAAGCATTTGCGATTAGTGTTTAAACGGAAATTTTTTAGCTACAAAATTGACACAAAACGTTCTGCATTATGCGTCAGATTTAATTATCTAAAGATTGCTTTCAAATTTTTTGAAATTCGATTAGAAAAATGACTCCAAATTTAAATTCTAATCACAAAAGTTAAATTTTAACTACTTTAAATGATATGGATATGTAAGTTTTCTGCGTATTATTTCCATCGAAAGACTTGAAGTTGTACCGATGTTCTCAGACTGGTCCAAGAAATTTACAGAGACCGGCTCAGTGTTAGATAAAACATGGAGTGGATAAAAAATAGTGTCAGAGGAAAACGTCGATGATTATGAACTGGATGCGTTTCGTCAAAGCCGCCTCAAGACTACAAGCCAAACACAAGGTTTCGTGACGTCACGACGCGGGGCTTAGATCAGCCGTGGAGAGCACATGCGTTATTAAAACATATTAATTCTTTCCTCTATATTTCAACTTATTATCACAGCATATGGGAAAAAAATAAAAACTTATAGTTTAAAGACGCTAATTAAGTGCTTTTTAATCAATTTCGATCACTCGAAACAATAATAATAACGATAACACAAAAACAATATTCATGAAATAATACCACTGTGTCAATGAAAATGTGCATCAGAATTAAAGGTACATTAAAGAAAATTCTTTCATTAATGAAAAGAAAATCTCAAGTATTAAATTTATTTTAGTAGACAGTTTCTATTATTTATTCTACTTTGGAATTTAGAAATAATATCAATTATCTATTTGGTATATATTCAAAAACAAGACATTATACATTATTACATACATATATATATGTAAATATAAATTTGTAGTTTAAACACATAAATCGAATTATTTTGCTTTCAGTTATTTCAAAATAAATAAATAACAATAAGTGTGCCAATCAAAACCCACATTTAAAAATTAAATTAAAGTGGAAGAAAAGTGAATGTTAAATGAAAACAAATTCAAGTTGTGTTATATTTTTATTTTAATCGGGCTTGAAATTATACAGTAAATATCCTATTAAATATTTAGTGATTTGAAACCTGCATATAATAAATAGTAAAATTAAAGTATACATGAAATTAAGTATTCTTATAAATAAATTTTCGTACTGTAAACTTTACTTATCAGAAATGGGTAATTTTCACATAAAATCCATTAAATTAAAAACCACAAAACTGTCATAATACTAAAACAACACAAGTTCATGAAACAGAAAATTATTATTTAGTTTTGTATTAGTTTGATATATTATTTAAGGTATAAGCAATAGATTTTTAAAAAGTGTATTGACATATGAAGAAAAAAATAAAAGAAAGAAAGAAAAGACTTTCATCAATTGGAATTAAAATATTCCTAATTTATGTTCATTTTCCTCGAATGTTTAGGTAATAGCTGATAAAAAAAAAAACATCGAAAAACACAAAAACCTTCCACAAATATAAATATTTCATTTCCAAAATAATGTTGTGTGGGTTCTTAAATGTTTGTTCACATCTTTTAAGCTTAAAATAATCAATTTTTATGAGATGAAAAGTATTTCCTGACTAGATCTAAAAGTAAATTTATAATTATAGAATAATAATTTTATTTATTGTTACTTTTAATTAAACATTAAAATGTATATGAAAGCACATAGGATTTTTGCGAAGAAGGTGTGTGTGTGTGGGGGGGGGGGGGGGGGCAACTACTGTTTTGCATAAGGGTACTAACAACCATTCCTCTAGTCTTGTAAATAAATTGTTTACATTTGTGGCAAAAATAGGGAGATTCAAAAACATTATCCCCATAGCTCTGTTTACGCAGTACATAAGCATTTATAATTTAACAAAAAATTATAAAAAGAATTTTTATTAAGATAGCAAACGTTTAAGATTATAAAACAACAATAAATTGATACATGTATATCGATCGGGGTTTGCTTTAAAAGAAGTAAACAACATAAAAATGCTATGTATTCACAGCGACTTTTATGAAAATTTCTGAACAAATTAGAAAGAGAGGATGGCGTGACAAAATACAAATTAAATGATATAAGTCTTGACACGATTTAGGGTTGTTTGCCATTTTAAGTTATTGGTCTATGTGGAACGAAACAGAACTACAATAATATAATTTCGTTTTGAGACATGGTATTATTGATAGAATCGTACTAGGATTTGCTAGTTAATTTATTTCAAAGAAATTAAAAATAAAAGATTTTGAACACAAGAAATAAAAATTGTGCTGATAGCATATAAATATAATTTGAAAATAAAACTTACCTTGAAAAGAATATGTTATCAGGCTGAGTAAAACACACGTGCACGTAAAATAGAAAGATACAAAATTCAAATGTTCGGGGCTGGCGCGTTGGCAGTTAGCCAGCCCCGGGCTGTGACGTCATACGTGGGGGGATGAAGGGCGTGTCTGGCTTGTAGTCTTGAGGCGGCTTTGGTTTCGTGCAACCAATGGTACACATATTGTTGGCAAAAAAGCCACCTCTGCTTTGCGCAGTAGTCACGCGCGCTAATATTTAGATATTAAAACTGATTTTTCTTAGTAAAACAATCAAATATAATAATATAGGTAAATTTCTTACCTTTATATTTCTTGCACAGCAATCCTCACATGACAATTTTGGCCCTGTAATCCAGTACAGGTGCCCTTTCATCCGATATAGTTACTTTGTCGTTGCACTATAGTGTATTTAAAAAAGGTTGTGGTTTTAATATTTTTTTACATATGTGAATTAAGTCCATTGCTGAGACTGATTTCTTTCCTTATATTAAACATATATTAAATCACTAGCTTTACAGTGTTAAATTAATTAATTTTACATCTATATTACGCTGCGTTTTGCAGCAGCAATTTTATACATTTGACATGTTCAATGATTAAAGTCAACGGAACAACTGAATTAATAATAATAAAGTTTTTGAGTCATTTTGAGTTCTTTTTTGGTAGTGACGTCAAACTCTTGCTTTATGCGTGGGTTGATATAAACATTTTTTTATTTATGGCTGTAATTGTTAGTTTTCGATTAATATAATTCTGTTAATGTAAAAAGTTTGCTGATTGAGGGTAGAACGAAAGTATAGGGCAAAATATTTTTTTCAGCAAATAATTTTCTAATAGCAATTAAAAGTTGTCTTTGTATGTTAACAATAAAACTATGAAGTTTTTTCGTTCTAAATTAATATCTTGAGGTGCCGCACGAGCCTTAAAAATAAGGATTTTTTTACAAAAAGTCCAAATTTAACATAAAATTATAATTTTTTTCACTGTTTTATTTTCACATTTTTTAAATCAAATTTTGTTTTTAACAGCAATCTATAGATGTTTCTTTACTATAACAACAATAATATTAAGTTTAATTGATGTAAATTTATGCATTAATTTTCTGAAAAAGTGAAATAAATGAGCTTTTTTTCAAAAAAATCAACATGTAATATCAGTTTGAATTTAACTGTTGTAATTACTTTTTTGCTCACAAATAGTTGTTCAAACACAGTTTTTTAAATAATACAGTAGCGCTCAAAAGTATTTTGACAAAGATAATAATTTACTTAATTGTTTGTTTGTGTTTATGACGGCCAATTATCAACACGTGGGATATAGGCTCTGGAGGGGGAGTGCCCTTCGTGGGGGTCTTTCTAAGGGAACCCAACCCGTATTTACGCATGGGAATCCACGGTTTCGAAGAAAACCACGAAAACTCCGAAACGGTTAGGCCGACGGGCGCGACTGGGTTCGAACCCAGCACCTCCCGTCTACCAGCTTCGAGAGCAGAACCTCTCAGCCACTGGTGGGGCCAATTTACTTAATTGAAAAGAATAATAAAATACAAAACACAATCATTTATTTATTTAACCACATTCAATTTTTTAATTTTAATAAATTAACAATAAATATTAATAATATTAATAAAATTATATATATATATATATATATATACTATATATGAGGACCCCAGAAGCCAAGGGGTATAAGTGACAAAATTAAAAAAATTGAGTTAAGTGCACAGGCTATCTGGAAATAAGTCTATTTGTTTGTAGGTAAAGAGATATAAGTGATTTTTTTTAATTATGCGCTGAGTTCTAGGGGTCAATTACTTAATCCCTTTTTCGAAACCGTGAGACGCCTAAGGGGTATAAGTCCACTTGTATCCGTTGAAGACCACATAGCTGAACCGTGGCCAACAAAATACAAGGCCAGTTCATCACTTTTAAAACCCCACAAGCATTTGATCATATTTAAACGGCGATTGACACAAAAAGACGAAGATGTTTCTAACAAACGGTTGCGAAACATAGTAACCAAAAAGGAAGAAACAGTTTCTGGCGTACCATCTCACGATGAAAGAGGACGAAAAGAACTGTCGAATAAAATTCCACAAGACGGTATTGAAGTCATCAAAGAACACTTAAACAAGTTTCCCCGATACACAAGCCATTATACTAGAGAAAAGACCCCAAACAGTGTCGCCAGTGGGCTACTTTTTTTAAATTCAGATTTCTTGATTGGCACCACTTTTCTGAAATGGTAAAATTCCCCTTGTTTTCGCCTTAATTAATATGTCATTAAATAAGGCGAATTTTACTATTTCAAAAAAGTGGTGCCAATCAAGAAATCTGAATTTAAAAAAAGTAGCGACTGGCAACACTGCCCTCAACCGTAAATACCTGAATCCCGGACTCAATTTAAAGGAGGTGTACAAACTCTATGTTCAGTTTTGCTTTCAAGAAAAACGCGTAGAGCCAGTCAAGGAAAGTTCCTATACACTGTAAAAAAAAAAAATAATAAATAAAACGACATTTTTACAGTACAAGGTACTGTTCATCTCGCTCACAAACTCAATCACAGTAAATGTACTGTATTTTTCTTTGGTTTCCTGACTATATTAAAATGGAAAATACAGTAGTTGCGTAAAATTAATAGCACAATGTCCTGGCAATTTGGACGCCAGCAGTTTGTGCTTAAAAAAATGCATCCAAATTGCCAGTACATTGTGCTGTTAATTTTACGCAACTACTATATTTTCCATGTTAATATAGTCAGGAAACCAAAGAAAGATACAGCACATTCACTGTGATCGAGTTTGTTCTGGCAAATCTACAGTGGTTTTTTTACAGTCTAGACACATTTTTAACACCCATTTTAATCTTAGTTTTCACCGACCGCGGACTGATACACGTGTTATGTGTGACAAGCTACAATTGAAAATAGATCATAGAAATGCAGATAAGAAACAACAAGCAAAAGCTCAAAGGGAACTACATCTTCGCAAAGCAGAAGCTGCCAGATTAGTCAAAGACGCATTCCACAATTTAAAGGATGATTCAAAGGTCGCGTTATGCTTTGACTTGTAAAAAATCACGCCAACTCCACATGTAACCGATTCAAAGGACATTGAACATTCACATTTTGAACATTCATAACCTTGAAAGCGAAACTGCCCACATGTACATATGGCATGAAGACCAGGCTTTTCGTGGTTGCAAAGATATTGCATCCTGTCGCTTGAAGTTCATAAAGACTCTTCCCTCTCAAGTCAGGCATATTACAGCTTTTAGTGACAATTGTGGAGGACAAAATAAAAACCACTTGATTGTGAAGTTCTGGCTGTACATCATAAAAAATGCACACATAGAAGCAGTCGATCATCGCTTTTTGATTTCAGGACACTACTACCATGAATGTGACCAAGAATTTGGTCTTATAGAAAGCAGAAAGAAAGGGGATAAAAGGGATCTGTGTGTTCCAAAGCACTGGGCTCAACTTGTTAATAATTCCAGCAAAAACTTCACTGTAAAAGTGCTAAAAGATGGAGGTTTTATTAATCGAGTCACTTGCACCATTCTTTATAAAGTCAATGAAAGTTATCCGAAATCTGCAGTGGCTGCATTTTGAGAAGAAAAACCTTCACATTATTCTACAAAGAAACTGCTGATGGTGATTTAGAACCTTTTCACGAGCTAAAGGTGAAGTTCAGTCGTGCCCGAAGATGCCCTAGAGTTCTGTGCGAGTTTTCCATAGCACAAGAAAAACCAGAACTCAAGTACCTTAAGTTTAAAAATCTCATTGAACTGTTGCAGTTTATACCATCAGTGTACCACGCTTTCTACCGAGATTTTTCTCACCAAGTGGCAACAGGATACACTGAAGCCCTGCTCGTTTCTGAATATCAGGCTTATGAGCCTAATCGTACTTATGAAACTGTTGAGGATGAGATAATATAGATGTATTGTTCCCATGTTATCAGTAGAACAATATTGTTTCATATTTTCAAACTTTTTTGCGTCATTTTTTCCCTTTTAGAATTTACTTTCTTATGTGCTAAATAAATGCATTTTAACTGTTAAAAAATTAAAAAATTTCAATATTTCAAAACTTATATTAGAACAAAATTTTTTCCTTTCATTTGTATAAACATTGTTCTTAAATATTTTATCAATTTTTTTTATTTCATGATCTTTCAATTTTAAAACAAAATTTTGTCCTTTCATTCATTTGTATCAAAACTGTTCTTAAATTTTACGTAAAGTCATTTTTTTATTTCAGAATTTTTCATTTCTTGTCTATCGCTTGGAAGTCAAAGGGTACAAGTGCTGAATGATGATCAATATTGCTTAATTATAAATTGAAAAAACCCTTTACTCCACTTTTTCTTTTACAAATATTGAAATAAGAGATCAAAGACCACTAAGAAGTAAGCAACAGTTTCATATTCCAAGTCGGTCAATTACAGTTGATGCTTAACTTTGAACTCAATTTACTCGAAATCTGAATTTTGCCACTTGTATCCCTTGGCTTCTGGGGTCCTCATATATATATTTATATCTGAATTTTGTCGTGCTGTAACTCTCTAATTTTTGAACCGATTTGGATGAAATTTTTCATATGCATAGTACATACTAATGTCTCAACCAAGTTCGTTGGCCAGTTTCATCCGACATCTTGTTTCAAAATGGCTGGCATTGGAATTTTTGAAATTTTAGAAATTTTAGTGGCAAGAACTTAACTACTGGAAGTTCGTTACAATTTTCAAGTTGTTTGCCGAAAACCACGCCAAATTCCTTAGGACCCTTTGTTTTTCCATCTAATTCACGAAACAGGTGGCGCAAAGGTAATTCCTTTACGTGTAACAAACAAATCAGCCACTGCAGTGGCTTATTTAGATCTTTTTCTGTTAAAGCAATCACACCGTTATTAACTCCAGTGTTTGTGGCTGTCCCATCACACCCAATAGCAGTTACAGTTGCTATGTTCAAATGATTGTTACCATTAAAGTAGGCTGTCATGCTATTTTTTTATAGCTTCACCTGTTCCAAAAGCAGGGGTTACATGTCCTAGAAAGGATGAATTGGGCTCTTTTACTAAAGGAATATGTTCTTCGATGACCTTCTTTTTGTAAAACGTATTTACTTTTCTATCTTGCACAATTGTTTTATCTTTTCTTCCATCGAAAAACAAACCTATATTATCTCCAACTTGGTTATGGCTTCTTACTATCTCTTTTGTTCGATTTTTGACTCTCTCTCTTTGAATTTTCATCCTATCAATTACCTTAATGTTTTTTCCTCTGTAATCATTTCAATATCTTTAAGAACAGCACTTGCGATAGTCGTAGCAACTCTGTCTGAAACCCCAGTTCGGTCACAAGCACATGCTACTGTTGCAAGTGCTACGCGCATTTGCTCGCTTGTAGTTGAATCCAAAAAAGAAGTAGAGTAAATTTTGGGATTGTATATTAAGATTCCTTTAAATGTTTGCTCAGGATCTGATTGAAAGGCATCATTTTTAGCTTTTCTAGTAGCCTTAACTACTAATTTCTGATTGTAGTTATACTTTAATTGTTGCTGTATTACCAGTTGCTTCCTCTCTTCTCTTTGTGTTAAAATCTTGGAAATAACTTTATAGACTCCACTTATACATATTTTTCTCACTGTTCTTTGGTCAAGTAAAAAATCTTTCTCAAATTTTGGTACTTTTTTTTCTTTTTTCGCACTTACAGACAGAAAATTATTTGCACTTACAGGTTGCTACCTAAAAAAGACGTTTGCTTTCATTTAAAAATTTTACTGCAATAAAATCATATTTTTCTGTAACTTTTCTACCTTTTGATCTTAAAATACTTCTGTATTTATCGTAATAGGTTTTTCCCATTTCTAACAAGCGAGTGCGAGATACTACAGGAATAGATGCTGACGACCAAATAGAATCAACTTTCTCAATAAGTATATCAAATATTTCACTCACCGTTCGTTCTTTTGATGTTTTGTCTGGTTTCAGCTCATGTCGAATATAAAGATAATATTTCATACTGTCATAATAAGTTGAAAATCTTGTATCACTTAATTGTTTATGGTACCCAAAAATTGGGCATTCTAACATTTGTCTGGACTGAACTGGTCTTGACATTGCCATCACTCTAAAGATAAAGTATTAACTAATAAATTATTATACAAATATTCAAACTGACATATTCATAAACAAAACAAAATCCAGTAAAGAACAGCGTAAAAACATTTGTTGCTCAAACGATTCGTTTGCCTGCACTGACTGACGACAGAAACATGTGACCAGACCATTGCTACAGTTACATGCTCTCTTCCTCCTCCGCCACCCTACACCAGGCAATAATATTCCGCCTGAATCCAGGTCACTTCAAAACAAGTACTGTTCTCTATTTGACTATTAATTTTCAGAACTAAAAAAATGTTTTGCCGCGTTTTTAAGTTAAAAGTAAGGTTAATCGAAATGTTATTACGAAATACTGTTAAAATCTAAGAAAATGGAAATTAAAAGATGCAAGATTTAGTAGCATAAATATTAAAGGTATGCAGTATAAAACTGTAAATATTTACTCTAGTTTATGTGTATTATTTAAAAAATGAAAACAGACGTTTGGTATTTAAAATATATATATATATATATTTTTTTTTTTACTAAACCAAATTTATCAAAATTCGTAAAATCTACTTAAAAATACATATATTCAAGTCTTTTGCGGCACCTCGAAATATATTATGTTTGTTAAAATATTTTAACACTGTCTTAACAAAGGCATTAGACAACTTTTTATCTCTATTACATATCGAAATTAAAAATTTATTTTTTTCGTTTTACAATGATTGATTGCCGTTTAATCTATTTTGATAAGTATGAAAGAGTTGGCGTCCTTGAAAATTATGACTTTGATTTCTGTTTCGTTATTTATTACTCATCTGAGAGTGGTTATAAATCCATCACATATAGAATTTTTTAATGGATGCAAAGAAAACTTCAATATATACTCCTATTGGGGGATTGCAAAAGTTAGTGCCCAATTTCCGATGCATCGAGTTTCGAAGTGTAACCAAGTTGCTTTGAATGGTGAAATGCAGTCGAATTGTCAACATTATTATTCTATTACATTCTATATATTATTATTATAAACTCTCACAAATAAACGTGCTATAGTCTGTGGTGGCGAGTTTCGATTTTTATATCTCATTCGATTCGTCTAATTGAGCTAAGTAATTTGCTACCTCGCATATCAGCTATTGGGTTTTAATCCGGGAACTATTAATAAAAAGGAACTGACATATTCTTAAAATAGTTAAGCTTCAACTGTAACCGCTTTCGCAAGGGCTGATTACTTCCGGTGAAAACTTCCACCAGTAAATTTATATAGAAATTTTCTCCGTATTTACAGTCTTTATTAATTCAAAATTTCAGTCATAAATAATGGCAGAAACAGATTTTAATTTTTACTGGTGCAAGTATACTTTTGCGGTATCCAGGCCCATTGTTTCCGCCATATTGTGACAACCGGTGAAACAAACTTACTGATTTGCCAATCAAACTGACACCAGTAAAAACAAATAGAAGTTTTTACCATATTTGAGAGAAAATATTTCCCTGAATAAGATGCTTAAATAAGGCAAAATTCTCTATTCAATTTTACTGGTGGGAAGTTTTTCACCGGCGGTATTCAAAAGCTGTAGATCCGACTAAAAAAGAAGCCGCCATCTTGTGACAACCTCCTCAGTTACTTCAATCGCAACTCGTAGACAGTACACTGTATGTCTCTTCCTCTTTATTCGTAATTCCATTGTTTTAATAATGACAGGGGGCGCCGGTTCGAAGTTTAAAAATTTGTATAATGCGAGAGATGCCGAAAATCAACCAGTAACAGAAAATTCCTTCGCATGCAACCGTATGCAGACGTTCCGGAAGTTACGAAGTGACTAAAAAACTGACAAAAGAACCGACAATGTGTGGTTACAAAGATTTTTGCTCGTAATTCGGGAAAAAGTATTGACAGGATGAACAAAACCAGACCAGTTTTGGAAATGGGCTACTTTTTTAAAATTGAGATTTCTTGATTGGCACCACTTTTTTGAAATAGTAAAATTCACCTTATTTAATGACATATTAATTTAGGAGAAGACAAGGGGAAATTTATAATTTCAGAAAAGTGGTGCCAGTCAAGAAATTTAAATTTAAAAAAAAAAGTAGCCCACTGACAACACTGAACTAGACGAGGAGATCATAACTTGCGAAAACCTGCCTGTCAAGTAGCATACTAATATTTCATCTACAATTACATATTCTTATAATAACAGCAGTTATATAACCTTATAGTAGTTATTGGCAATGTTATGCCACTGTAAAACGATTTCTAAACTTAAATCGCTTTTATTTCGTTGAAGGCATCTGCTTTTTAGTAAACGAAATCTTGAACTTTGACCCAGCCTCCTGTCATTATAAAAACTATGCGAGGTATAAAATTACTAATCTCGATGAGGCAAATCGAATGAGAGTAGAAGGAAAAAGACAGTTCTGCTTCAGCAGGAGCCAAGAGCAGGGAGCAAGGATGAGTGACAGGTGGGCGGAGTCGAGTGATTGACAGGTGAAGGGAGATAAGAAAGTGATAGACAGGTGGGCGGAGTCGAGACAGACTGGCGCCAGCGCGTCATGCTATAGTAGAGGGGTTAAAACAAAGAAGCGATAATGAAAAGTGTGCTGTAAGAGAGGGGTTAGAACAAAGGATAATGTTAATGAATCAATTAAAGTATAATGAATTAATAAAAGTCTACTGTAAGAGAGGGATTAGAACAAAGGAAAATGTTAATGAGGATGATTAATGAAGGAAAGTCTGTTGTAAGAGGAAGGTAGAACAAAGGAATGATTAGGAATGATTAGAAAAGATCGCATGCAATTAAAAAATACTTACCACGGAGCAGCGTCGAGACACGTCCTACCTGTATGACATCTACCGGGCTAATGAACGAAGAAGCGTGCAACAACCGGTTTCATCTAGATAAGGAGCTTGCTTCTGATTGGACGAGAGACGAACCTAGGGGGCAGCACCATCGCTTTCCCCCGAGGGCATGAACACGAGCGCCCTCTCTTGAGAGGATGATTCACTTACCTGCGATGTCGTCATCCTATTTGAATAGATTAAAAAGGTTAATACATTTTATGAGTTTAACGAAAGAAGTTTTGTCATTTGCTAATTTCCGAAACATGCTTTTAAAAGCCGAATGAGGGAAATGATAACGATGTTTTTGTTTAATCATTATCATTGGAGACTTTTAGCCAGGATGATTAATGAAGGAAAGTCTGTTGTAAGAGAAAGGTAGAACAAAGGAATGATTAGAAAAGATCACATGCAATTAAAAAATACTTACCACGGAGCAGCGCAGAGACACGTCCTACCTGTATGACATCCACCGGGCTAATGAACGAAGAAGCGTGCAACAACCGGCTTCATCAAGATAAGGAGCTTGCTTCTGATTGGACGAGAGACGAACCTAGGGGGCAGCACCATCGCTTTCCCCCGAGGGCATGAACACCAGCGCCCTCTCTTGAGAGGATGATTCACTTACCTGCGATGTCGTCATCCAATTTGAACTGACTTAAAGAAGTGAATACATTTTATGAGTTTAAAAAGAAGTTTTCTCTATGAGTTTAATCATTTAACGAACACGTTTTTAAATTATTTTTTTCCATTTAGTCATTTGCTAATAAACCTTTTTTATTTAATAAGTTAATTTTTGTTAATACCTTATTTTTTCGAAACAATTTTACTAATCAAAAGAACGCAAATTAGTTAATTTTTTTATTTAGTCATTTGCTAATTTTCAAAACATGTTTTTCATTTAGTCATTGTAATAAAGTTTTAAATAAATTAGTTAATTTTCATTTAGTTATTTGTTAATTTCCGAACAAGTTTTTTTTTTCAGTAAGTTATTTGGTAATAAAACATTTTAATAAATTAGTTAATTTTTCTAAAAAATCTAAGTAAAATTTTTTCTCCGATAAATATTTTACTTAAATAGATTTTTAAATCTAATTTATTTTTAAACAGAAAAAGATTATCTAAGCATGACTAATCATGCTTAGATCATGCTAAAACATGACTAAATTCGTCGGAACAATAAACTTGTTCAACAACTTGTTAAGTGGATATTTCTAATTGTGATAATTTAAGTAGTGTGTTATTCGATAAAGTTAAACTTGATATTCGAAAAAGTGATGAAAGACACTTGTTATTTTAAACAAAATGTCTTTTTTGTTATTTTTTATACATAAAAATATTACTAACAAAAAAACTTAAATTTAAATGGTGTTACTTACTGTGAAGCATCTGCCCAGGACATCAACTGAAGGAGAAATGGTTGATGACAAAGCACAAAACAAGTGATGACGTCGTACTTGAAGACAACACAAGCGCCCTCTACCATCTAATACTTGTATGTGATTGGATGCGAAGATCACCTGACATGTGAAAGGAGTAGGCGGTGGAGGAGGGCGCCATTATGTCTGCATTCCTTGCATTCCCCGCCCACCTGTCAATCAACTGGCGCCAGCAAGACGGTACATGCTTCGACATGATCATTTCTTGCAGGCGGAGGGCGTCACTTCGTCTACTGGTATTGCCACAGGATGTCGTCATACCTGAAAGCTCGCTTCTGATTGGTTGTTAGCGGTCACGTGATCTGTTATCAGTGACCTTGATCTCTAATCAGTGACCTTCATCTGCAGGTGTTAGACTCCGCGCACATCAGTCGAGGCTTGGATGTGGTGGAGGTAGGTCGCATGTTTCACAGCTCCCGTTTACCGTACATTTGGCTTAATGCTATGCGGTACCTTATCGAACCTTTTACGGCATAAGATTGAGTAAAACTGCCGTTGAATTTTAAGCTTCTTGCTACTTTTCAATGAGTCTGCTTGTTCGAATCATCAAAAGCTTAGGGAAACTTCTTTCCAAAAGGTATGTAAATTTTTTTGTCTAATATAGTGTTTAATACAACAACAGTTTTAACAAACTTATAACGATCCTTTCAAAATGTGTCTTTGAATTTAATAATTTGCTTTATTTTTCTTCATTTAACCTAACTATAAATTTCAAAGTTCGCGTTTTCTGCATACTATGAATTCACGATTTCATTCAAAACATGTTCTGACATCAAATGTATTATTATACTCTAAGTAGTATATATTATACTCTAAGAGTATTATCATACTCTATTATTTCCAAAAATTTGTTAAACTCATTCGTCAGTTTCTAACAAAGTGTTTTAAAAAAACTAATAACAATTCTTCCAAATTTAGTTAATCAGTTGCTTTTTTAAAGTTGGAACTGGCTTGTGATTATCAAATTCATGAGTTTGTCTTTCTTAATGAATTTTGTTCGGTAGCTTGCACTTTCTTCAGGATATGTTTAACCATGACCAAAGTTATGTTCGAACATGTTTAACCATGTTCGGATATGCTCAAAGATAGTTCGAGTATATTTAATCATGCTCAAAATTAGTTGGGATATATTTAACAATGTTCGGATATGCTCAAAGTTTGTTCAAACATGTTTAACCATGTTTGGGTAGGTTCACATATTGTCAGGATATATGTTTAACCGTGTTCAAAGTCATGTTCGAACATGTTTAATCATATTCTGAGATGGATAACTATGCTTAAAGTTATGTTTAACCATGGCCAGAGACATGTTCTGAAACATTCCTTTCACTTGCATGAGAAAAGTATGTTATTTCAAAAATATTAACAGTTTAAGAAAAATAATGTTTTTTGCATGAACGTAAATTTAAGGGTAGTATCTATCTATATAAATGTTTAAGTAAAAGCATACATCCACGTCTACGTGTCTCTAAATATATGAAAGTTAAATGTTTATGTACGGGTTCTTGTGTAAAATACATATATAGATATATATATGTATATATGATGTATGTATATATATATATATATGTATGTATATATCTAACATACATATGTATGTATATGCATATATGTACATGTGTATATATATATATATATATATATATATATATATATATATATATATATATATATGTATATGTATATTTATATATATGTATATATATATATATATATATATATATGTATATTTATATATATGTATATATATATATATATATATATGTATATTTATATATATGTATATATATATATATGTATGTATAAAATTTATTAGTTTTAAAAATTATAGAAAGTTTACAAAGATGATAAAAAGTTTTAACAAAATTTAAAAAAGTTTTAACAAAAAAGTTTTACAAAAGTAAAAAAAAGTTTTAAAAAAAGTTTGTAAAAAAAAAAGGTTTAACAGAAATTTTTTTAACAAAGTAAAAAAGTTTTACAAAAAAAAGTTTTAACAAATGTAAAAAAAGTTTTAACAAAAAAAGGTTTTAAGAAAAAAGTTTTATAAAAAAAGTTTTATAAAAAAAGTTTTACAAAAAAAGTTTTAACAAAAGTAAAAGAAAAGTTTTAACAAAATTTAAAAAAAAGTTTGTAAAAAAAATTTTTTTTAACAAAAGTAAAAAAAAAGTTTTAACAAAATTTAAAAAAAATGTTTAACAACAAAAAGTTAAAAAGTTAAAAAAAGTTTTAACAAAAAAAAGTTAAAAAAAGTTTTAACAAAAAAAGTTAAAAAAAGTTTTAACAAAAAAGTTAAAAAGTTAAAAAAGTTTTAACAAAAAAAACGTTAAAAAAGTTTTAACCAAAAAAAAGTTAAAACCTTAAAAAGAAATTATAAATTAAAAGTTTTACAAAAGTTTTTAAAATAAAATAGTTTTAAATATGTTTTTTCAAATTCTGAAAGATTAAAAACTGTCAAAGTTATGAATGAACATGTTCGGATATGTTCAAATATAGTTCGGATTGTTTAAACATACCCAAAGTTATGTTCGAATTTGTTTAATCATACTCTGAGATGGTTAACTATGCTTAAAGTTATGTTTAATCATGATAAGAGACATGTTCTGAAACATTCTTTTTGGCTTGTATGAGAAAAGTATGTTATTTCAAAAAAATATTAACAGTTAGTTTTAAAAATAATGTCTTTTACATCAACGTAATATATATATTTTTCCTAAAATACTATGATGCAGAAGGTAGGCGCCACTCTGTCTGCATTCCTGACATTCCACCACGCTTCCTGTCAATCAAATGGCGCCAGGTTGTCTATAGGTATTGCCATACGATGTCATCATCCTCGTTTGCGATGGGGGAGGACAGCACAGTCGATGACGTCACACCTGCAAGCTCGCTTCTGATTGGTTGATAGCGGTCACGTGATCTCTTATCAGTAACCTTCATCTACGGGTGTAGACCCCGCACACGTCAGTCGTGTCTTGGATTTCGTCGATGAAGGTCGTATGTCCCTTAGCTCCCGTTTACCATACATTTAGCTTAGTGCTCTGCGGTACCATATCGAACATTTTACGGTATCTGGTTAGCTAAAGTTACCGTCGACTTTTCAGCTTCTTGCTATTTTCAATGAGTCTGCTTGCTTCAATCAACAAAAGGTATGTTTAATTATTTTGTCTTTTAAGTGTAATGTTTGTCTAGTATTTCTTAAAACAAAAAAGTTTTAACAAACTTTTAACAATCCTTTTTAAATGCATCTTTCAATTTAATTATTTGCTTTATTAAACTGAACTTAAAATTTCACACTTTCTGTTACTGTGAATGAATGAATTCAAAAGTTTGCACATTCTACATTACTTAATTCAAAACATGTTCTGTCATTCTCGATATTCAACTTATGTTTCACAAGTTTAGCTTTCCTTAGTTTTATATGTGATTTCATTTAAAAAACAATTGTTGAAAATAAACTCGAAAAAATATATTTTCAAACAGTGTGATTTGTTTAACATATTATTTCTAACAACAAAACTAAAAATATGTCATTAAAGTTAACCATATACTTTTTTCTAAATTAAAACTGACTGAAAATTCACTGTTAAAGGCGATTTTTGTCACGTAGCAATCCTCACTCATATGTTTGATAATTTATTTTAAAAATCTACTTTGGATATATCACAACCATCGTATATATCATTTTCAATATATAATCACATCTATTATATACATCACAACCAGTGCAACATAAATCAGTCGATTCCTATGTATGTATGTTAGTTTTCATCCTTTCAACAGCAGAGATGTTCATCATATGTTTTCAATAACTTAAATGTAAGTGTGACTACTAATTTATCTTTTTAACAATCTTTCTTAAAACAAAAAAACCTGTTGCTTTCGGTCAATAATAGGAAATATCATTCTTTAAAAAATTGCACTAAGATTTCGTTAGCCTTTAGACATGAAATGGAAATTGCATGTTTTTGTTATCTGTCTACAGAGGAGGGTGTCTGCAACCGTAAGATAAAGATCTCCTTATAGATTGAAAAGATTGCCTTGCTAAAGAAACATGCATGTAGGGTAGATCTCGTACAGATATTTCCTTCGATAAGGAAATGCTTGCTTATTGTACGACATCTCAACCACTTAAGTGAACGGTAGTTGTATATCAGATAGTAGATGTTTCACTGTTAAAAGCAATATAGCAACACTTACATGTAAAAAGAAAAAAAAACTAAAGTGACCTAATCATCTACCAATAAAAACGAAGGGATCTGATGTCATAAGTAGCGAATGAAATCACGGAGATGTGCAGTCCTCGGTATCCAATAGACATATTTTCAAATAATGTAAACTTAATAGAAAGGAAATATAAATATATATATATTTTTTTTAATCTTCATTTCCAAAATTGTCTTGTTTATATATCGGTAAAAAACTGATGTTGTGCGTGAGAGTTTGTTATTCGCAATGAAGAATTTAATTTTAGTCAGGTAAGAGTATAATTGTTGAATCTTTTTGTATTTTCATTTGTGATAAAAATATATATCTAATTAAAGATGGTTTAAAAATTATTACAGTTAAAGATATGCTTTTACAGAAAGTGTTTTACATTTAAAAGTGAATAAATCTGTTTTGAAAATAAGTAGTTAAAACTAAGATAAAAACAGCAATATTAACTATACTTATTCAATAGATCTTGTTTTGAAAATCAATGAATTCTGTTGATCTTAGAAAAAGAAATCGAATCTTTAACTATACTATTTTACAAAAGTAAGTGGTTTCAAATTCAAAATAAAATTTAAAAGAACTAACATGTTAAAAATATATTCAATTGAAAATCAATGAATTCTGTCAATCTGAGATTAAAAAAAAAAAAAAAAAATCGAATCTTTAACTATACTATTTGACAAAAATAAGTGTTTTCTAATTCAAAATAAAATTTTAAAAGAACTAACACGGTAAAAAATATATTCAATTCACACCACTTTTTTAAGAAAATAAAACTTTACTTCATAAGTCACTGAAATGTATTAGTTAAAATACTGAAACTAACGTGCATTCTTTTCGATAAAAATATATATATATATATATATATATATCAAATAAGTAGTTAAAAGTAAGATAAAACAACGGGGCCTCGGTGGCTCTGTGGTGAACGTGGTGAGTTAAAAATGTAAAGTCTGGTTATGTGTTTATGGGTTCGAAACCGTAATGGAATTGATACATTAGTAACCTGGATAGTTCTAAGATTGTGAATCCAACATAAATCGGTTGATTCATGAGTCTTCATCCTTTCTACGGCACTCAGGTCTTCATCCTATGTTTCAAATGACTTAAATGTGGGTGAGGCTACCAATTTTTGCTCTTTTTTCGTTATTGCAAAGCACAATATTCCACCACTTTCTTAAGTTTTCCATAGTTTTTCCAAAAACAGAGTTGTTCATTAATTTAAAAAAGTTCTTTTCTTAGTTTGAAAACAAAAAAAACTGTTTTCGCATTCAGCTTGTATTTCAGTTAACATTCATCCTTGACAATAATTAAACAAATTAAAAGATTAAGACTAACTTGCATTCTTATAAATAAAATATATATATCTCAAAATAAGTAGTTAAAAAAACTGATATAGAAAGCATATTCATATGATGAAACAACGGGTTGCAATAATGTGTCCTCTCCGAGCGAGATTTGATAATGATCAAGTATTCCACCTGTCCAGGAAAAGAAAAATTCCGGGATGTACTGATACAATCTATTTTCTTGAAAGGGAGTGTGTTGCAGTGTATGGGTTCAAAACCTGTAATTCTAAAGGTATGTTTTCTTTACAAAACCGTAATGTAATTTGTGTATATGATTCTTTGGATACTCAGAGAAATCGAATAACATTGGATGATGTTCCATATCATCCAAAGCATTCTTAGTGTGTATATGGTAACACAATGAGTTCGTGTCGTTGAAATTAGCTTTACATCATCTTTATACTCTTTTTAAAAAAATCATAGTGAAATTTATACATTAGAAGTTTAGGCAATTCTAAGATTGTAAATCCAACATAAATCGGTCGATTCAAAAGTATGTTATTTTTAAGCCTTTCCACAGCACTTAGGTCTTCATCTTATGTTAAATATGCTTTAAACTAGGTGAAGTCATTAATTTTCAACTCTTTTTCAGTGTTGCAAAGCACAATATTTCTCCTTTTTCCAAAAACAGTTGTTCATTAATTAAAAAAAATTCTTTTCTTAGTTCAAAAAAAAAACCGTTTTTGCATTCAGCATATATTTCAGTTAACAATCATCCTTGACAATAATTAAACAAAAACATTATTGTTAAAAACTAATTCGCGTTCTTTGATTAGTAAAAATAATTTATATTCTTTTAAATAATAATTAAATGAAAATAAATGTAAAGTTGTTTATTAAAAGCTTTATTTGAGAAAAAACTTGTTTCGGAAATTAACAAATGACTGAAAGAAAAATTAACTAATTTATTAAAATGTTTTATTACCAAATAACTTACTGAAAAAAAAAAAAACTTGTTCGGAAATTAACAAATAACTAAATGAAAATTAACTAATTTATTTAAAATTTTATTACAATGACTAAATGAAAAACATGTTTTGAAAATTAGCAAATGACTAAATAAAAAAATTAACTAATTTGCGTTCTTTTGATTAGTAAAATTGTTTCGAAAAAATAATGTATTAACAAAAATTAACTTATTAAATAAAAAAGGTTTATTAGCAAATGACTAAATGGAAAAAAATAATTTAAAAACGTGTTCGTTAAATGATTAAACTCATAGAGAAAACTTCTTTTTAAACTCATAAAATGTATTCACTTCTTTAAGTCAGTTCAAATAGGATGACGACATCGCAGGTAAGTGAATCATCCTCTCAAGAGAGGGCGCTGGTGTTCATGCCCTCGGGGGAAAGCGATGGTGCTGCCCCCTAGGTTCGTCTCTCGTCCAATCAGAAGCAAGCTCCTTATCTTCATGAAGCCGGTTGTTGCACGCTTCTTCGTTCATTAGCCCGGTGGATGTCATACAGGTAGGACGTGTCTCTGCGCTGCTCCGTGGTAAGTATTTTTTAATTGCATGTGATCTTTTCTAATCATTCCTTTGTTCTACCTTTCTCTTACAACAGACTTTCCTTCATTAATCATCCTGGCTAAAAGTCTCCAATGATAATGATTAAACAAAAACATCGTTATCATTTCCCTCATTCGGCTTTTAAAAACATGTTCCGGAAATTAGCAAATGACAAAACTTCTTTCGTTAAACTCATAAAATGTATTAACCTTTTTAATCTATTCAAATAGGATGACGACATCGCAGGTAAGTGAATCATCCTCTCAAGAGAGGGCGCTCGTGTTCATGCCCTCGGGGGAAAGCGATGGTGCTGCCCCCTAGGTTCGTCTCTCGTCCAATCAGAAGCAAGCTCCTTATCTAGATGAAACCGGTTGTTGCACGCTTCTTCGTTCATTAGCCCGGTGGATGTCATACAGGTAGGACGTGTCTCGACGCTGCTCCGTGGTAAGTATTTTTTAATTGCATGCGATCTTTTCTAATCATTCCTTTGTTCTACCTTCCTCTTACAACAGACTTTCCTTCATTAATCATCCTCATTAACATTTTCCTTTGTTCTAATCCCTCTCTTACAGTAGACTTTTATTAATTCATTATACTTTAATTGATTCATTAACATTATCCTTTGTTCTAACCCCTCTCTTACAGTACACTTTTCATTATCGCTTCTTTGTTTTAACCCCTCTACTATAGCATGACGCGCTGGCGCCAGTCTGTCTCGACTCCGCCCACCTGTCTATCACTTTCTTATCTCCCCTCACCTGTCAATCACTCGACTCCGCCCACCTGTCACTCATCCTTGCTCCCTGCTCTTGGCTCCTGCTGAAGCAGAACTGTCTTTTTCCTTCTACTAATGAGCTATAAAAATCGACATTCGCAGCCACAGGCTATAGTAGCTTTACTTGTCAACAATCTGTTCAGTACTAATCTGTGGATTAATATTCAATAAATCACAAATTAAGTCATTATCAATGCCAGAAGGTCGCCCAGAGGGAATTTTATCGTTTAGTTTGAAATCACCATTTCGAAATCGACAAAACCACTTTTTAACTGTCTTAAGAGCGGGAGCCCGACCCAAATAAATGTCTTGAATATTTTTTGTAGCAGGTCCAATACTCACTCCTTTTTTAAACTCATATCACATAACAGGACAAAAATGTAATTTTTCACTTTCTATTTTGATTATTAAACTTGCACACAAATTAATTTGAAGAACATTTTTTTTAACATTGTGTTCACTCACGACACATGTAGACAACTCTCCGTTAATAAAATGGTTATAAGAGAAACATCAGCACAGTCAAAATTCCAAGTTATGAAATAGAACACGAACTTTTGCAATCACCCAATAATATTGTACTATTTTCTATACATGTATATTTACATTAATAGATTCTCGTCCACAACACAACAATGGCTAAAAAATGGTTTCTTTTCATGATAGTGTTTTTATCATAAATGACTCGAGAATAAGAAACGCTGTCGCTTAAATTAAAATAATAATAATAACTTCCATTTAAAAGATCAAAGATAAAAACAGTTTGCACCAAAGTTACTTCTTTAAGACTGCTATCTTTCTAAAAGACTTTCTATCTTGCTTGTTGTCTTAAGAAACTGCTGCGTATTCGTTTTTTTTTTCTTTTTAGGTGCGTTCGTACTTACATAAATGCGTAGCACCTGTCGTCGTCGTTCGGTCCGTCTGTCTGTCCGTACATCGGCATATAACAGAGCAAAAACCCCCCAATGATGAATGGTCTGAAATTTTAAATGCATAATTGTTGCAAAATTTTGTCGAGTCATTTCAAATTTCATGAAAATCGGATGTATAGTTTAATGACAGGGACAGTCAAAAGTTTTCCTTTACATTACGGCCAATGGGACAAAATTATTTCAAGTGCATTTTAATGATGGTACATCCTTTCGAACAGAATGAAAGTGATATTCACTTATGAAGTGCATTAGAATATACATCCAGTACAATATGCGGTGCAAAAAATATTTATAAAACTAATTATACTATGAACGCACATTATTTGGCACGTTTGACGATATTAATTTCATAACATTCTGACTCTATTTACACGAGTTAGAGCACGGACAGACAGACAAATCAAATTCATAGTTGGAAAGCGTTAAAAGAAATAGAACAAAAATTATAATTTTTCTGATATTTTCACTAGTTTTTGTTTTCTATGAAGCGTAAATCTAAGCAGTGAATTTTTAACAATCGGGGCGCACAATAAATTAACGCATTGCAGTGGATTATATCAATATATTTTTTTTTTAATTACATGATATGCAGTCATGGAATAAGACTTAATTTTTAAGGTAAACATTGAATGCTCGTAAATGAGTGGGTTTTTTTTTTTAACTATTGTTTTCCTTTTAGACATTTTATATGTTTGTTCATAATTGGTTAGTAAAATTTCAGGCTGAAAAGAAATTTTTTTAGGGGTGTTTTCGATCGTGCTGATTTTAATAGAGCCATTCCATGAAAAGCGGACAAAATTTCCTGCGTGTGACACTTACATAAATTACCAATAGCTATTAACTTATAAGTTGTTGGAATATAAAATATACATTAAAAATAACAAAAAAACCATATACTTTCATATTAGCATAGTTGTTTTAATTTAAGGATACATTAGCAGTGTTAAGGGGTCTCAGGACTCTTAAACTTCAAAATTTTCGAAATTCTAATTTTTTTAGATGTTAAACTTCTATCTTTTCTGAACATTTTCATGTAATTGTTTCCTTAAAATTCCCATTAGAACAGAAGTTATGGCTTTTAGAATTATACCCGCCCCACTCCTGAAGTGGCGTTTCCGAAATTTTGAAGTCATTTTTCTCCAAATGACGTTTTTGGACATGACGCGCAGGCTATCTCAAAAACTTCTGAATATTTTTTCAAACAATTTTCAAGATATATGTTTTATGTTAGTCTGACAAAAATTGAACCTAAAATTTCATTTTTAATGTTCAAAAAAAGATTTTTTTTAAGTGCTTATACTGTTGAAATTTTCAAAATTTTGTATTAGCTAAATACAATTTTGTATTAAAAATATAAAAATGCTTTAAATAAAAATTTATTTAGGTTCAGGGTAATTATTACAATATGAATTATAATTAGGCATAAAAATTTTCGTTCTAGTTGCAAAATTTATTTTGTAATCCTGCGCATAAGCTGTTATACTATTTTTCCGTTCGACAAATGTCTGACAGTTTGGAGCACCCTATAAATACCAATACTGCATCTTGCAATTTTTTTAATACATGAAAGGAAAGAGCACACTTATATCTTTCATCCCAATAGAAATTATGTATTTAAATCACCTACATTTTAAGATATTAAATGTTCAAAATCGTCTCTTTTTAGGTGCGTTCGTAATTATATAAATACGTAGCACCTATAGTCGTCGTTCAGTCCGTCCGTCCGTCCGTCCGTCCGCATATAACAGAGCAAAAACTATCCAACCGAATGGTCTGAAATTTTAAATATATGATTGTTGCATAATTTTGTCGAGCCATTTCAAATTTTATGAAAATTGGATGTATAGTTTAATTACAGGGACAGTCAAAAGTTTTTCTTTACATTACGGCCAATGGGGAAAATTATTGCAAGTGCATTTTAATGATGTTACAGCCATCCGAATGGTCTGAAATTTTAAATATATCATTGTTGTAAAATTTTGTAGAGCCATTTCAAATTTTATGAAAATTGAATGTATAGTTTAATTACAGGGACAGTCAAAATATTTCCGTTTCATTACGGGGAATGGAAAAAAAAATTATTGCAGTGCATTTTAATGATGTTACAGACTATGCACTTATGAAGTGCAAAAAAATATACATTCAGTACAATATGGGGTGCAAAAAATAATTATAAAACTAGCTATAGTACGAACGCACCTCATTTGCCACGTTTGACGAGCATTTCCAACTTGTTTTCATTCTTTCCAATTTTAAGAGTCCTGAGACGCCTTAAAACAGCAGTAATATGTAGAAAAGTTGTCCCGCACCTGATATACGGAATGACCCTTTAATAGGTTTAAAAATCACCGAATTTTAAAACCTAGACCTAAGCAAGCTGACCGTTTTCAATATATTTAAAATTCTGCACATTTTAAATACTAGACCTAAGTAATCCGCCCTTTTTAGGGCCATCCCATGAAAAACGCACAAAATGTCCTACGCGTAACACTAACATAAATACCTATATCTATTAACTTATATAGCGTTAAAATATAAACTATATCATTAAAAATAACAAAAAAACCTACATTTTCATATTAGCATAGTTGTTTTAATTTGAGGATATAATAACTTTATTAAAACGGCAGTAATATGTAGAAAAGCTGTTCCACACGTGACATGGAATGGTCCAATAGCGGACAAGGAAGTGTGGTTTTGCAATTATGAAGTTTTATTAATTGAGTTGTTAATTTTAAAAATATTATTTCAAAAGCGATTTAACTCACATCGTGCAAAAAAAGCTATTATTAGGCTTTTACAGAGTATCACATGACACAAAATGTAAAAGAAATATGCTTAGATTATTTTGACGGCTATGCCTAAATAATGAATGTTTCTATTTAACATCATTTGGTTTCAATTTTCAATCATTCACTTATTTTCTAATCACTTGTTTTAAATTGGGAGGGGGGGGGGGGGGGTTGCATCCTCCACGTATTCGACATGCTAAACTTACATATGCAATGAAATAAAATTGTTTGTTTTGAACTTTTCATATTTATGATCATTCTTAGTATATAGATGAATCTCTATAACATAATAAATCATATACACTTATAACGAATCTTTTACAAATAAACACACTGCTTTCCTTTTTTACCCGACTGAAAAGAAGGGTTATGTGTTTCAAGCGTATCTGTGTATGTGGATTTCTTTATACCCTCGAAACATCTCAAAGGCTGGATGGATTTTAATGAATGAGCTCTCTATCGATTCGTCTTAACGGCCCAATGGTTATAGGCTAGGTTTTGTTTTTATAAATTCAAAAGGGCAGCCGTAAAATACAAAATGGCGGTAGAGACGAAAAAAAATTTTACGCAACCTATTGAGTGGCATATCATTGGATAGGTCTTTCAAAATGAAGACGATGTTTCATTGACTATTTTACAGTCAGAAGATCCGTTAAAATATTATACAACCTGGAAATTGTATATGTAGGATCTCTAGCTTTACTGCAACTCTATAACCATCATAGACATCTATAGACCTCATCAAAACAGTGTTTATAGATAGGAACTAACAATTAAACACAACTTAAAAGCCATCAATACAAGTAAATAAAAAATAGGTAAGTAATATAAACAAGTAATATAAAATAAAATATTTTAAGTCAGTTCCTACTTAGGTCAATGAGAGAAATTTTTTTTCTCCCATTCTTCTTTCCTTTTGAGTGACACTTAAAATGCCTTGATCAAGAAGAGGGCTCTCTCGGTCTTAAAATACCTTGATCAAGAAGAGGGCTCTCTCGCTCTTAAAATACCTTAATCAAGAAGAGGGCTCTCTCGATTATTGAAAATTAATTAATTAAATTTAATTAATGAATTAATATTTGAAAAAAATCTAGATTAACATCAAGTGTCATACACTACAAGTTTTAAAAAAATTATTTGAGCTTGATTGGATGAATAATAAGTATTTTATTAACGATTGAAAATTTGAACAAGATATATATAGCGAGAGTGTGAGCTAATAGTAGGAATTGAAAAAAAAAAATTAGTTTCACATTGATGAGAAATAATTAATTAGTTCGCTTTTTACGCAGTCTGGTTTTTTGATTTTTTAAATGTAATTGTTTATTAGATTATTTTATTTAAGTTAGCTTGGTTTTTGGATGTAAAGATCATTAAAGAATTTTATAATCGATTTTTCACCCACTTCCTAATATGCTAGAATCATAAAAATTATGTAAATAGATGTGTTTCCGAAAACAATACAGCATTTTAATATTTTTAAAGCTTAATTATAAATTAATATAGTATTATTTTTAAGGCATTTTTCTGTTAACCGGTCGCAGGTGATAAATCTCCGAATAATTTTTATGGTTGACTGTTTGCGGTTACAAAACAATGCAGTTAATTATGTGTCAAACCACTTGAAATTGCACAGAGAAATATTTCAAAAACTAAAAAGTAGAAAATATAACAAGAGTTTTAATAATTAAAAAAATACT
This sequence comes from Maratus speciosus, assembly GCA_963932465.1. Taxonomy (NCBI): domain Eukaryota; kingdom Metazoa; phylum Arthropoda; class Arachnida; order Araneae; family Salticidae; genus Maratus; species Maratus speciosus. The sequence continues at coordinate 565,278,515 of OZ010793.1, read as the reverse complement.
CTTTTATATCATTAAACTGTTAAACATTAATTAAATTATGATTATACGTCAAAAAAAAACAATTTAGAAATCCTGAATATATAGTTTAAAACAATGCTTTTTTGTTGTTGTTGTTTCCCTTTGCCCATATCTTAAACAAGTTAGAAATTGCACGTCAAACATGGCAAATGAGGTGCGTTCGTACTATAACTAGTTTTATAAAAAATTTTTGCACCGCATATTGTATTGAATGTAATTTTAGTGCACTTTATAAGCGCATATCTATTTTATTCTTTTCGAAAAGCTATAACATCATTAAAATGCACTTGCAATAATTTTTTTCCCATTGGCCTTAATGTAACGGAAAACTTTAGACTGTCTGTGTCATTAAACTATACATCCGATTTAAAATTTGAAATGACTCGACAAAATTATGCAATAATTATATATTTTAAATTTCAAAGCATTCGATTGGGCAGTTTTTGCGCTGTTATATGCGGACATACGGACTGAACGACGACTATAGGTGCTGCTACGTATTTATATAATTCGAACGCACCTAAAAAGAAATGTAACAGTAGTAATTATGTATCTTATTAAGCATAAGTTCAAATCATTGTTAAGTAGATATATTATAACTGTATGTGTAGTGGAAAGATGCACCAAATTTAGCCTGCGTTTTTTTTTTCCAAGTTTAAATATTTAGACAGTCAGAGGAGGAGAGAATTTACACCAAATTTAGTCTGCAATTTTTTAAGGGGTCTCAGGACTCTTAGAGCTTCAAAATTTTTATTGTTTTTAGATGCTAAACTTCCATCTTTTCTGAACATTTTGGTATAATTAATTCATTGAAATTCCCATTAGAACACATGTTATGGCTTTTAGAATTATACCCGCGCAATAGCTGAAGCGGCATTCCCGAAACTTTAAAGTCATTTTCTATAAATGACGTTTTTTAGGCATAACGCGCAGGATATCTCAAAAACTTCTGAATATTTTTTCATAAAATTTTCAAAACATATGTTTCATGTTAGTCTGTATAAGCTGAACCTAAAATTTACTTTTTATTGTTCAGAAAAATATTTTTTTTATGTGATTGTACTGTTGAAATTTTCAAAATTTTGTACTAGCTAAATACAACTTTGTATTAAAAATATAAAAATGCTTTAAATACAAATTTATTTAGGTTCAGGGTAATTATTATAATCTGAAGTATAATTGGGTACGAAAAATTTCATTCCAGTTGCAAAATCTATTTTCTAATCCTGCGCGTAAGCTGTCATACCAATTTTCTGCTCGACAAATGTCTGACAGTTTGGAGCCCTCTATAAATACTAATCCTGCATCTTGCAAGTTTTTATATCTTTCATCCCAATTAAAATTGCGTTTTTAAATCATATACATTTTAAGATATTGAATGTTGAAAATGGTGATTTTTCTTCATTTTTTCCAATTTTAACAGTCCTGGGACCCCTTAAGTTTAAATATGTAGACCGACAAAGGAAGAGTGGTGTTGCACCAAATTTAAGTCTGCAACTTTTTTTTTTTTTTTTTATTTAGACCTATACAGAGGAGGAGTGGCGTTGCACCAAATATAGTCTGCTATTTTTAAAAAGTTTAAATAATTTAATTTTAAAAATCTACATTGTTTCTAGTTAAGTCTTAAAACGATTTATATATATATAATAAAGAAATTATTTTATTCAAAATTTTAAGCATATAAAAGAGCAACATTTAAACAATATTTTATAAATTTTTCATTCAAAAATTTGGAAAATTCAGTCGGTGGGACCTGGTTTCTGGTGACCCCTCAAAAAAACGTGTCCTCGTGGTGTTCAGGATAACTCATGATAGCTTTATCTGAAATTGAAAACCAATTTTTTTTTTCTTTTAAGTAGATACGTATAGCTCCTGATTGAACGAAGGATTTAAATAAAAATTGAAATTCGAATTTTTGCAGAGTTGTATGTAAAAAAGTACAATTTTTGGTACAATTTACATTACGTATAGCCTTGTAAAATTAGTTGTTATCGAAAAAACAAAAAATCCTTCGTTCAGTAACTAGTCAATACTATTTTGAAGAAGTGCGCAAAATTTTAATAAGATCGGTACATTAGTTTTTGAGAAATCGTGACCACCGACTTAAAAAATATAGCGTTTTTAGAAAAAATTGATATACCTGCGTCGCTATTGATATACCCGGTCTGGCTTAATGAAGGGAATTTCCAAAGGTTCTCTCTCTTAGACTTTTACTCCGATTGAAACTTTGGGTTGGGTTGGGTTGATTTTTGACGGCCAATTATCTACACGAGGGATATAGGCCCGGGGGGAGTGCCCTCCGTGGGGGTCTTTCTAAGGGAACCTAATCCGTATTAACGCATGGAAGATCCACGGCTCGAAGAAAACCACGAAAACTCCGAACGATTAGGCCGACGGGCGCGATTGGGATCGAACCCAGCACCTCCCGTCTACCAGCTTCGAGAGCAGAACCTCTCGGCCACTGGTGGGGCCCGATTGAAACTTTGGAAAAATATTCTAGACATATCGTACTACTCGATAAAAAGCAAAAAATAAATGGATTTTTTGAAATTTTCAAACCCATGTAACCCTTTAAACAAATAAATAAATGATAAGTAGAATTTCATCTTTTACAGAAATTTTTCTTATCTTTGAAATCAAAATACAAAAAATGGGAAAATTAAATACTTTGAAAAATAAATTTTCTGTTAGTTTATCTTTAGTAATTTAACCCTATGATGCTAATTTAATAGTATAAAACTGCCCTATAAGAATTATCATTCAGTAAATTTTAATAGTGAAATTTTTAAACGTTACCTATTTTTTTATTTTCCCGTGATATTTTAAACTTGGTCGTAGTGAGCATTCTGTTATAAGTAGAAAATTTTGTAGCCTAATTGTCCTCGTTAGAACGGAGTTCTACTGTATTTAATTTTCATTGGAGAAAGTTGGTGAAATCAATAAGAGGAACACTTGATAGCCATATTTGTTTTTCTGGGATCTCAAACTGATTAATTATTCCAAAAGAAATCACTTGCATCAAAATCCTCAAATAAACGCGGAAGGCATCCGATTCTCTCTGATCTCATTCAGGTAACATCTGTGTTGCCCACGGGATCATTTCTCTACAGCCGGAACCGCCTCTCGATCTCATCCCGGCGCTCTACCAATTGTGAGTCTCAGATGCTCAACGTCAGGAACCTGGCGCCTCCCCTCCTCACACAATCCGTTTAAATAATCCGGGATGCGGACGAAAACTTCTCAGTAAGCAGAAACGACGTAACGGGACGTGTGGATTAGTTGTGACTAAAGTTTATTGAATTTTTATTTTGATTTTAAGAAGCCGAGGTAGGTTTTTGTGAATCTCTCTTTCTGTGGATAAATGGATTTTTATATATCTCTGGATATTGATACAAAATGGGTAAGTTTTAGAATGATAAATCTTGCAGAATTTAACTTTTCTTTAATCTTTCTTTTTTGTTAATTAAAAAATTATTTGGTGATTCTTAATCGAATTATATATAAATTAGTTTGTTAAAAATATTTTTTTATAGTCTAATAGTTATATAACCCCCTTTTTTTTTTAAAGTAGAAATTTCATGTGCAAATATTTTAAATGTGAGAATTTCTAGTTCTTGATGAAAAATTATAATTTAACAACTATATTACAGTTTACTTTATTAATCCATTTTCCTTAACAAGAATACATATAAATTATTAGTAATTTATTTAATGAAAATTTTTAATTCCTTTAAGGGAAAAAAACTGTTACCTATCTTTTTTACTACAAATTTCTTTAAACAGTATTCATCATTATAAAAAGAAAGATAAAAATCAATCTTTTTATCCCCCCAAAGTATAACAGGTTTTTGACATTTTATTAGTTTTATATCAAACGAGAAATATCTGAATTTTATATTTCATGATATTTTATATCAGATGAAAAATAAATTCAAATACTTTAAGTGCAATGAAGAAATGCAGGCTAACGTATGGTTATTTCAAGATTAAAAGATTGAAATAAACCTCTTTTTGGAATTTTAATGAATAATGCCTCAAAATTAGGCTACAATTATTTCTCTCTCTGTCTCTCTCACGCCCTTTATTTGAGTTCAAAAACATTAAAATGTAAAATAGTTTTAGATGCAGTTTTTAACTTCATGCAACAAAATGCAAAAAAGGAGAGAAAGAAAGACTTCAAAATTACGTAAAATTTATTTAATTATTTTTAATGTTCTATTTTGACAAAATATTTGTATGAAGAAATCTATTTTACTTTTGATTTCATACATTTTATTATAATTTCTTGTAAGTAAAATTTCAAATAAGTCTTAATTCCAAATCGAAATAACGCCAGGAAGCGTTTCAATGTAAAATTAACAGTAGAAATTTGAGAAAGTTTTAATCTGTACTAATTTATCTAAATTAACATGATTTTTTAAACACTTTTATTTTTATCATATAAACAAAGTGAATATTTCACTTTTTATTTTCATTATTTATTTATCTTTTTAATTTCGTATTTGATATTAAAAACTTCGAAAGTAAAATTTCATTCTGGAACAAAAAGAAAAAAAAATTGAATTAATGCCATGTAAAAAAGGAGATTTTTTTCCCCTCGCTTTATTTTATATTTTGTTTTGTTTCATTTTTTGTCATATTTTTAAATGTTTTATGTTGAAAGAGAAAATATTAAGGTTTTAATCACGGTAGGGAATTTACAATGTTATATTTTATGCTTTAACAGCTTAAAAAAGTGATCAAGGATTCTGAAATAAATAAAGAATAATAACTGTAAAAAAAGTAGTGCAACAATCAAATAGTAGCTAAAACAGTTTTTTTATGAAAATTACATATTTACTTTAAATTAACCAGTGATGGAACAGCGGTGCAGCAATTGAGCGATTGTCACCACTAAATTTTCATAGTATTCTTCGGCTTTAAAAATATCAGAAATTCTGTCCTGAAGTTAAATGAAGAATACTAATAAAATTTTGCGGTGTCAATGGATTCTCTGCTACTATACTGTTCCATCACTGAATTAACACTTCACTATTTTCAAAAACAAATATAATTTTAAAAATGAAGTTATCCAGTACATCAATTCGATAATATCTTTAATTATTAATAAGATTTTGATAAATTGATGAAATAAAACGGCTATGAACAGTCAAAATGTTTTAGTGTAAACAAAACATAATAATTGGTCTTAAAACCACATACATAAAAAATTAAATATATGTAATTCGAGGTTTTTTAAAAATATATTTTCGTTTAAAATTTATATGAATTTTATTTAGAAATAATGTACTTTCTTTATCAAAACTTTAACATAAATAATAAAATAAAACGTATAGCATATTGGATAACTGTAATTCTTAAAAGTAGTCTAAAGATATTTGTGCCTTTTACTTAAATAAAAGTGCAAATCATAAAAATGATTTTGCTTTCTTTTGGAATATTTACAAGACACAAGGAGAACAAAGTAAGGTGTTTTAAATTTTGTCCTGAATTATAAATTTACCTATTTCTGTACCGAGAATAATTATTCAAAACTAATTAATACTGCAAGATTTATTATTCTTTCACTTACATATTGTATCTGAATACATACATTGTTTTTTAAATAGTTTTTTGTATAACTATAGTTTGTTAAAGACTATTTTAAAGTTAATCATGTTTCTATTATTTGATTTCAAGCATTTGTTTGAGAAGTATTTTTAAAAATATGTACCTTTCATTTAAAAAAAATCAATTCAGACGTACGTTACGTTATGTCTGTGCTTTAATATTTTTACATAGCTTTACAAAACGAATTGTGCAGTTTAACAGTGTAACTGAGAATGTTGCACTAAATGAAAATAATATAGAATTCAACTTTTGTAAACTTGTTAATTTTCGTTTAAAAAAAATAAAAAAAATCTGTCAGTGCTTTTGCAAACTTAATTGTTTAGAATGACTATTTTATATATGAAATTTTTCTGTCTGTATACTGCTTCCTTCTCTTTCTTCGTATTTCCAGATATGCTGAAATAAAGAGGAAAATATAAATGATTTAAAAAAAACGGATAAACTAAAAATTTAGGTTATAAAAAATGAATTTCAACATCTGAATCGTTCAGTAATCTTAACTTCTTTAAAATGCATGAATTTTTAAAATATATAAATGTCTTTCTATATTTTCAAAGTTTCTCGTTGATGGATTAATTTTTCAAATGCAGATAATTGTGCGAGTAAGACAGACTAAGTGCATGATCAAGATTGTAGAATTTACAAAATAATGATAATAATAATAATATTCAGAAACAATTCCCGAGTTTAATATTTATTTTAATATAGTTTTTCGTTTAACTATACAGTTTGTTAAAGACTTTTTAAAGTTAATCATGTTTCTGTTATTTGATTTCAAGCATTTGACAAATATTTTTACTTAGTTTTACAAAAGAAATGGTACGATTTAACAGTGTACCTGAGAATTTTACAAAAGAAATGGTACAATTTAACACTGCACCTGAGAATGTTGTACTAAATGAAAATAGCGTAGAATTCATATTTTATAAGCAAGTTAATAATTGAAAAAAAAATCTGTCAGTGCTTTTTCATAGTTAACTGTTTAGGATGATTATTTTATATATGAACTTTTCCTATCTGCATACTGATTTCTTCGTATTTCCAGATATGAGGAAAATGTAAATGATTTTTTAAAAAAAAAATGAATAAACGAAAAATGTAGTTTATGAAAATTGGATTTTAATATTTCAATCGTTCAATTTTCTTGCCTTCTTTACAATGCATAAATCTTTAAAATATATAAATGTCTTTCTATATCTTCAAAGTTTCTCATTAATGGATTGACTTTTCAAATGCAGATTATTGTGCGAATAAGCAGACTAAACGCATGCCGAAGGTTGTAAAATTTGCAAAATAATACTAATAAAAAAATATAGAAAAAATTCCCAAGTTTTACATTAAAATAAACATCCGCGCAAATAATTAAAAAGTTGCACTTATGTTATTGCATCATATGTTGTATTCTATCTGTACCATGTGTAGAAGTTTATTGCGGCTGCATAACCTTGATTCTGGTCAGCTTTTTTTTTTTTTTTTTTTTTTTTTTTTTCTTTACCTTATCCTGGTATTCTGTGCAGCTATCAATACACACTTACGTAGTTTTGCTATTTTAGCATGTGACAAACGTGCGCTTATTTTAAACAATCAAATTTTAAATACTGGTGTAAAACACAATACCGTCCAAAGAAGCTTCTAAAATACACCGTAAAAGGGAAAGGAAGTAAAACTTGTTGTAAAAGAATTGGTATTTCTTTCTCAGACGCAAAGTGATGTTCTGTTCCATATTTAACTTTAGTTGACTTCTCAAGGTCAGTTTACCTCCTTATCTTAGGTCAGTAACTATGTAATACCCCGTTTGGCTGACTGACCGCTATTTCTTTCCACCGTGCTTGAGATAAGAGAAAGCTTCGTCTCTTGTTGTATAATAATAGGGGAAGAATGGGACCAGGGGATCGCGGCGACTAGTGCCATGGCAACGAATGAAGAGGACATGTGGCCTTGAGAAGCCAGTTGAAATTACATAGAGTATAACTTCTGCGAGGGCAGAAAAAAGATACTTTTGCACTAGAAAAAGCAATACAAATGCTTTCAAAACGCATTGAACTTGCTTCACTTTTAGGGTGTATTGGAAAATTTTCTTTCAAATCTGTTCTCTTAATAAATATGGAAAATACAACATGATACATGAATAATGCATGTTCGTTACCTTACCAATTGACAATTCTTCGAAAATTTTCATACGCACAGATTAAATAGTGCAAAAATAAATGAAATTAGAAAAGGTATGTCATAGAACTTCTACGTATCAAATGTAAGCTAAGCTTTTACTCTGTAATAAAGTTATTGTGATAAATTAGCTTTTTAAAATACTGGGTAAATATTGAGTTTTGTAAAAGTTCGAGAAAAATGTATATAAAATAAAATAAAATGCGCAGATATTCACAATCATTAATAATCCGTAAACGAAATAATTAATGCATGTTTGCGCTCTAATGTGCTATAATAAATTTAAAAAAACCTATCAGATTCATTCATGAATTGACATTGTTAGTATTGCCATGGATATTTTTAACAGATTTTCTAGAAATTGGTTGCATGTAAAGTGTCACAGAGGTGCTTTTTTGGCTTAAATAAAAGTTTTGTGACTCTATTAAGCAAACAAATGAAATAACTGAGGTACAGTGTCTAAAAGGGAAATCGCGAATACCAGTATTGCTTTAGAATGCATCCAAAAAATTACATTTTCTTCTGCAGCGCTGCCATCGAATTTATTTCTTGAAAGTGACAGAAATATGTGGTGTGTAATGCATTTAAATTATTAGGCATTAAGTATGAAACGACCGATTTGAAAGCTGTTTTTTTATTTAGAAATTCCAAATTCTCACTAAAAAATTTTAATAGTTATTTTTACTTTATTTGACGAAAGATATTTCACAAATAAAATAAAAGAAAATTACTATTCAAAATGTTCTGGTGTGAATTCAGAATTTCTAAATAAAAAAACGTTTTCAAATCGGAAGTTTTATACTTAATGGCCTAATACATGCCTGAATTATACATTTACTTATTTACCGATTTTCATCAGGTATTATTGTACTAGAAAATGGGGCATTCATGCATGTCTGTGTTTCTTGATATCTGCTAAACAGTCAGGGCTCGAAATGTACCGGAGGAAACCGGAACGATGTTCCGGTTCGTGAAAGTATGGAAAATATTGTTCCGGTTCGTGGAATTATTAAAAAATATTATTACAGTTTCATAGCTAGCTTCTATGCTCTGTGTAACTTTTTTTCTAATTATTTAAAATTTTGAATGCATTTTTTAAAATTGGTTTTTCTACGGTTTAATATAAATTTGCTATACAGTAAAGTCCCGCTTATCCGAGTTAATAGGGATCAAGCTCACCTCGGATAAGGAAAAAACTCGTATAAACCGAATTTACACAAATCGTCACCCACTAAGGAGATGAAATATAAATTTTCACTTAATTCAATCCTTTTTATGGTACTAGTAACATTTCTTTGATGTACATTTCCGTTACTTTTAAGAAATACCGGGAATGAAATTGTTTTTTTCAATCGAACTTATGCCTTTGGAATAGATCATTTTCTTCTGAGGGACTGGTGGCTTCCGTTATGATGAAACAGCCATTATAAATTAAGTGTTAGGTGAAGATGAAAGAGCAGCCGTAAAAGTTAGAACTCTGATTTTCCATTCTGACCAGAAAATCAGAGTTCTAACTTTTTACGACTGTTCTTTCATCTTCACCTAACACTTAATTTATAATGGCTGTTTCATCATAATGGAAGCTATCAGTCCATCAGAAGAAAATAACTCAGTTAAAGCGGAAACTCGGTTAAGTGGTACTCGGATAATTGGGACTTTACTGTACTTTCAAAAGAAAAAAAATTAGTCGACAATAATTTTGAAATATCGTTCCGGTTCGTGGATTTTTTCATTTCGAGCCTTGTAAACAGTCATAATATAGTTACTAAGAAACTCTTTAATTCAAAATATAATATACATTTGGCGCATTCTCACATTCTTTTGGCTTTCGGGAATAAAAATCTGGTGAAATTAAACTTGCTAAAATAACATTTTAATCTGATATACGAATGCATTAATGATTCAAAATAAAGAAAAAATGGTCAGCAGCGAAAAAGTTTTTATTTAACCGAGGTTCATGTTAAACTTGCGAGTTTAATTTTCCTTACAATTTTACCACTAAAACTTTCTATTTTCTTCTAAATTTTTACTTATAATGAATTTGTATAGTTCCCACAGGGCATTCAAATAAAAAATAATAACAATGTAGTATTTTTAGTAAAAAATTTTGGTATAACATTGTCTTAAAGGGGTGTTAAAGAAGGGACGGAAGGAAAAAAAGAGGACGGTATAGGAAAAAAGGGACGGTAATGGAGAAAAAGGGGATGGTAAGGATAGGGCGATAAGGAAAATTACCACTATTTTTAGACAAATCATGTTAAGACTAAGTGATAGCCACAATGTTCATTCATTTTTAGGAACAGTTATTTACATTGGATTAAATTTAAAAATAATAATAATTTACCTCGAAAAGTGGAGGAATAAACATTGGGGACGGTAAGACTACCAATAAAGCCACGATGCTTCAAATTGATATTTAAATTCTGCAGTAAATTTCCTGTCAAAGAATTTTAGAAATTCTTTCCCTAGCATACTTCTGCATGAGAAAAAACTTGAAAAAAATTCTGTGGCTGCATCTGAAGTGATTTTTTGTATAAGTTTAGCAAGAGGGACGGTAAGGAATCTAAAACCCAGGCCAGAGTTCAAAAAATAATATCAACCATAAAAATGTATGCAGGTTAATTTTTTGCTACATATTTATATAAAACAATTGTCCCAGTTTCGGAAAAAAATTACATCGAATTACTTTTATCGAAAAAAGTTTATACAGACATCTCCAAACTTAAAAATCAGCATCAGGGACATTGGACGGTATAGGAGTTTTTCTGGTATTTGGATCCCCAACATCGTCCAAAACTTATTTGTCTCGTTAATATTGTTATGCAATCATGCAATGGGATGTTTCCCAGTATATGAAATTTAAAAAAAACGCAAGAATATGTACTAAAATAAAAATTGTTATTCAGGGACTTAAAAGTCAAAAGATTGTGAGAATGCCCCATTTACCATTACTTTCTAAAAAGATTTTGTCATTTCGATTTTATCCATAAAAGCAGTATTTTCGTGCTGTCCGATAAAAATATAATAAAATTTATAAAAACACAATTCTCATAAAAGCATCTGTGCCAAAAATTCCATAACGATTACTCTTAAAGAAAATCTAACGTTCATCTTAAAAATCATTTTAGATATTTTACTAGATTTTTATTAGACAGCATGAAAATACTGCTTTTACAGATAAAATCGAAATGACAAAAAAAAATTTTTTTTTTTAGAAAGCAATAGTAAATTTACAAACTAGAGAACAGGAATTCTGCTTTTTCAGAATTTAGTGTCGCCCCCGGCATTTCCATTACTTCATTTTCTTCTGATGGCTTCTGTTATTATGAAACAGTCATTATAAATGAAGCGTTAGGTGAAGATGAAAGAGCAAGCGTAAAAAGTTAGAACTCTGATTTTCTGGTATTTTGCCTTATTTTGTATTGTGCCTTATATTGTATACCTTTGTCTGGTATTTTTGTCTGGTATGGGGGGGGGGGGGAGAGAGAGAATGGCCCTAATTTTTTTTTTTTTTTCAAAAAAAGTTATGGCCATTTTTTTCCCCCATTCTGACCAGAAAATCAGAGTTCTAACTTTTTACGACTCCTCTTTCATCTTCACCTAACGATTCATTTATAATGGCTGTTTCATAATAATAGAAGCTACCAGTCCATCACAAGTAAATAACTCGGTTAAGAGGGACTCTACTGCAGTACAAAACATATTTCAATTTTAAGGCTTAAAGCACACGTTTCATTTTATGTAAAATGACTTCATTTGTATCCGCTTAAGAATTCCACATTTACGATCTACTCTTAAGCATCTACAGTAAAGCATGCATAGCACATCACTATCACGAAATAATGCACAAATGCAGCAAAAAGATGCCGTCATTCAAGAAAATCGACCAAAAAAACGGCTATCTAATGATTCATAGATACTTAAAATTAAATATAGTTTATAATAGCTCCATTGTTTTAACAGAAATCATTCGTTTATATTTTTTTCAAAATAGCACGTATTTTAATTACATTTTTTTTTTTCGATTGTTCTTAGAAGTTTAAAAAATTGCTATAGAGTATTTAATCGTACTGCTTTGTTTTACGGCTGGCTTCTGTAAAGAAACGTTATTTTTTGGAATACACAAAATAAGCTGGGAGAAAGAAATAGCATACCGTATACCGGGGGCTAAAAAGTAGATTTTATGTACTGCATTAAAGCATTTCTTAGCAATAATATTATGACTGTTTAGCAAATATCAAGAAACACAGACATGCATGAATGCCCCATTTTCTAGTACAATAATACCTGATGAAAATCGGTAGCAAATGTATAATGTAATACAGGTATTAACCAAAACCTTTGGTTTTTATTTATTTGAATATGCCTGATTTTTGTTCAGAAATCATTTCAACCCTGTTTTTCGCAAAATTCTGAAAAATATGTTTTCTGTACTTTAAATTTCATCATAAATATCTAAAAAAATTGCATCATAAATATCTAAAAACATACTGAATTTCTACTCATTTGTAGCAAGAGACTCGATAATTGCACCCTCTGGTGAAAATGTATTTATATATATATATATATACGGTTTCCGCTTATTGATTTCTACACTATACATACTCCTAGACCCAGTAACTGAGGTTCTGCTTTTTTTTTTCTTATAAAGTCTTACATAAATCAATCAACTAAACGAGCTCATGCTACTATAGAATTTAAACATTATTTTAATTTGTGAAATATTTAAATCGAGTTTTATGTCCATTACAAGTTTTTCTATGTAAGAGTTTATGTTCAATTTTTTTATGTAATTCAGCGTTTCTATGCAGTTTCTATGCATTTAATAGAAGGTTTTTAATATAAGTCAATTCCATCGTAACTGACGTAACAAACTCTTAATCATCGAATTTTGTTTTCAAAACTGTGTAGAAAATTTACTAATAAACCTAGAACAAATTTTTACAATTTAAAATATTTCTTAATAAGGACTTAATACCCAAATACCTGCTGATTATTTCAATCTCGCTAGTCTCAAAAGTTGCAATTCAAATTTCTGTAACTGATGTAATATAAAATATACAAACATTTTTTTTTTTTTTTTTTTTTTTTTTTTTTTTGCCTTTATTGAAGTGCAAAAATTATCAAAAATATAAGGTTTAAAAAAGTGATTTATGTTCTCAAATAAATCTCTAGTAAATGTTCTCAATAACACTAAGTAATGAAAACTTATAACAGTAAGTTATTTGCTTAATTTCTGAACAATAAAAAAGAAAAAAATGGCATTTACACATGCAACTAACGTAACTTTTACTGTGTAACTGACATAACATTATAACTTCACAGACAATAATGGTACTTAGCTTGTAAACAGTAGTTTACAATGCCTTTTTATTAGGAATTTGTTACAGAACATAAAAATATCAAGCTTTCCAATCATACCCTTAAATTAAACATATTATAAATTTTATCCGCCCCCTTTCTCAAAATGAGAATTTTCAGTGGAATTGCCCTATTATATCGGCAGCTAGTGAAAGTTTAAAAAACTTAATTAATTAAACAAGAATTTCTTTTTGTTAAATTTGCTATTTAATGTTTTACAGAAAACAAAATAATTATAATTATTTGAATTTTTATTTAGAAAAAAATCTCTCCGTTATAGTTTAGGGTAAACATCGTACAGAATTTTGTAATGTATCATGATACTTTCAACTGATTCAAAAAGAGTTTATTTTCAGATTTATTCGAATAGTGATAAGTAGTATCTGAAAATATTATATTTATTATTTTTTAGTATTATACATATATTTATAAAATATTTGAAATTAACATTTATTTTAAACGTTTTCAGATATCGTTTTAATGATTTTTAGACTAATAAATAATTTTATTATATTTTTATTTTGAAAGTTTCATCAGTGTTAATACTTATTGGAAACTTGCAAAAGATACATTAACAATTAAGATCTTATATTTATTTTGCAAAAAAGATACAATTTTTTCAATGTGAGAATATCTTTCATTTCTTTTTTAAGTAACCGACCTCTTTTTTTTCTTTTTTTTTTAATACATATTTCAGACCGTTGACCTCTTTTTGCCCCAGAAAGTCTGGACGCAAAGTCATAAAAAAACATGACTTCGCTATTACAAAAAACCGGTTTCTAGAAGAAAATTAAAATGGCGTAACAGTATCAATTCCTTTCACATAACCATTTGAAGAAAAAACTTGCATTGAAGGGATTTCATCCAGATATATAAATGAACTTGAAATTTAAAAACTCATTGACGTTAAGTGTTTTAAATTACAATTCATGCGTGCCGACAGGAGTAAATCTAGGAAGGCGCAAGATTTTGGAACAAGTATACCTGTAGTCCACAGTCTAGACTTTGCTATTTCTCTTTTCGAAATCGGGACTAAATACTGCTTCTGAAATTGATTGCCAAACAGAAATCCCGAAATAAGATAAAAAATACCGACTTATTTCTTAAATTGAGAATTGAAACAATTTTTCTTTTATTCTTCAGAGATTCTTCTCCCCTAAAGATGCATTTAAAATAATTTTTGAATAACATAACAAAAAACAAAATACACAAGAACTATTAAGAACATAACAAAAAAATAATAATTAAAATAAACAAATTAAATGTAATTATTGCACGGGTAGTGAGCCTCCTGGTGGGAAAAACACTGACCATAATATTTTATATAGCCTATTTTATGTTTATCTTAAATTTAAAAAAATAATAATAAATAAATAAATAAACGCAGTTTTAAGACAATTTTGAAAGTGATCATCGCTTTCAAAACCAAAATGTGAATTTTGCTCTTTTATTTTTTACACTTACATTTTAAATAAAGTACGACTATAGGCTGATGTTTCATGTATTATAAATTGTATTCCCATATTATAAAGATTATAAAATTATATTTTCTATCTCATAAACACAAGCTCTTTTTTAAAAAATATAGTAAAATCTTTAATTAAAAGCAGTAAAATTAACTTTATCGTTATTTATGAATGTTTGGTTAGAGATATTTTTATTGGCATATTAAAATAAATATCTAAAATTCCGTTCCTACCTTCATTATAATATTAAAAAATAAAGCCACTTTAACTTGATTTTCAATATACATTAAAAAAAAGACTGATAAACAATCAGTTATTAATTTATCATTATTCTTCATTCCATTGAAAAGATATACTAACCCTTATAATTTATATAATCATAAGCATTTTATAAATACAATACTAGTAACCATTTTATGATGAGTTGGTTGTTTTGTAGCCCTCATTCAACCATTACTTGATTAAGAATGCGTCATTAAATAAGAAAATAGAATATCATGCTGATAAAATCAAATTTAGTGTTTTGTCACTTCTATTTTAATTTAAGGAATTTAATCCATTCAACAAGATAACTTTACAACTGTCAGGATATCTGTACATTAACTGTATTTCAATTTATGATAATAATAAAAAAATCTTAGAACTTCCAAGTAAAAATTTGAGCCGTCTAAAGAAACTAAATAACTTTCAGAAAATGATTCATAATCTAAATTGCTGTCTAACAACAATCGATATAAAAGCTAACTTGTTTTAATCCAGATCGTGTAATAATAAAATGTAATCACGAATCTTAGTTGATATTATAATTTTCGGATATTTTGTGAAAAAAAAATGAGAATTAAAAAGCTTTATCAATGGTTGCCTTCATAATCATTGCACTTAATCAACGATCTTGTTGCATCTAAAGTTTTTAAAAGTACTTTCCTTGCAAGCATACACTTTACGTCGGAAAGTTGTCTAAAGAAACTTAGCTGAATATATATTTTTTAAGTTACATAATCTGAAATACTTGTACAACAGCACTCCACGTAAAAACCAAAATTACATTAAGCCGAGTAATATAATAAAATAAAAATCATAAATGTGAGTTAGAAAAATATTATCTAACTTGCAAAGCAAAAATAGAGAAAATGCAAAAGGTTTATCACTGCTTATTTTCATAATGCTTATTGGCAATACTACAGCACATGCAAAGCCTTTAAAACTACTTTTCTTGCAAGCGTACTCTTTGTATGGGAAAACTAACATTATGCGTTTTGTGATCCGCGGTCATTCGTTTGTTGCTCCGCTGCACTGCATTCCCCGATCGCGAAATACCATGTTAGCCTATGGGAAAACGTTGAAGCGCGATCGCTCTTTACCTAATATAATGATTAAAATATCGTTTTCACCATCAGAAAGTAGACGTCAGATGCCGATGATGTGCGTTTTCAAAAATTATCTCCATAAATTTTAAGTATTTTTAAGAAGATGATAAAGCTTAATCAAATGGAAATTTCTAAGTTTATAGAGATTTTTTATGTATTTAAAATTTACGGAGATAATTTTAAAAAACGCACATCACCGGCATCCGACGTCTACTTTCTGATAGTGAAAACGGGATTTAATAATTATATTAGGTAAAGAGTGACCGCGCTTCAAAGTTTTCCCATAGTCTAACATGGGATTTCGCGATCGGGGAGTTTCAGTGCAGCGGAGCCTTAAGTAAAACAAACCTTTGCATCAATTTTGAAACCTTTATACTTTATTGTAAAGTTTAAATTCTAATTACTATTAAATGCGTTTTCTTGTTTCAAAAACTTTAAAGGTTCTGGGATACAAAATTTTACTTTTTTCATTTATAAATGAATTTTACACTTTTTTTTTTGTTTGGTTTTGAAGTGTACATATATATAGTATATAGTGCTCATACATATAGAGATACAGATACGTGTGTTTTTGTGTGTGTATTTCTATTCTTTTTCAAATACATTAAATACATTTTATTGTTTTAACAACTTTAAAGGGTCTGGGACACAAGACTTTGCTTTTTTTCATTTATAAATGGATTTTACTCTTTTTTTTTTTTTTTTTTTTTTTTTTTTTTTTTTTTTTTGTCTTGAAGTGTATATATAATATAATATGTAGTGCACATATGTATATATATATAGGTATGTGTGTTTTTATTCTTTTTTTATCTGATTCTTTAAAAAACATATTTTTACTTTATTTAATTAAATATTTAAAATTCAGTACATCTTTTGAAAGATTAGCGCTTTTGAAGTTTTTTTTAAATACAACAAAGAATGAATAATAATTTATCGCCGGGATCTTTATAAACATTTATTAAAAAATAATAATAATGTTTAAAAGTCGAATATTTTTATTATAAGTACTCGTTCCTACGAGAACTATTGCTTCAAAGTTTTCAAAGTCATGACAAACAGTTCGGAAAATTTAAAGAATATATGACTAGAAGACATTGCATAAAGTTCTATAATTTTCACATAAATTAAGATATATCGATTTAAATATGGTAAATGTTGAAAAAATACATTATGGGATAAATGTAGTTAAATCTTGGTTCGGTAAAATCATAGAATTTTACAACAAAAAAAAAGGGGGGGGGATATATTTTGAACTTATTATAAATTTGCACATGATATGGGACATTTTATTCTAAAAAATTAAGAGTATTTTTTAAGCTGAAAGGTTTTAAAAAATAAAAATCGAGATTTTTGTGTCTGGAATAACCGTAATAACAAACAGCGTAAAACAAACCGAAATCACGTTAACCCGAATCATATAATAAAATAAAAAATCTTAAATATAAATTGCTGAAATATTATCTAGCATTTAATGCAAATATGTGAAAATGCAAAAGAATTGTTCCTGCTTATCTTTATAACTATAATAGATATCTGTTCTACAGCAGCATATGCAAAGCCTTTAAAACTACTTTCCTCGCAAGCGTACCATTTTGCCTCAAAAGTGAACATTGTGTTTTGTGTGATTGGTGATGATAGTGAGATACACGTTTAGTACGTAAAAACAAACGTTTGGAGCAAAAAACCGATTTAAAATTTTTAAAACTTTAGAATTTATCGTAAAGTTTGAATTATAACTGCTATCAAGTACATTTTCATAGTGATTTAAACTTTTTAAATATTTTCTTTATTGTTTCTTAGATGTACAGTCTAATACTGCAACAATATGTTTAACTATTAGTTTTGTACAATCAATAACGGATTTTATTTTATGTTATATAACTATAAGCGAAAATGGAGACAATTTCTTGAAACTCACTTATTTAACTTTTTCGGATTTAAAACAATTTTTTAATATAAATTGTACAAGGCAAGTGGGTGCAGATTTATTTATTAAAATAAATAAATAAATAAAACTTATGGTGAATATATCCGACCAAAATGGACAGTATTTTCGTCACAGTAGGTAAAATGACGGCGTTGTCATTTGTTTACGCTTTGCATTCATCAAAGTTTTTTCGCTATTTATCTTTGCAACGTTATTTTACTGTCATATTTAGGAGCTCAGAAACCAAATTGGTGACAATATAAGCATATTCTTTCATTATTTAGTTATTAAATAATGAAAAATTTGATAAAAGCTTGATTTGCAGAATTTAAATGAAAAAGTTTCTAAACACTAAAAATTAACATCGAAATCGTGAAGTAAAAGAATTTTTAAGTAAAATAAGTTTAACTTACATAATTTATAAATAAAACTCGATTTAAACACTTGAAATTTCACTCATTTATACAGACATTGGCCTAATTTCTTTTAATGTTTTATTTCTAATAAATTCGATAACTAACACAAAATTAATCTGAAACTGAATGAATATTCCTTACAGTATTCAAATCTCTTACACATATTTCAATCCTTTCAGTATCGGAATAAAAAATAAGTAAATTCCTGAAGACCGTAATGCTTTCCTATGTTTTCCAAAACAGCTGGTTTTTTATAGCCTCGAACCGTGAGGAAGGGTAGGGTCCATTTAAATTGGAGGGAATGCTTTTCATTTCAAAATCAAAGATAAAGAAAATTTAGACCTTAATATTTAAAAAACAAGGAAGGAACAATGACCGTTTCCTAACACTTTTTCAACTTAAATACTTGAAATTTCACTCATTTATACAGACATTGGCTATAACCTAATTTATTTTAACATTCTATTTCTAATAAATTCTATAACTGACACAAAATTAAACTGAAATTGAATGAATATTCCTTACATTACTCAGATC
This sequence comes from Maratus speciosus, assembly GCA_963932465.1. Taxonomy (NCBI): domain Eukaryota; kingdom Metazoa; phylum Arthropoda; class Arachnida; order Araneae; family Salticidae; genus Maratus; species Maratus speciosus. The sequence goes on along the minus strand of OZ010793.1, from coordinate 565,259,647 downwards.
TCTTACACACATTTCAATCCATTCAGTAGCAGAATAAAAAATAAGTAAATTCCTGAAGACCGTAATGCTTTCCAATGTTTTCAAAACAGCTGGTTTTTTATAGCCTCGAACCGTGAGGAAGAATGGGGTCCATTAAAATTTAAGGGAATGCTTTTCATTTCTAAATCAAAGATAAAGAAAATTTAAACCTTAATACTATTTAAAAAACAAGGAAGGAACAATGACCGTTTCCTAACACTTTTTCAACTTAAATACTTGAAATTTCACTCATTTATACAGACACTGGCTATAACCTAATTTCTTTTAACATTCTATTTCTAATAAATTCTATAACGGACACAAAATTAATCTGAAATTGAATGAATATTCCTTACATTACTCAGATCTCTTACACACATTGCAATCCATTCAGTAGCAGAATAAAAAATAAGTAAATTCCTGAAGACCGTAATGCTTTCCAATGTTTTCAAAACAGCTGTTTTTTATAGCCTCGAACCGTGAGGAAGAATGGGGTCCATTAAAATTTAAGGGAATGCTTTTCATTTCTAAATCAAAGATACAGAAAATTTAAACCTTAATACTATTTAAACAACAAGGAGGGAACAATGACCGTTTCCTAATACTTTATCCCCTTCTTTGCCAGAGCCCATGAAAAAAAACATTAAAAAAATTGTGTTATGTATAACGACATGGTTGACGAGTTTCGTTGCCCTGCTGTAACTCGCTCCATTGCAAGTTAATATTGTGCGTAGGAGGAAAGATAAGCATTTTGAGTGATACATCATAACCTGCTGAAATAGGTCACTCTTTATTTTCATAGGCCTAGATATGCATATAACATATTATCCAAAAGCAATCTAAAGAAAATTGTGTATTCTTAAGTTTGTTCTATTACTATGCTAATGGGTAGTGGATTATTTACATAGTTTAAAATCTACACAAAAATATCCGTATTTAATGTATTAAATATACCAATTATATAAAAAAAACTTATATATTCATGCATATTTTTAATATATTCTAATGGAGTAAAGTGTAATGCTTCTTTGCCCCTTTTTGTAAAAGGGGGGGAGGAGAGGAATGAATCGGTCAGTTTTAAAGAATAATTTATAAATATTTAAACTATAACTGCATGTATCAGACAAAACGGTGTCTAAGTAGGGTTTTTTTCTAAGAAAATCAGATGATATATTGAGAAGTGATCTAGAATTTTCTTCATTTCAATAACTTCAGTGAAGATATATAAAGTCAAATTTCAAAGAAATCTGTGCATTAAATTATATAAATTATTACATTACACGGTTGCTATAAAAGTTTTTTGTTTGTTCGGGTTTTTTTGTGTAATGTTACCTTTTTTCCAACTATGATTAATTTGATAAGACGACAGTCAACTGTTTTAGATTTTGTTTTTTGTTATTTCCCTTTTAAAATGTGTATCATAAACTGCTTTGAAAAACATGAATAAAATACTTCCATTTCGACATATATATATGTACATATGTGTGAGAGAGAGATGAGTTAATTCAGAGTAAGAAAATAATATTTTTCAGTTATAAATTACTTTTATGCTAAACATATCATGCTTTCTACATTACCTGCTTACATACATGCATCTTACATATTTACATCCATCTTACATATTTAGATACATGATGTAACACGTTGTAGTTGTTGTAACGCTTACATACAACAACTTTCACTACATATAATAGGGGAGGGTAGTACACAGTGAGACGAAAATTATTATTACTTAACGAATGGCAAAGATTTTTATTCTTTTGAAAAAAAAAAAATTCCACACCTTTAAGCTACACAAATACGCTACACATTAATGTATAAATGGTTTAAAAAAAGTTATTTATAAAATCACAGAAGCAGCATAACGGAGTATCGAAAATTGTCTCACTGTGTACCACTTGTGGTACACAGTGAGACAATGTATATATTTTCATAAATCCTACATTTTTACACTCTAACAATAATTTTCTGCAGTTTATGAGTTCCAATTAATATTTCTAGATTTAAAATTTTTTAAAAACATGAGCCTCGGGTGGACAATGGCAGATATTGGGCTACCTTCATGTAAATTTTTAGCCTCTTACGTTTAGTAGATTTCACTAGCCATCCTATGCCCCCCCCCCCCCCCCTCCACATACACACACAGAGAGAGATAGAGAGAGAGGGGGAAAAACCTTCTTTTATTAATAAATAACTTTTTTTACATCAGAACTGCATAGTATATACACAATGAGTTACGTCTCACTGTGTACCACAACTGTGTGTCTCACTGTGTACTTTCGTTACGTTGTAACAAAATGGATGCCACATCTGTTACATCAATTTCATCGCTTTAAAAATTTATGTCGTTTTGCCGAAATAGTCTATTATTAGATACAGCTAGGTTTGGTTAAGTAAATATATGTCATATTGAAGGAAATAAACTCTAAAATAGACGTTTATGTAACTTTAATCACTATAAAATAAAGCATTATTTACTATTTTGTCGGACGAGTAACTGAAGTGCCGAAACTACATCCACGTATTGTATAAGATGAGGTGGTTCAGTGTGTGTTCCAGCTAGGAGAAAAAGTTATAACTATATGTCAAAATGGCTGCTGTCTCACTGTGTACCATGTCTCACTATGTACTCTCCTAACCTACATATAAAACATTTTTTTCATTAAATGGAAGTAATAGCAACTAACTCTTAATATTCGGGAATACCAGTTCAATTAAAATTTATCGAATTCATTAGGCTTATGCAAAATTCGATAGCATTTAATTTTTATTTCTAATGAATAACATACGAAAAAGAACCGGCGCTAGATTCTCCACCCCAATATAATAGTAATTTATTTCCATGATTAGGGATTTCATCATAAATGACATGATATTTTCTGTAGATTCAAAGCAATAAGCAATTGAGTAACTTAAAAAAGAAACGCTTTGAAAAATATGTTTATAATTATCGGTTATTCTCCAGTTTTTCTGTACAAATTTTCCAATGTAAAAATTAAAAAAAAATAAAGATTTATATTCACAAACTCACTTAGTGTGAGCGGGAGGCTCTTGCAAATTCTGATAACAATTAAATCCATATTCTTAAAAAATATATATTATCACATCATATTATAGTTTTAGTATTAGCCGCTTTATTTAAGCAATTATAAAACTTTACAAAATACTTAGGAAACTTTACTGAATATTCAGGAATTCTGATTCAAGGAAAATTTTAGAAATCTATTAGGGATAATTCTCATAAAATATGTTTATGAGTTATGCTTCAGTTTTTCTGTAAAACTTTTCCATTGTAACTATAAAAAAAAACTGAACAATCAAAAATCGCTTATTTTGTATGTGAGCGGGAGCTCTTGCAAATTCTAATAAAAATTAAATCCATATTCTTAAAAAACATATATTTTATTACATCAAATTATAGTTTTAGTATTAGCCACTTTATTTAAGCAATTATAAAACTTTACAGAATACTCAGGGTACTTTACTGAATATTCAGGAATTCTGATTCAATTAAAATTTTGGAAATCTATTAGGGATAATTCTCATAAAATATGTTTATAATTATGAGTTATGTTTCTGTTTTTCTGTAAAACTTTTCCATTGTAACCATAAAAAAAATTAACAATCACAAATCTTTTATTTTGTATGTGAGCGGGAGCTCATGCAAATTCTAATAAAAATTAAATCTATATTCATTTAAATATATTTTATTGCATCGAATTATAGTTTCAGTATTAGTCGCTTTATTCAAGCAATTATAAAACTTTTCGAGTTTTTTTTTTTTTTTTTTTTTTTTTTTTTTCCAAAGGATTTTTTTTTTTTTTTTTTTTTTTTCAATCTGTTTTGTTTATAATTCTAATTGCAATATTGTATATAACGAATTCTATCTTTGAAATGCAGTATTATCACAATAATTGATTTATAGTAGTTAATACATCTGTTTATACATTCATTAAGCATCGCTGCTATAGTACTGATTATCATCATTATGAACGTACTTTCGATTTCGTTTATTGACTACTAAAGTATGCTTACGCAATATTTTTTACACTGAAGCAATTCGAAACTAAATTTAATCGAAATATTTTTACAAATTTAACATAGTTTTAAATAGTAATTACAATGTACTAGATTTGGAAATTTATTTGGAAAGTTTGGTTGGAAATAAAATGCTTTTGATATCTTTGAGAAATTAAAATATAATCGTGTAGAAAATTATTGCTAAGAAATTAATTATCAAAGTTTTAAACAAAATTTTATTAATTCTTATATTTTGATTTTAAGCATCTTAAAAATCAAAGATCCTCGTGTAATATTGCTTATTCTTTAACATTAAAACAGGGAAAGAATGTATGTTGGAATACAATCATCTTCATTCAGTTTCAGATTTAACATTTTCAAAATTAAACAATTTAAGGGCACATATGACATCCAATGTGAATGAAGCAGATATAACATGATATTTTTAATTGTATAGTTTACACTATGACGCAAAAGTTTAGACAATGACGTCATTCAGCTTTAAAATGTAGAATTATGACGTCAGAATTACAAAAACCTGTAAATATATTCAAAAACTGATTTAAAATGCTATGTACAAAAGACAGTCGTTTTATTTGCTATAATACTAATTTTTTTCATAAAAATTCAAATGTGCTTGTCGCAAAAGTTTAGACACTATTCTAAATTTCTTTGAATATTCGCTGGCATATGCAAATTTAGAATCGATGATGTCACAAATTTGGAGTACTTAAGTTCTGCAAACGATTGCGCTTCATAGTCGACATGCCGAGAGCTAAAGAAATTCAAGTGAATGAGGTTTCAAGGATTTGGCAGTTGAAAGGTGAAGGGAAGAGCGTTTCTGAAATTTCTGCTATTATTAATAGGTCAAAAAAATCTATTTATCCAGTTTTATCGAGTGGTTCCGAATATAAAGCAAAATGTCGGTCTGGGAGGCCACGTATGACAAATGTACGAGAGGATCGCCTTATACAAAGACTAGCGAGTACTCAACAAATGAGCGTACGTGTAGTTCAAAGCTCATCGGGACTCTCTGTATCAAAGGATACGATTCGTAGACGAATTTTGGAAAAAGGAACAATCGTTTATAGCAAAATGCAGAAGAAACCAGCTCTGAAACCACATCATAAGTTACAAAGACTTATGTGGGCTCGAAAGCATATGTCATATGGAGAGAAATGGCAGTCAGTCATATTTAGCGATGAAAAAAAGTGGAATCTGGATGGTCCAGATGGTTGTTTATCGTATTGGCATGACTTGCGGAAGGAACCTCGACGTTTTTTTAGTCGCAGACAAGGAGGGGGCTCGGTGATGGTTTGGGCAGCCTTTTGCTATAATGGACAAGTATCTCTGACCTTCACCAGTGGTCGTCAAACTTCACAGCATTATACACAGACATTAGAAGAAAACCTACTGCCATTTGCTGAGCTTCTAGGGGGTCCTCAGTGGGAATTTCAGCAAGACAATGCTTCAATTCACACTGCAAAACATTCAAAATCTTTGTTTAATTCCCATAATATAAGAGTTCTCGACTGGCCAGCATGTAGCCCAGATCTTAACCCTATAGAAAACCTTTGGAGCATCATGTGTCGCAAAGTTTATAGCAACGCTAGACAATACTCTTCTGAAAAGGAACTTAAGACATCTATTGAGAATGCATGGTACGATATCGATCCACAAACTATGCAAGATTTAGTTTCTTCCATGCAATCTCGTGTATATGACGTAATACGTAAGCATGGATGCGCAACCAGGTTTTAAAAATTGTTTATTTCGATTTTATTTAATTTGTGTCTAAACTTTTGAGACAGCAGTTTATTTTTGTTACCATTTAATTTATTGCAATATGCACAATTCCACTTTTCTTTGTTATAAATATTGTTTATATGTACAGCACATTAATTTCAAGCAGTGATTTGAAAATTGAATAAATATTTTTCAAAGTATGTAAGAATTTCTTCATTGTCTAAACTTTTGCGTCATAGTGTATTTACGAAAAGATATATGAGTTATTTTTTTTTGCTGTTGTTGTTGTTTAAAGTTATATATTTTAAATTATAAATAACCCCAAATTATTTGCTGCGTACATAATTTTATTTAGTGTGAGTGTTCTTTTTTTTTTTTTTTTTTTTTTTTTTTTTTTTTTTTTTACGTCTGCGGCTCTGTGCATTTTTTAATTCTAAAGATTAAGACAAATTACAACAAATATACTTTTTTAAAAATTGTATAAATTAATAGTTTTTATTGCATTAAAATGTTAGCTATTAGTGAACTGCATTAATGTATATATATATATATATATATATATATATATATTACCAACTTTTGATTTAACGTCCGATATGCCGAAGTCCGGATAAGGTCGTTAAATCACAAGTGTACTGTATTACACCAGATGTAAATTTACAACTGGGCAAAAAATGTCCGGACCAGGATTCGAACCAGAGATTTCTTGGCTGAAGCCGCCAATGCTCTACCATCTGAGGTATCCCGGACGAATTTGGTGGAACTTTTTCACCCAGCTAACCTTACTGATTACAGCATCTGGTCTGAAACCTGGTTCAGCTCAACAGAATAAATCGCAGGTAAGACATTAAAAGTTCCACCAGATTCGTCCGGGATAGCTCAGATGGTAGAGCATTGGCGGCTTCAGCCAAGAGATCCCTGGTCCGGACATTTTTCGCCCAGTTGGAAATTTACATCTGATGTGATTTATTTGCCAATTAGAATAATTGTGTTAAAATTAATCTAGTGTACTGTATTAGGCCCCACCAGTGGCCGAGAGGCTCTGCTCTCGAAGCTGGTAGACGGGAGGTGCTGGGTTCGATCCCAATCGCGCTCGTCGGCCTAATCGTTCGGAATTTTCGTGGTTTTCTTCGAACTTTGGTCGTCCAAGCGTAAATACGGGTTAGGTTCCCTTAGAAAGGCCCCCACGAAGGGCACCCCGTCCCTTTGGGCCTATATCCCTCGTGCTGATAATTGCCCGTCATAAACACAATCAAACAACCTACTGTATTAGTTTTTCAAACACCGGTTAAACATAGGTGACATTAAAATCTCACAGAAGATATTCTAAAGAACAATAATTTGTTTGGTCTTGAATTCAAATCAATCATGACGTCGGTCATTCTTGCACTTTGTAAGACGGCCTTTGTACGGCCATGCGCATACATTAAGAGGTTAATTGCCCCCTCCTTTCGTCAGTATACCTGAATTAAACCTCCGATACGGAAGTAGGGTGAAGTCTTCTTTTCAAGGTCACTCCCGCTCCGCCGGCATCTTCCCGTCCCGAAAAAATTTCCACTTGTACGGTTGGCGCGTTTTCGAGTTCACGGCGAGAAAGAGAGAAAGAAAACAAGAAAAGTAACGGTTGAATGAACTCATGATGGAGTTATGTAGAGCAGTGGTCCGTGGCTCCACGAATGACCAAAAATAAAATAAAAATAAAATAAAATAAAAACAAGAGGAGCGCCTCGCTCATCTTGAATGGGGACAGAAAAAGACGCAGATGAGATGCTGAGCACAGATGAGATTCTGATCATCGAAGGACTTCCGCGATGTATCTTATAAGGTGGAACTAGTGATATTGAAGAGATTTTGGGGTCAGAACTAGCACACGAGAAACATCTCAGTTCATGAAAGCGATTCGATACGTTATAAAAGAACAACGAGTATCTTATTCAATGTTTTGATCTGAGTAATTTAGCAGGTCATCTAAAAAGATACGTACAAATTTATTCATATAAAATAAATAATTCTAAATAAAGGAGAAATTTAATTTTAAAGTTTTCAGTAACACTTTTTAATCCAAAATTTAATACGATGTCAAACAAAAACAGAAAAGAGAGTTTAACCTGGAGCCTGCTTATGGTGAGGTGCGTCCCTAAAGACTACATCAATATACATTGTCACTCGACAAAGAATTTGCCTGCAAAAATAATTTATTAGATATGTGACTTCAATCAAAAACGTAAAAGAAGGATTTTACCCCTGTAGCCTGCCCCTGATGAAGTACGGTTCTCAAACTACATGAGTATTGCATTATCATCGAGAATCATCTTGCTTGCGCGGCATTGCGAGAAAATCGACTACACAGAAGTGAGTCAAAAATAGATTGAATGATTTGACCCAGAAGGACAAAAATCGAAGTTAAGTAAAAGCCTGTGATAAAAAAACAAGAAAGAAAAATTATGAGCCAAGCATAGATTATTAAACACTTTCCAACACATTCAGAATAATGTAATAAAACTGCACCGTTTTATAAGTTGAAATATTATGTCTAATGCAACCATACGGAAACACATAACACATTTGAAAACCCAATTTCATCTGTCCCGATCTTCAATCGGAAAACGATCTGAATTCTTGGAGCAGTCCTGTATATGATATATAGGTTTGTATCTATTAACTACATGCATGCCAAAATTTAGTTCACTTAAGAAATACATATACTTTAGTTGAAAATTCCCCTTCAGCAATTTCCTCTAATAAAGAGAATGGTACGTGAATATTTCTTTGCAGCCCTGTATATGAGGTATAGAATTCATATATAACGAGTAACATGCAAAAAATTAATTAAATTTAAAAGCGCATACCGAATTTTAAACTGTGCGCTCCAGCAATTATTACTCAAAGATAGTACTGTACTGTAACCGATTTCTTTTGTGTGTCCCTGTAAATGAATAAAAAATGCTATAAATGTCCTGTCTAACGTAATCATAGTGAAATTAGATTATTTATATCAGTTTCAATGCATTTGAAATAGCGTAATGTCATTAAAATACTCTTTAAACGATTTTCCCCCATATACCATAATGCAATGGAATACTTTTGAGTGCCTCTGTAAATGAACTATTAATCCTACATACTCATATACAATACCAAACATGCTTTGGTGACCCTAAATAACCTTTATCAATTGCATGAAAGTCCTAGTATATTTACGAGAGTTAGAGCGTGGACAGACGGACAGGAAAACCGAATGCATAAACACTTTTCAACTTTGTTGGAAAGTGTTAAAAACAGCTTTTCATTAAATTTTAGAATATTTACACAAAAAGCGTCAGATAGTTTATCTTGGCTCTGAGAGAATAACCAAAATAAAATACAGTAGAGAACAGGAATTCTGCTTTTTCAGAATTTAGTGTCGCCCCCGGCATTTCCATTACTTCATTTTCTTCTGGTGGACTGGTGACTTCTATTGTTATGAAACAGCCATTGTAAATGAAGCGTTAGGTGAAAATGAAAGAGCAGTCGTCAAAAGTTAGAACTCTGATTTTCTGTCAGAATGGGGGAAAAAATGGCCATAATTTAAAAAAAAAAAAAAAAAAAAAAAAAAAAAAAAAAATGGCCATTTTTTTTTTCTATTCTGACCAGAAAATCAGAGTTCAAACTTTTTACGGCTGCTCTTTCATCTTCACCTAACGCTTCATTTATAATGCCTGTTTCATAATAATAGAAGCCACCAGTCCATCAGAAGAAAATAACTCGGTTAAGCGGGACTCGGATAATCGGGACTCTGCTGCAAAACGTATTTCAATTTTAAGACTTAAAGCACACGCTTTTATTTTATGTAAAATGACGTTATTTGCATTACTGTAGATTCTTAAAATTAAATATTGTTTATAATACTTCCATGTTTTATCATAAATCATTCATTTATATTTCTCTCAAAATAGCACGTATTTTAATTAATTTTTTTTTTCAATTTTTATGAGAAAATGGAAATAAAAAGATATAATTGCTATTTTTCAACAATTTTTTCTTTACTTTCTACAGAAATGGAGAACTTGAGTTGCCAAAATGAAACAAATGTCGCTAAAAACTACAAAAAAATTTAATATTTCAAAAACAAATGGGGATGCAATTTTCAAACAAATTGCACTAAAAAGTACTTTTTTTTTCCAATACGACAGTATAAACATTGAAAATGTGCGATGCTTAGAAGTTTTAAAAAATGTTGTAGAGTATTTAATCGCACAATGAAGCATAGGATTTTGTTTTACGGATGGCGTACACAAGGTAACGTTATTTATTGGAGACAAAATAAGCTGGGAGAAAGAAATAGCATTCCGGGGCTAAAAATAAAACAGGAGGGTCGCCTTGCTCTAGGGACAAAAATGACTCCGATGATGCTGGGCACTGATAAAATTCTGATCATCGATGGATTTCCATGATGCATCTTACATGGTGGAAGTAGTGATACTGAAAATATTCGGGGTCAGAACTGGCACACGAGAAATACCTCAGTTCATAAAATTGATTCGATGCCTTATAAAAGGACAACTAGTATTTTATTCACTGCGTCTGAACGATTTATCAGGTCATCTTAAAAAAAAAAAAAAAAAATGCGTACCAATTTATTAATTTGAAACAAATTATACGAAATAATACAAACGTCCTTCTATTAAATTTGGAAGACTATTTACACAAATTAAACAAAAAGTGTCAGACAATATATCGAGGCCTTAGGAACATTAAGGCTGAAAAGAAATTCTAAAATGTCAATACACTTTATACTTCTCTTATTTCATTTATTTTAAAAACTATCAATCGAAGAGAACTAAATAATCGAAAATCATACTTCCATCATAAAGTAGAACTCTCTCTCTCTATCTCTCTCTCTCTCTCTCTCTCTTTCTCTCTGAATTCCGCCTAAATATAATAAGGAAGAATAACTGTGCCTCTATTTATTTGCTCTATTGAATATATTAAGTTTAGTTCACAAATTTAAAACAAATTATTAATGTATTTTTTTTTAATTGTGCAGGACGTTAGGAACACTGTAAAAAAAAATCTGTAGTTCTACAGATGTAAAGTTACATGCTTACTAAACTTTCACCTGTAACTGTACGAAAAAAGCTGCAAATCTACAAAACTAGTTTTTGTAAAGCTACAAAAATCTGTAACTTTACAAATGAATCTGCTAAAATTTCAGTAATCTTACTAAACTTTTATTTGTAACCCTGGCTGCAGTTACATGAAAAGTTCTCGGAATCCCAGTTTCCAAAAAAATTCTTAGTAACCTTACAGATTTTTTGATTTTCGGCGCAAAAGTGTGTCTGTTACATGAAATTTTGTTGTTGCCGTTACATGAAAAGTTCTAGGAATCCAAGTTTCCTAGGAAAACTTTAGTAACTTCACAGATTTTTTTTTACAGTGAAGTTATTTAAAAGTGAGTTACACATCAAATGTAAAATCATCAAAGACTCAATACAATCAGATGGATTTCATGCGAAAATTTTCAGAATTCATTTACAATTTCCAGTTAAAAACTGTATATTTAGTACATTAAGATTTTTAATTTACAATGTAAATTACTTTTTTTATATTGATTCGGGCATAATAATTTGAAAAAGAATGCTCTTGTGCGCCAAAGATCGAACAAAATTCTACTCTAAATTACTATAAATTCCTTCCACTCATCAAATTTTCTAAAATTTTATTGAGTAGTGGAAAAGTTATATTTTTGCTTTCTATAACTATCCAAGCCTTATAAAATAAATAATGTAACAGGATAATTCTGAGAACAATAATTTCAAAAATACAAAATTTTAAATTACCTCATAAGATAGCTTTAATAGATGATACCAGAAGATTATCAAAATAAATGGAAATATTACCAAATAAATTAAAGTTTTCATGGTTTGGAAATTTATGAAATTAACCAATTTAAAGTTCTTTTTTCATCCAATAAAAAATATTACATAAATAAATATCAGTATCGAATTCATAATCAGTCATAAAACCTTGAATATTGGATAGTATAATTAATATCTCTGCTTCTTTAAGCGGTAGTTCACTCAACGGTGACTAAGTGTTTGTGAACTGAGAAACTGAAACAAATGTTGTTAATCAGATTATTTGAACTATAACCTCAGCATTCTAATACGACGATACAAACACCTAAAAAGTTCTATTAATCTGAAAAATTCTGTTCATTTCTAAAGTGTGAAATATAGTTACATTTATACTGTTTGGGGATTTATTTCAAAATAAAATTATTAAATGCTTCAAATATCCTGATAAAATAATATTATCAGTGATTTAGAAAAATCGATAGTTTTTTAGCACCACTCAAAGGCATCTCCAGACAGCAGAAAAAGTTTTGCTCTCCTTCAAGTAGGAAAGATAAGAGGCGAAACTAATGTCGTTACTTCGATTAGTCTAAAAATATTTTATCTCGGCATTCTGAAAACATGATTTAAAATGCTTGAAGTCTGTAACAAACCAAAACTTTTTGTCGAATTGATAAATTGTGAACACATTATTTCTTACACTGTTTGATAATTTCTTTTGCATTTAAAATAAAATGAATGTCCTCTGACAGGGCAATATTCTTAGTCCTTCAAAAAACTGTAAAAAAAAAAAAAAAAAAAAAAAAAACATAGCACTTTTTAAAGCATCTTTACATGCCAAAGACATTTTTACCTTTATTCATCATTCATGGTCTGGTGAAGGCCAAATTGGTGTTTTTAATCCCATTATTCTAAATATATTTTATCTCAGCATTTCATAATATAGTTCAAATATTTTACACAATTGATAAACTCCGAATACAATTTTTCTTATACTGGTTGAGTATTCCTTTTATGTTTAAAATAAAATTATTAAATGCTTCATATTCTCCTAATATGGCAGCATTCTCTCCACTTCACAAAACTTGCCAAATTCCTTAGCATTCCACTAAGGCATCTACACCCGCAGTGATATTTTTCCCCTCCTTCATGTGCGGATAATAGGCTAAGCTAATGTCGACTAAGACAAAAATCTGTCTAAAAGGGAATATTTCCCTAATCCATAGAGATTTTGTTTTCACACATTCTTCATATCCCCTGATAGAACCATATACTCAGTGAACTAACTTAATATTTGCTAATAATAAATAAAATAAATGTAAATGTGATAAAAATACATTCACAAGGCAAATAAATACCTTTATTTATTCCGATCGACAGGTTTCACCGTTCTGACGGCGACATTCTCAAGATTTATACCGATGCAAATATTTTCGCAAAAAAAAAAATTCATTGAAAAACTAGTAAACAAAACTCACGCGACCAGTTTACCAGTTTTTCAATTAAAAATTTTTTTGCGAAAATATTTATATCAGTATAAATCTTGAAAATGTCACCGTCAGAGCGATGAAACATATCGATCGGAATAAATAAAGGTACTTATTTGCCTTGCGAATGTATTTTTATCACTTTTAGTAAATATTAAGTTAGTTTCATGTTTCAAGTAATTTTCATATATACAGTAATATCCCGACTTACGTCTCCTCGACTTACGTCACCCCGCATTTATGTCGTCTGGCCTGGAAAAGAAATTTCCTTAATTAAAGACGCAATTTAAGCTTTTTTGAAAACTTTTGGTTCTTTGAAGGGAAACTTTACCGCGACAGCCTAGTGATAGTGACAAATAAATAAAAAAAGTCACAAGAGAAAAAATTAGAAAACTCATTCTACTGTTAAAAAGAGCTTCTAAGAGAAAAAAAGAAAAATTTGTCTGTTCAAACTTCATTGCAAGATTTTTTTTTTCATATCCTCAAATAATCGAACAGGGCAGCTAGAAAACAATTTATTGATTTATTCCAAATTCTTGTACTGCAAACACATTTTTTCGCTAATGATAAATGTATGTAACATATTCCCTAAATGCAATAGAATATGTTCATTAGATTTTGGAGAATTTTTATCGCTTAACCTTTTTTGCTTATCTAAATGTACTTCGACTTACATCGCTAGTCTTAGAACGAACTGTTGACGTAAGTCGAGGTATTACTGTAGTCTCATATACTAGTACTCAGTGTTTCACAAAACTCGCCAAATTTCTAAGCACCTCCCTAAGGCACCTTCACACGGCACCGTCATTTTTACCCTCCTTCATGTGCAGGTAACGGGGCCACATCCGCATTGCTGGGAAGCGAACTTCCTAGGCGGGATAAGAGGCTGGAGAGGGAATATCGAAACCGGTTGACCGCGTACCGAAGAGTATGTAGGGACGCATGCGTAAAGACCTTGACAAGAAATCACACACTTGAATAAACCGTGACACTGAAAAAAACAGAACAAATCAGTCTCAGAAGGCATCCGGAGGAGGATTATTTGTCGCAGCATCCGAAAGAAGTAGGTCGTTCTTTTTGTCTGCTTCTTCACTCACGTCGTTTCTTTCACCTCGTAATCCTTTAAACAGAATTACTTGAAACCAAGTTATTAAATTTGATTTCGTTTTATACGAGATAGCATGACCTCAATGTAACAAAGAAAAACGAGCCGTGATTGTTCTTAGTTGTCTAGTGATACGAATGCATCGTTTTATTTTTATTTTTATCGTTATTTAAAAAACAATCCATTTTCGATAATTTTATATAAATATATACCTGTAAGTTATTTTTGTTTTTATTTCAATTATATTATATAGTATATGCATACACATGTTTATATATAACATTATGTATCACATTTCGATACATGGAGTTTTACTTCTAATCTTTTGGTAATTTTTTTTTCGGATTTATGACTTGTAAATGTTAGATGCACATATTTATATATATATATATATGCATATAAATAATTAAAACTTACAACTAAATGCTAGCAAATTAAAATTTATTACAGTTTAAACCCTGCTTTAAAACAACGTTTGATTTCAAACAACATACAGAAGATTTTATTTAAACAATATTGTACACAAAAAGTATTGTTTTACGAAAACTTTTGTTATAAATTTATCATTATTCTTAACATTACAACTATATTTAAGCGAATGCTTCACTTATAAAGAATAGATTAAATACATTTTTCATTACAGTCGTAACCGTTTAAGCGAATATTGACGGTTCCAGAAATAATATTCGATTAAGCTGGGTATTTGATTAAACGGGGAATCATAACTGCAATATTTAATGCGTAATAAAAAGGCAAAATAATCATCTACGGTATATTTAATTAACAGCATAATAAATCGTTAATAGAATAACATAAACTAAAATAAATACAGATGCTAATATAAAGTAAATACGTATTAATTTAATGTCAATACATACATTTATATGGTTTACATCACACTTAATGCAGCTCGTTTGAATTCAGTCAAACTTTGCTACCTATAATTTACGTTACTTATACTGCCTTAAAAAAAATCGTTGAAAGTGGTTTGTTTAAGTGGAATTTTAAAGGAGTAAATACCGAGTTATTTTTCGAATGAGTGCAAAATATTAGAACTACCATCTCGAGTGACGGCGCATTGCCATTAAAGCCTGGTTAACAGCAAGAAGTGATGGTGGGGAGATCAAGGTGGGAAATCATTTGACCTGTCCATTAAACACCTGCTGGCCGAAATCATTGCAGGAAGAACTGAAAATTTGTTTTAAGCCTAAAGGAACCGAAAAGGACAAAAAGTGGAAGGAAGTTCCAGCTGAAACGCGCTTTCCGCGCCTATTTTCAAGCATCGGTCACGCAGTTGTTATTCGATTAAGCGGGTACGTTCGTAAAAGGTACTTGGTTTAAGCGGGGGAAAATAATATAGAACCAATGGGAATAAATTCGGTTCCGAAGGATTCTATTCGAATAAGCGGGGTATTCGATTATCCGTGACCCGATTAAATGGGGAGGACTGTATTTGTTATTGGCATACTCAAAAATATTTAGCACAATTTAAAGAAACGTGAAATGTTTAACATCAAATACATGTCTTTTTTAAAAACATTAATACATAAAGCTGTTTTGGATATGCTACACATAAAGCTATACAAAACAGCATTATATGTACAAGGAGCAAAACAATATCATATGTACTAATCACTAGTCGTAAGCTGCTAGTCGCTAGATCTCTAGTTGCCAAGTCGCAATTAACAGCATGAACACTTTTGCGTGCCTTCTCAGACTTTAGTAGACTTAAGCTGAAGATTAACAGAAGTTTAAAAATATAAAAAGTAAAAAGACATTAAAAAATATGTTGTGATAAATGTATAAATGATACTGTGAGATCTTAAACAACGAGATGCAAGTCATGGGCATCATCATTTTACTAATTTTCTTCGCCTCTCTCTTTCAGAGGAAAACTGGCCTATGTCATTTTGACATACAATTTCTTTCACAAATGCTTGTTTTGAATGTCAAATCATTTTCTTATATAGATAAACGATTAACCATTCGACTAATCATAAGAATATTGAATTAAAACTATTCAATAACATAAAATCAAACCTTTTTTATCGATTCAAAATATTTTTAAGACTAAACCTACTACGACGAATTCTTTTACCCACTGCGCATATCTAATAGCACCACTTTTCTTTAATAGTATTCTTCATCTTACTTAATCACAGATAAATCTGCGATTAAATAAGGTTAAGATTTCTATCTAAAAAATTAACGACAAAACACTTGTAGAATTTTACAGTTATGTGCACACGGGTCTAATGTCCCGTCTCGGTAGTTTTAGAGTCAAATAGTTTCTTTAGTTTTAAGAATACAAATTATTAATTTAAAAAACTTTATTCACGAGTATTGTTTTCTTTTCATCTTACAGGTAGCATGATTCGTGTTTGGTGCACGCTGTTGCTGATGGTAGCAGCTTCCCAAGCTGCAGCACCTTCTTCTTCGTCGTCCACTTCTACAAGTACGAAGCGAGAGGACCCTAACACAGGTGGCGGCTCTAGTGGAGGACAACCCGTATATTCACCCTCGGCTTCTTCTCAAAGCTACAGCAGTGCTGCTTTCGACAGTTCTGATGGTTCTGGAGCTGCCTACAAACAGCAACAAAATTCTAATGGCAATCTCTATTACTATTATTATCCAGTGCAAGACAAAGCTCAAGATAATGCTTATGCTAGTTCATCAACTCATAATTACGCTACTGCCCCTGCCAACTCAAATACGTACGAAAGTCAAGACTCTAATCAGAATAACTACCATGTCCAAAGTGGACAAGGACAAGATGCCTATGTATCTCAAGATGCAGCCGCTTACGCTGGTGCCCTCAACCAACTCAGCCAATACGGTCTAGCTAATGGATACTCTCTTGGAGCTGCAGGTTTGACAGGCGGTAACGCATTTGGAGCCTATGGAGCTGCGCCAGCAGGATATGCAGCTGCAGGTATACCTGCAAGTGCTTACGGTGCTGCTGGTGGCTATCCAGCCAGCAGTGCAGCAGTAGGAAGCTATGCTGCTGCCCAACCTTCTTCACTTGCTCAATATGCTGCTCAACTGACAGGTTTTGGGGCTGGTGGTCAGTATGGCGCAGCTCAAACTGGTTATGGAGTACCCCAAGCTTATGGCCAGAATAACAGAAGGTAAGCCTGTTTTAAGTGACCTTCAAAAGGCATCTTATTTTAAGATATAAATGAGTCATCAAAAATGAAACACTGTATGAAAACTGCAATATTTTAAGATTATCTAAACGTTAGTTATAACTACTTTTGTAGAATAATTTCAGTAAATTTATGTGCATATGTAACTAATCCACTATGACCATAATCTCCGTAAACACATCATATACTAAATCTACTATCTTTATTAAGTAATATAAGCTAATTTAATCCGCAGATTTAATTTCTGAGATTAATTTAAAAATTTTACAAATTTAAATGTTCAATTTTTATGAACAAACACGATATAGCTTTCAAAAGTATTTTATATGAAACAGTGATAAAATAACTTTTTGTTTTTAGTAAAATATTTTCTGGAGATTATTAAAATGTATATTTTTTATCATTCATTCAAAATTTTATTTATACTTCGGGATCTTAGTTTGGGATGTTCCAGTTCCTTTCGCTCATTAAATAACTAATGAAAAAAAAATACTTTTTACAGGTACGGACTAGGAAGTCTTATTATGCCAATGCTTGCTTTAGCCGGATTGACCATGCTTGTCCCAACCATCACCAGCAACTTAGGCAGTAGAACCAAGAGGTCCATTGATGACCCAACCCAAAAGCATCCCCTTGCAGTTTTCAGCGAGTACAAAGACAAGCTAGAAAAATACTATTCTATATACAGAACAGCCGTAGAAAAGGAAGAATGCATGAACAGGATCATCTGTGAGTTTGGCACTGCAGTTAGTGACGTTAAGGGAAAAGGAGCTGTTGTGCTGTAAGTATCTACATTATATTCAAAATTTCACTGACTTAACACAATGGATGCCATGGCACACATATGCCACGTGTGCCAGTAATATTTCCTGGGGAACCATGCCATACAAATATGTGCCCCACCAATATTTTTTAAGACAATTTATTGCTATAAAACGGGACTAAAACTACCCCGTGACCTCTGTAGACATGTTTAGTGATTTGATAGGATGTTTAACGTGTAAAAACAACTAAAATTTGATTTTTTTTTTCAATTGAAAATGTATAAAATTAACAAAAATTGCTGTGACTGGTAACTGTGCACGTAAACCGGCTCGAAAAACCCTGAAAGCCGCTTTGTAAATGTCTGCCGAAAAAAATCACTTTCTCACAATCTGTGACAATCAACGAGTTAAAGAGCTAGTGAGCGTTTTTTGTTTATTTATGTCTTCGGTTTAAAGGAACATTTAAAGCTGCTATCAGATTCACCAACTTTTCGAGCAATTTTTCAGCCAACTCTTGATTTCCTCCAACTTTTTGCGAAATACTGTCTCAACACCCAGTGTAATATCAAACAGCAATATCCCCAACTTTTTATCCACAGCTCTAAAAAAAGTCTGTGCTATCCGCGACTTTTCCGCCCCAACTTTCAACATTTCAGCCATTCAGAGATAAGCGATTGATAAGAATAGGCGATAAATATTAACGGCTGGTATTAGTAGTGCTAGTTTTCCTCCAACTTTAGCAATGACAATTGTAACCTTTTTCTCCCTTTGAACGGGAAAAAGTTGGGGTTAAAATCGGCTGAAAAGTTGGTTGCTCAAAAAGTTGGTGAATCTAATAGCAGCTTTTAAAAGATAATCAGAATAAATAATGTAATTATATTTGGTGTAGTACAAATAAGCTTTAAAGCGCTTGTTCTGAGACCAACATCATGAATTTGCATAAGAAACAGCTTCAGGCGTGTTTGTGTTAGGATCATAACAGGTCTAGTGACACAAATAAGAAGCAACCGTTGGTGGTACAGTCAAACGTTAGTGAAGTTTGTCAAGTGGAAGACAGAAAAACGAAATGCATTTATTCGACAGTACATTCGTTACGAATTTCATCAAGGCCTGTGAATCTACATGTTCAGTTCTGGGAGAGAATTCTGTATCAGAAAGCCAATTTCACTATTGGTACATCTGGGTTTTTTATGCTGACAATTTCGATGCTAGTGATCAGGATGGAAGCAGAACTTCGCCGAAGATTATAGGCGAAGAAATTCAAAACTGTTTCAATGCCGCTTCGTCTATAACGCAAAAGCAATTTGGTGAAAAACTCAATGTAAATCAGCAAACTATTTTCGGTTGTCTACAGGGTTGCTTTAAACGCGTGTGAAAAATCGCTTTCAAACTTATTTTTACACCTAACAGATATAAAAATCAAAGTTAAAAGTTCAAATTAAGATTAAGATCAGATAATCATTTTTATAGAATAGTGGGTATTAAACTGTAAAAACAAAGTTGATTTTGTTTCTAAATCATCAAACGATTTCCAAGTAGATTTTTTAGTAAATTAACTTTAACTATTTTTATGACAATATATCGTGCGTGTTTGTTTTTTTTTTTTTTTCTTTTTTTAAATGCAATATATCTTACTCGTAAATATATAGCGTTTGCCCCAGAAACAACTTTTCATTTGTAAAAATGCTATAAAGATTGTTAATAATATACAAAAATCAATTCAAAATTTCTTTTGTTGGTTCTTTTTTTTTTTTTCATTCTATTTTATGTAGCTCAATGCAATTTTCATATTTATTCCCGTTGCATAAGATTTAAGAATGATTACAAAACACTAAGTCATCTTTTGTGTCTTTATATTAAATCGTAGACCAGGAATTCCAAACAAAATCAATTTTTTTCCCTTTGTATCTTATTCTACATCTCCCCTATATATATACACAATCCTAATGAAACGAATTTATGAAGCAATTTTATGAAAAGAAGGATTAAATACTAATTATGTTTTACAGCTATTTCTCCTAAAGTATGGAACGTTTGACGGTGAATTAACTCCAATTACCCGTATTGATCCACAGGTTTCAAAAATGATATTAGAATTTTAAAATTTGAATCTGTTTTCGAGATATAAATTTTTTTCTAATTTTAATAATATTTGTATGATGATAGCAACTAGATTACTCCATTTTTGTGGAAAAAAGAGGAAAATGCGGGGATTATTAAATTTCTTTTTCGTCATTTTTTAATTGAAACTGAAATTATCTTTTATTTCAATCGATAGTGAAAACAGTATTGTAATTAAATTATGTTTTTCAGGAAAATTAAGAAAAAAATAAACATTTTTTCACATTTAGATCACCCAGAATCAGTTTATTTCAAGAAACAAAAAATCGTCTGTCACATTCAAATTCCGTAGACGTAAAAGAAAAAAAAAATCCTTTAAATTTTAAAGAAAGTATGATATCAATGATCTTAAAAACAGAAAGCAAATTTTAAAATAAGAATTAAATAATCATGTATTAAAAGCAGAAAATATGGAAAGTTATGTCAAAGTCTTTACACATACATATTAAAAAAATACGAAAACTTTAAAATAAAATTATCACACGCGAAACGCATTTAAAGGTGATAATTAGGTCATATGTAAAAGGCCCAAACATTAAATGGACAGTATTCCTGTGACGTAGCTTAAGGTAAAATGGCGATTTTTATAGCCTCGAATCAAAAGGAAGAATAGGTTACATTTTTTGTGGATCATTAAACGGAAACAAATGCTAAATTATTTATATGTATTTTTAAGTGTAAACGAAATTTTTTGTAATCATCTTCATTCAATAAGTACGATAGAAAATATTCCTGTGGCTTCACATAAGATAAAATTGCGATTTTTATAGTTTCGAACCGAAAGGAAGAATACGGTCCATATCGTAATATTTAAAGTACCTAAAATAATTAAATTATTACACGTGAAAAACTTTTTAATGGTCAATATTAGATCATATTTAAAAAGCTGAATTCTCAATTTTTTTTAAATTAAATAATATATGTGCCGTGAATCTTAAAAGCGGAAACAAACTTAAAATAAACAAATTACTACATGAGAAATGCATTTAATACGGAAACTTACGTCATATATTAAAACAATATATTTAAAATGATTTTCATTCCGGAGACTTAATCTGACGTCACGAGGTATAAAAGCAATGTGGAAAGCAGATTTGTTTACATACAGGGTGTCCCAAAAGTCCCTGACACATTTTAAAATTCAATAAAAAAAATCAAGTAATTGTAGTGCAGGAGTGCAGTTTGGACTTGCTTCTCACGATGAAAAGGTTATTTCAAGTGAATAAAAAAAATAGTTCCTATTATCTCCCATAGATGGCGCTGTACCTTAAATTAATCAGAAAGAAACATAAAAAACTCATGACAACCAGTTACAGATCATTTTGTTTTGTCAAAGTCAGTTAAAAAGTAAAAATTTGTGCAATCCATTAGCCATAGTTCAATGAGTGCACTTTTTATAGTTCGAGCCACATTCAGACGGAACTCCAGTTCAATTCACGTGTTCGCTAGCATTGCCTGGGGAATTGACTGGATTACATGCGTGATTCTCGTCTACAGTACTTCAATTTCAGTCACAGCAGAAGCATACACTTGGTCCTTTTTCGCTGGGAGTCATCATTTCTGTGTCACAGCGTCAAATTTAATCTGAAAATCAGGAAAAACACATGCTTGAAAATATTAAAACCAAGCATGCAGACAAGGTGTTGCATCTACGATCGAGGTTTGGAACTGGTTATTTCCATTTTTTTTATTTAATTAATTTTTATCGACAGAAATCACTGTCTTTTTTAATGCCCGTATTATACTTATACTTATCCTATATCATCTATTCAGGCATTGTTATCATAGAAACTATCACAGTATAGACATTTTTTCCATTATCTGTTATTACAGTTACATAAAAAAACTATGACACAATTATTTTTTCATTTAAAAAAATTCTTTATCTTGTTTGTATACTTTTACATTAACATCAATTTCTATAACACATATTTCGTTATTTTTCATAAAACACTCGCGGGCGGAGAATGTTGGAAGAAAGGGAAAAACGAAAAAGAGAAGAGGAGAAAAGAGAGGAAGCTATAAGATCTCATGGGAACTGCAAAACAACATCATTTAAAATTGAGGAAGCCTCCGGAGAGGGCTGAAAGCGTTTTTTTTTTTTTTTTTTTTGGAAAGGAGTTGGAAAGTATAGATGATACATTGCACATAATATGCTTGTTATATAGCATACTTTAAACCTGTTAGAATATATGTTTTTAAGAAAAATAACGAAATATGTCTTAGAATTTTCATGAAAAATAACGAAATGTCTTATTGAAATTTATTTTAATTGTAAGTATACAAACAAGATAAAGAATTTTTCTAATTGAAAAAATAATTGTGCCATGGTTTTTTTATATAAGTGTAATAACAGATAATGGAAAAACGTCTATACTGTGATAGCTACTATGATAATAATATCTGAAGAGATGGTATAGGATAAGTATAAATATTTTCATTCGGTTGTAGAAAACTTTTCATCCCGAGAAGCATTTTAGTCCAAACTGCACTCCTGTACGACAATTACTTGATTTTATATTGAATTTTAAAATGTGTCAATGCTTTTTGGGACACCATGTATTACATCACTTGATACAGCATAAATACAGGTAAATGTATGAGCAAAATATTCTCGATTTATTTTGTATGAATTACTATTAAATAAATCCATACTAGAAAATTCGGATATTCTTATTAATTAATACAAACAATATACATTACAAAAATAGCGTGAAAATAAGCATGATGGCGTATTAAAATAGAGAAAGGGATTCCTGAATAAGCTATACCTTTTCTTGAAATACCTAAAACTCGATCAAGACATAAAATACAAGCGTAAAATTTCAAAACACAATGCTTTTCAATACGTGGATCTTAAATCTATACCAGTTTTTTAACCTCAAACCTAAAGGAAGAATAGTGTCCATAGCGTCGTTATAAAACTCAGGAAGATAGCGTCATTTTTAACCTAACCATTTTATACAAGCTGATTTTCAAATGTGTTATTGGTATTACTTATCAATCCCGAAAACTGATGTCATTTATTACAACAACGATGGATGAGGCCAAGGTAACCGAAAAATGCCCATTCAAACTCAAAAGCATGGCAACGCGATTACAGAGGATAGCCGTTCTGTTATACTGGTAATATCATTCAATCTTTCGTAACCCGGTAATATTTTTTAAACAGGGCACATTAGTAGGCTTTCAGGGGCTGCGAAGCCTGAACGGGGTTTGGCGGGTGAAGCTCGCAGGGGAGTTGGCCCCCTAGTATTTACATAAATTTTGTTGCACTTTTATGAACCTAATAGATATAGAAAGAATGTCTAAAAAGCTTGATGAATGGTCCGATATTTAAAAACAACTCGGGATAGGAACGTGATTGCGTGCATGTGTATTGAGAGACATGTGCAGAGCTGCCAAGTCTCCGGCTTTTTGGATACCGGTATTTTAATATAGAAAATGTTTATTTTATATAATTCGAAAATAATGCCGATTTAAAAGAACAACATTTTCTCTAAAATAATACTGGTGTGGAAAAAGCCGAAGACTTGGCAACTCTGCATGTGAAGAAGTTCTTCCTGTCGTCACTTATCTCCAAGCGTACTTGCCCTCTGGGATCAATCGAACGGAGTTAGTGTGACACATCGTGTCAAATGCAATGGGGTAACATATAAACATTAACTTTCGCTACAAATTGAAGAAAACTGTAATAGAGACTAGGAGACCCATGCAATTTTGTTGCAAATGTACAGATCAGAAACAGTAAATAAGAAATATGTTTATGACTGGTTCAAACGTTTCCTCGACGTAAAGAAAACTGTTTATTATGAAAGGCGTCCGTTAATAAGCACAAACCCAGACAACATCGTATAAGTGCGACAGACTTCTGTTTAACTTCTGCCTAAACACTTTCCGGCGCGGTGTCCTTAAAAAAAGACACCTAATTTTAATTCCAAAACTGACTAACGGCACCAAGAAACTAAAATTTTCCTATTATCATGTACATGAAAATAAGCAAGTTCGTATTTTCTAATAAGTTCGTTTATAAATTGCGGTGTCAGTCCATTATTTCATCAGTTTATAAACAGAATTACTCCGCGCCGATAAGGGTTAAGCGAGTCGTCAACCCCTTCGAAACCAGCATTGCATACACGAATTTTATTTGATTGGCACCACTTTTTTAACAGTTACCTTTTACCTGTTTTATTAAAGAAATGCCCTAATTAAATTTTACAAATATTACTTATCTTTATTATTGCTATCAAGAGCAATTGTCATATGCACTCGTGGTCTCGAAGGGGTTAAAGTCCTACATTTTGCAGATGTATCGGAAATTCAACAACGTGTAACACTGACGATTCAAGCGATTTCGAACGAAGCATTCGCTGAGAGTTTACACCTGTAAAGCTTACACTTGTGCTAGCAGCTTTATAATCGTTGTCAAAAGTGTGTTGTGACTAATGGAGATTACTTTGAAAGGCAATAATTTTGTTGTTGTTGTTGTTTTTATCTTTCGTTTTCTTTGCGAGACCATTCACTGAACTTTTTAGAAAAATTTAAAATATTGTTTTTCACACTAAAACGACAATAAAGGTCAACTTGACTAAAGTCAAATAAACATTTTTAACTAGAAATTTTACTTAATAAATGAAATCATATAGATACCACTTAGAAATAAGCTACATTTTATTAAATCGAATCTATTGTTCAACTATTTATTTCAGCTAAGTAAAATTAATTATTGCTGTCGTTATACTATTAAACACAATAAATGAATTAATGACTTTTGATTGAATAAAACGATTAAACAAGTCACCGTTTAGCAACGTATTCATAACTTATTCATGATTTAGTACATAGAGGGTTACCTCTATGTACTAAATTATGAATTCATGAAACTTTCATCTTCTAAAGCATTTTTCGTGAATTGTTTAAACTACATTAGAAGATTTGCATAGTCATTTAATAAATTTTAGAAGGATTTTAGAAGGATTGAAGGATTTAGAAAGATTTATTAAACTTGAATTTATAGGGATTTTGTGCAATATTTATAAACCCACTCAAATATTTTATTTTAAATATTTTTTTTAGTATTTTGCATAATTAGAAAATGTACAAATATAATGTTCTTGCAATAGAAATGTAGGAATATTTCCGAATTGAAAACTCCTCCCCCCCCCCCCCCAACGCCAAGAAAGCTGAAAAGATGCAAAGGCAAAAGAAATCATTCCTTTAAAAATGTTTTTGTTTTGTGTAACCCATAATGCTTTTGGAACAAGATAAAGTAATGCATCTATAACTCACATCTAAACTGTATTACAAGTAATCGATGTATTAAATGAATTTTATAACAAGTTATTTTAATGGTACTTATAAGTACTGTCAGTAGATAAAGGGTTAAACAGTACATGATTATTTCAATATAGTTAAGATAAAATTATAAACTTCTTATATGATTAACTAATTATTTTATTTTATTTTTTAGCGTCCTTGAAAAGCTTATTCCAAAACACATGCGGCCCAAGATGAATGTGTTCAAAGCAGGGGCACTATCAACGGAAATGGGAAAATGTAAGAAACTGTTTAAGTGCTGAAGAAAATGATAGCCTGAAGAAGAATTGCAACAGTGATGCATCCGAGTCGGCCAAGGAGGTTTTAAAACATGCGAGTTTAAAAAAAGAGACATTTATCGAATCCTAAGACATATCCTCTTTGTAAAGAACTCTCAAGCAATCAAATCACGTAATTTTCGGAACATATGCTTTATTTTGCATACTTTAAATGCTTATCTTGCTTGTGCCTCAAAAACTTGAGGACATTGAAGTCATTTTTTTTTCTCCAGTTGTTAAAGGAAATCTTTGGGGAATCGAACGGCAACTTACAGGGCAATTAAGACACTACATTTCTTTCAGCTGGACATCTCTAATGCTTAACATCGTGAGTAGAAGAAAAGATTTCTCACTTGATTTTGCTTTGAAACAAAGTTTTACCAAACATCAAATTACTCTACGCAGCTGATTCTACAGATGCTCTCAGCAAATCCTTTTTGTACCAGAGTATGCGCAGAAAGGATATTTTCCGAATATTTTGTTACTTTGATTCAGTGGATATGTTTGGAAGACTGTTCTTACTACTTCAACCTTCTTGGCCTTTTATAGATATTATATTTAAATATTACGTGCATTTTTAAATATTTAGATGTTTGAGGTTAGCTTGGAATGTATTGTTGAGAATTTTCACTCGCCGCGCAAAGATTGTGGGTTCTCGCTTCCATTGTGGCCTGTCTCGTTTATTACTTATTCATGAGTGCCAAATTCAGAATGTCATTCGTATTTAAAGAGTGCATCCTTGAATGTAGGCTTTTCATACCAATATTTCAAAGGTATGAAAGTTTAACCCATTACACGCTGGCGTTGCGTTCACGCAACGGACAAAATAAATGCACATATTTAAGTTATTTACATACACACCGCTATTTTTCAATTAAAAAATCGGCCTTACTTAAAGACGTAAAATTTTAAGATCGTATAAAGCGAAAATTGTCTCTGAGAGTTTGTGGTGGCAAATGCCGTTCAGCTAAAAATTTGAAAACTTCTACCTTATAGTTTTGGCGGTTAATGGGCTGATTTATCTTCCTTTTTTAAGGTAGTTAAAATTAGCTTACCACAGTAAGAAAAAAAAAAAAGTTCTTTATGCTATCGCTGAACTGCACCTGGAATGAAAAGCCAGTGTACAGAATTCTTCCGATGTGCAATGCCATTAATTTCCTTTGCGTAAATTGCTACGAGTTAAGCAATTCTTTCCTATCGCTGATTTTTTTCTGAAATATCGCACAGCATTTTGCTTGAAGATTACGCTTAATGTTAATGCTGCTTAAATCCAAATTAATGTTCTCAACAATTAACTTCCAAGCCTGCCTGTGAGTATAAAGAACTTCGCAATCGTGTCCATTGTCCCTTTCGCAAGGAACTGCGTTCCTTTCCTCCTAAATGTGAATTTATTTTTCGCATAAGCGCGATTGTGTTGTTCGTCGACCGTCCTTTGGATCAGTCTCGAGTGTTCGTCCGAGAGTAATATATACCCATGCAATAAATCTATTACGCAGATATTGTATTCAGGGAAGACCTACTTTTGTTTTATTAATCCATCCCCAAAAGGCTTTGCAGGGACAAAGCTGCTACGGCACTCCTTAGCTCTTTTTGAGCATGCTTATTTCAATGTGTATCAATCTAGTTTTCATGATAAATTCTTTTTCTAAGCATATGTACATTCACAATATATTTATTTTTTTATATCTATATGTGCATGTATATATGAACGCATGCGTATCCGATTGCGGAGAGGAGTGACAAAAGTCAGTTTGAAACTGGACTTTTTGTTTTCTGTTTAGGGAAAGTAAACATAATCACACTTTTTCCATCCATTCGCAGTACTTAGTTCTCTGTAGTGTAATGCGTACCAAGATAAGGTCAATCATAAACTGTGAAAGTCGACAGGTTCCATAAAACGAAATAGTTTAAAATTTCACAGCTATATGCCGAAATTTCAGATGTATGTTAAAGTCAATTAAAATATTACCATAAAAGCATTAATTATGATGTCAAATTTCTCGTATTTTTATTTATATTATGAGAAATATTTTATCAAAACAATAATTTTAAAAAATGCAGTGAAACTGCATCTTTTACCTTATTTTACTACAAACCAATTCATCTTAGTCTGGTCTGTTGACTGGAATGACAAAATCGGTGAAGTCGCAATGTCCGTCTGGATTTTGTAAAATATACCTGAAACCAGCTATTTGTTTTATGATGGCCTAATTCGAGATGAAAGATCGACCTCTAAGAAACAAAGGCTCGTTTTCAACGGAGGTGATTGGCCGAGGCGCTCTGAAATGTTTTGCGCGTCTTGCAAGTACTGCGTTGCACTTTTATTTATTCTCCTTTCATTTCATTAATTGCTGTGTATATGCTGTTTTGTGTGTTTTGTTTGTGGATAAAAAAATAAATTTATTCATTCAATGAGTCTCTCATACACTCATTTATTTAACTCATCCGGGTTTTTATATAGCAACAGAATTTTGTAATCAATGAATCAATGGATCTTATGCATGCGACCTACGGTGGAGGCTAAAATTCGTCTGCTGGCGGTATTTAGCATAGCAATCTATGGAATGTGAGTTATTAATGCTTGTTTGTTAAAAATTGCGCAAAAAATTCTTTGTTGTGGTAGCATATACTTAATATATTGTAATATAAATTCAAAGTGTTCTTCTGTATGTGAGAAAATCCCCTAAGTCTGCAAATTTTCAGTTAAAATATATGTACTCAACGTGGGTCAAGGCTAAAGTCGCCTGCTAACGGTGTTTGCGCCTGCGCGTACTAGCATTCTGGCGGTGTAGCGACTAGAATAACAGATCAACATACCGCCAGCTCTTTAGTCTGACGTCACCTGCATAAAGTCCATTTTTAGGCTTTCGGAACATTTTTTTTTTTGTTTAATTTTAAGTTTAAAATTGCTAATTATTATTGAAAACATGATAAAAATGTGACATAAACATACCAGGGTTCGCACGGGTCCTTGAATTTCCAGACTAAGAAATTCTTTGCTACTAGTAGTTTCTTATAGAAAACCTTTCCTTAAAAAGGGGGAAATTTTGCGCATTTAAACTAGATTTATGTTTCTATAAAAAAATACTGATGTCTGGCCTAGAAAATAATGGTACCTGTACGAATCCTGACATACGAATAAATAATTTATTACTTTATTATTTTTGTTTTTTAAAAATAGTATAAAATTAACCGAAAATTGCTATTTTCTTAAAACTATTTAAGTACTATTAAAAAAATAATAAATTTTATGAATTTCTTAATAAATATAACAATTTTATACAGGAACTAGACTATTTTTATGACAATAACATGAATACTTTAAAAGTTATAGATATAAAAAGGCAAGCAACGCTGAATATTCCTGAAAAAAATAATAACTTATAAAATAACACTATGTAGCTCATAAACTTTTCAATAAATCAGCATAAGAATAATCTACTACCAGGGGGCGATGCAGGTTTTTATTCTTTGGGCCCAATTTTTGAAAAGTAAAAGTTATTTTTGTGAAAAATAACATCTTGTAACGAAAGTTGAAATCCAGTTACTCAAATTCGAACCAAGCATTTATTAACTAAAACTTCTTCAAATTGTCTTACTAAAGTTTTTGTTCTTGGTGAACTGGTTTTATCTACAAATTATACATTTTAAAATAGTTTTTATGAAAAGGAATTTTACGTAAGAGCCTGTTTTATTAAAAGGAATTTTGTGAAGGGCCCATTTTATTCAATTTATTTTTGTGAAGGGGCCCATTTTATTAAATTTATTTTTGTGAAAGGGCCTATTTTATCAATTAAATTTTTGTGAAAGGGCCCTAAATAGGCCCCAAATTTTGTCTGGATCGACCCCTGACTTCTTTTGAATATATCGCTCATCCGCAAAATAAAGTGACACATCTCGACAAAAGTAAATTCCGTAGGAGAGGCAAAAGGAAATTTCCCATCAATTTACAGTAAAATGAAATTATCGCATTTAGCTTTGCATATAGAAGTAAAAACAAGCATAAAAGCCTAAAAAAATGAAGTCGTACACTATATGGCCATTAATCACCGGACACTTTCAATTTTAGACATTTTGTCGAATATTTAAAGATTTACTTATCGGATTCTTCTGGAACTTCAGGATTATAAAGAATATGTTTGACATATTTATCAACGTCGAAATATAAGGATAATTTTGGGGACAACAAAAAATCAACGAAAACTAATGATATTTGGGGTCACTCTGTAAAATAAAATGAACGGAACTTTCTATTGGTACAGCATACAAATATGTGGATATTGCACAACATGTGTATTCATTTTTGTATATTCATGGAGATACAGCGGTTTGTTTGTTTGTTTGTTAGTTTCAAAATACACTTGCATGTTTTTTGCTGATATCATGCAGGGTTTTCAACCAAATTTATCGCCAGTATCAGAAAATTTAATAAAATGTAATAGAAACAATATAGTGCAATTGGAGGAATATAAATATATTAAACATTTGATGAAATATGAGCCTGTGTATGAAATATTTTTTATCTGCGCATGCGCGAACGATAACAGAAAATTTTCTTTTCGTGATTTAATAGTAAACTCTATCGAGCAACTCATATAAAAAACCAGTCATATATCGTGAAATTTCAGAAAGATATCGGCGATAGAGTGAGCTGATTTTTAGCTCTCTAAAAGTAGCTGAATGATAAGGAATTTTCCACAAATTGTCATGTTTTATTAACTAACTTTCAGCAAATGAGTTAGTACTTAATGAATGTCAACGAATAGATTTGGAACAAATACTTCGATTTTGATATTTATTTATTTTTCCTCGGAATTAACTCGTTCTCGTGATTTTCTTAGAATAAAAAATTTAAATTAAAAAAAATAATAATTAAAAAGGGCGGCTTGTCGAAAATCCCTTATCATTGAGCTACTTTTATAGAGCATCTAAAAATCAGCTAATTCTACCACTGATATCTTTCTGAATTTTCACGACATTTGACTGGATTTTTTATATAAGTTGCTCCATACAGTTGACTACTAAATCATTTTTTTAAAAAAAAGTCTTTGTAATCGTTCGCGCAAGCTAAGTTAAAAAATATTTCATACGACTGTTCATATTTCATTAAATATTTAATATATTTATATTCCAATTGCCCTATATTGTTTCTATTACATTTTGCCAAATTTTCTGTATCTGGCGTTAAATTTTTTGAAAACCCTGCATGATATAAGCAAAAACCATGCAGATATTGTTTTCTTAAAAAATCACTATATCTCCATGAATATAAGTGCTGTTCTTACACAAATGAATACATATATTATACAATATTCATACATTTGTATGCTGTAGCAATAAATCATTTCGCGCATTTTATTTTACAGGGTGATCCCAAATATTATTATTTTTCTTTGAGTTTTTTTTTTTTTTTTTTTTGGGGGGGGGGGGGGGCGTTAATTGTTCTTCTTATCAAATCAACGTTGATAAATAGGGAATCAAACATATTCTTTATTACCCTGAAGTTGCAGAAGAATCCGACAAATATATCTTTTAAATATTCGACAAAATATCTTAAATTAAAAGTGTCCGGTGATTAATGGCCATATAGTGTAGATGAGGGTTACAGGGTTGATACAGGGCAATTTTATCTCCTCACACATTCTAACCGCCCCCCCCCCCCCCCACGCACATACACACACCTTCTATGGTCACGAATGGACATATAGCGCAGTAAAGCAATTTTCCGTATAACTACACTTATGAAACTTCTTCTGTAGCAAGACACACATATGACACAGAACCATTAGCGGAATAAAACGCAAAATGAATTTTTGCGAGATGTTTCACTTTTCTTGAGGGTGAGCGATATATTTAAAACATAATTTAAAAATTTTGTAGCAAGTGAACTACTACTTATTGAGTTATGAAGATTTTTCACATAATTTTACAAAAAAAATCAGGTAAATAAATAAATAGAATGCTAAATTCATCTTTAAAAAGTTAAATTTAAAATTACACTATGTGCAAATTACTTAAAAAATGAAAAAATATTTAAAAAGGTGTTAAATTACTTTAATATCCTTAGTACTTTCAACTACTATATACATATCCTTCGTCAGAGAATAGAAAAATACAAGCGTCTTATTTTCAAATTTCACGTAGTTGTTGTCGAAAGGAGTGAAAGTGAAAGATAATTCTTAGATCCGGAAAACATTCGGAAAATAAAAATATGGATATAGAGGGAAGTGGAATATTACGTGTTTTGTGATTCTTTAAGTAAACTGAGCCAAATTCTATGTATATTGTAGGATAAAACGTCATTACAAACAGTATTTTCTTTAATAATAATTTCTATTGTCTCTCTATATCCATATTTTTATTTTTCCAATGTTTTCCGGATCTAAAAATTGACTTTCACTTTCACTCCTTTCGCAACAACTACGTGAAATTTGAAAATGAGACGCTTGTATTTTTGTATTCTCTGACGAAGACTATGTACATAGTTGAAAGTACTAAGGATATTAAAGCAATTTAATACCTTTTTAAATATTTGTCCATCTTTAAAGTAATTTGCACATAGTGTAATTTCAAGTTTAAAAATCAGGTACTTTTCCAGTATAGGGGTCTTGGCGAGAGAAAGAAATTTGGCAACATATTTTCTGGCAATCTATTCATTGTTTCATATGCACCAGCATTTTTTTTCAATACGAGGGCAGTATGATAAGTACCTGGTCTCATCCAGAGATGGTGCTACTAGAATTTAAAAAAGGATTTATTTCAAAAAAATGATCTTTCACATCAAATCTGGCCATTTGCCAAGTCACTAAGTTGTTTAGTTTGTGCGTGGAAGCCATTTGAATAAAACAACTTTGGTAATATTTCAAAAATGAAAAAAATTGAATATTGAGCAGTGATAAAAAACCTGTTTTTGAAAAAGAAAACAATTGATGAGATTAAAGCGGAACTTAGAAAAGTTTATGGGGACTATGAACCTTCGTTACCAACCATAAAATATTGGACAGCTGAATTCAAACGCGCCGTACAAGCATTTTTGATGAAGAACGTCCAAGTCACTCAACTGAAGTTACGACATCAGAAACGATTGAAAATATCCATGATATTTTGATAAACGATCAGAGAATGAAAGGGCACGAGATTGCTGAGACTGTGGGCATCTCAACTAAACGGGTGTAAAAATTTTTAACAACAAATTTGGATATGAAAAAGCTTTCCGCAAAATGGGTGCCGCAATTGCTCACTATTGACATTAAACACACTCGTGTGTCAATTTCAAAATAATGTTTGGCGGAGTTAAAGTGAAATCCAAATGATTTTTGGCATCGATTCATAGCTGTTAACGAAACATGGATTTATCTCTGTACACCAGAAACTAAAGAAAAGTCCAAACAGTGGGTTAGAATTAGGATACGAAATGCTTCTGCATCCACCATATTCGCCAGATTTAGCCTCTGTGAATATTTTCTATATCCAAATATGAAAAAACGGCTCGGTGGAAAAAAAATTGGCTCTAACGATGAGGTTATTGCTGAAAATAAAACGCCTATTTTGAAGGGTTGGAGAAATCGTATTTTTTAGAGGGAATAGAAAAAATAGAAAAACGTTTTGGCTAGGTGAATCTAACTAAAAGGAGATTATGTTGAAAAATAAAATAAATTTTTGACATAAAAATGTGTTTTTCTTGTCAAGGCCAGGTACTTATCATACAGCCCTCGTATTTATACAATTTATTTAATATGAAGAAACCATTTATCTATTTTTATATACAAATCGAAGTAAAGCGTATATAAATACACTGCTCAAAAAAATTAGGGGAGCAAGCAAAAAACTGAAGAGAACAGTGCAAGACAGCCATGTATGGGCATAAAATAGATAGTACACGTGTATCAATGCGCAATAAAAAGACGCAAAAAAAGTTGTAAGGGAGCTTTTATTCTTTGAAAGGATGAAAAGAACATGAAAAGATGGTTTAGGGCAACAATTTGTTTTCATGTAAATGATAAAAAAAGTATTGCTTAAAAATGATGCAGGATTTTTAATATGACGTGTGGTCTCCTCGAACAGCTAAGACTGCTGCACACCTGTTTTCCATGGATGCAATGCGGTTATCGATAATACTTTGGGGAATACTGTTCCACTGCTCAAGAATTGCAATCTCCAAGTCCCGGACAGTAAAAGGAGGCTTCGATCTCGCAGCAGTGCGTCGCCTGAGTATGTTCCAAACATGCTCGATCGGATTTAGGCCTGGAGAGCATGCTGGCCATTCCATACGCTGTATTGTTTTAGCTTCAAGCATGTTTTCCACAAGACGAACTGTATGAAGTCTGACATTATCATGCATCGAAAAAAAGAAATCACTAATTTCTGCAACATAAAATACGACATGAGGTCTCAGTATCTCGTCTGTATAACTTCGGATCGTCAAATTGCCATTCCGAGTGATATGCAGGCCCGTACGTCCACCTATGCTGATTACAGCCAATAGAATCAACCCACCTCGTCTGTAATGTGATCTTTCACGAACGAATATGGGATTATTTTGAGTGCCTCTTTCTCTCCATGCCAAAACACATCCGATGTTACATCCAGACTGAATCGGGACTCGTCTGTAAACAGAATTTGACTCCAACAACGTTGCCACCAAACTCGATGTTCAGTTCCTCAACTTCTTTGGGCTGCACAGTGGCTTGAGGTCAATGGAATACAGACCATTGGCTTACGTTACGTGCATAGAGACCACCCTGATGAAGCCTATTTCGGACTGTTTGGCTAGATACCCTTCGTCCTTTGGCCAAGAACAACTGTGTTTGCAGCTGAGTAGCATTGTCCGTTCCGTCTCGACGAGCTGTTAACAGGATATATCGGTCATCAGTTTCTGTGTTAGCACATTTTCGACCTTGCACTTATCGATGACTATCATTCCATGTGTCTTGGAGTCGATTCCACAGCCTTTCATGGACACTTCTTGCGACTCCAACAGCGTCCACTACACTTCGTTGCGTTTCCCCAAATCCAACTGTCCCGATAACACGCCAAGTCATGGATTGTGGTAAATCATGTTGTTGTGACATTTTCAAGCCACCTTTTCTCAAAACATAAGCTGAGCAATTGAATTTTACAACCTAGGCTGTGAAACAGATATTTCTGCAAAATCCCGATTTCTGCACTTATCTCCTTTTTCTAGTTTTTGACGTCTTAAACTTTAATTTACATGTGAAGTTTTCTTTATGTGTTTTCTACAACACTTTAAATTATGGATGTTTTATTTTACGTTACTTATCTGTGTAAATATTTGCGTAATTTCGTTAAAACCATGTGCTCCCCTAATTGTTTTGAGCAGTGTAATAATATATATGTATATAAATAAAATTTTTATATATTAAATAAATACATACATAAACAAGCATAAAAGTTCATTAGATTTCTCTTCATGGATGGTTATTTATATCATATGGCAACAAATCTCCCTTTCTGAAGCCTGATTTGTTCCACGTTTGTGAGAAATATAAATGTTTAAAAAGCTCCGGAATCATAAAGTTTACCCTCTTTTTTAGGTGCGTTCGTAATTATATAAATACGTAGCACCTATAGTCGTCGTTCAGTCCGTCCGTCTGTCCGTCCGTCTGTCCGTCTGTCCGTCCGTCTGTCCGCATGTAACAGAGCAAAAACTACCCAACCGAATGGTCTGAAATTTCAAATATATGATTGTTGCAAAATTTTGTCGAGCCATTTCAAA
The DNA here is from genome assembly GCA_963932465.1 of Maratus speciosus. NCBI lineage: Eukaryota > Metazoa > Arthropoda > Arachnida > Araneae > Salticidae > Maratus > Maratus speciosus. The sequence continues at coordinate 565,224,079 of OZ010793.1, read as the reverse complement.
TTTTATGAAAATCGGATGTATAGTTTAATTACAGGGACAGTCAAAAGTTTTTCTTTACATTACGGCCAATGGGAAAAATTATTGCAAGTGCATTTTAATGATATTAGAGCCTTCCGAATGATCTGAAATTTTAAAGATATAACTGTTGCAAAATTTTGTCGAGCCATTTCAAATTTTAGGAAAATCGGATGTATAGTTTAATTACAGGGACAGTCAAAAGTTTTTCTTTACATTACGGCCAATGCGAAAAATTATTGCAAGTGCATTTTAATGATATTAGAGCCTTCCGAATGATCTGAAATTTTAAAGATATAATTGTTGCAAAGTTTTGTTGAGCTATTTCAAATTTTAGGAAAATCGGATGTATAGTTTAATTACAGGGACAGTCGAAAGTGTTCCATTACATTACGGGGAATGGGAAAAATTATTGCAAGTGCATTTTAATGATATTACAGCCTTCCGAATGGTCTGAAATTTTAAAGATATAATTGTTGCAAAGTTTTGTTGAGCTATTTCAAATTTTAGGAAAATCGGATGTATAGTTTAATTACAGGGACAGTCAAAAGTGTTCCGTTACATTACGGGGAATGGGAAAAAATTATTGTAAGTGCATTTTAATGATGTATCAGACTATGCGCTTTATGAAGTGCAAAAAAGTATACATTCAGTACAATATGGGGTGCAAAAAATAATTATAAAACTAGTTATAGTACGAACGCACCTCATTTGCCACGTTTGACGAGCAATTTCCAACTTGTTTTTTCTAAAGCAGTAAGTTTTTTGAATTGAAATTACAGTCGAAAATGACTTTTTATAGGCCTTAACTAGTGTTACCATGTTCAATGTCACAAAAAGCTAGGCATGAGAAACGGTACAACGGCTGTTAAATCAGGACATAAAAGTATAGTAAACTCTATGAAAACGGAATCTGTCTATAAAAGAATTTTGTTTTAAACGTGTAAATTTCATTTTCTGTAAGACAGGAATACTATACAACATGCGAACAAGGTAAACAAATAAACTGAATAGACGAAATGATCAAGAATTTCCAGTCAATAGTTTTTTAGTGATAAAACGATACATTATATTATGAATCGTTTGAATTGCGAGAAATTATCACTTGATTTCTAGAATTAATTCATAATCCAGAATTATAATCACTAAAACTCTCTTCTTGTGTTCGCATTTATTTGCAGAGATTTTTAAATAAGTTTAACCACGATACTATAGGAAAATGCCCTTAAATTTTAATAGGAATAACTAGAACTCTCTAGGAAAAGGAACTGAATTTATAAGGATGACTATCCTTTCTAGAGCCACAATTTATTTTGTAGATGCCAGTGGCAGAAATTTTTTTCAGTGTTGTCGCTTTTGACGTACAATTTCCGACTTGTTTACTTGATAGATCATGAAAGACTCTTTTATAAAAAACAAGACGGATATGGCAATACCAAAACTTTCTTCTATCTCATACATGTTAATACGTCCTAAAATATGCAGCATTATCAGCGCCACCGGTTAGGCGATTTACACAAAAATCTAATCATGAACAACTTTATGTAAACTTCAAACTGAATCTGAGGTTTGATAAAAATCCGTACATTAGTTTTTGAGATAGAGCTATTACGGAAATCGTAAAAAATTCTGAATAGCAGCGCCACCTGTTGGGCGATTTGCACCAAAAACTAATTAGGAACAATTTATACCAGGGACTAACTGAATCTGAAGCTTGATGAAAATTCAAGCATTATTTCTTGAGATACAGCTACTGGGGAAATCGTGAAAAATGCAACATAGCAGCGCCACCTGTTGGACGATTTACACCAAAAACTAAACAGCACTAATTTATATCAGAGACTAACTGAATCTGAAGCGTGATGAAAATTCGTGCATTAGTTCTTGAGATAGAACTATTGCGATAATCATGAATAATGCTGCATAGCAACGCCACCTGTTGGGCGATTTTCACCAAAAGTAATCAGCATCAAATTATATCAAGGACTAACTGAATCTGAAATTTGACGAAAATTCGTGCATTTGTTCTTGAGATAGAGCTATTGCGATAATCATGAATAATGCAGCATAGCAACGCAAGGTCTAACTGAATCTAAAGTTTTGTGAAATTCCAATAGAACACCCACAAAATGTTTGTCACATACAGACTCACAGAGTGACAGACAGACTCACAAACAGACATTTTCTAAAAACCATCAAATCGTGTTCAGGATCGGCTTCTAAAACGTATAAATCCATCGAAAACCGGAAGTCGAAATTTTTCACGAATCCAATACTTTCTTCTTGTAAAGATAGAAAAAAGTTAAAAAAAAAAAAAACCACGTACCGTAACAATGAAAAAAAATCCGTAACTGTTTTCAAAAAAATAACTGAGGTAATCCATGACGTAAATGGATTTTCATATGATGAAGAATAATCATTTGAAACATTTTTGCAACTGGAACTATACTTCTAACCACTAAAGGTACAAGTTGCAACCCGTCGAAATTCGACGTACTAAAATGTTTGAAAGGAACTGTCAGATCGAAATTATAATAAACCTACAAAAATAATTACAACAAAAAAATCATCTTACATTGGTTGTCTAACTCTTAAAACAAATAATATTTTAAACCCAAAATTACCAAAATATTATTTCTACAAACTTCAACTGCTTAAATTATTGAAAAATTAAACTGTATTAGATTACGTAATCAGGATGAATAAGTATGATAAAGTTCTGATCTTATGTTTGTTTTTACGGGATGAAAAATCAGTAAAAAGGATTTCGCTTTGTCACATCATAAAATTTCCCCCCATAAAATCTAAACTGTACGTTATTTTCACATTCTCGTAATTTACATACGCACCACTCAAATTCACAATTTGAAAGTATTTTAACTCGCAAAAGAATAGATTATTAAAGAATGCATTTCCAAAGTTAAAGTCACGTTTGTCCGATACAACTTTTCATGTGAACATTCGCACAAACCTTAAGTTCTAATCTTAGTACCCGCAAAAAAAAAATTCAGAAATTTGACTTTAGTTGTCATAGTATTCGCCATTTATAGTATTGGTCAAATATTTAGTTTTATCAAAAAAAAATGATCGTTTTGTTTTAAATATATCATTTTTACTCAATGAATCATTTTGCCGAGCGCCTCAAACTCATTTATCAGCGTAATGTAAAAATATTTAAATGTAGATGATTTATGAAGAAGAATGCGTGTTTTATTTAATGTCTGACATCATTTTCTGTTCAAAAATTATAAAAAAGTTACTTTTATTTGTAATGTGAAAATGGCATCAATAAGGATATAATGAATAAAAATAATAAACCATGAATATTTTCCCTTTACTTTCAATATAAATGGAGCACTTCAGTTGCCACAATTACAAAATTTGTATTAAAAACTACAAAACAATTAATATCTCAAAAACAAATTGAGATACAGCTCTCAAACAAATAGTATTTAAAAGAGAATTTTTTTCCTTATACGACGGTGTAAAAAGTTAAAATGTGTGAAGCATAGAAGTTTAAAAATTTGCAGTAGAGAAAATGCAAAACCAAAATTTTATTTCAAATTTCGAAGTGTTGCCATTCGCAAAATGACGTATGCGTTACGCACAGATATGTTTGTCCTTTATAATATAGATAGGAATTAACTAATTGGTCAACGGATAAGAAGGGATATGTATATTTGGATAATTATCTGAAACAACTCATCTTAAATATTATAAACAGAACAAAACATTTATTTATTTCATCAGAGCAATCCATCACTAGAAGCTTAAAATTATGCATTACCATCCCCAACATTTTTAGACTACACCAGTCATTCATGCGAAAAAAAATCAAACAATCAGTTTCAGTAGAACAATTACAGTTTCTACTATGAAAATAAATAGATGAATGAAGTAGAAGACAATGGAGTGAATAAAAGGAACATAAATCAAGAAGAAAAGTAGCTAACACAACAAAAGAAAAAAGAAAAAAAAAAGATGAGATCGCATAACAAAACAGATATGATAAAAGCTTCAAACATTAAAGGTAAATAAATTCGAAATTTGACACCCTTTCCTCCCCATCCCTTCCGAAAAAAAAGCTAATAATAATGACCGATAAATACATAAATTATAAGACAAAACAAATTTTCCGTTACCGGAGAAGTAGAGGATTCGTTATTATTATTATTATTTTGCTTGGTATGGTCACAAAAACTTGGGAAAATAATGTTAATGATTATTCTTTTCTTCAAAAAAGATTTAAACAGAGATATAGAGATTGTGATAAAATATTTTAATCGAGATTTTAATAGATATAAATTACAAAACAACAAGTTTTAAATAGATATATCTTTATTATAATAATTTTAAAAAAATGTCACCATGGCTGTCACCGCTTCCGTAAATGAATTTTTTGTGACCCGAGGCTGACGTCTTTCTTCTCTAACGTTAAGGCTTTTTGACTAATTTTATGAGGGTTCTGTTCAAGTTTTTATTCAAATTTTCAGCATTTCAAGAGTTTTTTTTTTTTTTTTAGGAAAGGTTATTATTTTTTAAATTGTTGCCAATTTTAGAAACAGTGCAAAGAATAATATTTCCTTTCCATTAAAAATTTATTTACACGTGACTATTAAAACCAGAAAAAAGCCCTTTAAAATTAGAATTAAATGATTACGCGTTAAAAACAGAAAAATATTGAAAATTATGTCATAGAAATTGCATTTGCACGTCAATATTAAAAGAGAAAGAAAATTTTAATATAATACATTTATTAATGTGCATTAAAAGCAGTAAATAAAGATTATTACGTCCTATTTAAAATGACCAAATAATAATATTAACAAACAGTTTAACTTTAAAAATATATTTACACGAGACATTTACTTCATATTTCGAGATAGCCATTTAATTATTGTTGTCAATTCTAAGACAGCGCAAATAATATTTCCTTTTCAACAACGAAAGTATTTTGACGTGAAAATTAAAAAGTGAAAAAAAAACATTAAAATAATAAATTCATTAATACGCGTTAACTAACAGCAGTAAATGAGAGAAATTACGTCCTATTTAAAATGGCCAAATAATATTGCCAAACAGTTTAAATTTAAAAATATATTTAACCTTAACATTTATTTCATATTTCGGAATGATCTTTTTTTACTGTTGTTGTCAATTCTAAGATAAAGCAAATAATATTCCCTTTCTAACAGCAAAAATATTTTCATGTGAATATTAAAAAGAGAAAGAAAACTTTAGTGAAAATTACGCCAGATTTAAGACGATACATTTAAAATGTCATATTTAAAACAATTTTCTTATAGCGTTCTTAAAAAAAACCGGAAAGCAAAGACTTTGTTGACTTGGTTCATTTTATACTAGCTTATTTTCAAATGTTTAACTGATCTTATTTAATCAAACAGGAAAACAGCCATTAGATGTCTTACACAGCAGCCGATTCAGCCTTACAATTCCCCAATCAAAGGGACATGAAAAGAAACCCGTTTACAGAGATCGCCACTCTTTTTCTAATTATAATTCAATCTTCAGTAATTTTTATAACCTCTTCGGTCCCTGGGTCCCCATACGGGGACCTCTATCCTTATAAAAACTAAAATGTCCGATTTTTTTACATTTTCACATCACTTCTTAATAGCTGAATGTTTTTTGCGTTCAAAGCAAACGAATAAATGGCAGCATCTAAGCTGATTCCCCCATAAAATAAATGTTATTTTCATCTGAGTTTGCAAAATGCCTAAAAAAGCCCAAAAGACAATATGACCAAGGAAGTGAGAAATTTTCATAAGTATTTAACTTAAATCTTTTTCAATGAAAATTTTTGAGTGTTTGTAGATTATTTACTTGTTTAAAGCTCTTAAATTTGTGATTGCGTTAATTTAGGTTAATGCTATTAAAAGGATGTTTTTCAGGTGGTTTGTAGTTTTAGATCCATATTTTTGAACCTAAATTACTACGTACCTAAAGGATCAATTTCAAAAAAGATATTTTTTCTGTCATTTACGATGTCACTTTGTTTGGAAAAAACCAATGAATAAGCATTTGTATTATTATTTTAGCTTCGCAACTGAAGAGGTTAAAGCGATCAAATTAGCGTGTTTTTAGAATCTATTGTGTCTGAACGGCGGTTGGCGAGCGTAGTTCGTAAGGGGCAAAGTACCCTAGTTTTGAAAAAAAAATTCAAGATTATCATATATTAATCCCTTACCAGTGTCACTAGATTTCACAATTCAAAGTATAATTAAAATAACAGGGAATCTAACCAGGGGGGGGGGGGGGCGGGGGGAGTTCTTTAAAATTAAAGTATTATTATTTTTTTTTTTTTTTCAAAAACTGCTCATGTATAGACAAAGCTTTTTCTCCTCTCAGCAAAATTTATTCAAGTTCTTAGGGATGTGAGGCGCTGCCCATAACGGAATAATTTTAGGTAATTGGAATAAAAAGGTAGAATTTCACTTAAGTTTCTATAAAATTATTTATTGAGCAAGCGCGTTGAAAGTAGTATAAAAGATAGACTTGTTCATAATTGGAAAACCTTTGCTCTGCAAACATTAATGGTCGTGGGTACGAGTTAGATTTAGAATACCTACGCTTTATAAAAGAAAAATTAGTTTGCGATTTAATTCAGTATATCCCCGCAGTATAAGTTGATTATTTACGGGTTTAATTCAATATTCTCACCCCAGTATAATTTCATTGTAATATAATATGTACCGAATCATATTCAGTCTGTTAGCTTATAGATATGAAAAAAAAAATACAACATTTTATTATTATTATTATTATTATTATTATTATTATTACAAAAAATGACCATTTTATAGCATGATCATGGGTGGTACTAAATTTTTCAAAAATAATTTTAGCTGCTCTACCTTCTATTAGTTGTTCCTCTACGTATAATATACTGAATTACACAAACCCAAATTAAATAGCCAAATTCTTGTATAATGAAAACAAATTGTTGTTTTGAAATCACCAGAGAAATAAGATTTTTAAGGGGGTTGGTTCTCAAGTCCACTGCTCAACAAGCGTGAAATTTTCTGACACATTTACTTAATTATTTTTAAACCTAAAGGCACAAAGTCAGGACTGACTATGAAAGCGATTTGGAATCGAAAGACGTTTTCCATTTCTCGATAAATAAATTACTTTTCGAGTTATTGATTTTGGGTCACGTGACAACCTGTTTTTCTCCTCGCTCTGAGTGGTCTTTCTCCTTTCGTGCGGGAATTCGGTTCAAAACGCCAACTTTGACAGTATTTTCTGAAAGATTTCTTGAGCTTACCAAAAAATGGAAAACGTCAGTCGATCACATAGTTTCTGAATAACAACACCTGTCAATTTCAGGCGTTTCCGAACAAAAATGAATTAAAACTTGTGTCATAAAGTTGCACCTTTGGATTTGAGAACAGCTTTACTACATTTATAATTCCATTAAAAATTTGTAATGAAATAAAAATAGCCAAGTTCGAATTGGATTGGTAATTTTAAAAACTACATAAATCCACTTTTTTTTTTTTTTAAATCCGAAAAGGAGGATTTTTTTAACATATCCTTGAAGGTAGGAGGTTCACTAATTAGAAAGAAAGTATATAGCTTCGTTTATCTGTTCACATTCTGTACTATCGTTTATGGAAAAAGCAATACTAGTTCATGAAAATACCAAGATGTAATGCAATGGCAAACAGATTAAGAAGAAATGTGATCGGACAGAATGGTGAATACGGCTATGAATAAGTGCCTCGGATTAGTATTTAAAATACCAATATTTTCAAATAGTAATCTCCGCATTATTTTTTTCGCATAATTCCGCAATTTAATAAAGCTAATTTTACTATTCGGAAATAGTGGTTATGCAAATCCGTAATATTTAGTACTTATGCACTTTACATCAATCCTTAACTCTTAATTACTCGCGCCGTTGTATTTTGCATATTGTTGCACGCTAGAAATTTAAATATGCATGTTACAACTTGGATATTTTTCGAAAATATTGTTACATATTTATGTTAAGGGGGGAGGGAAATCCCCAATTCATTTGTTGAACTTAATTATCATATTCAAGTTAAAAACCAAATTAAGTATTAATAAAATTTTAGCAAAATACATCCCAATGTCCCTCTCTCTTTTACATTCAAAATTAATACTTCTATGCTTTATTTACAAATGCTAATAAATTTTTCTTACTTTCAAACCTGTTCAGTATTTTCTAAAAAGTCGAAGAAAACTGAAATATCCGTAATAAAATCGAAAATTTATTTACGATTAATAAGTTTCCGCGAAAGAAAATATAAGACGGGGAGACTTTTCAGTAAAATTACTCAAAATGATATTTTATTCTAACGGAATAACAGGCTGTTGCCATACCAAAATACAAATACCATAATCTCTTTATGCTTATTCATAAAATGTAGCAGCTTTTTTATAAGTATGAAAGATAAGGTTTTGACTATTGTAAGAATGAATGAGTATTTTACGCTACAATAAGCATTTGGTTTGCCTGTAAAAGTGTCTTTTCCTTTACGACACTACTGTTGCCGTAAAGGAATTCCTGACATCGGTATGTGACTGTGCAAATTATTTTAGACATAATGGACAAAATGATGCAGTAAATAGCCGTAAAGGTAACATGTAGATGCATTCGTATAGAAAATTTTAGAATTAGTTTATCATGGTTAAATATGTAAACACAGAAAATGTCTGAATAATGAATCGTTAAAGAATAAAACATCTATTCATCCCTTATTCGCGCACCCAAACTTATAAAATTTAAACACACTTTTTGAAAATATTTTAAATCCTGAAATCAGGATAAATGTAAAATAAATTTTAAATTACTAGGGGCCTCTGTCCCCTGCGAGTTACGCTCGTAAACCCCCGTTCAGACTTCGAAACCCCTAAAAACATGGTAATGTGTCCTGTTTTTAAAATGTTATCGAGTTACGAAAGATTGGATGATAGTATCACGAACTGTCACTACCTACTGTAACAGGGTAGCAAGCAATTCCGATCGAATGGAACATTTTTCAGATACCATGGGCTCATCCACTGCTGTCGCGACAGCTGACCGTTGTTTTTGTGATTGGTAAGATCAATTACACATTTGGAAATAGGATCAAAAACTCAGTGTTGAACGATTTTCAATTTTTAGATGAAAACGTTCCCAAACGGACCTAATGTTGGCGTGCTGCTCGACCCTCGGATGCTGTCCAACACCCTCGGATTTGCATGATTTTATATTTTTAAACAAAAATCTATCCAGATGAAAATAGAGTTAGTTGGTAACTGCCTTTGGCAGCACGGAAATCTTTCCAAAAGAACTAAGGGGAGACCAGTTGGAGTGATTGTAGATTTAATTTCTGACATATAGTTGCGATAATATTAAACTTTACAATCTACCAAAAATTCCCGTGAAAACCTAATTAATATGAAAAAGCTACCCCTATCCCCCCCAAGTCTTTTAAAATACGAAATAATATCTTCTGGTACTGACAAGATCTGTAATGAGAACGTAGAGGTTTCACCGGACATGCGCAGAAACAAAAACCCCTTCGAAAATGCTCAAATTCCATCAAAGACAGTGGGAAATAGGGGGTGGTGTGAATCTCACACGATTTCATGAAACGACTTCAAGAAAATAAACATTTTTTTTTTTATCATAAATATTAATATTTTTTAAGACAAAGATAAGGTTAAAGGCTGAAAAGAACCGGAATTAAATGGACATTTTGGATTTATTTTTCTTTGTATTCCCGATCGGGAAAAGAACATGGCATTTTTAAAACTGGAGAAAAAAAATTGAAAAGGCGAAAACAAACGCAAAATTGACATCCAAGTTTTTTTTTTTTTTTTGTCAATACTAATTTTTTCAAATTTTAAGATAACGCCAAAACCAGAAAAATACGCTGGATATGTCGGTACTTTTTGTTTTTTGTATTTCCGCCCGGGAAGCAAATAAGGTGGTTTTAAAATGTAAAGAATAACAGAAAACGATGAAAAGGAAGCGGAAAACTCGAAAACCAACATGGAATCGAACGTCTAAAATATTTTTCTTTGCAATCGTAGATATTAATTTTATTCTTTTTTAAGACACTTTTAGAAAGGAAAATGTACTCCAGGTATATCACAAACTTGGAATCAGACTAAAGTTTTAGTATGCATCAGAAGTTACTGTTCTTTCACCAAAACTAAATGTTCACCGAAAACGAAACGGAACTTTCGGTTCGTCTCTCCCTATACGATGGTATATGCCGCATACCCTGTTTCTCGAATAATAATATAACTTATACTCTCTCTCTACGCAGACTCTGTTTTTTTTTTTTTTTTTTTTTTTTTTTTATGTGTATTGTTTCGTTTTAAGACTACATCACTGCACTCGCTTGCTTCATAATAGACTTGCGTTCAGTCCTACTACATGTTTGTTTTTTTCGTGCGAAACACAATTTTTAAATTTTGAAGCGCTTATTTTTATGTTGTATACAACTTTTTAAGATGTTTAATTAAAAAGGAAAATTGAAGGACGACATTTTGCTTCAAAATTACTTGTGATAACTATACTAATTACTTTTTTCCGCTTTTATTATTGCGAAAGGGGTAGTTTCTGAATTATGAAGGAGAACAAGGATAAAGATTTCTACGTAAAAGAGGGGGGGGGGGGGGAATTGATGGTGCATGCTATAATTTTAATTAAAAACAGAAGGTTATTGACTTATACTGTAGCATACCCTCCACTATATCATTGTTAATAGTTTACAAATGTGTTATTGATGCAGGGGCGTGCCTAGCGGGGGGGGGTGTTGGGGGTGTAACACCCCCCACACACACACACACACTTATTTGGAAGAGTTGGTAAAATTTAGAATAGTCGGAAAGTTAAGAACACGCCCTGCAAAAAGTCCCCTCTCCCGTTGTCAGTATCATTTCAATTCTCTGTTGTCCGTCTTTAAAGGGGAATAGAAAGAACTTCTCACGGAAGATTGTGTATGATTCTGTGTGGGAGGGAGGGGTTGTCAGAGAGCGAAGGTGATATATAGAGAGAGAGAATCGTGTTTCTGAGAATTTGAGACTTTCGTGAAAGGAAGGGGGGGGGGGGGGGGGTTGCAATCTCTATTGTAAGTTTTCCCATGTATCATCTTTAATTGCTCCCTTCTGCTATTTACTGATCCTTAGAATTTGGTGACCTCTTGGCTCTGGATTTGGCGCTAGTTATTTGAGGTTGCTGCATTTAAAAGATGAAGTCACGGACACAGAAGAAGAGCGATTTGCAAAAGTTTGTTTTTGTCGCATGATGGCGGATAATTCAGTGAAAATTTTATGCACACACTGTGATTGCGTACACACACATTTCATAGAAAAAAATAAATTTATATCGCCATATAAGAAAATTTCATCCGAATGAAAACATCGACCTCCAGAAAGGAAAACGGATTCAATGTACAATATGTAGATATTTCTGCATTTCTATTAGAGGCCTGCATAGTTATATTCAAACAGATCATCCAGATGTAAAATTCAGAGCTTCGTAAAAATGTTCCTGAAACATCATTTTCATCACAAAATTTTACTGCGAATGTTAAGGCTTTTGCAGACCGGGTTCGGCACTACAACGAAAGTTTGATTGAGGAATGCGATAAAATTCTAACTAGCAATTCTATGTAAAATGTCAATGTTTCTGAAAAGGAAGATACCTCGACTTTTCTAAGTTGTGATCCAGCCGATCGTATTGGAAAGAATTTAACCGAAAACCAGAAACTTTTCATCCTTTCTCGTGGACCTTATCAACCTCAGAGATCATCGTACCCCTGTGAATCATGACATAGATCCTAAGAAGCAAAATAAGTTTAGCTCCTGCTGGTATAAAGAATATCCATATTTAGAATACAGTGGCCAACTGGATGCCGCATTTTGTTTTGCTTGTTCACTTTGCTCTAATGGCCCGGGAACTGAAAACGCAGAAGCTTGGATCAGTGTTGGTATTTGTGTATGGCATAAGATGAAAGGCCGAGGAAAAAACCGTAAAGGCAAGTTAATGGCTCATTTTACAATCAATGCTCATAGATCCGCAGTGTATAAATTAGATAATTTGGGCCAAAAAAGTAAGCACGTTGACAACTTTCTACCTAGTCAACGTAGAGAGGCAGCAGCTAACGGAGCAAATTCGTCTAAGAAACAGAGAGGTTATTAATATACGTCTAGACTGCACCAGACTTCTAAGTCGTCAAGCACTTGCATTTCGGGGACGTGAAAGTGACAGCGGTAACTATATTCAGCTCATTAGATTAATGGCCAGGTGGATTCCAACTTTAAAAAACTGAATTGATGATAATCATCTTCGCCCATACCATGCCAACTATCTTAGTAATAAGTCTCAAAACGACTTTATTGGGGTTCTTGGATCATGTGTCCGTGAAAAAATAGTTGCAAATGTAAAACATTGTGGATTTTTTAGCGTTATGGCTGATAGCACACCCGATCTCTCTCATCTTGACCAGCTCTCAATTATAATCCGATACGTGACCCCAAAGTTTCAGCCAGAAGAAAGGTTGTTAAAACTGAAAGATTATCTGGATAAAACAGACGAAGGAATGGCTAAGCTTATTTCTGAAATTCTACAGTCAGTTGAAATATCGCTTTCCCAAGCCCGTGCACAGTCTTACGACACCACGTCATCTATATCCGGCCGCATTTTAGGCTATCAATCAAAACTTTCAGAAATAGCTGGTAGATCTATTTTATACACTAGGGGGCTCTGCCCCCTACGAGCTACGCTCGTCAACCCCCGTTCAGACACCGCAGACTCTAACAGCACGCTAATTTGATCGCCTTTAAAAAGATTTCGGAAGATTGAATTATAATTTGAATCTGACAATTATAATCTGACGTAATTTTCACCAAACTTTTCTTTCTCTTTTTAATATTCACGTCCAAATACTTTTGTTAGAAATGAAATATTATGATCATCTTAAAATGTCAAGTAAATGTCTCGCGCAATTTTTAAATTAAAACTGTTTTGCAATATTATTTTTTGTTCATTTTACGTAATAAGTGTAATATGACGTAAATTCTCCTATTTAGGACTTCTAACGCATGTTACTGAATTTATTATTTTACAATATTCTTTCTCATTTAAAATTCATGTGTAACTATAGTTTTTATGACGTAATTTTCAATGAGTTCCTGCTTTTTATATTTTTTGTTTATAATAGTCACGTGTAAAATAAATTTTTAATTTGAAGCAAACATTACTGTTTGCGCTGTTTATACAGTTGGCAACAGTTTAAATTAATACAATTTTCTAAAATTTGTATAAAATATCTCTCGAAATGCTGAAAATTTGAATTTAAAATAGAAATAAAACCTCGAAAAATTATTCGAATTAAAAAACTAACTGCAATCTGCACACCGGGAAATTCTGACGCATAAAATGATCTAAAAATGATTAAATTTCTATGTACAGTTTTTGCTCCTATAAAACTTTTTTAATGGAACGATTTTGTCCAACTTTCGTATTAAATATCTCTTAAAATAATTCTTTGATTTGAAAACTGTCTGCATCAGCGTGTTTATCAAACATTTTTCTATAATACTACCGATTTTCATATTTTTGTATGCAACAGTTTTTTTAATATTAACGAAGAAAGACCTCCGGTCACAAAAAATTCAAAACCAGCGGCGGCAGCGGCGGTGACAGCGGTAGTTACTTTTTTTTAGAATAGAGAGATACCCTGCCTCACGCATAAAGTAAATTTATGTGTTGAACATACGTGCGAAGAAAGCAATATAATAAAATTGTTCTACAACAGTATTCAGGATCTCTATAACTTCTTTTCACTGAGTACAAAGCGATTCGGCATACTGAGAGAGAAAATGGAAGTTCTTCAGAAGAGTCTTACCTTGAAATCTTTGTCGAAGACAAGATGGACTTTGCGAGCGGATTCAGTCAGAGCTATTTTATCGTCGTATGATGCCCTCACCCATACTCTGCAAATTATTTCTGAAGACATGAAGGTTGACAAGGATGCTCGAGCTAAGACGGCACTGTTAAAAAGCAAAATGATGTCATACGATTTCATTGCTTCTTTACTTGCAATGAAAACAATTATGTTTAAGACCAAGTTAGCAACAGAGCAAAACGCGAAGACCTGAACATTTCAGAGGGAACCGACATAATGCAGAAAACGTACGAAAGCATTCAGAAACTCCGGAATGATGACGCAGCGGCAATAATGAACATCATTAAGGAAGCTGACAACATCTGCGAGACACGTGGAATAAATCAAGATTATGAGTTCAATTTGCAGCACAGACGACGGAGGCCTCCATCGAATATCGACGAAAATCCTGAAACTGCAGTTCTATTTACACGAGAGAAATATTTTAAAGCAGAAATTTTGAAGGTGGTAGATCGGCTTACAACTGCATTTAGAGACATTCATATGTTGGTATTTGAGAAAGTTAAACCACTGGCCTGTCTCCTTCCATCTAGGATAAAGTATAGCTCTATCGGGGACATTTCTAAACTATGTCAATTATTCCCTGATGATCTCAAAGATGTAGATAACTTGGAATGTGAAATTGATCTCATGTCCTCAGAAATAGCTGGTTCTGAATCGGATACAATTGGCGCAGCAGCGCACAAACTTGGGGGAAGGCTCATTATTTGTATCCTAACCTTTCTTTGGCCTGCAAGTTGGTCTTAATTATTCCAGTAACTGTGGCAAGTAATGAAAGAAGTTTCAGCAGGTTAAAGTTAGTAAAAAATTACTTGCGTACCACCATGTCAGAAGAGCGACTGGACGAACTAATGCTATTAACCTGTGAAACAGACATAACTGACTTGTTGGATTTAGACAGTGTAGCTGGAAAATGGGCTATTCTGAAGCATAGGGTGATAATTTAAAAATGTAGAAGGATAATTTTTAGTCTCTTATACTAATATATATCTTATTTTTAGCAAGCAAGTTTTGTCTTTTTTATGCTTTAAAATTTATACACTTACATTACACAACAGCATGCGGTTTTATTATAGAAACATAAATTCCGAAGTACTTCAACATTCTTAAATTGTTACTTTTGAACTGGTTAATGTACGGTACATCCGTACACATTTCCTTTTAAATCGTAAACAGAATCCTAATTAATAACAGGATTCTCAACTCTTCTTATATAGTAAAATAATTTAAAAAAATTTATGCATACTGAATAACAGCATTTAATTTCAACTGTGGTTAAGGAGAAAATGCAGGTGAAAACTTAAGACTTTTAGTGATTTTTATAAATTCACAGTATTGTAGAACAGTTGACTCCGTTGCTGAGGGTGGGTGGCTATCACAAAGCCTTTCTCACCCCCGATCTTGCAGTCGGCAAAATTCAGTTCACACACCCCTCCACTAAAACAGCCTTCGGCACGCCCCTGTATTGATGACTATGATATTAGAATATCTCTTCTATATAGGATATAGCTTCATGTTGATGACTATGGCAAAAATAAAGCTGCATTTTTTAATGAAACGTGAGTACACAGTGCTGCCATCTCTTGGCAAGCTCTAAATTTTAAAAATAACACAAACCAGTCTTTAATTTAATAATTGGTCCTAAAATATGCTGGGCGATTCAAAATAGATGTTAAAATAGAGAAACGCGTTTTTTTATCGAGAACACTGAAAATTCACACTAAACTCAGTAAATGTTCTAAAAAATGTAAACGCAGGACATTTTTTTTTTCTAAATAAGTTATAGGATGAGAAAGCTATATAGAAAAATTAAATTTCGTATTTTAATATGGTACCTTGTAAAACAAATGCTAAATCTAAAAACGATGCTTGATTTGAGTACCTTTCCTAATTGGAAGTGCATTTCTGTCATCAGCAGTTTAAGGCTGTTAGTCATCAGCTTCCAAATTCCTCTCGCTAATGATAAGTTCATGGTCGTAGAATGTATTCGCATATTTAAAATATCTCCTCGGGAAATTAATATTTGAAACTTCTTTTTTCCGTATACTCTTCTTAAATTATGTTTATTATCTTCTTAGTTCTCAAAATATTTCTAACATCTATGCTTAATTTAATATTTTATGTGTTAAAAGCTGACGAACTGGGAGTAAGATTTTAACATTTCATATAAAATTATGTATATATTTTAGAAATATTTTGAGAACTAAGATAAAAAGAGAAATTCTTTAAGAAGAGTATACATAAAAAATGAGTTAAAAATATTAATTTCTCGAGGAGATATTTTAAATATACGAATGCATTCTACGACCATAAACTTATCATTAGTGAAGGGAATTCGGAAGCTGAGTGACTAGCAGTCTTAAGAGATAACCGCCATTACTACTATTTTGAATCAACCAGTATTAAGTTTAAAAAGAACTAAAAATCATGTGTATAGCATAGAATATGAAACACTTTCAAACACATTTACAATTCTATAACAAAACTTCACACTTTACTAAGGTGAAAAATGATGTCTAAATGAACAATTTTAGAAAACTCATAACCGTAACATATTCGAAAAACCAATTTCTGCTATTGCCATGAATAGCCAAGAAAATATATCATTTTTTGTGCAGCCCTGTATATGATCTATGAAAGTATACTACATAGCATGCTAAAACTTTTAAACGCATAGCACAGTTGAAATTTTCCATTCAGGAATTTCCACCAATAAATGGATCTTGTTGAGAACTTTTGTGCGGCCCTGTATATGACAACAATTATCGTTCGTAGGTTTCAATAGATCAATTCTTAATTTTCTTCTGTAGCCAAACTATTTTGTGCGTCCCTGTAAATGAACGATAAATTCTATGAACACCCTATTCTATAATAAGAACCTTGTAGTACAACTCAGCGATATACAACATCAATTTCAGTATGTTTAAAACAGTGTAATATCATTAAAATACATTGCAAAGGATTTTTCCCCATAGACTGTAATGTAACGGAATTCTTTTGAGTGTCCCTGTAGATAAACCATAAATGCTACACACTTCATTTTGAATGCCGAACATGCCATAGTAAACACCAATAACATCAATTTCATGGCATTCGGACTGTATTTCCGTGAGTTAGAGCACGGACAGACAGACAAACTGAATTCATAAACCCCTTTCAACAATGTTGGAAAGCGTTAAACAGTACTTCAAATACAACAGTAAGCTTCAAATTATGTTGAAGACTTCATGGAAAAAAATTTGAGATTCACTAGGTCAAATGTCAAAAGTATGATTAAATTAGAAAACTTTTCATATTGTTGTTATAATTCACAAATATCAAATTTAATTCTAAATAATGCTACTGTAAACAGTGGTGAAGTTAGACCTTTTTTTTTTTTTTTAATCTTAGGCAGTGCTTATCTAAAGACCTTATTTCTTTCATTATTTTTATAACCCCTTTCACTACACTATTCTATACAGTGAACTCTAAAACTTGTTTATAAGTAGAATTAATCAAGCAATGTAGAAAAAATAATGAAAAAAATATATAAGGTGGTCATGAATATCTCCTGTGAATATTCCCCGATATTACCACATCAGTGTTAAAATAATGAAATTTTCAAAAGTAATTCCTTTGATAATACTATTCTGATACATACAGTCATTATTTAATACGAGGTGGAACCTGTCGAACTTCGATGAAGGAAAATGTTTAAGAAGGAACTGTTTCATTGATTTATAATAAACCTACAAAATTAGTTACAATAAAAAATCCATCTTAAATTGATTAGTGTAACTCTCAAACAAATATTATTTTAATCTAAAATTAACAAAATGCTATTTCTATAAAACTCGGTTGTTCAGGGGTCGCATTCTACAGGGAAAATTTTATTGTTCTTACCACTATTTTGAAAATAATATCTTCATAGTACTTTTCTATAATTCCTTTCTATAATTTTCTTCTAATTACGATCATTTTGAAATTCATAAAATATTTTTAAAATTAAAATATTAAAATGGGGATAGTTAAAAGAAAACGGCTTGTACGGGCACAGATAAAAATGAACAGCTTCCATTAAAAAATATATATATTAGTAAAATTGGTTCAGTAGAAAGCTCAGGGCAGATGATTAAAAAAGTCCTTCCGGCCAGTGCCGGGAGGTTAGCTTTCATATTCCTTATTTTAAGAAAGCCAACTTATATCATTCAAACACACGAAGCTCAATTTAGTGGAAACCGAATGTAGGAGATTCAATACTAATTTTTATCAATATAATGAATGAGAATTTCGCGAAATTAGCCAGCTTTATCCAAGCTGCTTTTCTTTAAAGTAACTTATATTTGGCTGCCAAATTCGGCGATTTCTTAAAGTGCATGCCATTTTAAGACAACATGGTGGATGAGGCTAACCAGTGAACTTAGTCGAGACCTTAGTAATTGCTGTGCACATGCTCACTCACATCGGAATGGGTTGATATATACGAGTGCTGTCGCATGCAAAAAATCAGATTTTTCAAAATGTCACCCACAATAGAAATTGAAACTGCTATATCTGAGCCATTGTTTAAGGTAAAGACAAACAAAAAATGCTCCTGAATCCTTATATCAAGGTCAAATACTTAAGAAAGAAACCTTTTTCAATTTCTAATTTTTTTGCACCTCACTTTAAATATATATAAATATTTTAATTTAATGGCCGCCATTTTGAAACAAGATGGCTGATGAATCTGGCCAGCAAACTTGGTCGAGGTATTGATGTATACTTTTCACATGCCTTCTTACATCGAAATAGGCGAATACGTGTGTTATCGCGTGACGAATCCAAGATCGTTTCAAAATGTTAGCCATGCTAGAAATTCAAAGTGCTATAATTCAACTATTTTTTAAGATATAAACAAAAGAACAAATTTTTAGAAACAAAAACTGCTCCTGAATCTTTGTATCAAGGTCAAACAAATAAAAAAAAATCTTTTTCATTTTCCAATTGTTGAATACCTCACTTTAAATTTTAAATTAATTTTTTTTTTTAAATGGCAACCCTTTTGAAACAAGATGGTGAATGAAGCTGGCCAACGAACTCGGTCGAGACATTGGTATGTACTATGTACAGACCAAGTTACATCCAAATCGGTTCATAAATACGCCTGTTATCGCGTGACCAAAATCAGGTCGTTTTAAAATGTCAGCCACAATAGAAATTCAAAATGCTATTACGCAGCCATTTTTTTAGATATAGACGAAACAAAAACTGTTCCGGAATCTTTGTATTAAGGTCAAACACATACGAAAAAAATCTTTTTCATTTTCCAATTTTTTGGTAACTCATTTTAATTTTTTAATTTTTTTTAAATGGCCGCCATTTTGAAACAAGATGGCGGATGAATCTGGCCAACGAACTCGGTCGAGATATTTGTATGTACTATGTACACACCAAGGTACATCCAAATCGGTTCATAAATACGCCTGTTATTACGTGACAAAAATCAGGACGTTTCAAAATGTCAGCCACGCTAGAAATTCAAAATGCTATAACACTGCCATTTTTTAAGATATAGACGAAACAAAAACTGCTCCCGAATCTTTTTATCAAGGTCAAACACATAAGAAAAAAAAATATTTTTCCATTTTCAATTTTTTGGTACCACATTTCAAATTAAAAAAAAATTTTTGATTTTTAAATGGCCGCCATTTTGAAACAAAATGGCGGATGACGCTGGCCAACGAACTCGGTCGAGACATTGGTATGTACTATGTACACACCGAATTACATCGAAATCGGTTCATAAATACGCCTTTTATCGCGTGACAAAATTCAGGCCGTTTCAAAATGTCAGCCACGCTAGAAATT
This sequence comes from Maratus speciosus, assembly GCA_963932465.1. NCBI lineage: Eukaryota > Metazoa > Arthropoda > Arachnida > Araneae > Salticidae > Maratus > Maratus speciosus. The sequence continues at coordinate 565,204,280 of OZ010793.1, read as the reverse complement.
CAAAATGCTATAACTCAGCCATTTTTTAAGATATAGACGAAACAAAAACTGCTCCGGAATCTTTGTATAAAGGTCAAATACATAAAACAAAAATATTTTTCCATTTTTTATTTCTTGGTACCACATTTTAAATTTTTTTTTAAATTTTAAATTGCCGCCATTTTGAAACAAAACGGCGGATGAAGCTGGCCAACGAACTCGGTCGAGACATTGGTATGTACTATGTACACACCGAATTACATCGAAATCGGTTCATAATTACGAGAGTTACAATGTGACATATGTCAGATATATATATATATATGGATATATATATATATCCATATATCTATATATATATATATATATATATATCAATTTTGAACGGAGGGAGGTTTCGGGGTCTGGGGGTCATGATCGATGAAAATATACCAAAATTTTTTGAAATCGCTTTCCTCCGAACGCCTGCAATAGGTAGCTTTTTGTAATGAAAGCTACCTAAAACATCCTTGTATTTTAAAATATTATATATATTATATAAAATTATTAAAAATATATAAACTAAGCAAATTTTACTATTTTAATAAAATGATAGGAGAATGTCTTAAAGAATAGCTGTAAAATTTTATTAGTCAAGATAATTTTGTGGAAAAAAACATGGGAAACCTGATATTATTTTAAGCCTCAAATTATTGCCAAGATCCTCATTGTTTGCTTGTATAACTCGACGAAGCGAATTCATCCAGGCGATAATCATCAAGTTCTTTAATTTATGTCACTATTTTTTTAACAAAGGCTTTCAAACTGACCATGCACATTGTATGTCACTGCTCTTCTATAAAGGCACTGTGCATTTTTGTAAAACATTGAGCTTTATCAGCCTGTGACTCCGATTACCTTATTTTTAAAAGTTTTTTTGACCTGTGAAGAATTTCAAAGCAGCTGGGTTGAAATGGCGTACTTCTACAAAACACATTTCAGTTTTAAGAATTAAAAAACACGTTTTTTTATAAAATGACATAATTTGCATCCGCTAAATCATTCAACCTTTATGATCCAGTCTTAAAAACATCTATACAGAGCTTCTAGAATTCTTAAATTTTGAAGTCAGTCCTACATCTATAGAAAAATATTCAAATGACGTCATTATTGCAGAACAATACACAAACACAACAAAAAACAATATCATCAGTCAAGAAGCTCGGCAAAAAAAATCAGGTATTTAATGTTACATATGCCTCCACCTGTTTTTGTTTATAATAGCTCCATATTTTATCAGAAATCATTTTTTCAAAATTCGGAAAATAATATTACACACGGATAAATAAAATTGCATTCTTTCAGCTTTCTGATACGAAATAAGTAATTGTGATGGAAAGTCACACAGTTATTTAAAATATGTTTTCGTAAAGAGAAAGTGTTATATCATTTGTGAAATATTTTTGCTATAAACTAAGAAACATTTAATTGATGAATAGAAACGAAATAAAACCAAAATTCACTGGATTCAGACGGTATTTTTGACATAGCATGTATTTTAATTTCAATTTTTATGAGGAAATGGCAACAAAAAAGTACAATAATCTACTATTTTCCCTTTACTTTTAATAGAAATGGAGTAATTCTGTTGCCACAATTACAAAATTGGTACTAAAAACTATAAAAAAAATTAATCTATCAAAAATAAATTGAGATACAGCTTTCAAACAAATTGCATTTAAAAGTACATTTTTTTCCTTATACGACGGTATAAAAACTGAAAATGTGCGATGTGTAGAAGTTTAAAAATTTTCAGTTGCGAAAATTGCAAAACGAAAATTCATTTCATATTTGAAAGTGTTGCCATTCGCAAAATCCCGTATGCATTACGCACAGATACGTTTGTCCTTTATAATATAGATAATTGGATATGGTTTAAAAAATAAAATAAAATAGAATAAAAAACTATATTCAAACAGGTATTAATTTTTTTTTTTTTTTAAATATCTAATTGCAACAAAATTTCAAGAGAACATTCTGAAGAATAACTGACAAATAAGTACTTTTTGGCAAGCTTTGTATTAGACAGCTATTGCACGTGACAATAAAATGTGTACCATAACGGATAAGTATCTTTCCTGTTGCTATTGGTTTATCCTGATTTCGTGGGGGATATAGTAACTAAATTGATTTTAGAAAATATCATGTTTTAATAATCCCTAAACAATTTCTACAAATGACTTTCCATTTTTATCCCAAGGAAAAATACACAGAAAAATTTAAATAAGGTGTCAAAATTAGGTGTCTATATTGAAAATTTTAAAGTTCTATGAAGGCTGTTCCCTAAGCCTTTAGTAACATAAATTGGCAAAAGTCATAATTCCCAATCGAATGGCTATTTCGATTATTTTTTTGTAAGTGATTTAATGATTAAAATGTTATGATTTTTTTTTGGTACATCCACATTCATAAAACTAAAAAAACATGAATAATTATGTCAAAATGATGTAATTTTTCTCTTCTGTTTCATTCATCATTGGAACTTATTTGTTAGTATATTTCAGGCTTTGACATTTTTCTCAATAAACATTTTGAAATAATGTGTTCAAATAACTAAAAATTTAAACATATAATTAGTTAAAAGAAAAAGAAGACTTTATAAAAAGTTACTGAAATAAAACAATTTTTGAATCAGAATATTTATCAGATATGAATCAAACTTTACTATTCTTCATTCTTTAGTTAAGTAGTTGTTGTCGTTGATTTGGCCTGTTCTAGGGACTGGTGAACAGCTTTCTATTTCTGTTTAGCTGTCTTACTCCGCTTTTATTAAGTAACTTTCAACACGAGTGCATCTCGGGGAAAAAATCTAAAGATGGGTAAAATTTCTTTAGAACAGTTTTGTGTTAAAACAGTGAAGTTTTATAAAAAAGACTTATGCGCAACCATAACTTTTTCCTTAGTAGTTTATTTTAAATCAACTGAAAAGGGTAATTTTTACTATTTCATTTGAAAAATCATCAAAGATTCTTCTTTTAACTAGGGAGGGGCAACAACATTCTCTTGACCACTTACCTGCTGGCACCCACGGCATGCACTTCATTATTTACAAATCTAAAAAACTGAGGTTGAGTAGAAATACTGCATAGATAAACATACATGAGATAGGATACCTCCATAGAGCGTAATGGTAATGCCATTGCGATCGCAGCACCTTTAGTGACAATGGGGAGAAACTTCCAATCCTTGTAATATTTTTATTATTGAGTATCTATCTTATTATTCAGCATCTATCTTCTTATGATCTTTTTTTTAAATGTTGCATGTTAACGTTTTCAACAGAATCCTACACCGATACATCAACACAGAATAGATATTCTATTCTATATATCTAATATCTATTCTATGTTCATGCATGGATATAGATTTTTTTTTTCCCCCGTACATGATGGGTGAACGATTTAAGTGCAAGGTAAAACAAACTAAAAAATTTTTCTTGAATGTTATATATCAAGTAAATATGATATAATTGGATTTAAAGCTACAAAAAGCAATGGTGTAATATAAAAATATATGAAATATTGCACTCTACAAGTCCCAGAAATTTTCATAAATATTCCCATTTGATAGGAAATTTTTTATAGCCGATGTTTAATTAATTTAAGACATTTAATGTATTAAACAATCATTACAATAATCTTTTAAAATTTATGCTTTTTCACTTTCTTGCAGATAAAATAAAAAGATTGTTTTTAATGTAAATAACGTACAATCAGTTTAATAATATTTATAATATTAACATATAAGAAAAAATAATAAAATTACACATGGGAAAAAATTCTTTTTTACAGTTTTTTAGAATTATATAAATCTAAAAGTAAAATATATATATATATAGATACACTTGATAGAATTTTATTCCATGTGAATAAATTAACACGGTATCTGAATTTGGTTTTTTACAATTTAATCTCATAACTTACATATTTACCTTTGCAATAGAATTTCCCAGGGTTTTCTTTTATATTATTATTTTAATTTTGTAAGTTAAAGGTGAATGATACAAGTACGATAAATAAAAAACAGCTAATAAATCAAGCATAAATAAAATATTGTCCTGCCTTTCATTTCATTTAGGAAAGAATAGATATTCAAAACACAGAGCGTAAATATATTTCATCAACGTAGCTAAATTTCGGATGCTTGTTAATTCCATAGATTAACATATATGATAGGACACTTCCATAGAGTGTAATGGTAATGTGATTGCAATCGCAGCGCCTCTGGTGACAATGAGGAAGTAACTTCCCATCCTTGTAATATTTTTGTTATTGAGCGTCTACCTTATTGTGATCTTTCTTTTTTTAATGTTGCATGTTTACGTTTTCAATGGAATGTCACACCGATACATGAAAATAGAATAGATATTCTATTCTATATATCTAATATCTATTCTATGTTTATGAAAGGATATATATTTTTTTATTCGTACGTGATAAGTGAACAATTTAAGTGCAACGAAAAACAAGCTAAAAATTTCGTCTTGAATATTATACGTCAAGTAAATATGATATAATTGGATTTAAAGCTACATAAAGCAATAGTACAATATAAAAATATACGAAATATTGCACTCTACAAGTTTCAGAAAATTTCATAAATTTCCCCATTTGGTAAAAAAAAATTTACAGCAGATGTTTTGTTAATAATTTATCAAGTTTAATGTAATAAACAATCGTTACAATAATCTTTTAAAATTTAAGCCTTTTCACTTTCTAACAGATAAAATAAAGATTGTTTTTAATGTAATTAACGTACAATCAGTTCAATAATATTTCTGACATTAACATAAGAAATAATAAAATTACAGATAGGGAAAAATTCCTTTTTACAAATTTCTAGAATTATATAAAACAAAGTTTAAAAAAAGCAAAACAGAGATATTGATTTTACACTCGATAAAATTGTATTCGATGTGAATAAATTAACACAATACCTAAATTTAATTTCTTACAATTTTATCTGATTATCTTACATATTTGCATTTTCAACAGAATTTTCTGGGGTTTTCTTTTATATTATTATCATTTTGTAAGTTAAAGTGAATGAACAAGTACAATAAAAAATAAATAAATAAAACAGCTAAATAAATCAAACATAAATACAATATCGTCTGCCTCTGATTCGTTTAAAGAGGAATAGATATTCAAAACATACGATGTAAGCATATTTCATCAACATGTAAATTTCTGAGGTTTGTTAATTCTTCCCCCTTGTCGGTAGTGATGCTAATACTGTTGCCATTACAGATTTTTTCGTAAATGTCTCCTCTTGTATGTCAATCTATGGTTAACTCTTCCCCCTTGTCGGTAGTGACGCTAGTACTGTTCCCATTACAGATTTGCTGTAAGTGTCCAATATTGGTATGTTTATCTGTGAGCTACTCTACTTGGATTTCTCATTAACAGGAGCTCTCATGTAACTAATACACCAATATAAGCTGGACACTGGACAGTGCAGAAATGCGAAATTGGTGTCTGGAGGAGATTCTTTCTGTTTCTTTTTATTACATGCTTTCTTTTAACTTGCAATTATGTTTGTATGTGGCAGTCAAATCTTGTTACTCATTTTTCATCCACTTCCTGTTGACATATAGCTTTGAAAATTGGAATATATATGTATTCCTCATTAATCTTCCATATTTTAGCTCACCACAATTTAATTTAAACTCTTTGCATTTAAGTTTTTTTCAAGCCTTTTCTACTTTTCAGTGCATTTAAAAAATATTTTATTTTCTTCATTTTTGTAAATTTTAATGAAAGCATGTTAAAAAATATTTTTTTTTTTACATTTATATTTATTCTATTATTTTTATTCATTTATCTGCATATGAATTTTATTTTTTATACCTGACTTGAGAGATTTTATTATTTAATATCTTCACTGTATCTATGCCATGTTAACGTTTTCCTGATATGCTAATATAGCAATAACCTATATCTTTTGGATTCATACAAATTATAATGATACTTTGTCGTTGTAATACTATGGCATAAACTCAGGTGTAATTCAACTAGTATTAAAAAATGCTCTGATGAGCACCGAAAAAGGCTAATATGTTTTTAAGTATGAAGAAGGGTTTGGAAAGTGCTTCTAATTAAGCATGAAAAAGAACAAGGAGTCCCTTCTTGGCTGCAGCTCACTGTCAATGGCAACTTTGAAAAAAATCATATTTGCGCTTTTTCCATATAAAATAAATTTGCGGTACTTTAGTAAAACTTTCAGTCGTGCTTTACATGTTAACTGCACTGTTGCAGTGTTGTACTGCGCATGCGTCTGCAATGCAACTTTATACAATGCACTGTGTACCATTATTTCTCTATAAATTATACTACACTGTACATTTCTATTATGCTTTTGATTCTTGAACCTCAGCGTGCACTCACCCGGATATTGTTGTTTATGCTGTTGATGTTTTCGCAAATTGGCGTCGGAAAAAATCGCGCCAATATGGAGCATATATGACATCTGTGCCCAAGTTTTTATTAGTATTTTTATTAATGTTTTACTAATTTATTTATTCTTCCGTTATTTAAAATAAAAATTATGTCAGTTTGTATCATTTGGCGAATAGTTTGGTGAAATTGGTCGACGGGATAATCAAGTAGTACCGTATATTTTTGCTGTACATTTTCGACAATATCTCAAGCAAATGTACCTAAAGTTAAACAAAACCCTAATTATTTAAGGCACAGATGTCATATACACAACGGGTTTGGCACGGGTTTTTTTCTGACGTCAATTTGACGAAAACCTCGTTTTCGAATAGCAGTTACATATATATTTTTAAATTACTTTCTATTATTTTAAAAAGGAAATAACAATAAATAATGAAAAGTTTAATAACTATAGAACAAAACAATTTATATAATTTTTAAAAATAAAATAAAAGTAAATAAAAAAATAATAAATAAACAACAATAGCTCAGTTACCGTATCAGGCAAAATAACGCCCTTATCGCACCAGTTATACACTCTGGTGCATATATGACATCTCTTCCTTATTTAAAATAGATGGAATGCTATTTTTTAAGGTTTGCTTAGTATGTGAAGTATTTATATTGCTGCATACCTATCGCTTGTGTAAGTCAGGATGTTATGATGATAAAATTTAAAAAAAACTTGCATTTAGCTACTGAACAAAAGCTTGGGATTTACCCTGTTTTTTTTTCCTATCAACTCGTTTGTGCTCCATTGTGTCTATATTACTCCAGTTCAAAATATTAATCAAGAAAGTTTATATATATATATTTATGAAAATTATGCATTATCTGCTTAGGTTGACGTTGGTTTCAAAAATACAAAAATCTATCAGTTGAATTTCAATTTTTATTGACTTATAAAAACAAAAGTACACGTGTTATCCTTTTTTTTTAATTATTGTACTGCTTTTTAGGGAGTGGCAACACGAAAGAAATTATTGAATTAGAAAATTAAAAAATGAAAAGGGGAGATTGCTATAATTTTATGGAGACATTATAAAAGACAAATTCGATTTTCTCAGCGACCGTCAAACATACAAAGATGAAAAAAAATCTATTTTAAGTTTGAACAAGAGGATCAAAATAAAACAAAAACAAAGTTAATCCACCCACTGGAACGTTAGCTACACTTTGTTGAATTTTGTGTCTTCATTTTTTCGTTTAAGGTTAAATAAAAAACTACTGAAAGCTACAGTTATTTTTTTAATGCTGTCAATTTATTCGTCTCGTCGAGTTCCATCTTTCAAAAGAAAAATCACTGTCGTATGTGAACAGGTTCACCAGAAATTTAAGAAAGTCGTTTACATTTTCTATTTCTTAATCATATTATAGCTTAACGCTGCCGCATTTGCTATGATATGTCTTATGTGTGGTCTTTGTACAGCTCTAACTGTGTTGCCATGCGGTGTTCCGAAATGACGAATTTCCACAACATTAGATGAAAACTGCATATACAGCATGATAAACCATGTGTTTCTTCCCTTATATACCATCTCCATCTAGCCTCTTTTTCAGAAGGAAAAAGTATTGGAAAACAGGTAAAAACCAAAAATGACTAACTGATGAAAAAAAATGTTATGAAAGTCGAATTTTTTTTATACTATATTTTTCTTTGTCTTGTGAGCAACAATCTAAGACTAAGGCATATCACACATTGAACAGACAAGCGATGAAAAAGTGCAAGTCAAGAGATATTTCACCCTGATAACATTAATAAAGAAGAAACCGGTTTGAATGTTACAATTTGTCTCGTGCTGCATGGTTTTGTCTGCTTGTCTGTTCAGTGTGCATGGTACACCAACCGAATTTTTTTTTTTTTTTTTTTTTTTAATTCTTGTTTAAAAATAACTAAAATTTGATATTTTAAAAGCGAAAATACAAAAAATTAACAAAAATTGCTGCTATTAGAAATTGCGAACTGACTCGATAAACACTGAAAGCTGCTTTGTCAATGTCTGCAAAAAAAGCTACTTTACCAAAGTGTGCATTGGTAAAATGAAATCCATGGATGGGCAAGCTTTTTTGGGGAAGAAGTTCCGTGTTAAATGCATATATTATCATAAATAAAAACTCTTATTCTTCATCAATTTTTCTCTTAATAATTATTTTGGATCACTGTCACTGGGAATAATAAATTTTACTAGAAAATTTTGGTAGAAATTTAAAACTGAGAAAAAGATCAATGTCCACTTCTGCTTCATTTTGTGGCTTAAATGAACTTATGAACTTCATTACAGAAGCTGGATACATAGAAAAAATTTCCTAATATTACAGTTGGATTGAGAATACTTCTCACTTTCCCATGTTTCTAGCAAAGAATAACAGAATATGTTGAAATTAAAAAGTATAAAAACTACATGAGATTTTCAATGTCACAAAAAGGCTTAATAAGGCTCTCTCTAATGTCAACAGAGTTTTCTGTTCCTGAAGAAATATATATTGATTCGATCATAAATGTATTCTCTAATGAAAAAGTCAAACTAAACTTTTAAAATTAATCCTGAATGCTATATGAAGTACACCATACTTCATGATTTCCTTGCATTTAATATATAACTATAACTTCTTTTGTAGTAAAATTTAAAAAAAAAAATTGCCTTTGCATTTGGGGTAACACTACATTCTAGTGTAGAAAATCCATGAATAAAGTGGAAAAAAAAATTGTCCCTGTAAGCAGTCACCGAGCCTGCTTTATCAAACCATGAATAAAAAGCTAGAACAACACATACGACACTGTTTCTGTACTAAATTTTATGTAAAGAATTTTTATAGTTATAATTCATATATTCAGAAATCTCTAGCTAAATTTATAGTAGGGATCCAAGCAAAATAAATTTCACTAATGTCTAGTTAAATTGGAGAAAAAAAAAAAAAGAAAGACAGATTGCTAACAGCAGTTAAGGCTAAAAATACTCAAAAGATATTAATGAATGTGGATCTATTTATTTCTGAGCTTTGTTATATAATCTATACTAATATTATAAAGAAGTAAAGTTTGTGTGTTTATTTGTAGGTTTATGTTTGTGTTTATTATTTTATCTTGAACTACCAAACCCATTTCAAAAGTAATGGTATCAAAATTATGGTGATAATCCCTGCTCCAACATAGACTATATCTCATGTCAACACCACTAATCCAAAGGGGGTGGGCATGAGCAAAAGAAGTTCTAAACATTTTTGTGTTACTGAAGGGCCTAGAAACATGAAATTTGGCATGGTAGTTACTTATAAGATATAAATGATATCCAAGAACATTTCCTAAAAAATACGAAATTTAAAAGGGGTGAAAATGTGCAAAAAGCATTCTAAAAAGGCAATTTCTAAGCAATCCCAGGAAATATCAAACAGATTTCAAAAGTAATGGTTGCAAATTGATGGTGACAGCCCTTACTGCAACATTCTATTTTATGTCAGTGCCACTACCACCAGGGTGTTGCAGGAACAAAAAACGTTCTAAATTGTGATTATTGTGATACTGCAGAGGCTAACAACTTGAAATTTGGCATGGTAATTAGTTATAAGATGTAAATGCTCTCTAAGAATAATTTCTAAAAAATTCGAAATTTAAAAGTAGTAAAAATGCACGAAAAGCATTCTAAAAACTTTCTAAATTGAGATTTCTACGCAATCTCTGGAAGTATCAAACAGATTTCAAAAGTAATGGTTGAGTGTTGATGGTGACACCCCATGGTCCAACATAGGCTATATCTTATGTTGTCATCACTACCACCTGGGTGTTGAAGGAGCAAAAAATGTCCTAAATTGCATTTTTTGTGATACTGGGGGATCTAACATTTTGAAATTTGGCTTGTTAATTACTTAACAGATGCAAATGCTTTCTAAAAATCATCAAAAGAAAATTCCAAATTTAAAAGGATGAAGTGAGCGAAATGGGTTCTAAATTATGATTTTTATGCAATCTTATGAAATACCAAACTGATTTTAAAAATAATGGTTACAAATTGGTGGTGATAGAATCTGCTATATTTTACGTCAGTGGCACTACCACCAGAGGGTTGCAGGATCAAAAAACATTCTAAATTACGATTTTTGTGATACTGAAGAGGCTAGAAACTTGAAATATGGCATGGTAGTCACTTATAAAATATAAATGCCCTCTGGAGCAGTCGAAAATAAATTTGAAATTTAAAAAGGGGTGAAACGAAGGGAAGAAGTTCGTTCTAAAAAGTCCTAAATTACGATTTGTATTCATTCACAGGAAATAATAAACCGATTACAAAAGTAATGATTATGAATCAATGGTGACAGTCTCTGATCTAACACAGGCTACATTTTATGCCGGTGCAACTACCACCTGGGGTTGGAAAGAACAACAAATGTTCTAAAAAAGCCTTTAAAAACTTTCTAAATTATGTTTCCTATGGAATCTTAGAAAATACCAAACTGATTTCAAAATTAATAGTGACAGTCCCTGTTTCAAAATAAATATTTATGTTGGTGGCACTACCACCAGAGAGGTGGTAGACTGTTAGACAAGAAGCTTGGAATTTGACACGATGGTTAATTTTAAGATGTAAATGCATACTAAAAACAGTTTCTAAAAAATTCAAAACTTCCAATGAATACTGAAATGAGCATATGAAATGAGCATAAAAGCTTCAAAATACTTTCTAAATTATCATTTATTTAGAATTAGTTTTAGTTCTTATTATTAATTTAAGTGTCATTTCTGCCTAATGCAGTGTAATATTGAAGCTTAGTCAAACTGTGGCTTAATTAGTAATGTTTGAATTGTTCCTAAAAGTATAATTTCTTCTAATAAAAATTAAACATACAAATATCACTTGGTATATTTCAACTATTACATGAACAAAGACAGGATTTACTAGTATCTTATGTAATTAGAAATAATATGTATATAGAAGTTATGAATGTAAATAAATATACTGAATTATATATGAATTTCATTTAAAAAAATTTGTCATCAGCATTTGGCCACCATTATTTTTTTAAATCTGTTTTGTAGATCTAGAGATTAGCTCCTACAAACAAACATTACTTACTTCTATATAATATAAGTATAGATAGCATTTAAAATAAACTAAAATTGCATTGTGAATTGGTGCAGACAGAATAAATGAATTAAAAAATAAAAGAATAAGTTTTCTGCTAAAGAAGGGGAGAAAGATTAATAACAGAACATTTTGCAAAAATTACTACTGTAAATAACAATGAACCAAATTTTTTAGAGATTTTAGTAGAAGAGATATCCTTTATCATATTTAAAAAGAGAACAGGAAGAATCATTTTGCGAAAACATTTGCAATAATTTCATGATGCATATTTAGCTCACACTGAAATAATACACAGATGGAATTTCTTAATTTTAATTTTACATCTCTATTACAGACATATTTCATATGGAAAGTATCTTAAAGAACATCTTATCTGCTTTATAATCTATGTTTAGTAAGAAACAATACAGCAAATTTCTTGTTAATGTTCTTCTTTCTTTTCTAAATATGGGAAAACGGGCCTAGGTGGTTCAGTATGAGGCCAGAAATTGGGATATTTGTACATATTTTCAGGATGATCAGGATAATAATCATAAAAGTCATCCATAGACATCTCTTCAAATGGCAACATTTTCGCATACCAATCAACCTGCAAAATAAATAAAAACAATGTAGTAGAAAATAAGTACCTAATTTTGAAGATAGGCAATACTATTAACTATATATAAGTTTGCATACAGGTGCACACATTTGTGAATATATGTACAGTAGAGTGCCGATAACCAGAGTTAATATGGACCAAGCTCACCTCGGATAAGCAAAAAACTATGATAAACCGGATTTACACAAATCACCACCCACTAAGGACATGAAATATTTATTTTTACTTAATTCATTACTTTATGGCACTAGTAACATTTCTTTGATGTACATTTCTGTTACTTTTAAGAAAAACGAGGTATGAAATTGTTTATTTGAAAAAGCCCTTGATAGTTTTTTGTTCGTTAAATGTCAATTTTGCTGCAATTTGTTTTTTTTTTTGGCTGCAGTATTACACTATTGCATAGCTACCAATTTCTAAGATTTTTTCTTACCACTAAAACTTACCAGTAATTTTTACCTAATTCAATTGCCGGAATCTAACTATTGTCAACAATTAAATATGACAAAAAATTTTATTTAAATTTTATAGGTAACAAAACCATGCAAATTGACAGCTATGTGATTCTACTGGTGTCATGGAAATTGCAGGCAATGCCTCTTCTTTCTGCACAAAGTATTAAATAGTTTTTTTTCCCCCCTATCGAACTTATACCTTTGGAATGGATCATTTTCTTCTGATGCAAAAAAAATTATGGCCATTTTTTTTTTTCCATTCTGACCAAAAAATCAGAGCTCTAACTTTTTACGACTGCTCTTTCATCTTCACCTAACACTTCATTTATAATGGCTGTTTCATAATAAGGGAAGTCATCAGCCCATCAGAAAAAAATACCTCGGTTAAACAGGACTCGAATAATTGGGACTCTACTGTATCAATGCTTTCATCAGAAACGAAAAATGAAAGGGAACTTATCCATAAAACAAAAGCTATCTTTATTATTTCTTTAAATCATCTTTCAAAGTTCTGTGTATAAGCATTCGTACAAGTGCAGTTCCAGAGATATAGCTTGAGGAAGGGGGATATAGACATAAAAATTTACCAATCAGGAGGAGCATTTCATATAGTTAATTTTTCTCATTTTATATATGTAAAGTGCATTTTCTAGAATTTAAGAGGAAAAATTACTTCTTTTACTCTCACTGTAAAGCTTAGAAGAAAACTCTATAGGTTAATCAAAATTCAGGACATGAAATTTTCTGCAAAATAAAAATTTTAAATAGGGGCCAAAAGCAAAGATAGAAATAGCATTACGAATGTAACAAATATTTAGTTAGCCAAATACTGAATGTCAGTTTGCTGGACACTTTGGCGAATACTTTTGATATTAGGCCAAACACTTTGGATAGTTAGCAGAATAGATTCAGGATAAAAATATTTTTTTTCTTATGTTTTTCTTAAATTCAATATTCATACTTTCTGACCAGGTTTGCATTGGTTTTAACATGTGTAATCTATTGTTCTCCAAGAGTTGTGTTTTCAAACCATGCCTAAATGTCCAACTTTAGCATAATTTTCTAAACGATTATTAGTCTTTAATGGAAACAGAGAAATACTATTCAACTTCTTAGTATATAAAATAAGAATGCTTTTGTATTCTTATTTATATACTTAGAAGCATATACACATATTACTTATATTATATATTTGACAGCATTTTGTTATTACGAAGTCCACAAATTCAAATTTTTTTAATTTTTCATTACTGCATTCAAATACCGTAATGTGTTACTTACATTTAAAGAAAAATAAGATTTGTGAAATGTCTGTTTATGCATGAAATATCATTTCATAAGACAAAAACAACATCTATATTTAATAATTAAAATAATGTGGAGGAAAATACTTCTGACAGTACTAGTCAAAACTCATTTTGACTGAGAAATTTTTTTTTTAATTTATTTTGTTAAATGATAAATTTAGTGCAACATTTGGAACTGAGTGTCAAAATAACATTTAACAATATGTAATACAATATTAGGAAGAGTTAGCAAATATTTTACTCAGTGCTACTATTCTTTAATTTTCATTACTTTTTAATTTAACAGCAAAAGTTTTAAAAATACACAATTATCATAAGTAATGAAATATTTATTTTACAATTTGGTTACATATCTGCTTTTATATGAAAAGTGGAGGAAATTAAATCACATTAAGTGAAAGAAAAATTTTTTTTAATTTTATTTAGAACTCAAAAATGATCACAAATATTGTGCTACACTTATTAAGATAAGACGATTTTGTAATTTATTCTAGAAAAGATTGAATTTTGGAAAATAATCTTTCTATTGATGAAGAGTTGCATCAGATGATTATGAAGTCTACAAATTCAAAATTTTCTAATTTTTCATTACTGCATACCAAATACCGTAATATATTAATTACGTTTAAAGTAAAATAAGATTTGTGAAATGTATGTTTTTGCATGAAATTAAAAAAAAAAAAAAAATCCATATTTAATAATTAAAATATTATTAAATATATATATTATAATGATGTTAATATTCACATATACAATGAGCAATTTATGTAAATTAAATTTATTTAGAAGAATTTCGAAATCTTTTGAGCGATTAAACCAATTTTGATCAGTTTTAGACAGTTAAAACCAGTTTTGACCACTATCCCGGTTAAAATTACAACCCTGTTTCTAACAAATTGATGCAATCAGTTTCTTTCTTAAATGAAAAAAAAATGCTGGTATTCTTATTTATATACTAAGAAGTTGAATAGCATTTCTCTGTTTCCATTAAAGACGAATAATCGTTTAGAAAATTATGCCAAAGTTGGAGATTTAGGCATATTTTAAAAACACAACTCTTGGAGAACAATGGATTATATATGTAATTCATTTATATTTATAGTAAAATAAAAAAATATATACTATTCAATATGATTTTGTTAATGTATCAAGAAGTTTTGCACTGTTCAGCAGTATTATTAATTTTTTCAAGAACAGCTTTAAATATATTTAATCCAAAATATTATAAAATAATAATAGACTGGAAGGCCATTGCACAAATCCTCACCTCATCAAGTTCACGGCTAAAATTTTAAGATAGTTTAAAGTCGATAAGCATATTAAAATGCAACTGGTATGTCAAGTCATATCTTGGTGGAAAATATTTGTAGATCTGATTTTAGTAGTTGATCAGTAGGTTTATCATTGTGTTTTCCTACACCCAAAGGTATGAAAGCATGAAAACCCAATGGTAAACCTACCAGTCACCCACTAAAAACAGGTTTGCAGGTGTTTTCTACCAAGATATGACTTGGCATACCAGTTGCATTTTAATATGTGAATCCAATCAAGTTTTAAACTTTCCTGGAATTTCAGCCATCAACTCCATGAGGGGACGGTTTAGGCAACTGCCTCCCTGTCCATAAATAATTCAATATATTAAAAATCTAACACTAATACAATTTTAAATTGCACATAAGTTTAAGTCAGATTGTTAGGCTGTTTAAATTCAAAATAAGTGCAAATAAGGATGTTTTCATAATAAAAATATTTTTTTATTGTTACATGTTTTCATTATACAACTTAAAGAAGCATTGTAACTTTAATAAAAAGCATAATTTATGAACTAAATTTCATGTTTTAAATCCCGAATGTATTTTTAACATGCAAATTCTTTACAACTAAATTTATTTCATCAATGGGTGTCATACACTGAAAAATATAATAATTAATAATAATAATAATTAATAATTTAATATATCAAAAATTTTAACACCTACAACTGATTGTTTTGTAAAAATTCCTACCTTTCTTATACTCATTTTTAAAAAATATATAGGAATTTTTATATATTTTAAACACTTATATGCACGTGATATAAAGCATAACATATTATACATAATACCGTAATTTCCAGCCTATAATCTGCATATTATCTGCATATAACCTCAAAAATTTTAAGTGTGGATTATCTGCTGAAATTTTTTTAAGCAGAAGTTCATGTCAGATATCCAGTTTCTACCAGCAGTCATAAAATAAAAATCTAAACAGCTATCACACGATTGTCTGCTATCGACCGTTCGTGGAGTTATTCGTGATTAGTTCACATATGATGTGTATGTGCTAGTGGGAGTGGCTTCCAATTTTTATGCTATATTTTTTTTAGCCTTTTGGCAACAAGTTTCTATGAAGAATAAACCGTTTCTCAACTCATCTCTTTCAAAAATTGTAATCTCAATCAGACTAAGAGAAAACATGTTATTTAACACTGCACAATTTAAACCCGAACATTATTTTCACAAATATTTTATAACAATTATCATTTAAATAGAGCAACTAAATAAATAGGGAGGTGGTTCATTAGTAGTACTTTGGAATGTTGAAAACAATGAGTAATCCTCATATAGTCCGGCATATAATCTGCGGATTATTATCTGTTGAAATTTTTTTAAGGGCTAAAAATTGCAGCTGTGGATCATAGGCCAGAAATTACGGTACATGCAATACAGACAATATTAACATACAATGCAAAAAGAACTTACAGGTTAATATCTTATTTATTAAAATGATTTTTACAGATCACTGTTTTTTTTTTTTTTTTTAGAAAAATATACATACAAATTAGAAGAGCAATTACAATCAGGTTTCAACTCAAAATTTACTTAGCATGCAGAAATTCTATATTGACTGATGGATTTTTTTTTTTTTTTTCATTCAAATTAAAGTCAAAATTCTTAATTGAAGTTACATATTCACTAAGTAAATGTGTATATATGGCCATTATAAAAGCAGAATAGAAAAATATATAAAACAGTTATGTTGGGGAAGGTAAAATTCAAATTCTGAGCTTAAAAAATCAGAAAATCATCTTTAGAGGAAGAAATTATGGAGCAGAACTTAAATTCGATTTCTTTTTTTCAGCATCAGCAGGTTTTCCTGCTGAAAGTGAACAGTTCAAACTTATTTAAGAAATGATATTAATTTCTTTTCCTTATGTTTAATTTCTTTTTCAAAATCTTCATTCCCTTCATTTAATTATGCTTGTGAAGCATTTAAATCAACTTTCAATGATTTTACGGAATTTTCTTTTTTTAAGTTTTAATTTTCAAGAAATGCTCATTAAAATAAGAATATACTGAAAGAATTCTTTTAATAACAGCTTCACGTGCGAACCATCGAGAATTGGTGTGCCTTACAAAACCAAAAACCAAGCTGTGATGGAATGCAAAAAATTGACAAAAGGTTGTCAAATCAGAACTTTTTTTTTTTTAATCTTACTCGATTCTCAAACTTCCCCTGTTTCAGCTATTTTACTAAGGATAAGTAAAGAATCATTCTAATTAGAATTTTAATGTCCCCACCTGCTTTCCTGCATTTGACTATTGATCTAAAAAAAGATAGGGGAGGGGGAGAAACCATGTTATCACCATTTGATGACAAAATAGCTACTGAGCATGCAATTTTTTTCCTTTTTAATATAACAGGAATTCCATAAACTTTGTTTTAATGAAATGTGAAAATCCATTACAGACAAAAAAAAAAAACTGGGTAACAAAAGCTTTTTTAATATATTAATTATAATAATATATTTAAACTTTAAAAAAGTGTAAAAAATTATAAATTATCAGATACTTACATATTTGTTTAGCACTTTAATCTTTAGATCAGAAAATTCATTAAACTCTTTGATTTGAGCAAGCTGAAACGAAAAAGTAACTAAATGAATAAAAAACAGTAAAAGACAGGGGCGGACTGGCCCATCCCACTAACCCGCGATCGCGGGGTGGGCCAAATTGGTGTAATGGGCCAAAAGAAAAAAAAAAAATTATGTAAAACTAAAAAAAATATATTATGAAACTGAATTTTTCTTTTCCTTTTTTTCGGTGAAGCCTTTTTTTTTTTTTTTTTTTTTTTACTTTCTTCTATCTTCAATAGACCAAAGTATTGTAATCGAAATTTTTTTCGACTCCCGATTTTCGGCGGATTTGCACGTTTTAGGGGTCAGAGATCCCAAAACCATGTGTGTCGCCATTGCACCATCGAAAACTGTATGAAGTTATGCGCAGAATTGAACCAAATTTTTTGTGTATGTATTTGGATGTGGAATCAGTCCCTTCTTTAATTTGAAAATATTCTGCCGAAAGGGGGCGCTGTAATAGCGATGTCTGTGCCATTTTCATTTATTGCACCATCGAAAAGTGTATGAAGTTATGCATAGAATTGACCCAAATTTTTGTGTATGTTTTTGGCTACAGCCAGCAGGTCCTCCCTGAATTTGAAAAAATTCTGCAGGAATGGCCCACTGTAATAACGATGTCTGTGTCATTTTCATTATTGTACTATCGAAAAGTGTATGAAGTTATGCATAGAATTAAACGAAATTTCTTGAGTATGTTTTTGGCCCTTTCCATCAGGTCCTCCTTTAATTTGGTAACATTCCGCTGGAAGGGGGCGCTGTAATAGCGATGTCTGTACCATTTTCATTATTGTACCATCAATTAGTGCATGAAGTTATGCATAGAATTGAACCAAATTTTTTGTGTATGTATTTGGCTGTGGGCAGCAGTTTCTACTTGAATTTAAAAATATTTTGCCGGAACGGGTGGCTGTAATCGCGATTTTTGTGCCATTTTCTTTATTTTACCACCGAAAAGTGTATGAAGTCATGAATAGAATTGAACTAAATTTTTTGTGTATGTGTTTGGCAATGTGTCAGCAGGTCCTTCTGGAATTTGGATATATTCCATCGGAGAGGGACACTGTCATAGCGATTTTGTATAATTTTCTCGGTTTTTCATAGTTCTATTGTCCATCGGTTGCTCTTGCAGTGACGGGAACCGCTATTTGTAAAAAGCTGTTGTAAACAGAATAATGAAAAACTATTGATTTTAATATATATCATGATCTAGATGAACTCATTTTTACAACGCTTCATTGACTGAAGCAGAAATTTAAGATGAAAATCAAAGTTGGTATAGTATTGAACTAATAATATTGTAGAATTAACATCTGTCTACTTTTTAAAATATTAAAATGTATGAGATAGAAGAAAGTTTTGGGATTGGTGCATCCAACTAGTTTTTTTGATCGGGTAATTCCTAATTTATCATTTCCCTTTTCCATCAGCAATATTTGGAAGATCTGTGCAAATTACTCATTTTGTATAGAAACCGAAAGATAGGTGATAAAATAAAAAGTGCACGTGGTCAGTGAAGGATGGGAAGTTTTTTGGTGGGATGAGTCTAACTGCGGACATTTGCGTAGTAACAAAAGACAGTCAAGGATTAGCTTACATATCTAGGGATAATCTACAGATCAATGATCTTGAGAGGCAAGGATTAGCTTACAGAGAAAAACGAGAGGAGGCAGGGACAGACATGAATAGTAGAGACGTTAAACAAAGCATTTTTTAGAATTGGTAATGCTGCTGTGTAAAATATGATCAAATTTTGCCCGGTCATGTAGTACAGGCTGTCAAGAGAAACCAAGAAAAAAGGTCTTCAGAAAGTATGAAGAAGGCTAGAATAGAGCAGAAAGAAGAACAAAATGAAAATCCTAAACGACATGGAAGAGGTTCGTTGATTAAGTTCCTGCCCAAGTCATTTATAAATGAGTTAATTACTCTTCTTTCCATTCAGATCCAAATAAACGTTGACGAGGAAGTAAAACAGTCAGGTTCATTCAGTATTAAAGTAGATTTCACACAAGTTATATCGGTAATGGAGCATTTGGTACTTTGTGATTTGTGTTCGCTATTTGCAGCATGGTAAATTGAAGGTAAGGGATTAAAACTGAATGATAAACAAAAACGGGGGAAACCCCCCCTCTCAAAATAAAAGGAAAAATGTTTAAACTCCTTTCTTCACAAATAGTAAGCACTTCTTTTGATGGTGCAACAAATAATGAGTGGAAGATGTAAAAGTCTGCAGGCACAATTGAAAAAGGACAATCCAAATATACAGCATGTTAAAACCCCCTTTCTGTTGAAGGCTTGGCGAAAAAAAGCATTGCCATAAATTATTGTAGCCTATTCTTTATTTACTGCGTTTCAGTTTTAATTTGGATGGGATGTAACTTTCGAAGCGAGTGGTCGGCGATATAACCGGCTTTATCTGAACCAGGTTTATGGCTTGGTAACAATAAATTTGTTAATTTTAATTTATTTCCGAGTTTTTATTGTCAGAATACATGATTCACTTTTTATGTGTAAAAGGTCGATGAGAATATTTTATTGAATTAAAGAGACAGCGATCTGATACGAAGAAGAACTGTTTATTATCGTTTGTTTGAATTCCTCACAGCATGTGCATTGTTATACTCATGTGCTAAATTTGGCACTGACAGATGCAACAGAATGTTGCAAATTGGCAAAAGACCTCTTGGGCTTAATACAAGCTACAACCGTGTTTATCTCGGAGTCATATAAACGAATGCAAACGTGGACTTCAGTGAGTAAGGAGTAGGGATGCAACGGATATCCGGCAAATATCCGATATCCGGCATATCCGGCTGATTTTTCAATATCCGAAATACCGTCGGATATCCGAATCACAATCACCGGATATCCGACTTCTCTGCCGGATATCCGGCAATACATAGCAAAGCAAATATATAAGGATAAGAAAAATCGTTTGACCCAAACAATGCCGAACAACTTTTGTTTATAATGCAAAATAGGAAAGTAAGTCCACTATTCATGAGTAAAAGGTAATTATCAAAAGTTTAAAGAATTGCCAGCTTTCCTAACATTGGTATTAGAACTCTTTATAATAAATTTAAGAATTTATGTTTACATCTTTTAGAAAATTGTACCTTTACTTTCAGAATGTGAAACAAAATCTGAAATTGTTTATTAAAATATGACTTTATTAATTTTCTTTCTCTCTTTTAAGTTTAACAATTAAACAGGCCTATTTTTACTTTCTTCTATCTTCAATAGAAGAAAGTATTGTAACTGAGATTTTTTCGATTTCTCGTTTTCGGTGGGCTTAGACGTTTTAGGGGTCAGAGATCCCAAAACATATTTATACAAATTGTCTGTCTGTCTGTCTGTCATCTTACCATCAAAAAGTGTATGAAGTTGTGCATAGAATCAAAAAGTGTATGAAGTTGTGCATAGAATTGAACCAAATTTTTTGTGAATGTTTTTGGCTATAGCCAGCTGGCCTCCTTCAATATTGGAACATTCCACTGAAAGGGGGTGCTGTAATCGTGATTTTTGTGCCATTTTCATTGCGCCATCAAAAAGTGTATGAAGTTATGCATACAATTGAACCAATTTTTTAGTGTATGTTTTTGGTTGTGGCCAGCAGGTCCTTCTTCAATATGGAAACATTCTGCCGGAAGGAAGTGCTGTAATTGCGATTTTTGTGCCATTTTCATTATTGTACTATCGAAAAGTGAATGTTAAATATGTAATCATAAGTTAATTGAAAAAAATTTTTTGTGTATGTGTTTGGCTATGTCCAGCATGTTCTCCTTTAAATTGGAAATATTCTGCCAGAAGGGTGCGCTGTAATAGCATACGTGCCAACATGTCACTTTTGAAAACCTTACAATTTTTACGACGTATTGTTCCATACTTAAAAAAGAACATAACAAATGCATATGCATTGAAAAAAGGAATAGCATTTCATAATAATATTTTCTATACTATATTCCCTTGACCAGGGGTGATTCAGAGTAGAAAAAAATTTTCTGAAATTCACCTAAAATTTTCTGAAAAGTTATAGCAGGGGGGGGGAGTGGAAATCCACTCCCGGCAAAAACTGTGCGTTTTTTCAGCGGCCCTTTGACGAAATTCGTCGTTTTTTCGCGATCTTGCGACGAAATTTGCCGTTCGTTCACGATCTTAAGACGAAATTTTGCCGTTTTTTTTTCACGATCTTTCGACGAAATTTTGCCGTTTTTTTTTTTCACGATCTTTGGACGAAATTTTGCCGTTTTTCCACGATCTTTTGACGAAATTTTTGTTTTTTTCGCGATCTCTTAAGGCAATTTGCAGTTTTTTCGCGATCTTTTAAAGCAATTTGCTGTTTTTTTCACGATCTGTCGCCAAAATTTGAGTTTTTTTCGAGTTTCTTGGACGAAATTTGCGTTTTTCCCGCGATCCTTTGGCGAAATTTGTGTTTTTTCCTGAAAACGATTGGCAAAATTTATTTTTTTCGGCAACCGTTTGCCGAAATTCGCGGTTTTTTATGTCCGAATTTTCGGATTGGTGACCGAATTTTTGAAATTTTCAGAAATTAATGCCTTAAATTTTCGGAAAATTCGGATCAGAATCACCCCCTACCCTTGACGAAATCTGTGTTTTTGCCGCGATCCTTTTACGAAATCGGCGTTTTTTTCCACGATATTTTCACGAAATCTACGTTTTTCCTGCGATCCTTTGACGAAATCGGCCTTTTTTCTGCGATTCTTTCACGAAATTACAATTTTTCCGCAACCGTTTTTTCCATGCGCAAAACCGTACAATCGCACTGCTCATCCGTACAACCGTACACTTAGTACAAAATCCGTACACTGTACGGCCAAACCGTACAAGTTGGCAGCTATGTAATAGTGATTTTTGTGCCATTTTCATTCTTGTACCATCGAAAAGTGTATGAAGTTATGTATAGAATTGAACCAATTTTTGGGGGTATGTTTTTGGCTATGGCCAACTGGTCCTCCTTCAATTTGAAAATATTCTGCTGGAAGGGGGCGCTATAATAGTGATTTTTGTGTTATTTCCATTATTTTATCATCGAAAAGTGTATGAAGCTAAGCATAGAATTGAACCAATTTTTTGTGTATATTTTTGGCTATGGCCGGCAGTTTTTTCTTGAATTTGGAAATATTCTGCCAGAAGGTGGCACTGTGACAGCATTGTTTGTAAAATTTTCTGAATTTTTCGCAGTTTTTTGTACTGTATGTTGGTGGCTCGTGAAGCCATGGAAACTTCACATCCTGCTAAGCTGGCTATTCACAATCAGCTGATGTACAGCAGAATAATAAAAAAAATTATTTATTTTAATAAATATCATGATCGAGATTAACTTATTCTTATTTTGATTAATTGACGAATAGCAATTTTAGATCAAAATCAAAGTTG
Organism: Maratus speciosus; assembly: GCA_963932465.1. NCBI lineage: Eukaryota > Metazoa > Arthropoda > Arachnida > Araneae > Salticidae > Maratus > Maratus speciosus. The sequence goes on along the minus strand of OZ010793.1, from coordinate 565,181,089 downwards.
GTATAGTATTGAACTAATAATATCGAAGTATTAACATTTGGAACTACTTTTTGAAATATTAAGATGTATGAGATAGAAAAAAGTTTTGGGATTTGCACATCCAATTAGTTATTTTTGTAACTTCATTATAAATAAAATAATTAAAATTAAAAGTAATTTTCTTTTTACTTATAAATATCACAGTAATTTAACTTAAAATAAAACTAAATGTGACTCAAAGCAAAACAGTATTAAATAATTAAAACAGAAAAAAGACATCAACTAACTATATTTGGAGAAAATAACTCTTTAATCATGGGTAATATTAGTAGATATTTTATGTTTAAATTATAAAAAGAACGTATGTATTTCTTTGTGAAAATACTTTACAATTATAAGCCTATTAATTGGTTAATTTTTTTTACACAAATTATCAGCATTTCATTGTACAAATTAATTATTAGCAATTATCAATATAGTCAATGCCATACCCAAATCCAGTAGCAATTATCAGCATCTGCATTTCATTGTACAAATAAACAGAATATTTTAATGTTTGAATTACATTTTTTATACAACATTATTAATATACATTACACGGCTTGAATGGCAGAGGCAGGATTCGTGCCCTAAAGAATATTGGGAGCAGGAAGCTCCTGTTTCCAAAAAATCATTTTCCGAAAATGTTTCTTTGTAAAACGACGATGAAGTGTCGGGACCGATTGACATATTTCACGATATTTTCCACTATCGATTTGCGGTTTTCACAGTTTCTTGTTACAACAAATTGACAAAATTAGTGTTTGTTTTTCTGCATCTGACCAAAAAAGTTTGTGATTTTATCTCCTCGACCAACTGACGAATTTCTTGATTTTTTTCTGGAGACCGATTGGTGAATTTTATAAAAAAAAATTTCGCAATCAATTGACAAATTTAGAAATTTTATTCTGTGACCGATTGGCAAATTTCCCAGTTTGTTCTTGTGACATACTGATGAAAGTAACGATTATTTTTCTGCATCTGATTGAAAATTTTCGCATTTTTTCTCTGCGACTGGCTGAGGAATTTCACGGTATTTGCTCGTGACGGACTGGCAAATTTCACGATACTTTTCCATGATCGATTGACGAATTTCGTGATATTTTTCCACTTTTGTTTTCCCATGAACTTCAGTTTTTTTCTCACAACCAATTGACATTTTATTTATTTTCACCATGATTGACGAAATCAGCAATGTTTTTTTCTATGACCCTTTTACATATTTTGCGATGTTTTTCCTGTGTGCCCAAAATTGGAAATAACTAAAAGGGCAGCAACGGCCACCGGAGACTAAGCTCTACCAAATTGGACAATAGTCAGCACTAAACAAAATGAGATTACACTTGTGGTTGGTGCACATGAAAAAAAAAAAAAAAAAAAAAAACTTTGATGAACTTCAAAAAAACATATTTAGAAACAGCAAACTAGTTGTTTCGCGCAATTAACAGAAATTCGAACATGACTTTTTGAAATCAACCTTTTCTCGTGTAATAGAAGAAATCAATTGACTATTCCCTTTTCAAACTTTGGATATGGATTTAAAATTCCGATGCATAGAACATAGTTCAATTAACGAAAATACCAGGGATTACAGTTTTGAATATACAGTCGGACCTCTATTTAACGAAGTCGCTAAATCCCGGAAAAAAGTTCGTTATATGGAAAATTCGTTAAATAGAGATTCACCTTTTTAAATACTTTAAACTACATAAAACAGATTTTAAATTCATCAACACTAAATATTTTTACTAAAAGTAATTAATCACATTTTTTTATAAATTACATCGATTTGTTTTATTTATTTTACCCACCAATACCCATCATCAATTCATTTTTTCTATGTGTTTAAATCTTTGAAATCTGCAAGGAAAACAAAACATTGTCTGGGAATACACTGTATTTTCTGTTTAAAATAAATAGTTTTACATTAAAATTAACAAATTTTAATGACCTTATCGTATTTATTCTTATTATAACAAATAATTTTAACCATACATTAACATATGCGTCCTTAAATCTACTTTCTGAAAAACTGTGTTAATTTTGCCTGAGTTTTTTATTTTAAAAAGTGCTTTCTCTCATAATACATCTCTCATCTTTGCAATGCACTATAAACCTTTCATGCGTATTTTCTTCTAACTGTAATCCGCGTTGTATTGTTTCAAATGATTTTAGCATTTCATCATATGAAGTTTTCTTAATCCCTGCATCATGATCATTTCTATCATCATCATATTCGTCTTCATCGCAATTCATTGCTGTATTGTTTTTATTTTTCACACTGTCAAAAATATCCAATTCGGATAGTGTTTCCGAGGTCTCAATTTCAGAATTAAGTGAAATGCAATCATCAATCAGCACATCATGGTTAATTTCTTCTTTTTTTCTCAGCTGTATCCACATTTTTTAAAGTTACTCTAAGGGATTATCGTCTTCGTCCTCCGTACTTACCGAATTCTCACTGCTGTCAAAGAAGGTGCCTGGTAAAACCAGTTTAAGGCCATTGAACATCGTAAAATGTGTTTAAAGAAAGAATAAGTTTGAAATGTCCAGAAATATTTTGAGAAATGGGGAGAAAAAAAATTTTGATCACAAGAAAAAGTTCGTTAAATAGAGAATGCACTTCGCTATTTGGAGGTTATTGTACGAAGAAATTCGCAAAATGTTCTTGGTTCCAAGGAAAAGTTCGCAAAATAGAGGTTCGTTAAATAGAGGTCCGACTGTAATTCCATTAAGGATATAATAAAACAAATTTGTTGAGAAGTGACATACCATCACCGATATGCATTATTCATGTAAGTTAAAAATTAATGCATATCAGATTTTGCAACGTTTTCTAAAACTTTTTAAGAGAGCATAACCATGTGTTTCCGATAATTTCTAAAGTTATAAAAGTCGCTCTGTGCTGTTTGTCAAAAGTGTAACTTGTGAAAGAGGCTAAAGTACACAAAATGGAATAAAATCTAAATTAAGAAATTCATTTAGCAACCTGATTGTTAATTGCCCATAACATTAAGTGACAGTTGAAAAATAGACATGATATATGAGTCATTCCATGTCACTTCATCCAGACCATGTCACCCACCGTCACAGATTTCTATGAAATTTTAAACACAAAAACAATGTCTAAAAATATGCTGTTACACGGAATTTCAGTTTAAAATAATAATTTTTTCATGAGTTACAAGCATTTAAAAATACCCCTCTCACTCAATTTTTTGCAGAAAATGATCTTCCGTTAAACATGTAATGTTGGATAAAAATGCTCATTTCTCTAAATATTATTAATAAATAATATAATTATTTCTAAATAATTATTTATAAATTAATCTAAATATTATTATTAAATAAGCTATATATTTTTTTAGAGATTCTTAATAATGTATTTTATTAAAAGAATGGTTTATAAAACTTTTTAGAACTCGAATATTGTTTTTAAAAAATATTTTATCTAAGGAGTTAAGAAAAATATGAAAATATGTAATTAATTTTTTTTTTACATGTGCTACCCATTTGATTTGGCTGATTTTTTTTTATATATATACTTTAAAAGGAAACCATTTAATAATAAAAAAATTAGAAAGGTGTTTTTTGAAATTCTTGAGAAAAAAAATTTTTTTGTTAATTTTACAGAATATATCTAAAGTATTGTTAAAGTTCAAAATTCTTCAAAAATACGTGTAATAATAATAAGCAAATATTATAATTAAACTATAATTTTGTTTCTAAAAACCTTTTTTAATGTTATTTAAATAAATTAAAGTATAAAATTCATATTTCTGTTACAGAAAATTAACGGCACAGATGTCATATACGCCCTATATTGGCGCGATTTTTTTCTGACGCCAAAGTCATATACGCAACGGTTACTTAACTGGTGCCGAAGTGTCGTTATTTTGCTTGATATGGTAACCCGGATGTTGTTGTTTATGTTGTTGATGTTTTCGCCAAATTGGCATAGGAAAAAAATCGCGCCAATATTGACATCTGTGCCAAATTAACTTCCGCTATGTATTCAAGTAAAATTTCCATTATACTAACTCTAAAACAACCAGTAAGTATAAACTGATTTATAAAGCTATATTCATTCAAACAATCTAAGCTTTGTATCTTCTTTAAAAAATGTGGAAAGTATAAATTTATAGTTTAAGTTTTGTTTCACCTATAGTCTTCAAAATGAAATAAAAGTAAAGTAATAAAAACTTAAATAATCACTGGTATATTGAGATTATTCAGAGCATAGATTATGATGAAAAAGATGCAAATATAAAGTTTATGCATCCCAACGGACCTTCCACTTCATTTTGCTGGCCAAATAATGATTATTGCAACGTGCCCTTCAACCATATATTATGGAGCATTGAATTGACTACTGCAACAGGACGGCCATATGCTCTTTCAAAAGAATCTACTGAAACAATCAATCGTAAGGGGAGCATTTATAAAAAGCAATATCTAGTGAAATAATATGTTGAATTTCTATTTCCTATTTCCATTTAAATTTATCATAAACACCTTTAACCATTCAATTATAAAAAAGTGCAAATCTGGCACAGAAATAAATCTAATATTTGAAATTGGTTAAAACTTGAAAAACTTCTGTCTCATATATGTTAGTAAATTTTGTATGTATATATTATATCAGTAACAAAGAAAAAAAAGTATGATTTTATTACAGGATATAGAACTTAGAATTTTATGTAACATATTGTTAAATTATACACAAAATTTATCAAAATAAATCTTTATTCATTTGATTTTTTAATAACTTCATTATTTTTACCTTGAATTGCTACTAATTCTACTTAATTTATTTATAATAATTTTATTTCTGTTTATGAAGTTAAAAGACTTGATGTTAGTTTTAAAAGTCAATCCTCTTATAATATCATATTAATAATTGAAAACTATTTTGACAAAAACTGTCAAGATGCCACCACCCCCCCCCCCCCCTCCCAAAAAATAAATAAATAAATATTTAAATCTAGCATTAGTTAGAAAAATATGGCACTTATGTTTATTTTGACAGGATATTGAAGAATCTATCTAAATATATATCTCATGAATCTTTGGAATGTAAGGGGAGGGGCGTCCAGAATTTACGAGTTGATTGAATATTAATAAAGTTTATCAGTCTCCAGATCATCTTTATGCTATATTATTTCTTTATATGTTTATATGTCTTCAAAATACATGCATATAAAAAAAAAAAATCTAAGAAAATTTTTTTTCTCAAGTTTTTCAAAAAACACCTCTTTATTTATTTATTTTATTATATATATATATATATATATTTTTTTTTTTTTTTTTTTTTTGAGAAAAGATTGACTAATAAATAACTCATAAAAAATATTTAACAAAATAAAATAGGTGGTACATCTAAAAATATTTTTTCTTTTGAAATTCATACATGAAGTGTCAATTTTATATGAATATTCAAAAAATCTCAAAGAAAACTTTTTTTCTCAAGTTTTTCAAAAAACACCTCTTTAATTTTTTTATTGAGAAAAGATTGACTAATAAACAGCTCATAAAAAAATATTTAGCAAAATAAAATGGGTAGCACATCTAAAAATATTTTTGTGAAATTCATATATGGAAAGTCAATTTTATATGGGTATTCAAAAGTTCAAAAATTTAAAAAATATATTTGTTGAAAAAGAAAATAAAAATTGGTATTACTTTATAAAATAAATAATATAAAGAAAGGTCCGCCGAAAAATTTAACCATTTTAATTATTTGGTAAAGAGTTATGAAGTTTTTTGTAGAACCATACAGAAAATCAACACTATAAAAATGTCCATAGAAAAATAAAAGTGTCACATGTTCAGATGCTTATAATTTGAAATATTTTAATTGGATTCAATTAAAATTTCATGTGGTAGCATCTTATACATGTATGTTTTCATGTTCCAAGTTTCGTCAAAATCTGAGATGGTGGGTGACATTTTGTAAAATTGCTGGATGATTTGACATGGAATGACCCATATATAAAACTTGATTCTGTTCCTTTGTTTTAATAAAATAAAAATTTTGAATAATTATCTTGAGTTGTTAATTTAAATTGTTTCAATGGTATTTTATCATGTCTGTATAAATGTAATTCTTTAAGTAGCACATAAAAAATAACGGGGTTTAAAGATTTTTTTCCCTTTCTAACAGTTCAACTCCCCTGCATTTATAAATTTTTGGGTATGAAAAGCCCCTCCTGGGAAAACTTGAATTACAAGCCCTGATATTCAAAGAGATATAGTTTTTGTAAATTATATTTCAATACATTTAAAATGTTTTAATGATGTGTGAAACATGTTTGTAATTTATTGTTCTGAGATGACATTATATAGAGAAATAATTCACTATATAACTAAAAACATATCTAGTGCCGGATATCCGATTGGATATCCGAATCCGGCAGGTGAAGGAGCTTCGGATATCCGGTATCCGATATCCGGCAAAATCAATATCCGGTGCATCCCTAGTAAGGAGTCTGTAGGTGAAAATCAAGTTCTTCGACGATTACAAAAAGTATATGCTACTAGGTGGTGGATTAAGATCGAGCTCTTAATAGCATGTTTGACGAGTCTTCCAAACCTTTTAAAGATTGACGTAAGTTTTCAACATTGCTTAACCCGTAAGCACACGCGCTGGAACAAATCTCACCCCAATCACATTTTTCTTTTAAAAAAAAGATAATGTTTTTAGGATGCTTCTGGCTTGCCTTGTACCTTTCAAGGTCAAGGTCGAGAAGGGGTGGGTGAAGCAATGTCTTTTCTTTGTTCACTAGGAGGGGAAACATATACCTCTTGGAATAAAATAATCCCGTGCGTGTACAAACGTTTCATTTCGATACGTTCATTTCTTACGGGATAGCACACACTAAAATAATTTTAATAAAAAACTAACATAAAAGCTACTTATATATATTGATGAAAGGACATTAAAAGCAATTAATATCAATTTTGTGAAATAATTCATCTTTTAAGGTGTAAAACAAATCGCTTGCATATTTTCTATTAAAAAAAAAACGTGATTTTTACAGAAACTGCAACAAAATCTAAAAATAAATATGAAAAGCATGATTTTTTCCCTAAAAGAAGTAGTACTGATGCATTTTACAATATAGAGCTATAGATTTGTTTTTAAAACGCATTTAGCCAAAAATATAATGGGAGACAAAATGGGGTGAGATTTACTCCACGCGTGTAGTAAAGGTAATGGACAGGGGCGTGTGTGCTGACGGGTCAAGAGACTACAAGCTATTACTAAAATGGACGAATTCCAGTCACATGTATCATTTTCGGCAAGATCACTGATTAATAAGTGCTGCAAGTTTCATTATATATCAATAGCAACCATTTTCAGCGACTTATTCAATATATATACGCCCACACCGAAGTATCTACAGATAAGTTGTCTGGACTACTTAACTGGAACTAAAAAAATCCAATTTGCTACACCAAACAAATAATTTTGATATGGTTCTGAAAAATGCTTCTGAATTTACGGAACATCTTCAGAAGCAACTAACATAAACGGAGTACACCATTGAAATTGGGAGTGTTTCCTACCGAAAAAGAGAATATCTATAGCAAAACGTCGATTTGGTGAATATTCTCACGGTAAGACAACAAGTATTATCGGATCACCATCAGAAATATTTCAGGTAAACTTTTATATTATCATCTTAGACACAGCTCTTCATCAGTTGAATACACGTTTTACTAGAAATGACTTGCTCATGAAAGACATTTGATGGTTTGATCCTCGCCGCTTCAGTGAGGTTAAATTGTTAAATGAACTTGATGAAGAACCTCTTAGTACTCAGTCTGGCTTGGCGAAAGTCAAGAAAGACTATGACAGTAAAGAGTTGCTGCAAATCTCCCGGCACTAGGCTGATTATAATCAGTCACTATTGCAGCAACAATCTCGACATAGTGAGTTCTCAGCCGCTTACAGCAAAGAAACGAGCTGTTCAAACGAACTCATTAAAGATGATGAGAATCACTGTAAAGTTAATAAGAAATGTAAAAAATGCCTAGCTTGTGCATTAGAATTACTTTTTGAGTTGAATGCCTATTGTCATATTTATCCAACTTTGTACATAACTTATAAGTACATATTGACTTTATCATGCTATCAAGTATATTGTGAACGATTGTTCTCAAAAATTAAAATTATAAAGATCTGCTTGCGTTCATCTGTAGGACAAGAACTACTAGATAATTTTAGCCTATTCAGTGTTCAGTGATCTTTTGATTACGATTAAGATAATAGATGAGAGTTGCCTCAAGAATTGTCAAGATATCTGACATTCTAATTAGTTAGTAGTGAGGGTAGAAATCAAACTATTCAGTTTTCAGACATTATATTGATATTTAAACAAACATTAATCAATGTACAAAGTGTGCTATATACAGTGCCTCAAACTTATGTCTGAATGTACCGACTCGTTCAAAAAACCTTCCGAAAAAATTTAAAACGGAAGTTTTTTTTAAAAGAGTCAGTACGTTCGGACATGAGTTTGAGGCACTGTATGTTGATAGTTTAAAATAACTAAATAAAATGTGCAAATGAATATAATGATATTTTAAATAACAAATTAATCAATATATGTGTGTCAATTTTAATAGTACTAATTCTTTCCAGTCAATACTAACACTTTCCAGTATAAAATTTTCAATGTAGTGTACTGATAAAACTAAGAGTTGTTTTTTTTTTTTTTTTTTTTTCCCCACGCAGCGCACGTTAGCTTTCCACGCAAAGGAGCCTGGGTCCAAATTCCGGGTGAGAGATGGGTGTTCCTAGGTGTTGTCAATGTTCATAGGTTAGGGCCAGCTATGCCCTATGTCCGATGGGAGCCCCTTCGCAACTAGCTATCATTTATTCTATGATATCGTTGGCCGATGCTGACAGCGCAGTTAACCCGCCATTGGACCAAACATTTTTTTCAATACAAAGAATAAAAATATCTGAACAGAATTATCATAAGGAATTTAGAACGTTTTTATTTATTACGTGTATACGTTTTAATTCAAAAAATAAATAAAAATTAAGCAAATTAACTCCTACCCGACACAAGATTTTTTTCTCGAGGAAATTACTACCAATTGAAAATAAACGATTACAAAGATGCTAATATGTCTGAAATTAAAGTTAAGTCATCTTCGTAGAGTTAGAGCAAAGGGTCATGTTGATAATCAGTATTCAAACACTTTAACTAATTGGTGGGCCAATGCATAAGTCTAGCGGGGTGGGCCAAACTATGCCAGTCCGCCCCTGGTAAAAGAAGGCATTAAATAATCAAAATACATAAAACTTATTAGTGATTGTCTCTGCTGCTAAAAATTAAGGTCATACATACATTCCAGAATACAGATTTTCGAATAACAGTACTATTGCTAGTAGTACAGGAGTATTTTGTTTCATGATACATGTCAAAAGACCAAATAGCATAATATAACAAAGGACACAAAAAATATTTAAAAAGATGATAAAATACAAGTATATTTTTTATATGTCTCAAAACTTAATTACCGTATATTTCTGCACATAAGCTGAATATACGATTTTTCAGTTAAAAAACGGAAACATGCAAAAAAGCTAGTGTTAGAAAAAGATGATGAAAAATTCAGCAAATGAAAGCTTAACATTTTTTTTTTTTGTGCATAACTAATAGAAAAAAAAAATGTTCTCTCCAAAATTATTCATCTCTCTTTTTCTATCTTGGTGCACTTCATGTGACTACTAAGGAAAGATGGTTGGAAAAAACTGCACGGCTTAAAGTGTGGACTTTTAATTTAAAGTCATCAATTTTTCAGAGAAGTCAAATAATTCGGTGGTTGCTCGTTTTTAGATTGGCTTAAAAATATATGGGGTAAAAGAAAATGAGCGGTTTTTAAGTTGTCTCTGCTTGTTTGGGATGCGTTAAAAGCACACCACACAGAAAAAGTAAAACAACTTTCCTGTGAGATGGGATCTTCCAGTAGCTGTGACCTCTGTTGCCCTTACTTACATTCTTCAACCATCGAACATTTGTCTAAATAAACCATTTAAAGATAAGCTCTGCTCGAAATGGACATCATCTAGGGACACATCTGTGACAAATGAAGGTAATTTTTAAAAAGTTGACATTGTCGCTATCTCTAAATACGTGAAGGAGCTTGGCTTGAATTAACACAAAAAATGATCATCCAATCTTTCAAAAAATTTTGTATCAGTAATGTGATTGATGGAACTAAGGATGATGTCCTTTTTGAAGATGATGAATTAGACACTGACTATATTCCTCCTGGTGTACCAGAAAGATTTAAAGGAGTTGCTTAAAATTTCTGATAATGACTTGGATAGTGAATGATGATTAGTGACCTTTTTTTTATTGTAAAAAAATGTAGTATTCAAATGTTTTTAGAAATTTGTAAGCATTTTTTATGTTTACCATTTTTTTTTTTTTAATCTTAGAATATCAATTTTAGAAATTTTCTTAGACTCATCTATAACCTGACACACACACACTTTGGAGTAAAAAAACATGCCAATAAATTCACGGCTTACACATGGAAATATACAATAAAAATTTACTCATACATAGTGTATATTTGAATGCATAGCGCACACCTTTGAAAAAAGAAAATTTATCCAAATTTATAGGTACGCATCAGATATAAAAATAACAGAATAAAAATTAAGATAATCATAATTCAGATTTCTTTATTAATGAACAGTAAAAGACTCAATTAGCTGAAAAAAACAAGAGTACAATTCCAAACTCTTTGTGAGGATTCAAATAGAGAGGCTTGGCACTTGTTAGTTAAAACCATAGATATAGTAAAAATAACTAGATTAACCACTCAGTGTTGTTCCCCCATTCCTTCTTGATTCTGTTGCGGTTCGGTGGCAACATCCATTAGAGTGGCAGAAAAAGGGGTGGAACTTGTGATACTACAGTAGCAATACATAGTGGATATCCGAGTATTGCGATGTTTTCATTCTGTATGTTTTAAATAAATATATGCATATAATTGCTTAGAATTGTCTGGAAAGACAGTGGAATACCCTATTTACATCCATATTTGCAATTTGTTAGATACTTTTTAAACTAATTAGTACATCTTCGATGTAATGTTTAGTTCATTTAGTAATTTTTTTCTTTTCTAGTATTTCTGTTTTTTATTAAAATGCCGAGCGCATACCAAGTCCACATATTATTATGAAAAGATATATTATTGTGAAAAGATATCAGTCCAAAAATTATATGAAAAAAAAAGTTATGATTTGCTTAAAAGATTTTTTTTTTTAAGAAGAATTTAATATACTTATTTTTAAGCATTTAAAGAATTTTACGTTTGTAAAAAACTTTGAAATTGTCATTTGCCAATAATTAGTAGTTAGCCCAGTTTAATAAATAAATGTTTATTAAGAATATTGACCTTGGTAAAGTAATTAATGTTTTCATCGACATTTGCTGAGTAATACATGGCTAAAAAAAGAAAAATATATATATTAAGAATGTATTATTAATGCAGGTATTTATTTATTTTTATTTTGTAGGAGAAAAATTCTTGCTATTTAATTCAAGTAAACAATAAGCAAAAATTTATCACATACTTACATATTTAAAAAAATATTAACAAATATCAAATTTTAAAGAAAGTTTTGAAAGTTAAATGTTCAAAAAGAACATTTAACTAAGATTACTAAAGCAATTAAAATGGAATTTTTTGCATTATTTCCACGTATTCCTCATTTTTTCTTTTTTTTTTCTTTTTTTTTTTTTTTGTGTGTGTGTGTGGGGGGGGGGGGGGGGGTAATTAATACCAATGATTCAAAATAACAAATAGAGTATAATAATATAAAAATATTGGAAATTCTAAAAATTTTAAACTTTTTTTTTTGTAGTTGGAGGAAATAGTGTTTTGTTTTGTAGTGTAGTTCATAGGAGAGTTTTACATTTACTTTTGCTACAACTTAAGACTGTTCTCAACTGCTCTGCTCAACAAGCGCAAAACGTTTTGACATACCATATTTTATGGAAGAAATGCCGCGGCTTTTACGAGTTTAAAAATCTATTTTTTTCCAAGTACGGCGTCAAAATTTTTTTTAAATACCAAATGAGTTTCCTTAATTTAAAAATTCATAAAAATATTTAAAATCAGATTTAAATATTTTAAATAAAATTTCAGATCTTAAGATATTAAAAACGATGCATCCTACACGGCTCAGAAAACTTTGATTAAAGTTAGGTCAATATGATGCTGTTGACAAAAGTAGCATTCCGATGGATGCGGCGTTTACAACGGGTGCGGCGATTCTTCCATAAAATACGGTATTTACAAGCTCATTTTTTAATGGAAAGATATAAAATTGGAAGGCTTGACTATGCATGCGATTTAGAATCGAATTGAGTTTCCCATTTTTTTTTTTATAAAGAAATTACCTATTGAGTTATAAGCAATTTTCATCACGTGACAAAGACTTTTTTTTTACCCTTCCTTGAGTGGTTATTCTTCTTTTGCGTGGAAATTTGGTTCAAATAGCCCACTTTGACAATATTTTCTGAAAGATCTATTGCGTTTGCAAAAAATCGAAAAAAAAAAAAAAAAAAACAGTTCTGTTACATAGTTTCAGAACAACAACACCTGCCAATTTCATGCACTTCTGAACAGAAATGAATTAAAACTTATGTCATAAAATTGCTCTTTTGGATTTGAGAATAGCCTTAAAAAATCTTTTTTTTTTTTTTTTGGGGGGGGGGGGGGGATAATGTATTCACTTTTGATACAACTTAACAATATGGGCAAAATAATAATAATAATAAATGTTTTAAGTTCTATGGGCGATGAAAATTTTATATGATTATTTGTTGTCATTGCAAAGAAACGAATGTGCAGGGGGAAAAAATCTAAGAACAGCGTTCTTTTTTTTTTTTGGGGGGGGGGGGGGATAAGTTATATATTTACTTTTGTTACAACTTAACAATTAGGGCTGAAAAAACAAATTAAATATTTTAAGTTTTGTGGGTCTGGAAAAGTTCGATTATTTATTGCAATTGCAAAGAAACGAATGGACAGAAAAAAAAATATTTATCGAAGAGTTTTAACTACGCTCTTTTTTTTTTGGTGTGTGTGTGTGGGGGGGGGGGGGAGGGGCTGGTGAGGTCAAATATATATAAATTATATATTTTGCTACAACTTAAGAATTGGGCCACAACAATAAGAAAAATAAATGAAATGTTTTAAGTTTTGTGGGTAAGAAACATTTTATATTATTTAGTTTCATCGCAAAGGAATTGATGGGCAAAAAAAAAATCGAAAATTTTAAAATGTGTGTGTGGGGGGGGGGGGGGGAGAAGAAAACAAATTTTTGAGGGGTGGGAAGGGGAATAGATGGAAGGTGGAAATCCGCGGAAGAATCTTACTCTATACTTTAATATAAGCTGTCCCCTTCCCCTGAAAAAAATTCATTTAAAAATGTACATAACTTTTATTTTGGATTTAAAAAAAAAACTATTGAGGAAAATTTAAATTTCAGTTAATTACTGTTTTGATTCACTTACACGTTGAAGAATATTTAAGTATAATTGAGGAAAAAAGATGAATAAAAGATGAATTGAAAGTGAATAATCTATCTTATTCATTTTTACCATAAAAATTATTTAACGATAAAAATTGCTAATTTCTAGTTAAAAATCATTGATATTACTTGTATACATTTTGAAACATTTATCAAGGCTTAAACTTATGGAAATGAAATTTAAGAACGCACAAGCTATTTCATTTTCTCCTTATATCGATGGATCACTGTCCATTTGCCACCCTAGTGGAGTAGTTTCGTTCGCGCGCGCAGAATCAACTTTTCTCCCTGTATGTGTAATCTAGTTATTTTACTAGATCTATGGTTAGAACATACAAAAAAGTTATTTAAACAAACAATAAAATAAATAAAACATGGACAATAGATCTATAACATCCTCCACCTTTTGTTTGTCTCATAATTTAAACTTCAAATGACATAAATACAACATTTACATGAACGTTATAAACTGAGTCATTCTGGGATCTATATCATTCTACCAGATCTAGTCTTTTTAACTTGTGACTTGTCTTTTAAAGGCTCGAGTTTCATTCAAAGTTGGTTTAGGAAAAATACTTTTGGTACAATCACTCAATGACACTTCCAGAGGATATATTCATCGAACAGGCCGAAGAATCTGAAAATGTGACATTTGTAAGTTCAAAAGATGAATTTTTCCATCTTTGCCATGAATGAGCTCTGTAACATGTCCTAATGGACAATTAATCTTTTTCTTGTTATCTGCTCCCACCAAGACTATATATTCTACAGTAAGTTAACATTTAAACAGTCTCACATTCGTTTATTGGATAAGACCCAAATATTCTTATCAAATTTCTTAGATCCTGTGCCAAAGAATTTCTACACTGTAGTAAAATGATGTTTAAAAGGTAATTGTTTGATGGGGAAAAAATGAGAAAACTAACTTTTACTACTTAAAGACTTTATTGCATGTTATGAAACAAGGTTATGATAAGAGTACACGGAGAGGTGAACAGTTAAGCAAAAGAAAAGTCAGAGACGCTTTCGTGAGGTCTGGCAAGCAGCGAGGCAAAGAGAAAAGTGACATGCTTACTGTCACAAGATCACGCTACTTGGCAGGCGACAATACCAACTCACAAAGGTTTTGGCACAAGAAAAAATTAGCAAATCTTATGCAGTCTATTGCTCACACATGTAAACATGTAGAGGTTTTATAGGGTTGCCAGTAAAATGAATGCTTGTGTACAGATAAGAAAGGCATATGCTTTTTAAAAGTACACTGCAAGTTTAGCCAAAATAATCTGAATCAAAAGATTAGGCAGCTGGGAAAAGAATACAGCAATTTTAACATTAATGTGTGGGTTAGTGTATATTGAAGTAATTTTTTTAAATGCAAATGCGTGAAAAAGCATTATGAGAAAAAGGTGTAAAAATGGGCAGCTGTCAAGGAGAATACATATAGATTTACATTTCACTTCTTTTAATGGTCTAATTTTAAGAGAACAAAAGTGAGTGGGAAGTAGTAAATATGAATAAAAATACAGGTTAAGAAAGTTTAGCAATGAGAGCTGAAATAGATATGCTATATAT
Source organism: Maratus speciosus (assembly GCA_963932465.1). NCBI lineage: Eukaryota > Metazoa > Arthropoda > Arachnida > Araneae > Salticidae > Maratus > Maratus speciosus. Next base: position 565,165,929 of record OZ010793.1, on the reverse strand, counting down.
GGGCAGCTGCATTTCAATAATGTTTTTAACATTAACCGAAAGCTGTAATGTTTAAAATAATGAATGTGTGAGAAAGTGTCTTAAAATTGAGAAGCAAAACTGAATTACTGATTTACTACCTTTAAAACTAATGAGTCTTTCAAAAAATTAAATTAGCTTAACAAAATATAAGGAAGGGAGGAAAGGTGACAAGTTTTAAGTATTAAATTCAATTTAGAAACATGCGGGGAAGAAGGTGGGGGGAGCAAAACCATAAAAATAAAACAAAGTATTTAAATTAATTAATTAACATTTAAAGTGTGCATGAGGAGGAGAAACTTGAAAGGTAATATTTTACAGAACTATTATAGATCCTCTTTTGCAGTTCTTGCCTTATATTTCAGATTTCTAGTGAGAAAATTTTCCTCGACTTCATTAACGTCTGGTAAACCACTCTCATGCATATCTTTCAGAAGCATGTCCTCTGAGCCCGATAGATTCTTTCTCTAACATGCACGTTAGCGGCCAAGAGTTTATAAAACCAATACAGATATCTCTTCACAGTTCAAACACTCTTTTTAATAGATCTTTCGTCAGTCTGATGGGCCTCTCCTACCATCCCCACCAAACAGCAGTTGGGGGGTTGAATTTGTTGCTCCATACTTCTGTACAAGATTCCAGTTTAATCTTTTTAAAAAATTTGCTCCACCAACAAAATGGGAACCTTTGTCGCAATACAGTAGAGATCCGATTATCAGAATTCCAATTAACCAAACTTCCAATTATCTGAACATCCCATTTCTCTCAAAACATTTTTTCAACCGAACTTCCAATTATCCCAACAGCCTGTTTCTCTCAAAAAAAAATTTTTCAATGAACTTCCAATTATCCGAACATTCTATTTCTCTCAAAAATTTTTTTTACTGAACTTCCAACTATCCAAACACCCTATTTCTCTCATTTTTCCGGTAACGTTCTTGCAACCTAATGTTACATCTGTAATCCAACCCATGGATCAAAGTGTGATAGAGACATTAAAACGACTTAAAAGTGCTCCCTTTTATCAGAAGAGTCCGATTCCCAAAATACCATAAAAATTGATTTGAAAGATTGTTGTATAATGGCTTCTGATTCCAGAAATCTAGTAAAATCCTCAACATTGAAAAAGGCTTTGAATAAAATCTTAAATAAAGAAAAAACTAATAGTGGATTAGAAAATGAGGAATGTAAAACTATAAAGGAGATGGGAAGAATCCCAAGCTATGAAGAAAATGAAATTAACGAGTGGTTAAACAGTGAATATAAGATTTTAAATGATGATGAGATTGTCGATGAGATGCAAGATGAAAAAGAAATTGAAGAAAATGTAAACGAATGCTCTGAAAATGACCCAGGTCCATCACATAACAAAGCCTTTGAACGTTTGGAAATAGCTATGAAATGGCTCGAACGACAGAAGAACGCTGGGTATTTTTCTGTTATACAGGCACCATTGTTGCCAAGCGTAATAGTTGGCACAAAATGAAAATCACGTGAATTGAAGCATTTGAAAAATAAAAAACATTGTCAATAGTAAAGTGAGCATTTTAAAAACATAACATTTGAAAATTAGACTTTTATGAATTATTTTATTAAATCAAATGTAATACTTAAAATAAGTGAACAAATAACTGCTATACAATAAAGTAATAAAATAAAACTCATATTAAAGTGCTGGCATAAAATTACAAATATCTTTTAGCATTGCGGTAAATATTTCATTTATTGAATGAAGGCGTTGCCACATGAACCCTATGAGATACGACTCTAAATGATGACGAACAGTTCCCTGACATCTTTTGTTGCACCATTTTGCAATGCCCCATAATCTCTCAACATTTTGAGTATGATATCCAGTATTAGGGTCGACAAAATTGTATTTGTGATTTACTGTGAAATGATCATAACCAGCATCTCACAGTTCATCTGTTTTATATCCTCTCCAGCAATCTGTATAAATAATACTTCCATCAGCTACACTGTTTTCTATTGCAGCCATTAAAGTTTTAGCTGTACGATCGGGAATAGTAGTAGTAAGAAAACTTTCCCGTGTTTCACGACATAAACCACCTAACACTCATTGAGGAGGAAGAACACGTCCTACGTTGCTTTTTCTTCTGGTAAAAAGACATTCATCTACTTCTATAATTTTACTAGGTTCACCGATTTTTCTATTTGGTCATGAACATAAAGCATTTGCACAAACTTCTCTCAAAAAACTATTCCAGTCTATGTTGTGTTGTGGTTCATATCAAGTTGCAGCTCACAAAACTCAATTGATGTCAACTCTTGGCACCATAAATTATAAATATATAGACCTTAAAGTATTAAGAAAAGACAACCACGATCCTTCAAACAATGTTTTCTGTCATATTCCTATGCTTTCTCGGGCATGATCGTAAGCTACATCTCCATTTCGGATTTCCAGAACTCATCCATAATTTCATTTCATGGTTTTTTTTAGCACAACCTTTTATTATGCAGAATTCCAAATTCCTGAAACAATTTTATCACAACTTTCTCCCCCATCTGGTAATTGCCAAATGGTTAAATCCATACCAGCATCAACAGTAAAAGTAAATTATAACTTTATAAAAAAAAAAGTATTTTTAATTCGAATAATAGCAAATTAAAAAGCTTTCCGAGGTTAAAGTTAAATAATAATCATTCATGTGATTCACGTTTCATAAATAGCAAATCACAATGTTTCGCATGGTTTACAATAAAAATACTTTGCGGTTGAAATAATTAGCACATTAGCATACATTTTGGCATGGTGTTTATATAACAGAAAAGTACAAATGGGGATCATATTCAGCTAACATATTTATGAAGAATTTGAGATATGGCAGCGTTAAAAAGAATGTCTTCTTTGAAGTAAACAGCATTTAGTGTGTAAAAAAATAAAAAAAAATTGATTTTTTTTATTTAAATCAGATTTTTTTTAAATTTAAACCTGATTTTTATGATTTTTTTCCCAACGTTCAAATACTGAATAGCTAAACAAGAGTTTTAGGTTTCGAAAACAATTAAACATCTAATTGCTAACATAATCTATGTTTTTTACACTTTGATAAATAAAATTATAATTATAGTTAGTAATTACAGAAATCATAAAAGTTGTAAATTAGTAGTTTCATTAGTTAGTAGCATACAATAACATTATATACATTAATATTTTATAATAATTATATAAAAATACATTAAATACTAGTGATATTTACATTTATTAAAATTAATAATTGCATTTAATATTTAATTGTTAACACTACTTAAAATTAATAATTATTAAACAATTAACTCTAATAGGAACATAATATACATTTTCATGCTTTAATTACTAAAATGATAATTAATAATTTAGTTATTCATTCTAGAAAGAAAAAGGGGCAGGATGCTAGTTCAAAAAAAGGGCACAATTTCATGAAGAAATATATCAGTAATGTGTTTAGTAACGATATAAGAAAAGATATATAGTATATATAATTTTTTAGTACAATAAATAAAATGTCATTATTAATTTTTAATAATTTTATGAATTATAGATTGAAAAGTACAATTAAATAACAACATGTTTTATTAATATCTCATTTTTTCTAAAGAAACAAAGTTCTATCATTTTTCCAAGGTCTTGGGCACATGGATTTAGAAATACTGTGGAATGAGGAAGTTTTTTTTAAAAGAAATCTCTGGCTACAGCTACAGGTTAATTTCAATATTTTTTTTTAACGGCAGGGTGCGTGTTGCAAATTTCAAAAAGGGCCCTTAAAAAATGGCCTAGAGGAAATAGTAATTACATAATTAATAAAAACTGCAAATAATTTCATTAGTTAGTAGCCCAAATAATAAAACTAACACATTATTTACAGCTTGTTTCGCATTTGTACTGTTAATCACTTAAATCTAAATTTACACACACGTATGTGTATGCTAACTTAAGAAATTATAAAAATGATTTAAACCTATTCATGTACGGAGTAAACATAAGAATAGCTAGTTATATCTGAAATCCTAAAAATATTCAATAATAGTATTATTACCTCTCAGTGGGGATTATTAGCTTTTAATTGTTCTTTTAAGAAAGAGGTTTCGCTGCCTTTTCAATCCCTAATTATTTTTTGTTTGTTTGGTGTATATGAGATTCAAAGTTAAACAACACTGAAAAAGCTCTTGCTTTCTTAACATTTTTATACTAATTCTTTTTCTCTTATACATTCTTTTACAATAACCGTTGAGCAGGTGTCATTCTTTCATTATTCACTCCAATATTTGCAATAAATTTAATATTGCAAAAGTAGAATGAGAAAATAAAATTCTTGCTATTTTATTCTTTTACTTGCAGAAATTTACTACACTTGCTATGCTTATTGAATATAAAAGAATGAATAATTTGATTACTTAACACTAGAACTACTGATGTTTTATATATACCTAGTTTTACCGCACCCGTCAAATTGACGGATTTTTGATCATGGCTTTCATTGTAACTTTTAACTTAGTTAATGTAAAAAAAAATATATATTATTTAACAAAAATAACATTTAATATAATAATTCATTAATTATTAATAATAAAAAAAAAAAAAACAGTTTCTATTTGCATTTATAGTGTAGTACATTTGATATGATTGAAATAACTATGGGGCACATATTTTACAAATACATGTTGTCTGAGATGAACACTTGCCACTTAGTTAATGTAAATAAAATAACATAATCTAATAAAAATAACATTCAATATAATAATTAATTAATTATTAATAAAAACCAAACAAAAACAGTTTATATTTGCATTCATAGTATAGCACATTTATGTGTATCAAATAACTATGAGGCAAATATTTTACAAGTACATGCTGTTTCAGATGAACACTTGTCACAAACATATTTGTTGCATACATTGCAGGTATAAATCGCCCTGTTTGTTTTTGTTGCACAATCGAATTTGGCAAGATTTGTGTTCATAAACACTTTTATTAGTTTTCTGGAGTTCAATCCGTAGCTTTCCGTTCTTGTTTTTTGGGAGGAGGCTTCTTTTCTGCAGCACCTATATTCACTGGAGAGTTCTTCGGATAATTGAAATAAAAATTGTTTTCTAGTTATATTTTCATCACAAGTCTCTTTATATAAAATCCACTCATTTATTGCTGCCAAGTCCAAAATATCGTAAAATACCTGCAAAGGCATCTACGTGACCCTGCTTTTACGCTATATTTGCGGGCCATTTGGTCAACTACATCTACTCCAAAATTAATCTCATTGTAAAACGACACAGTTGCAGGAATTGTTTTTCGTTTAGAAGCAATTTTTACGGGTTAATGTTTTGAGCTAAGAAGTAGTACTTTTTTACGAGGCTTACTTTTGTAAATTGTTAGAACAATATCATTTGATTTGTAGAGTTTTGTGTAGAAAAGAGCCATATTATCTTTTCTAACTTTAGCTATTTTCGATAATTCTCTTTTATTAGCTCACATAGTTCCAACGAGACTTGGTTTTTTTTTTTGGCCAATAGCTTCTTTGCGAGTTGTGTTCTTGTAAAAAAAATTATCTGTTGTTATATTTCTCCCACAATTTACATAGTTTTTTACAAGATTAAAAAATATAAATTTATTCAAAGGTACTCCTGATGGTCTAAGTTCATCTTTGTCTAAATAGGGAAAGTCATTTATAAGATATTTACTTCGCATGTCTACAGCTAACCAAAACTTAATTCCGAATTTGTCTGGTTTGTTGGGCATATATTGCAGAAATTTTCATCTTGCCTTTGTGGGAAACAGTTGTTCATCTACGCTTATATTGTGATCTGGTTTGTAACAAGCTTGGCTGTTATCAATAAAGGACTTCCACATTTTGGAAGCTAATCCAAATTTGTCAGTTCTTAAGCGAACACTCCTCTCGCTTTTTTTGTCGAGTCTCATAATTTCTGAAAATCTGTTTCTACTCATAGTTTCGTAAAATAAAGAAGGTCCCCATTTTTCTGATCACAAATATGATAATTTCAAATTTCTCGCTTCGTAGGCTCCTCGAGCATACAAAATAGCTACAAACGCATATAATTCTTCAATAGTAATTTTCCAATCGTCCTTCTGTTAAACATTTCTAGCCTCGAGCTCAATGCAAGTTTTTAAGTGATTCATCATTCGATTATCAATTATAAGTCTAAATGCACTGCTAACATTACCAAGCATAATGTTCCACTTCGCAAAACCAGTTGGGCCTGAACTATCCTTGAATATAGTATGTGGTGGGAGTCTACCAACAAAACCATTCCCTAATACTTCCCATTCAGTACCGTCGAGAGCAATGTTTTTGTTCTGTCTTTTTTCGGTTTCTGTTTGGCTATCTGATTGAGTATCTGAACATATTCGCAATCGCTTTCTGCGTCTGTGGCTCTTTTGGGGAATTTAATTTTTACTCCCTGAATCTTCACTTTCGTATTCATCTTCTTCACTTTCTTCTATATCTCGTACTTCAATTTCATCTTCAGCTTCTTCAGAGTCTGAAAATTCAGTTTTATTTTCCACACAAGATATGTCCAAATTATTATTTCTTGAATTAGTGTCCAAACAGTCTTCATTTATAGTAGTGAGTTCTTTGAATTCTTTGAATAACTTTTTTGCTTCCTGGAAATAGTTTCATTGTTCCCTACAATTTACAAGAAATAAATTTTAAAGCTCATATATTTTGCCATGTCCTAAGACGACATTCTTCAAACACACACAATCTATCACATCTCATACTCGCGGGCAGGGCAAACAACATGTACCTCGTCGTTTCTCACTTCATTTCAGTTTTTACTTCCTTTCTCTCTCTTACTTTTAGGCCACGCCTTCTGGTATTCCGAAGGTTTGTAGGGTGTCTCTATTAGTGAGTGACATCGGCTGTTCGAAATCAAGCTGTGTATGAAAGCAATTAGCTTTACTACAATACTATGTTCCGAGATTGGACTTTTTACAGATTACACTTTGCACAGATTGCACTTTTCACCAAGAACTTTATCACGTTAGAAGTACAACTGATAATGATTGCGTCCTGATTACATTTACCAGACAGACCGTTCAGTCTAAACTGAATCGTAATCGGAGCAAATTGGATCCCGTTATAACGGCTGTCGAACACTTTGGATCATTCAACTTCGAAATTGCCAAAGCCGTCATTTTGACGGGTCTTGGTATAAATAGGTATAGGTCATACTGATTATGGAAATTAAAGTGGGTGAGTGGAGACTGAATAGGAATATTTAACTATTCTTATATTTCATTAAAAGTCGTATCATAAAATTCTAGAAGAATACATAAATTATATCAAATTTTTAAGCATGAAATTTGAAAACCGTCAAAATAACGGTCTTGGTAGTTCCAGTGTTAAAGAAAATTACGACATTACAAATTATATCAGATTTAAATATTTTTAAATGAAATGCTTTTTATGTCAGATAAAAATTATGCTATTTACAAACTTATTGTACTTAATTTTTTACAATACTCAGGAATTAAGCTTAGAAACAATTATTTAAAGCTTTTCTTTTGTTTATTCCTAAGTCAAAATACCTGTAGAAACTTTCCAAATTATGTTCATCTTAGATTTTAATACTTGTGTCATTTGAAAATTTATGATTTTAATTAATGATTTTTTTAAAAATATCAGTTGATTAAAATCAAGATTTAATCATTGACACGCTAGCAGCAATCGAAAGCTTTTTTGCTTCAATTATAATCTCTGAAGTTCAGAAAATGATAAAAAGAGAAAAAGAAAATTTTAGATAAAAAAGTAAACAAAGAAAATTGATAAGACAAAATATATATATATATAATATAAAAAACAATTTTTAAACACTCCTAAGCCTGGATAAAGTGTGAACATTTTAGTATAGTCAGGAACATCCCTTAAATTGTCTGTCTATTTATCCAAACTTATGTTTATACGGTCGGTCCCGACTTGTTCGGATAATCGGCACTCTACAGTATATAATAGAACATCTTCCTATGTAAAATACAAATTTTCTTAAAGCCATCAAAAATGCCTCTGTAGAAGCTTAAGTAACAAGTTCAAAATGCACAGCTCTGCAGATAGCACATGTAAATAAATAATCCAACTCTTTTGATTATTTTTAAGAAACAGAGACCCAGCCATATCAATGCTGATAATTTGAAATACTGCTGCATCTTTCACTTGATTTTCTGGGCGAGAAACAGGAGAATATTTCAGGTTCTGAGAATTAAATATCTTTTACAAATGGTACATTTGGATAAAACAGAGTTCACAGTTCTTCCATTCAGAATCCAGTATTTTTCTCTGAGCAAATTTAAAAAGAATCAGAGGACCTGCACAATAATTTTTGAGATCGTTTGAAAACTTCATGCTTTGAAGGAACAATCATAGGTGTGAGGAAATCCATATTGTCTTGTCTATACATAATTTTCGTTTAATTCATGACTTGTCGATTCTCCTTTAATTTGTTCAACTTTGGGTTAGAAGAATCATATCTAAAAGTATCCAACTAACAAGACACATGATTTTTTTATAATTGGAAAATTAATGGGTAATACGAGATTTTCTCTAGACAACATTTACAACTAATTTTATAGACTTCAATTTTTCATTTCCAATTTCTTCTTTTATGTTTTGTCACATGAAATTCATATATTTATAATATTCTTCAGGATCTTTAAGCCAACATGGGCCCTCCCACCATTTGAGAGATACCAGCTGTTTTGCTTTACAGCCTCTATATGGCTGATCTACTGGATTAATTTCATTAGGGATATGCTTCCATAAAACATGATCACCTTTTTTTTTTTCTTGAACACTGTTTCTAACAAAAAAAAAAAGACCAGTTTTCTTTCCCAGATATCCGTGCAAGCACTGTGATAGAGTCATTCCAAAAATATTTTTCCATATCATTCCAGCTCAATGCATCAGTTACTGATTTAGCCAATCTGGAACCAATCAAAGCAACTTAAAGTTCCATTCTAGGTAGTGTTTCTCATTTTAGATAAATATTCTCATAATACAGCAGAAAATGTTTTTTTAAAAATCAAGAGTTTTAAATATTTTGTGTACTGTTGGGAGGGGGGGGGGGAGGAGGAGCAAAAGGGGAAGTGGAATTTTAGAAGGGGGAATTAGATGAAATGTTAACGAAGTGAATGTTGTGCAATGAGTTGTTAATGAAATTTATGACTGAATACTTATTGTTACTCTAAAGTAACAAATACAGCAGAAAGGTTTTTTTTTTAAAGGAAATTTCAAAGATTTTAAACTGGACAAAAGGGGGGAAGCGAAATTTCAGATCAAGGTGAAGTAAGGAGAGAGATTTAGATGATTATTTTAAACCAGAAAATCAAAGAAACACAGAAGAGTTTCAACCCGGCCTGATTAAGAAATAATACGACAGTAAAATTAAGAACTTTTTACAGATTTTGCATAAAAATAAGTACTTTTAAGGACCAAAACCTACTTTTGAAAAATTTAAGTTCTTTTAAGGACTGTACTAGCCCTGTTCATAATGATTATCTTGATTTTTACTTTTATTTAAAAAATCCTCCTTTACCTGACAATCAGTCTTAATTTCAGATTGTTTTTCAATCGTATCATTTACTCAAAGTAAATCTTATTTCCATAAATCAGTAATCTCTGCCTCCTTCACAAACATAGATGTAACTGATAAAGCTACGTTTTCTTTAGATATGTTAGCTTGAACCACTTTTCCCATTAAAGTCCAACCTAAATATTTCTCTACGGCCTGTCAGTAATTTTCCAATTATATCAACTCCAATTAATACTTGAATAGATTCAGGAGTCTCACCAACATCTGTCAAAATTATGTTTTTTTGTATAATTCTTTAAATCAGAATCTTTTTCCTACAGGTATAACATTTTCACACAATGTTTTTTTATCCAAAACTTGAAAATTACATTTAAATTTTGATTTCAAATCGCTTAATTTTATCCTGTAGTAATTAAGATTATAATCCTTTGTTATGACTCCACTAAAAAAACTATGAGCAACTTTTTCTTCCTGAAGAGATAAATACTTCATTTCTTCAGCTATAAGTTTTAAAATATACGATTCCCAAGAATGTGATTCTAAAATCAGTCAAACATCATTTCGCTGTCAAAAATGATTTTTGATTTGAGTGTCTGAAGAAAGACCTTAGGATTTCTATCCATATTTACTTCACTTCCAGATGACTTTTCTTCCTCTTTCATTTCATTCAGTTTGTTTCTATTGAGCATTTGACATATCTCAGGCAAGTTTTTTTTTTTTTTTTTTTATCACAAATGAAACACTTCAGGATAGCTTTACATTGTTTCATTATAAGGCCTGATGGCAAACATGAAAAACCTTTTGTCCTTCGATATATTTTGTTTCTCAGTAAAACTCATCTTCCATGCCGAAAAACATTCTGAACTCAGATGTCTTCAGTTGCAAAAAAATCCAATTTTTCCTTAAATCTTACTTTAAAGAGGTTAATAGAGCAGCAGCAGTTGGTATACGTTTAGAAATATCAATGCAATATTCCTTTTTTCTAAAGTTCTAATCATCTTTTTTCGCCAAGCCAAAACCTGCCTCTGTCAAATTAATTTTTTCATCTCCTTCAACTTGAGAAACTTAATTTAGTTAGCCAGGCGATTTTTGGATCAGACCTAACAGAAGCCGCACTGGTTCCATTCCATATTTTCAAAAATTCAGCAGTAAAACAAGATTATAACACTTAAATTACAACTACTTTTTTTTAACCTCACTTATATTACAACTATTTTTTAACCTAAAAGTGCAGTTTTAGTCTTTTTAACTGAAATTATTCATTACTTGCAGATATTGGTGATCAAATCAAAAATTTGAAATCCCATTGTGCAGTGGGTTTCAAAGCAGTGGGGTTAGCTCCTACAAATATTACTCATAACCTGGATTCAGCAACAAAAGAGTGCAGTGATCTTTTTTATAATGCAAGAACTATTGGAGCTTTATTAAAGTGAGACCAGAGAAAGTGTTTGTGAGAAGTGAAGGTAATATAACAGATGAAGCTTGCTGCTCAATATTATCATATGTAAGTTTATTTACACCAATGGACCTCCACCTGGACATAAATCTGTTAGAAAACTTTTAAAAGTTAGCTTTATAACTAAGCATGGACTAATATCCAAACACATTTCCTCCATTAAGGGGACTCTTCACTCACTTGAAAACACCCACTCGCTAATGCTAAACATATGGGCAGGTTGTTTTCGAATATCTCGTTTAAATTTTAATATTTAGACAATTTTTTTTCCCATAGGATAGCTGAGGTCGATCTCTAATATGACTATATTTCACTTTATCGATTTCAGTTGCAGATTTTATTAATAAAGGTACTTTCACTTCCAGAAGTGAAAGTGAAAATACCTTAAAAAAATCTAACTGAAATCGAAAAGGTAAAAATAGCCATATAAGAGATAGACTTCAGCTATCCTATACAAAAAAAAATTGTTTAAAACTATTCAAATTTAAACGAGAAATTCGAAAACAACCTGCCCATAGATTTAACATTAGCGAGTGGGTATTTTCAAGTGAGTGAAGAGTCCCCTTAAAGTGGTGTCTCAAAATATGTCACTTCTAAAGTTATTGACAGAACTGAAAATTCTTTGTCAATGTCTTGGGATTAAAAATGAATCTTACCCCCAAAATAATATGAAGTTTCTTTCCAGTGTGTGTCAATGCTTAATGAAACATCTTTTGCATTTTTATAAAAGTAATTACATATACAATATCATCACCTTGTGTTTTTATTGTTTACTCCCGTAGAACATTTTCGATCAGCTGAAGGTTCAACCCAAAAATAATCTGAAGTTTCTTTTCAGTGTGTGTCAATGCTTAACGAAACATCTTTTGCATTTCTATAAAAGAAATTCTAATTCTCGAAATTCCCTTCGAGTTGCGTACCCATTTTTTTAATAGAATTTTTCGCTGTATTTAATCGAAGAAAAATATTATGAAATCTTCAGTAAAGGGGACAGTTTACCTTTTCAACAATTTTTCTTATTTTAAAAAATATGGTTCAAATAGTGAACTCACTGCATTTCAATGTTAAAATAAAAGCACATTTAAAAAAAAAAAATTGCATATTTACTTAAAATTGAAAAAAGTAAATTTGAATTTTTTAAAATCCCTACTATTTTTTTAAATATTGATATTTTTGCCTATTTTTTTTTTAAAGATTTTCAAATGTGTATTACACAGTAGAGGTCTGCACAGGCCCGGGTTTGGCCCGAGGTCCGTACCCGGCGCGGCCGGCGGAATAAAAGCGAATTTTCAAACGCTGTGTATATACAATATACACAGGGTTTAGTGGAGGGTATACTGGAGTATATGCCCAATACCTTCTGGATTTTCTTAAGAAGCTCCATATGCTCTATGTTTCTCAAATAAAGCTATAGCATATACTCTAGTTATGAACGTTCATGACTCTAGCATATATCCTCTGGTTTTTTTACGACTACAACACTGCATATACAAGATCATCGCCTTGTTTTTTTATTCTTTACTCCCACAAAACATTTTTGATCAGCTGCAGGTACGAAATAATTTGAACCCCAAAATAATTTGAAGTTTCTTTTCAGTGTGTGTCAATGCTTAACGAAACAACTTTTGTATTTCTATAAAAGAAATTGCATATACAAGAACATCTCCTTGTGTTATTATTTTTTACTCCCGCAGAACATTTTTGATCAGCTGAAGGTTCATTGCAGAAATTGGAAAATATTCTGCTTTGGGTTTAAAATAAAGACATTCAAGATCATGACAATCATATTTTTATTTCAGTAAGTAATAGACAGCATAACTTTTTTTTTAGATAAAATTAAAAATTACTGTGTTTAATACATGATGCTCTGTGTCTGGACAAATAAGATATTGACAGTAGCCAATTTTCTAATACTATTCAAAAAGAAAAAGTGTAATGAATGCAGTCATAAACAGTACCAAAGACTGGTATGAAAGTTTACAGACATTATGATTACTGTATTACATTACAGCTAATCATTACACTGTGTAATTTCGTATCCAGCGATTTCTGGAGTTCCATTACCTGAGATTTATTCTGTTGAGCTGAACCAGGTTTCAGACCAGATGCTGTAATCATCAAGGTTAGCTGGGTGAAAAAGTTCGACCAGAATCGTCCGGGATAGCTCAGATGGCAGAGCACTGGCGGCTTCAGCCAGGAGGTCCCGGGTTCGAATCCTGGTCCGGACATTTTTCGCACAGTTGGAAATTTACATCTAATATGATTTTTTACATCTAATATGATTTGTTTACCAATTAGAATAATTGTGTTAATATTAATCTAGTGTAATTTCGTATCCAGCGATTTCTGGAGTTCCATTACCTGAGATTTATTCTGTTGAGCTGAACCAGGTTTCAGACCAGATGCTGTAATCATCAAGGTTAGCTGGGTGAAAAAGTTCGACCAGAATCGTCCAGGATAGCTCAGATGGCAGAGCACTGGCGGCTTCAGCCAAGAAGTCCCGGGTTCGAATCCTGGTCCGGACATTTTTCGCCCAGTTGGAAATTTACATCCAATATGATTTGTTTACCAATTAGAATAATTGTGTTAATATTAATCTAGGATAACTCTTTGCAAGAAAATGAAAAGTAATTACTCTAAAGCAAAAGTACCCAAACTTTACTGTTATGCAGTCCACCCCAGATTTCTAAATTTTTTCATGCCCACCTGTTTTACAGAACCTTTTGTATAATCTAACAGAAGAAAGAAGGGAACTTTCATATAAAGCTCAAATGCAAGAATAGTAATTCTAAGTGGGATAATCATAAAACAAAACTTTTATTAAACAAGAAAAAATACATTTATTAATGAATCTATTATAAAATACATTAGTCAATTTTTGCACAAAAGTTTAATAAAACACTGTCTTTCCAAGAAGTTATTTATCTGTTAAAGGTAATATATTTTTTTTCATTTGAAATCATAAGATATTGTGTTTGTTTTTAAAGCAGATAAAATTAATTTATGTATTTTTTAAAATATGGATATATATATATATATATATATATATATATATATATATATATATATATCAATATCAGTGGCGTGGCGTCCGGTTATCGCTGGATGCGGCGATGACCAAGTAATATTTTAAAACTCTTAATAAGCTTTTAAAACTCTACGATCCAGTTTTAGCAGAACATTTGGAGTTCATGTATAAGTGAAGGTAAGATTTAAAGTTTCTTTTTTGAACATTCAACCGTTGAATTTTAGAGTTAATAATTTTTCACCACAAACTTAATTGCGATGACCACCGAAAATTTTCACGCCACGCCACTGATATATATATATATATATATATATATATATATATATTTCAACTTATAGCTTTTTTCTCACAGAAAACAACCGATTTGCTTATATCATTGAATTCTGTACTCTTGAAAATGTAATTCAATATATAAGTTTTTCAATTTTTTTCGGAATCCATATTCTTTTTTTTCTTCCATGTTAATTCTTGTAATTACGTATAAGGTAACTTGCAAATGGTGACAGCTATAAAAAAAATTCTTGCAGAAGGATTATGCAAGATAGCAGGGTTTCTTTTACTGTGATTCCTGGCTTTAGTTCCAAATAGCAGTAATAGATGGTGTTGCAAGCAATAGGGGCTCAATTGAGGCCAAAACCGAAATCACCCAGAACTGATAGGAAGGAGGGAGGTTAAATATATGGAGTGGGTCCCTAAGAACAAGACTGTTGCGAATGATACCTACTCCATATGCATTGTGTAAAAAGTACACAGAATTTATTAAAAGAATTTATAAAAGTTATCATGACATTTTTTTTTTTTTTTTGTAAACGGGTACTACTGCACAGAGTTATAAAGTGGATTTTGAGCACCATTTGTGACTTAATGTGTTGATAGCAGTTTTTTTTTTTTTTTTTTTTTTTTTTTTTTGTTATTACTTTTGAGAGCTCTGCAATTTTTGACAATAGAAAAATTAGTTGAACAAAGATTCTGCTTAAATTTTGTGTTTCAAATAAAATTTCAAATGCCAAACATCTTACAAAATCACCAAAATTTTGTTTGGATTTTGCACCACAATAATGCACAAAGTTATCACTGTGCACGATTTTTTGGACAAAAACACAGCGAATATCAGCGACCAAGCATCATACTCTCCTGATATGCAGGGCTGCAGAATCAGTGGGAAAAACTGACGATTCTGACTCCGGGAATTTTAACAGGTCTGACTCCGACTCTTTTTCTCAAAAATGGGCCTGACTCCAACTCAACAACACAGCCCTGCTTGTAAAATAGACGACTCTGACTCCAGCAATTTTAACAGATCCAACTCAGACTCTTTCATTCAAAAATAGGACTGACTCTGACTCTGCAGATATAACCCAGTGGCACTTATTCCTGTTCCCGAAGCTAAAATTACTACTTCGAGGAAGACTTTTGAATCAATTGAGGCCATGAAAGAAAATTTGCTGAGGGAGGTGGAGACCATACCTCAATCAGCCTACTAAAAATATACGGATGGTTAAATCAAGTGCAGTATAGTTGTAATTGTAATTGAACTCTATAGGGCCTACTTTGAAGAGGGAAAAATAATTTTTTGTGTGTTTTTTTCACAATTCCGGATAAGTTTTACTCAAAATGTATTCAGGGGTCTGTCCAGACTTTTTCCCCAGGGTCCTGTTTTGGTGAAATTGTGAAAAATGTTTTACATTTGTGAAAACTCAGTCATAATTTTGTGATTTTGAAATGACCGTTATATTCAGGTTCTTCTTTATACATTTTTAAGAAGATATGTGCATGTAATACATATATTTTCTTTATATATGTAAAAGTGAGAGGTCACATTTTACTTTTAAATGGCTTAATTTGTAAAAGATTCAGTTTAGAGATTTAAAAAAATTGTGTGAAAGTCCTATTATTAATACAAAAAAATTTGTGAAGGTTTCTTTAAAGGACCCAATTTCTTCCTAAACAGATCTCTGGTATTAAACCTCCTTCCTTCGCATCAGTGCTGTGTAATTTCGACTTTGGCCTCGGGTGAACATCGATTAATTGCAGCATCATCAATTCTGCTATTTGGAACTAAAACCAGGAATCTCAGTAAAAAAACTCCTGACATCTTACATAACCCTCCTGCAAAAATATTTTTAATAGCTATCACCATTTGCAAGGTAATGATTGAATTTTAAAAACAGTCAGTCCATTTTAGGACACCCAGTAGCTATATTAATCAACTTCTATGAAAAGACAAAACTGGTTTTACATTTAGTTTATATTAATGGGATAGATTTTTCATAATGCATTTTTAATATTTTAAGAATCTATAAATACAATTTTTAAGGTAGGTAGTTTTTAGAATATTGCAATTTTAACAAGAAAGCAAACACAACGATGCTTGAAAATTTTAAATTATGGAAAAAAAACTTACTGCCTGTTTTTCTTGTTCATCAATTTGTGGTGTCAACTTATCTGCAGGATATGGAACTTTAACAGCATTATACTATAAAAAGAGAAATTATTAACGATTATAAAATAATTATTAATATAATAAGTTTTAAATAAATAAGTTTAAAAAAATTAATGTTGACTTTACATAAAAGAAATGTTTATTGTTGATGGCCATAAGTTTTAAAAAATATAACCATTCCTAAAAATAAAAAAAAAATCTTCATTACATATTATCTGTTCTGTATACATAATCTGATTTTAGAAATTTACTGTCCTAATATAATATAGCAGCCAAAAGTTACAACAACATGAAAATTTAAGACTTGTTTTTTAATAAATCTATTGCATATTTTTCTTCTTTTACTTTGCAGTGAGACTGGCAAAAACCAAACATGTTATACAATTGTAGTCTGCAAGGAAATTTCAATAAAAATTAACTGCATGGTGTAGGACTGGGCGATGTAGAAATTTCTTAAATCGATTTATCATCCATCCAACATCGCGATTTAGTGCTAAATCGCGATTTAACACCGGTTTTACATTTTAGAATATGGAAGCCTATTTTTTAATTTTTAGTAACAAAATACGATCTTTATATGCCCCCCCCCCCCTCCTGTATTATTTAGTATACTTAGCTTTTAATTTGTCAAATAATTTTGAAAAGAGGTATATTTTACACATAAAAAAGCTTTGAATGTACCAAAACACTAGTTTTTTTTTTCCATTTTAAAAATTAGTGACCTATTGTAATACATTTTATAAACTCATTCTATAAGAAGTAATATAAAAGAAAATGATTTTTTTTTCTGACTTGTTATGCATGCTACAATCTAAATTCCTTAAGGGGGGAGGGGGGGGGGCTTCCCCTAGCCCACTCAAATAGCACTTCATTGCTAACAGCCTACATACACTTTTTTTTTTTTTTTTCACAGACACAGATTTAAAAAGTTACTGAGGTAAAACAGAAGCATATTAAAAGACTTCAATGATGAATTTAACTATTCATTTACCATGATGAGAAAAGTAGTAAAAAAAAAGGGGGGGGGAGATATGAGAAATAAGGTGCAATTTTATATCTTTTTAACTTTTAGATTAAAATAAGATTTGTTTAACATAAATGCTGACATTTATATAGCGGATGGAGAAGGATTGAAAGTGTGACCCTTGGAGCACATCACTGAAATTGCTGATTTTTTCATGGTTGTTGCCATCCTTTAAGATTAGTAATATAATATAATCTTAAAATATATCTCTTTTTAATAATAACAAAATGTCAAAAAAGCAAAAAATCGCAGATCTGCAGAAAAATCTAATGAATGCCTCCTCCAGCCCTCCCTCATTCTACTGTAAAAATAAAGTTACTTGACTCATTACAGAACTTTATTAAAGTATTTTTAATTAATTACAAAATAATAATAAATTAAAACTAAAATATTCCCATAATACCTAAACATATGAAAATTAATTTTTCATGAAAATAATTAATAAAAATATAAACTAAAAATGGATGAATTTGGATATAAATAGTGAATCAATTTTAGCAAGATACTCAATCCATGTGACTGGCATTGAAATCGGATGTCAAATCTGCCGCATGACTATTTTAAAATATTTTAATTAATTACAGAATAATAAAAAATAAAGAATATGTATTAAAATATTACCCAAACATGGGAAAACTGAATGTTTCATTAAAAGAATGCATAAAAATAAAAACTGAAATTCGATGAATTTGGATTTTAAATATGAAACTTTATTCTTTTTTTCCAGCCATAAATACTCAATCAATTTCAGGAAAAAAATATTAGTAGTAAAAGAAAAATATTTCATGTGGATCACGGCCAAATAGTGATACACAAAACAATGCATGACTATACCTTTAAAATAATTTCATTAATTACAAAATAATAGAAAATAAAAAATAAATGTTAAAATATTACTAAAACATGTAAAAAATGAATTTTTCATCATAAGAATGCATAAAAGTATAAACTGCAAGTCGATGAGTTTGGATTTTAAATATAAAACTTTATTATTATTATTTTTAATCATATAAATGCTGAATGAATTTCAGGAAACAATCTTTTGAAACAATGCAGGATTCTACTTTAAAACATTTTAATTAATTACAGAATATTGGAAAATAAAAAATACATATTGCAATATTACTCAAATATGTGAAAACTTAATTTATCATCAAAAGATTGCATTAGCATATAAATTGAAATTCGATGAATTTGGATTTTAAGATTTAAACATTACTTTTTCCTTTCAAATTTCCACTCTATAAGTTCTTAATTTCTGAAAAATACACATTCCAATTTCGTAAACTCTGAATCTTGTTTACAAAATAAATAAATATCAATTCTTACTTAAATCGCCTTTTCCTTAAATTGGATCCTGCTAAATCGATTTAACACCAGCTTGGCTTGTTTTCATTAAATCCTCTTTTTCTTAAATCGGAAAGCATGGAGGCTTGCGATGTTTGCTTAAATCGGATCGTCCTAAATCGATTTAACACCAGCTTGCCTTGTTTGTCTTAAATCGGAAAGCATTGAGGCTTGCGATGTTTGCTTAAATCGGATCCTCCTAAATCGATTTAACACCAGCTTGGCATGTAAGTGGTAGATACATCAAAGTAGATAAATCGGTTTTCCGATGTTAGCTCTGAATCAGTATTTTGTTTTAAATCGATTTAAAGCCAATGGCTAAATCGCGATTTAAGACAATGGCTAAATCGCGATTTAAGATAATGGCTAAATCGCGATTTAAGACATAGGCTAAATCGCGATTTAAGACATAGGCTAAATCGCGATTTGACATTAGCTAAATCGTGATTTCCGATTTTAGCTTAAATCGATTTAAGACCAATGATTAAATCGGATTTCCGATGTTAGCTTTAAATCGATTTAAGGCCCAGGCCTAGCATGGTGTTATAATAACTGTTTACAGAAATCGCAAGTTCTACATATGACCAGAGAAAAGGAATTACATCAATTGGTTCACAATTGACAAGTGGACTTCACAAAGTAACGAATGAATTATATATTTTAATTTGTAGGTCATATTTCACAGTTCTGCTAATTGTTGCAAATGTAAACATAAAATTTTCCTACATTGTAACTAGGGATGCACCGGTCATGCTATTAAATATCAAACTATTCAGTCTGCCAAATATCAAACTAATTCGGCCTACCGAATATTATGTTTGGCTGAATATCGAAATACTCAGCCAAACCAGAAACTTAAAAAAACCTTTAAAAAATATTTTCTAAAACCTTACACAACTTCTACTTTTAACTATCAATTTATAAAGATATTGAGAATAATTAGAAACAGAATCATACTTAGATAAAAGAGGATTTTTTACATTATTTGCTGATTGAAAAGTATCACGTAAGAAAATTAACCATTAATGACAACCTTCATAAGAATTAATGGCGTACAAATACAAGTTCCTGAACATTGTCCAGTAAATAATCAGTTTCTTGCTTTTTCACAAAAAAAGGGGTTTTCTAAACAAAATAGAAAAACTTTCAGGGGGAATAATAGGCACCCAGAAAGGCAACTTTTGTCCAGGAAACAAGAATCACAATCTACTTATTCAGTCAAAAATAAAGTGTACCTCATTTTACTCCAGGTCAAACTTAGGTTTTCATTTGTTCCTTTAACAATAAAGATGATATCATTACTATATTTTCAACAGAGTTATTTTGATTTCTGTGAAATATGATATGATGAGAAGTGCAGGAAATTAACAACTTCCATATCTAAACAACACTGAACTAGATACTCCTTTATTCAGAATGCAGTTGACAGTACTTATACTGTGTCACTGATCAAAATTCCATCATTTCCAATAATATCTCAATATAAGCAAAATTAATATGATACAAAATACAAATCTTGTTAAAATATCTTCATTGCTGATAAAGTTGTGAGCAAAACTTCAGTTTCGGTTTGTAGTTAGACACCCAGTATTTTTTATTGAATGTATTGTATTTTTGATGGAATAAGTGGATTTAGATGTTTCTTGTTTTAAAAAAAAAGATCAGTAGTTACGGCTTTCAGTTTCTTGGGCTGGTGCTGTACTTTGCATTTCGTGGATTGTTGAGTTCTGTGATTTACATGCTTCAAAATCTTGATATCAATTTAATTTAATAATTCTAAAATGAGATATTCAATGTACTTATTAAAAACTTTTTTTTTTTTTTTACTCCATATAAAAGTTAACTGTAAAATTAGCATACATTCTTTGTTTTTAACATCTGTTGTTAAAATAAGTATAAAAGTAAAAATAGTTTAAAAAACCCTCCTTTATAAGTAATCAATGTTTATCTTGAAAATCAAACCTAATTTTTTGTATGCAATTCATGTTTTTTCCCAAAAATTCTGTTGGGCATGGTAACCGAACTCTATTAGGACAAATTCTGTTTTTTTTTTGTTTTTTTTTTTTTTTTTTACTCTTGGTAAAAAATGCAAAGAAGCTGATTTATTAAAAACCATATAATTTTTGCTCTGTTTATTCAAGGTAGGGCAACAGGAAAGAAAAAATTTAATACTATTTAAACTATCTTTTTAGGATTTTAAAATTGATTTCTCAATGTATAATAATAAATTAACAGTAAACTACTTAATAAAAGCATAAATTTACAGTAAAAAGCATTTTTTTCTTTTTAAGTTTTTTTTTCCCATTTTTTTCTTTATAATTTATTTTCTACTTTTCAATCTTTAAAATGTTTGGCAGCCCTTTGGCATATATTGGTGAGCAGAGAATATTTGGGGATTTATCACCTGTGATGGGCTAATGGAAAAATGCCTTCAAATTGAATTAATTTTTAATTAAGTTTTAATATTACAATTTTCTATTGTCATCAGGAACACACCTGTGAAGATAATTTTTTTAATTACAATATATCAGAAAAAAAGATTAAAAATCACTTACAAAATTCCATCTTTACATACAAAAACTAGGTTGAATTGAACAAAAGAGTAAAGACGAAAATTTCATTTAACATGTCTGTTAAAACATTTTATCCTTAAATTAATAAATCAAAATCGTTAATTTATATATTTTTTTTTATATTAAATAAGGCAAGGTTGGTAAAAAACCTGGGTTTTTTTTGGTTTAAACCGAGTTTTTTTAAATAAGTTTTCCTACTGCATATACATTCATATTTATTGATAAAAATAAACATTGTTGGATATATAAGTAAAATAACTTCATTTAAAAATAATTTAAATTAAATAATTACAATCAATTTAGAAAATTGAATATTTAAACATTTTTAGTAAAAGCTGTCTTATGTTCCATGAATAAAATGCTCTACATAGAGAAACATTGATACCTTAAAAATCTTAATAAACAATCTTTTGATTACTTTACTAGTACTATAAATATATGATGTAGTTTCATAAATATAATATACTTTCCCATGGCTATTCAAAATAATTTCTTTGAAATATTTGCAATCTGAGATATCTGATTTTTCTTTTTGAACACTACATGGGCAATTATTATCCTTTATTGAAAATAAAGCTTTTTATAAAGAATTCCTGGAATGATTTGAATTTAGCAGTAGAGTCTTTACACGTTTCAAGAAGTTATTGTGTATTGTCATTTGACACTTCTCTGAAACTGCCAGGTAGGGGAAAAAAAAAAAAAGGCGACAGTAAAATACACAGAAATACCTATTTACCAGCTTTTTAGACTACTGAAAACATTTATCTTAAAATGGAAAGTAGATTTATAAAAGTTTTCATCCACTAAAACATTTAAACAGCCAT
Source organism: Maratus speciosus (assembly GCA_963932465.1). Lineage (NCBI taxonomy): Eukaryota > Metazoa > Arthropoda > Arachnida > Araneae > Salticidae > Maratus > Maratus speciosus. Next base: position 565,143,670 of record OZ010793.1, on the reverse strand, counting down.
CAGACTTAATACACATGATTTTTTTCTAAGTTATAATATGTATTACTTTTAAATGTCTAAACTAAAAATTAATAATATATCTTTTTAGGCATTTTTATGAGACTTTTTTTCTATTATGTCTCCAGCGAACCTTAATCTCGATTTTCCCCCATTTTTTGTCAGATCTAAATAGTGGATTCGACTATGCAATGGACAATTTAAATATATCTTATTGCATGTTTTAGTTAAAAGTAAACAGGTGCTTTGCTAGCACCCAATGTTTGGATCCATTTTTGTCACAACAATGTCCACTTATTCGACTTCATATCTTGAGTTTCTTTTTTATTTTTAAGGTTAAAAATTTTGAAGGTTATTTTTAAGGTTCTCAAATCCGAAAGGGCAATTTTATAACATAAGTTTTAATTTATTTTTATTTGGAAATGCATGAAACTAGCAGATGCTGTTGTTCAGAAACTATGTAATCAAACAATGTTTTCCTTAAAGGTATATATAAATATTTTACAGACATACATACAATAAATACAATAAACCCAACTGGAGTGAAAAATTAGCCAGAGCCAGGAATCGAACCAGGGACCACTGCATTCCAGGCAGTCGCTCTAACGATTCCAGAGCCAGGAACGATTCCTGGCTCTGGCTAATTTTTCACTCCAGTTGGGTTTATTGTATTTATTGTATGTATGTCTGTAAAATATTTATATATACCTTTAACTGCTGAATGCAGGCGTTATTTATGTGTGAATGTGTGTTTTAATGTATATTGTAGTATGTGTGTTTATTATAATGTTTTCCTTATTTTATTTTTTTTTTTTTTTTCAAATGTAATAGATCTTTCAGAAAATGTTGTCAAAGTGGGCGTTTTAAACCGAATTTCTGTGCGAAAGAAGAATAACCACTCAGTGAAGGTTAAAAACATCTTTCCCACATGATCAAAATTGCTTACAACTCAATAAGCAATTAATTTATCAAAAGTGGAAAACACAGTTTGATTCCAAATAGCTTCCATAGTCAGGTCTTCCAATTTTATATCTTTCTGTTAAAAAATGAATTTGTATATCTGTCAAAGCGTTTAGTGCTTTTTGAGAAGAACAGCTGAGAACAGCCCTAAAAGATAATCTCCCCAATCAAGAAAATTTTCTTTTACAGCTTGACTGAAATCTTAAAGGTCATTTTATGTTATTAATTATAAATAATCTGCGTTTTCTCAAAGGAAAATATTTTATTCAAAATATTGAATATTTTTAATCTATTTTATCTTTGCTAAATTCACCTGTTTTAAATTTTCTCTTTAGAGCTTCAAATATGTTCATCAACGCATGCAATTTGCATTCTACATGCATACAAATATAACCTAGACTCACTTTGTCTCACGGTGGCTGCTGGGATAAGACTGTTAAAAGTAGAAATTATTTATATCCAATAATTTCAAAAACTTAAATTACAAAAATGAGAAAATATTATATTAGAATTTTTCTAAAAAAACAGTTGGTTAACTAATTGATTTAACCCTCTCATGCATTAAAACCTCATATGAGGTTGTCAGATAAAAAAAAAATGTAAAAAAATCATTATTGATAATTATTTGGGTTTTGAATTGCTTAGTAGTCTCATATGAGATCAAAATTAGCTTTTGAAAAGAATAAGTAGTTGGTAGCACACCCGGTAGCAGAAAATTCCTGACAGGTGACGCACGTCGCAGATTTTCTTTTCCCTTTTGCAGATTTTTTTTTCCATTGGATCTTTTTCCAACTTTATATTATGTTTAGTTCTTTATTATTTATTACTAAAACTTAAGATTATTATTAAAAAAAAATGAGTAAAATGCTTAAAAACATTAAAAGTAAATGATTAATAAAAGGTTCATTTGTAACATTTTACCTGCAGATTATTTTCAGTCCCTGAAAGATCTGTCGCAGACACTTGGAGAATTTTCTGCTACTGGGGTAGCACATGCCTTTCATTTTGTATGTATAGGTTTTGGCATCCATTGTTATCAAAAGTCAAGCATGCTAAAACAACGGATTTAGAAAGTGCTTCCCATCACCCAAAGGAGTTTAACAAGTAAGTAAAAATATATTTTATTTTTCTTACATCATTTTGATTACAAAAAGAAAAAAAAAAATGAGGTTTCATTTTTTTTTGAGGACTTAAAGGTGTTTTAGTCTGAACACTCAAATGTGGCTTCTATGCAGTTGTAGCAATTACAGCTCTCGGTGCACGCAAACCTCATTTGAGGCTGTTTATTATATCAGATAAGTTTCTAAAACTTAAAACTATAAAAAAGGCAATTCTAATTAATTTTATAATTCAAATTACATATATATGTGTGTTTGTGTACATTATAAGTATAAGTAACCTGCCAATTTGCATATATACATATGTGCGATATTGGAAATATATATATGATTTTATTGGAAAGTAAATGTATGAAAGTAATAAAAAAATTAAAAGTAATTTTCATGGTTTGAACGAATTAAAAATTAAATATCAATAGAATTATGAGAATGGGCTTCATATTTTTAAAATTGCATGAATTGACTGACCGTTATAATAGATTACACTAACGCTTATTTTTTTTAAAATGCCATTATATTATTTAAAATTATTTCTTGCCTTTTATAGGCTTTATAATGGATAACAAATGTGGCAGATCCAGAAAGAGATATGTATCTCAAAAAGAAATAGAAGAACTTGTGGCTCTTCCTTCAGATTTCGAAGATGATATGATTGATGAACATGATGATGACTACTTCGATCTGGATTACATACCAGCTGAGAATAATAAACATATTGAAGCAATGAGCGATGACGAGGAAAGCAATATTGGGCCTTCTACGTCAAGCGGCATTAAACATTCACATAACAAAGAAACCATTAGTAAGAATGATATTGATAATAACATTCATCTTACCTCTAAGACACCGGCTATAAAAACCAGTATGATCAGAGAAAGACGTTAGTTCGCTAACAAAGATAATGATTTCTCTAAAGAACCCCTAATTTTTCAACCTGAAAAAGAATCTGAATTTCCTGGAGATACTCCTTTAGATTATTTTTATAGGCTTTTCCCAGAATGTTACTTGGAAGACATACGTTATCAAAGCAACCTTTATGCTACGCAACAGGGCAAGGAAAATTTAAACATTACTGTTCTGCAATTGAAAAATTTTTTGGGAATGAATTTTGTAATGACCTAAATACGTTATGCCAGACTTTGTCAATATTGGTTTACAAGTAGTGGCTTTCGACTAAGCATTATAGCTGATTCTATGTCTATAAATAGGTTTGAATTAATGAAACGTTACATTCATTTCCAGGACAACCTCAAAATTCCTGCAGATAATACAGATCGTTTGATAAGATTAAGACAGTTTTTAGATATCCTTCATAAGACACTTCATGAAGCTAGAAAGCCAGAAGAATCACAATCAATTGATGGGACGATGGTGCCTTTCAAAGGTAAGTCTTCTCTTAAGCAATATATAAAATCAAAACCAAAGCCATGGGGTTTTAAGATATGGGTTTGTGCTGGAGTTACTGGTTATGTTTATTGTTTTGAAATATTTCAGGGAGCAAATGGTGGAAGAATGCCACCATCAAAAGAATATGATGCAGCTAGTGATGTAGTTTTGCGTTTGTTTCATGATATAGCTGGAAAAAATCATAAAATATATTGTGACAATTTACTTCAATTCCACTAATTGAGGAATTAAAAAAGGGAAAAATGTATTTTGTTGGAACTATTCGAGCTAACAGAATGAAGAGATCCGAAAAAAAGCTAAAAGATACTAAATCTCTCATAAAAGATGGAAGGGGATCAGTTTCTGCAACTACTTCTGAGGACAACATAACAGTGACTTGGTGGGTTGATAAAGCTATCGTGCACGTGGTGTCATCTTTTGCTGGAGTTCAATAAACAGATAAAGCAGAACGTTTTTGTCATGCAACTAAGTCCATTGTAGAAATAGATAGACCACACTCAGTGCAAATGTATAACCAGCATATGAGAGGTGTGGACTTAATGGATTCACTTGTGGCACTTTATCGTCATTCTCAAAGAAATAAATGTTGGGATAAGATGAAATAATATGTGTAATTTTTTTTCTCTTTAGAATGTTGCTGTTGTAAATGCCTGGATTCTTTGGCGAAAAGACGGCAGAGCTGCTAATGACTTATTTGAGTTCAAAAGTAGCATAGCAACAAGCCTAATATATACAGGAACGTCATCACTTAAATTGAAGAAAAAGGGTCGACCATCCGCTAACGGTTCTCCGGCTTTCGCTTGTCCAGCAAAGAAAAGAAAATTGTCTTTAGTTGCAAAAGAACTAAGATATGACAATGGTAAACATTATCCAAAAAAAATCTGATCGTAAATTTGCCCTGACGTGCAAAAATGAAAGCTTTTCGAGTAAAACTAGATATATTTGTGGCCGCTGTCAAGTACATTTATGTCCAGAATGTTTCGAACATTTTCACCAAAATTGATTTTTTCCCACAGATGTAGCATTACTGCATACAAGCCTCATATGAGGCTGCTCATATAACTTCCTTAAGATTTAAAAAAATAAAAATCAAGTTTCTTGTTATTATTCTCATCTATTTCAAGGTAATTTGCCAGTGAAAATTTTTTTTGACAATTGCAAGATAATTCATGCATGAGAGGGTTAAACCGTGCCAACCCTGATGGTAACAGAATAAAATCATAATGCAAAACCCCAATCCCAGTGTAGAAATGCAAGAAAAACAAAGGCTAACAAACCCAATAGCCATACGGCAAAGAAAACTCACCGCCAATCATTCATTAGCATACAAAACAAAGAGTAACCAATGGAGAGAATTACTTATGATTATGTCATCATTGAGGCATAATGCAATCCTTAGTAAATCTTAACTAATCAAGCAATCTAAGTAGTAAAAATGTATTTTTAGCTCAAACCTGGCATTTTAGCTATTTTTAAAAATAAAAGGCTTAAAAAAAGAAGAAGAAAAAACTAACTACTTGTTTTTTTCTTCCCAGCTAATTTTAGAAAAATTAGTCTGCCATCTAGATTTAAAGCTTATAAGAAAAGTTTGATAAAAAATGTTTGTCACTTTACAAATTTATTAATTCATCATTTTTCTAAAGCTTTGCTTGTAGCTTCTGCATAACTTGGATTTTGCATTTTTCAATAATGTGTAAAATAAATGAAAACATTAGGGGAAAAGAGAAAAAAAACAGATGAAAAAAAAACCATTTGGTTTAAACCAACGTGCTTTAAACCAAACAACCCTGAAATCAGGGTTAGAAATTAGCGGTCGTTAGTCGCCAAATGCAACTAAATTATTGCATTTGACGACTAGACAATTATACCTAGTCGTCAAATTTGACTACTAGCTTTTTCCCACTTTAATTTTTGTTTAAAAAACGCTCTCATTCTTTAGCGCAAGGTTTTTTTTTTTTTTCTTTTTTTACATAGTTGTTTTGTCACGTCTGAAATAGCCTGTTTCTTTCTTTGTTATTCTTTTTTTTCCTTCTTTTTCAAACACATGCTACTGTCCATTCTTTTATGGAAAACAGGTGTTCTTCACGTGCGTGCAGTGGGGGGGTGGGGGGGGGTTTCAATAGGATTTGTCAATCACCTCCTAGCTGACTTCTTTTTAACCAATAACTGATAAAACTGACCAGAGAGGCACCTGTCTCTAAAAAGCTTGCGCACTTAGTTCAAAAGCGTGGTTTAAAACTGTTGGAAATCTGGACAAAGTCTTGTCCCCCAAAATTTGCCGTCTGGTTTGTTCGGAAGTTATATCGTTCCGAACCAGTTTTTATTTTTCCATTTCGGTCGTAAAGGCACTCTCTTTTAACTGTAACTGTATGCATATTTTTATTCCAGTTTTGATGTACTCAGTAAGTATATTTAGTGTGAAACAACTCCATGGAGTATGAAGTGTAGTGATGGAGGTAATGGAATGGAAAGACGATTGAGTTGGAGTTTAAATTTACTCCTTGCTATAGCATGTCAATATGATTCCCAGCGAAAGCTGGAGGTGCATGTATATATCTTTATTATTTAAGTTTTTAAAATTCAAGTTGAATTTAATAAATGAACTCTTATTTTGAAATGAACTGTTTCGTCGACTGTAATTTATACTTTAACGCCACACCAAATGACCTTAAAACCTGCGTATTTATAACTCTGCTTTAATTATAACATGGTTATGGGCCATGTCATGCTATTTAAAGGTCAAATAGATAAAATATGGTGTGATTTAGATGAAATATATATTGCACAATGGCACAAGTTCCAGAGTTAACTTATTCCTTCCCGAAACTATCGGATTATAACTATCCTTCCTGGAAGCTCGACGTCAAATGTGTATTGATTGACCGAAATTGCTGGGAATTTATTACAAAGCCAGATATCGCATGTAAATCGGATGCCTCTGATCGTGAGAAAAGCGATTTTGAATGGCGTAAACGAAGAGCTTATACAACAATTTACCAATCCATCGAACGAAAATTCCAGATACTAATTGCTCAAACAGAAAGCGGCAAAGATGCTTGGGATATTTTAAAATTAAACTTCGAACCAACTTCACGAGCACGCTTAGCGGGATTAGTCGATGAATTTTTCGAGATGAAGTTAAACTCGCAAGAAGAAACTATAGGTTTATTTTGTAAAAAAAATTGAAGAAAAGAAAGTTCAAATTAAAGATGCTGGATTTGAGATGCCAGAACTGTTAGTATGTTTTCAACTAATCCGTCGATTACCTGAGGAATATGATAATCTAGTTCAAGTGTTATATAGATTAGAAGATAAAGAATTTAAATTAGAAAATGTATCTAAGCAGTTAATAACTGAATATGGCAGAATTTGCTTAAAACGAAAAGATGAAAGTAAAGAGGTTATCGCTGTAGGTGATGCTTATGCAACTAAGTTTAAAAACTCTACCGTTAAACCAACCATTCCAGCGGAGAATTTTGGAAGCAGTAAAAAGCCATGGGTTTCACGTAGTGGAAGCGACCTGGACACTACTAGACGATCGTATACTTCACCAGCTAATCGTATGGGGCCGAGTTTAATATGCAGTTACTGCAAGAAACCTGGTCACACAGATACAAGGTGTTTCAAAAAGAACTCTAGAGGGAAAAAGCAAGTTTTCTACAGTGAACCTACAAAGCAATCCGAATTCGCCCTAATATCTTCAAATGGTAGAAAGTTCGTGGAATTTCTTCTGGACTCAGCGGCTACTTCTCATTTTACGAATGACAGGAGTCTATTTGTAACATATAGGAACCTCCCCCCTCAACAAGTGCTGATAGGAGACAAGGACTGTTCGTCGGAAATACTGGGTATTGGTGATATTGACTTTACCATCCTAGATGTAACAGGTAATGTAGAAATAACTTTAAAAAATGTGTTATATGCTCCTAACATGAGAAGAAATTTAATTGGTGGGTCTAATATAGACATTGCAGGAAACCAAATTAAATGGGGAAATAATAAAATGATTGTGTATGATAAATTTAATAGATATTGTTTTACTGTACCTCGAGTTGATAAATTGTATATTGTTAAAGGTTATGCTTCAAAATGTGAAAATTTTGCTTATTCTACTAGTTTAAATTCAGAGATTGCACACCGTAGATTTTGTCATACAAACTTACCTTTACTTGAAAAAATGAGTAAAAATAATTGTGTTAAAGGTATTGAAAATATTAACTGTAAAAACAAAAATAAGATGTGTGAAACTTGTGTAATTGCAAAATCTAACAGAAAATCGTTTAAAAGAAATTATTTGTATAAACGCATTTCTAATCAAATCCTTGATAGGGTGTATATGGATTTGTGGGGTCCTAGCCCTGTTAACTCGTTAGGAGGGGGGAAATACTTTTTGTCAGTAATTGACGATTATTCTAGAAGGACTGAGGTTTATATAATTAAGGATAAAACGGAAGTGTTTGAATGCTTTAAAAAGTTTTTAGTTAAAGCTGAGAGACAAACTGGTAAAAAGTTAAAATGTGTACGAACTGATAATGGGCTGGAATTTACCCATAAATTATTTGAGAAATTGTTAACCGATTTAGGTATCAGAATCGAAAGATCCTCCATTTATACTCCAGAGCAGGTGGGTGTTGCTGAAAATTTTAATAAAGTAGCAATGAATGCAGTTAGAGCAATGTTACACGATAGCGGGTTAAAACCGTCATTCTGGGGGGAAGCTCTTTTGGCGTTTGTTCATACAAAAAATAGGACTGAACACAGTTTAACCCAAGGTCTTACACCGCAAGAATTATGGACGGGATTCAAACCTTCGGTAAGACATTTAAGAATTTTTGGTTCTTTAGCATTTGTTCATGTTCCTAAAGTTAAGCGAAATAAACTTCAACCGAAAGCTTTACTAGGTATCTTAGTTGGTTATGCCATGAAAACCAAAGGATATAGAATTTACATTCCAAAAGAAAGGCGAATTGTAGAGACTATTCATGTGCGTATAGATGAATCCAAAAAGGGTGTAGAAACATTATTCGGGGGAGAAAACAAATATAAGGATTTAATATTGAATTTTAATGAATCTCAAATTAAAACAAACGGTTTAAGTAATGCAACTTTAGATCTTAATCATGAACTACCAGGAGATAGCTTAAACGAAGATGAAGAGAAAAAGGGGGGTAAGGTAACTGTAAGTTCTATAAATATTTCAGAATGGAAAAGGATTGAAAGACCGAGAACGAAATGTAAGAGAATTGACGTATATTATTATACCCCAATAACAAATACGAGACTGAGATCTTTAAATGATGTTAAAAAATATTGTAAAGAAAATAAAATCCAGTTTGAGCCAGATAAGTTTGACTTTAAACCTAAAACTACTCATCCTAATACTGAAACTTTAAGTGAACCCTCAACTAGTGATTCGGACGATCCATATTTAACTGAATTATTTCAACATGGATTTTACAATACCGAAATCCCTAAATCATTTGAGGATGCACAAATAAATCCAGAAAGGGGGAAATGGAATGCCGCGATGAGGGAAGAACTTGAGATGATGAGTAAGAGAAAAGTTTGGCGGTTGGTTGATCCACCAAAAAATTCCACAATAGTAGGAAGTAAATGGGTTTATAATATAAAAAACACGGAAAAAAATGGTAAAAAGTACAAGGCACGTCTCGTAGCTCAAGGTTTTAAACAGAAACCAGGTATTGATTTTAATGATATATTTTCACCTGTTGTAAATTTTTCAATTATAAAACTAATGTTTATTTTATTAGTTTCTATGTTAAATTGGTATCATATTCAATTGGATGTAAAATCAGCATATTTATATGGTTCTTTAAAAGAAACTGTGTTTATGAAACAACCTCCGGGATTTGAAATGAAGGGTGCTGAGAATAAAGTTTGTTTGTTAAATAAATCAATTTATCGATTAAGACAAAGTGGACGCGAATGGAATTCTGAATTAGATAATATATTACATAATCTTGGATTTTGTAAATTAAAATGGTGTAACTGTGTGTATAAACTGAATAGTAACGCAATTTTAGTTGTCTATGTAGATGATTTAGTTTTGTTTGCTAAAGATGAAAATGTATTGCAATCTGTAACTAATATGTTAAAAAATAGCTTGGAAATTACTGAAATAGGATTAACAAAGTATTTGCTAGGTGTTAACTTTGAACAGATTAAAGATTCATTATCCGTTCATCAAAGAACTTATATTGAAAGATTAGAATTAAAATATAAAGATTTACCTAAAAGTTATGTTAAATTACCTTTTAAAATTGGCTCTGTTTTACCAGATAAAGTTAACGAAAATGAAATTATCGAAAATGAATTAATGAGGAAATTTCCATACCGATCTCTAATCGGGTGTCTATCATTTTTGTCAAATAGATCAAGACCCGATATTAGTTTTTCTGTAAATGTAATGTCACAGTTTTGTAATGGGTATACATATAAACACTGGTTAATAGTAGTAGATATTATGAATTATGTTTTTGCTACTAAAAGTTTTAAAATAAATCTGTCCAATGTAAAATCACTAAGTTTGTGTGCATATTCTGATGCTAATTGGGGATGTCAACTTACTAAAAGACATTCAAGTAGTGGTTATATAATTTACTTCAGTAACGTTCCGTTTGCTTGGAAATCATCGAAGCAAAAATGTATTGCACTAAGTTCTATGGAATCTGAGTTTATCTCATTAACGGAAAGTGTAAAGGAACTAACTTGGTATTCAAGAGTTTTAAATGAACTTAATTTATACGATAGGATAAAACCAATTCAGTACTGTGATAATGAATCTGCCATTTATTTTTCTAAAAATAGCCAAGAGAATTTTAAAACGAAACACATTGACATAAGATGTCAATTTATTCGTCAGTTAATTAATGAAAATGTTTTTGAGTTAAAACATGTAAGTTCTAAAGATAATAAGGCAGACTTTCTGACAAAACCTCTTCTGTATGTAAAGTTTCAAAGAGCTATTTGTAATATTTTTGATTTTGATTATAAAATGAAAGAGGAGGTATTTACGACCGATGGGGCCGCATGTTGGAAATCTGGACAAAGTCTTGTCCCCCAAAATTTGTCGTCTGGTTTGTTCGGAAGTTATATTGTTCCGAACCAGTTTTTATTTTTCCATTTCGGTCGTAAAGGCACTCTCTTTTAACTGTAACTGTATGCATATTTTTATTCCAGTTTTGATGTACTCAGTAAGTATATTTAGTGTGAAACAACTCCATGGAGTATGAAGTGTAGTGATGGAGGTAATGGAATGGAAAGACGATTGAGTTGGAGTTTAAATTTACTCCTTGCTATAGCATGTCAATATGATTCCCAGCGAAAGCTGGAGGTGCATGTATATATCTTTATTATTTAAGTTTTTAAAATTCAAGTTGAATTTAATAAATGAACTCTTATTTTGAAATGAACTGTTTCGTCGACTGTAATTTATACTTTAACGCCACACCAAATGACCTTAAAACCTGCGTATTTATAACTCTGCTTTAATTATAATAATGCTATGCACCTGTCAATCACCTCTAAGCTAACTTGATTTTAACCAATAACTAATAAAACTTACCTTAAAAACCACACCCTTAAAATTATTGCACTACTTGTTTGAAAGCATGGTTTAAAATTGATATTTGAGTTCAGTATAGCTTCTAGATGACACGAGTGTTTAAAAATGGCAAAACGCGATATAACTTCGTTTTTTTCCTTACCATTTCCAAATAAACGTTTAAAAATCGAAAATAAAGAACTGCTAGATTCTAACAATGAGAATTCTAAATTAATTCGCAAAGAAGTCAGCAATTCAACATTCCTAAAATGGAAAAAAGAGCACCCATGGCTCATTCAAGAAGAAAATTTGATGCTATGTACCCTATGTAAAGAATATGCTAAACCGGAAGAGACAAACTTTGTTAATGGATGTCCAGCATTGAGATATGAAACGGTAAGTAATTTCATTCTAAGAATAATTTGTTCTGTTATTATTTTTCTTTTATAAAATAATATCCACTGTCACTCATCTCTCCACTGAGTAAATTGCAAAATCGGGAACTATCAATTACTTGAACCTATTACTTAGCTTTATCGCCGATAATGCGAATTGAAATTAATTTCAAATTTCACTCACAATATTATCTACTTTGCATATTTTTTTTCCTAAGTTGATTATTCAGAAATACTATCAAAATGCGGCATTTTGAACCTAATTTCCGACGTCGCAATTCGGGAAAGTCGAAAAGTGTCGTCATGTGACACGAATCGCGATAAATAATTTATTTCCCCAAAACGAAAAACTCATCAGAACCACCTATCAGAAATAAATTGTTACTTTACGCGATATGTTCGTAAATATTTAAAATAAAATGCCCTAAAAAAATTTTAAATATAAAAAATATAAATAAAAAATAATTCAATTTGAAAATAATTTCTAAAAGATGTATTTACCAAATATGGAAAACGCTATTCGATTACATTAGTTTCTTGGTAAGAAATCCACTCCCAATTTCATGCATTCTTAAACAAAAACTAATTTAATTTAGAAAGTAACTTTGGATCTTAGAACAGCCGTGCACAAGTACCCTCATTATAATTTCTTTTTCCCTCTTTAAAGCGAGAGCAACTATTCAAATTCTATTCATATTCAACCTCACATATAAAAAGAACTCTGCAAATGTTTCAGCGGAAAAAAGAAATTATTGCGCTGCAAGCAAACAGAATAAGTATACAAAAGAAAAATAAATGAAAAGCCAGCTCTGCTTGTGCTTTTTCTTACTATTAAAAAAAAAAAAAAAAAAAAAGATATCTTCGTTGTTAATGGAGGGATTTTCTTGAAATTTTCAGCAAGTTGCAAACATAGTAAATTACGCAGTGAAACAAATTTTTATTATAATGTAATAAGTGATTAGAAAATTAGAGCCTCTACAAAAATCACTCACTATAGAACAATTCTAAAGAAGAACCAATGCGGTTTGTTTTGTTTACTTAAACACCGTGAGGTTGGAAACGTTATCAAAATAAGATGATCTGCTTTGGATGGATAACATTTTGTTATGCAGAAAGAAACTGTGTGGAGATTTTTTTTTTTTTTTTTTCGTATTCTATTTTAAAAACATCCGTTATCTGGTAAGCATGCAGGATAATTGGCAATAGCCGTAATTATTAAGGATTGAATTGATGGAAACGGAATTTCGGCGTTCTTTCTCTTTTCGGCCGAAAACAAAAACATTGGAACTTTTTTTAAAGTAATCAGTAATCAATACATACATAATTATTAATTATATGTTTTTATTAAATTTATATAATTATTAATTATACATGCTTATTAAATATTTATAACTATTAATTATAAGTGTGGCCAAAATTGGCTCTGAGTGCCTTAGTCCCAAAATTTTTTATTTTAGGATATAAATAAAAAAATTATAATTCCATATAAAATAAAACGTAATTAATTTATCAACGAATACAGAAATATTTTCTAATTACAAGAATTTTATTTATACTTTTAAAATATTTTGATTTTAGGTATACATACAATGTAGGTTTATTTTTTATAATACTGTTTGTAAATGATTATATGTTATACTAGAACTTTCTCAAAGAATATTCAAAACAGTTCTGTAGTTTCAAACTAAAAATTCTCTATTTTTTTTTTAAGGCTGCAGCTTTTAATGAGCGCGTAAAACAGTTTAGGCAAATATGTGTTGCTTGCTTTATAATTTGCATTCACGTCTGAGTCAGTCATGACTGATAATTATAAACAATGGAATTCATAGCAATAGTCTCATTTCAGCCGTGAGTAAAGTTGAAAATATTCGAAAGAAGATTTGGAATACACAATCTCTGTCGAGTTTTGGTCCGATTTCATTTTCGGCAAAACTTGGATTTTAGGCCGAAAATGAAATGAAAGTTTTGGTCGGTCGATTTCTAATTATTATTGTGTCAGAACATTCGGCCTAGAATAATATACTACCAAAAAATTGATAATATTTCCAGTAATTGAATAATCAATAGTACAAATTTTATATCCTCATTAGTTTTGGATTAAAATTCTACCAAGAGGAATATTTATATATATATATATATTTTAATGTATAATTTAATAAAAGATTTACTTTTTTAGGGGGGAGAGAGGGATAAGTAGCATACTGTAATTTTATTTTGTTTTGCAACATCTCTATGTAGGTGAATAAATAACTTAAAATTAATAAGAAAAATTAAGTCATTTTTAAATTTTTCATCATTTTTACAGCACATAAAAAATATTTAATTAAAAAGTTCTGGCCTTTTTTAAAAAATTAATGAATTTTATTTTGAGTTTGTATTAAAATATTATTTTTTTTCAGGTAAAAAAGCATAGTATGTCTGCTACGCATTATAATTCTTGCAAAGCAAAATTAGCCAAAGATAATCCATCTAAAGCACCACTGATGTCTGCAGTTAAGAAAATGGATTCCCAATTACTTTCGAATATGGAAAAGCTCTTCAATACAGCATATCTAATTGCTAAAGAGGATTATGCTTTTGATGACTTTCCCAGTTTATGTGCACTCCAACAAAAAAATGGAATAAAGTTTGGCAACACATATGTGAATGATAAAGCAGCTAAACAATTCGTTAAATATATTGCAGAAAGCATGAGATCAGAAATTAAAGAACAGTTTTCTTCAATTGATTTTTTTTCTATGATGGCTGATGGATCCACTGACAGGGCAACAATATCATCAGAAATAATATATGTTTATTATTTGTATGAAGGAGATGTAAGATGTACTTTTATTGGTTTGAAAGAATGCGAAAATGAATGTGCTTCTGGAATAAAATCCACAATAGAAACTGCTGTACAAGAATTTATACCAGATTGGAAGGAAAAACTGGTTGCAGTCAGTTTTGATGGTGCTAGCGTAAACATGGGACCTGTTTCTGGTATTGTCAAATTAATGAAGGACGACTGTGGAGATTTAGCAACAGTTCACTGTGTAGCACACAGATTAGAGCTAGCTTTAGCTGATGCACTAAAATGTGTGAGGTATGTTACTAATGTTGAAGACACAATTAAAGGAATTTATTCCTTTTACCACAACAGTGCCAAACGTACAAGGGAACTTAAATCGCTCTCCGAAATCCTTGATGAAAAAGTTTTGCGGCCTGTTGGTTTGCATGGCATTCGATGGTTGCAATCATGGCATCGAGCTGTTCAGGTTCTTATTAAGAACTGGCATGCAGTTATAATTCATATGGAACAGGTTGTTGCTGCTGAAAAAGAAAAGACAGAATGTGCAAAATTAAGAGGATATTTAAAAACCTTGAAATGTGAAAGATTTTTGAATTTCCTTCATTTATATGAAGATATTTCTCACATTCTTGCAAGACTTTCTGAAACTTTTCAGCAAAAGTTCTTGCTTCTGAGCGATTTTTTTGTAAAGTTTGAATCTAGTAAAGAAAGACTTTCAAAAATGATTTCTGAAGATGCAAAAAGCCTTCAGGAGTTTAAAAATGCCCAGAGTTTTCAAGGTACTGAAGTAAAGTATAAAGATATAACACTGTCTCGGAATGATTCGAATTTACGTATGTTTGAAGAAGACCGGAGAAAGCTTATAACTGAAATAATAGAATCTTTAAATAAACGGTTCTATAATATGACAAATGAAACCATCTTTGCAAATTTAAAAATATTTGACCCATGCTCCCTTTATGAATTGAAAGAAGATGATGAGAACAAAGTTAATAATCAATTAGAAGAACTCATAAATAATCTTCCACACAATGTAAGAAAAAACATTAATAAAGATGCATTAATCGAGGAATTCTCTGACTATAAAATGTGGACTAAAGATAAGTTAAATATTCCATGCAAAGCTGCTTGGCAGCGATTAATCGCAGAATCCAAATCTAATACGAGTTTTTATAACATCAGGAAAATTTTGGAATTTGTTATGGTTCTTCCCTTGAGCATTGCTGAATGTGAAAGGGGTTTCAGCCAACTTAATCTTATTAAGACAAACACAAGGAATCGTTTGTCACTGAATTTGATCAATGACATTCTTTTAATAAAACTGTATGGACCAACATTAGATAATTTCAATCCACAAAAAGCCATTAATTTATGGTACTCTGATGTAACACTCGGTCGAGTTAGGAGGCCTGATTTTAATTCAAGATATTTTAATTTTTGTATTCATATAAGTTATATAAAAATAATTAGTTAAACATTTTTTTAGCATCCATATGTTGTAGTTTAATCAAATTTTACTGTTTTATAGAAAACCAGTTTTTACTTTGTTTTAGTGATTAACAATGATAGTGTTTTTAATATATACCCCCTTACCCTTAACACATAAAAATAGGAACAATATTAATGTTAACACGGTTGTGAAAAGAAATGAGAAAATACGATACAACGTAAAATTGCAACCATGAAATGCAGTTTGGCGCCTAGAAAATAAATTGTAGGCGTCATTTGACGCCTTACTTAAAAATCCCAATTTCTAACCCTGCCTGAAATAAGGATTTGATTATATCATCTGACATGTTAATTATTAATTGTTACTAAATGTGCAATTTTATATATATATACATATAAGTAAATAATTCTCCGGATGTTTTCTTTTTTTTAATTGAAATTTTAGATTTTCACTGTCTGAAATAAGAGATTTTAAAAATTACTGCACCAAAAAAAAAAAAAAAAAAAAAAGCGCCTTTAAAATTACAAAAAAGGAGAATTTTCTTTTAATTAAATCCAACTGAAAAGGAACTGTAATAATAAAAATCAAAATTTTGAAGTTCCGCCTGAGAGATTCGAACCTACAATCTACTGCATGGGAGATATTTGCTTTACCACGACACCATCGGTTCTTTGTGATATGTGCTGAATTTAAGATTATGTTTTGAAATCGAAAAGAGCGAATTTGCTTAATTAAATAATATAAGGATTTTTCAAAATTTTATGATTCTGGGAAAAATCATAAAAGTCTATGTAAAAAAAAAAAAAAAAATTCAAGTCTGTAACTTAAATAGTTTCCGAATACGAGCCTGTGATGAACAGACAGAGAAACAAAACCCTAAAAAACATATAGCCTTTCTAATTTTCTATAATGGAAGTTTGGTTTTTGACATGTGAAATAATAAAGTTCTATATTAAAAGTAATATAATATAAAAGCTCCAGATGAAAAATTAAATTTAAATGTTAATCAAAATTAAACAAAACTAACGAAATACGCAGTCTGAGTATAATCATAAGTAATCTTCCATTTCATTCGTTTAATTTATTAAAAAGGTGATTTATATATTTTTTTACGTTATACTTAGATGGATTAAATGATGTACTTGAGACCAGTTTATGAGTTTAAGAAAACTTGGAAACAAAATAATACACATCACCTATTTTAAAAAAAAGCAGTGCAATAAAATTATCTCAACCACCTGTTGCAAGTAACAATTCTCGAGCAACTAGCTTGCTCTTTTTACATAAAATTTTGTAATTTAAAGATACTGAGTATGAAAACGATATAAATATTACATTAAAGTGTTGATGAAAAGAAAAGTTCATTATCAGAAAAACACATTACTCTTCATCTACATGCTAATGAGTCAAAAATGGTAGACATACATGAAAGCTAGATTACTTTAAAATGAAGAGATGAGGGTGTTTTTCTTTTAAAGTAATATTAGATCTATACAATAATTATTAAAAATACCTGTTTTTCAAATTCAGCAACCATTGCTTGATTAGGCAGACGAGAACGATATAGAGCAAAATTGATTGCTGGTGGCTTTTCAGGTAAACTCATAAGGCTAAACAAAGGAAAGAACAAAATTTTCAATATAAACAATTTAATTACAAGTCCTAAAAATTAATGTTGCATAAATAAACAGATAAAACTAAAACAAAGGGGGAAATAAATTGATAACATAGCAAGCTGATGGTAAGTATTACAGGTAAAAATTAGTGGAGTTCAAACTGACATTGGCCTACAAAATGGGAAAAGTGGCTATTACCAGTCAATTACTACTTTTTTTGGCTAAAAATGTCACTGCTGCAAAAGTACTTATCTACAGAATGAACACAGTGAATAATGCGCTGCAAAATTCACTTACATGCAGTTTAAATGAAAATATAAAAAATATCGGTACTTTTAAGTTAGCCAGATGCAGGCGATAAATCGCCAAGCATTGTTCCCATTGCCATCATTCGTATTGTATTAATTTCATTTAAAACACAAACCTTTCACTCATTTCCTTTAAAATATTAAACTCAATTTAAAATGCATATATTATCATGGATGCCAGTTTGAGATGTGACCACGACTGAAAATATTTTTAACTCTCCCCCGAACGCACACACACACACCGTGTCTGCTAATGTGTGAACTATATTGTATTGAATATAAAATAAGAAAATTTATAAATTTCTTTTATTAAAATGTTTTATAGTACTTTCTGTAATAAATATATTCCATTTTTATAGCCGATTTAAAAGCGACTACCTGTGAACATGTACAGTTTTATACAAGATTAACTTCTTTCATCCAAATGTACCTAGAGTTTGATTTTTAAGCAGTCTAATCAGAAGCAAAAACTATCATTTTTATGTGTACAAAAAACTAAAACTTGATTCAAATTTACTACTTTTCCACGATATCTTAATGAAATTAGAGATTTTTCACACGATCGTTTGGCAAAATGCAAAATTTTTTCCACGATTTCTCAACGAAATTTGCGATTTCATTCTGCGATATTTTGACAAAATTTGCAATTAATTTCTACACTTGTCTGATGAAATTTGCTGTTTTTTATGCGATCTCTTGATGAAATTTGCGATATTTTCACATGATTGTTCCACAAAATTCATGATTAATTTATGTGATATTTTATTAATGATGGTAGTTTTATTTTCAGAGGTTTGTTACGGCTACCAGAATGAATATAATATAAATATCATGTAACATACAATACTATATATCAATGAATACAAATATATAATAGCTGGGTGTCTCAAAAATGACGCATGATGGGTCTATTTAGAAAAGCAATTTTTTTTAAATGGCAAATGATATCAATGCATCGTTTACTGCAAGATACTCTGGAAATCAGTAAATTTTATGAAACAGAATGATATTTAAGTAATATGAATTGAATATAATATAAATTTTCACATAAACCGTAATCTTTGGGACACATAGTAAATACTTCTGCCGCTGCCTTTAATATGACATCTATTCGTACTTACATATTAACGCCACCGCAGCAATAATAAAAATAATAAGTATATATATATAATATAGGGTAGATGTGCCAGTAATGGACACCCCTTGATGTTTTTGGTTCATAAAAAATTAATAAATATTTAGCTTTAATTATTTTTTTTATAATTCCCCCTTGCATGTTTTATAAAAACTGGGTTATTGTTTGCACTTTTAATCAAACCAATCAGGAAGCAAAAATTAATGTTTCAAAGTTTCGCTGTTTTTCTGTGAAAATCTTAATGGAGAGGCTAAGAGCTGGCTTTGTTTAATTACTTTATATATTATTTATTTTCTTGCAAAATGTGAATGTTTATGTTTGAATAGCAATAGAAAACTTAGAATTTTATATACTAATGGCCATTTAGAAAATTTCATTTATTTTTAAGGTTTTAAGAGGGGGTGTCCATTACTGGGATGGTTAATTAGTCATTTTCCAGTAATGGACACCCCATGTACATTGCTAAAAATGGAATTTCAGTAATGTTTATAGTGCATAAAATATTTTGGCTTAACTGCAAACCTAAATAATCAAATTTAATTTTTAAATTATACTTACCAAACTGTAATAACACCAAAACTTTTATAAATAGCTGCTTTTTTTAAATTATTTTATGTGATTAATAAAATTTCAATATTTTATTCTTTTTTTTATGTGATCTTAATATGTACCTTGCATATTTTATAATCTGGCAATCAAACCAGCCAGGAAGCAGAAAATATTGTTTAAGAGCACAGTCAAAGAGGGGCTCATAGGGCTTAATCCCTCTCTGTTTAAATAAAAAACAAGTTACAGAAGCTATTGAAAATCTATTTTCTGTCTTAAATGTTTCCTTATTCACCTCTGACAAAAAAGAAAGTAATATTAATGAAAGTTATAGGTAATATTAATGAAACTAGTAAATCTGCAGATCAGTGACCTCAAGCATCAGTTCTACAGTTTTATTTTGAAATTATTTTATTTAGTACGTGAAATATTCAACTCACAGTATCATTTCTTTCATATTTGTAATATTAATTATTATAAATGATATATCAAGTAGTTTCTGGAAAATTGTTAAAAATAGTGAGAAAACTAAACACTAATATTCCAAAACTTTTTTTTTTACCTTTTAAATCCCCCACTGTTTCAATAATTTGATAGCTGTAATTGCCTGATATTTAGTATTTTAAACTATCCATCTAAAATAATTAAAACACCGATCTTCTGATAATTACAATAACTGATACAAACAGTAAATGATTATCACAAATATTTTATTAATTAATGGTATCCTAATTGCTAAATTTATTTGAAAATAACAATTTTGTTTCATTAGTATGTGTTCATTAAATTCTGGTTCTAAATACAGTCATAAAAACAATTATATTTATTACATTTTATGGGGTGTCCATTACTGGAACAGAGGGTGTCCATTACTGGGCCAGAGGGTGTCCATTACTGGGCCAGAGGGCGTCCATTACTGGGCCAGAGGGTGTCCATTACTGGGCTTTTGGGTGTTTTAATATATTTCTGTTATTTAAAATTAAATTTCGATTCATATTGGGAAATGAGACTATAAGAATGGTTAAATATTGTTGATAGGTTAATATAATATTGAAAAAACTGGAATAAAATAATTATAACTCTTAATAAAAAAAATAATTTTAAAAGAAATTCTTTAAGGGTGTCCATTACTGGCACATCTACCCTATATTTATTTATATATATATGGGTCATTCCAAAAATAAAGGTCCCTTTTGAGAATTTTTTTCACTAAAAATGAAGTAAAAAAACCTTTGGGAGGATTGTATACATCTTCAAGAATAGAAATTGAGTATCAGCAGCACACTTTTTAAAATATATTATTTACTACACTTACAAGGAAGGTCTCCATACGGGCATACTCAGAAATATCTGAAAAAATTACAGAATGTTCTTCTCATATGGATATATATGTTTATAAAAAAAAAATTGGCGGAACCCCGATACAGCGTCCGAAAAAAAAATAACGAAATTTTCGTTTATTTGGCGATTTATCACCGGTTGGCAATGAAAATAAAATACGCTTTTATATGGAATACTCTTTAAGGAAAAAACGTTTTATGTTGAATTTTTTTGTTTATTTTAACTATAGTTTTGCCATTTTTTGTTTGTTTTAACTATAGTTTTGGCATTTTTTGTTTGTTTTAACTATAGTTTGTCATATTTATATGTATTTATAATAAACATTAAATGTTATGTTTTACGATTTAAAACAAAATTTTAATTGTTTCAAGCTCAAAAATAAGGCAGATAGAAAACTGTCGATTTGATTTTGTTGCTATGGAAACGACTTCATCGGTATGGAAATGTATTATGACAATCAAATGTCAGCTGGCTATAACTTAAAACAGATATTTGCAACTTGCAAAGCATAGAAAATATTTTTACAGTGATATAATTAAATAACTACAGCAACAAGCAACATATATATGTAATATAAAAAATATGTAATAACCTCTTTCTTTGATTAAGTTTAAATTCATTAAATACCGTGCATTCTAAAAAACAATAAATAAGTTTAAATTCATTAAATACCGTGTATTCTAAAAAACAATTAATAAACAATTTTCTGATGCATTAAAATCGTTTGCTTTTGGCAAGGAAAAATCCTGCTCGCCAAATCGCATGTTACTTCTGTATTTTCGCGCCAAATATTTGAAAGTATTTATTTTTTTACAGACTTTCTACTGAAATTCCGCCGCTAAATTTTACTGATCCTTTATTACATACATGAGTAGTTTCGCTAGTATTTTTTTTCAACATATTCTGAGTATGCCCTGTAAGGAGACTTTCCTTGTTAGAAACAGACACATTGAATGAAAAGTGTCTCCTGTGTTACCATATTTTAAATAATCTCCCCATTTTGTCTTATGAAAGTAAAAAATTATTTTTACGGTTTTAACATTTTGATATGAATGTTCTTTCTCACTACCTCATAATTTTTTGTTTATGTTATATATTTTTTCACAAAATGGGAATATTATGTCCCCTGTGTTACTTTTTTAGTATTCTCGCAATATAAAACTTTATATAATTACGTAACAAGTATAGTAATATAATAAAATCTCAGTCATACTTACTTATACATATTAGTCATTGCATATTTAACCCTTTGATTCTTAAGAAAGTTTTTTCTTTTTGTTAAGATTACAAGATAAACATGTCAGTAACATAGGGGACATACAGTAACACAGGGGACACCAAAGTAAAGTGCACACATGTTCAGCACTAAGAACGCAAAAATCTTAGAAATGTGTTTTTATATGTTAATTAGATTTTTATTTCTCATATGCAGCAACAGGTAGATCAAAATACTAGAATATTCTGTTGTTTTGATTTTTTAAACTTGGGTTTTCAATCCTATAACTGTATAGCAAAATTCAGAAATAGGAGTACTCAAAAAAAAGCACCCTGCACATGAACCACCACATGTTTTCACTAAATCGCTGAATACAACACGTAGATTAAATATTTTGATAAATATCTATGAATCAGGGTTGGTTTTTTACCGGTAAAAACCATAGAAAAAGTGGTAAAAACCTAAAGATACAATAAACTCTACTAGTTATTAAACTTTATTTTAATACTATTGATAAAAACTATTTTCATGTAATTGATGTGTTTATGTATTATATATATATATATATAAAGAGATGGTAAGTAAAGAATTAGTTCTCTAAAGCTGCTGATACAGCACTTTAATCATAGAGATTTTACCATATTTTCAATTCCCCATCTATAAATAGGAAAACAGATGTTTACTAGCTGTTTCACAAAGCAGGTTTTCATCCCACTTGTACTCTTACCATTTCCAAGGAGCTTCTTTAAAACAAAAGATGCTTAAGCCAAAATTTGGTGGAAAGCATTAAATAAAGAAATAAATCCTGAATTCATATATTTAATGATGAATCTTCACACCATACCTTGTACTTCTTCACCCATACAGCCAATTTTTTCAAGATTTTCACATATCCACAATAAATTAAGAAATAGACTTGTGTACAGTAGACTGTAAAGGTCAAAATTAGCACTAGCCACCGGCCACAGAGCCAATAAATGAAAAAAAGTGGCTAGTGAAAAATTGTCTATCAGCGGCCACCTTCCGGCCACTTTTTTACAAGGAGATAAGAAATTTTCTTGCATTTCATCAAGGTTTCTACTTTTTTTGGTTCTAGTATATATATATTAACATATTTATTTGGGCTACTCAGTTTTAGATTAATACGAAAATAAAAAAATGTTTCTTTTGAAATTCTTTGAACTCTGAAGACATTGGGGGAAAAAATGAATTGTATTTCTTATAAAATATAATTAGACTATCAGGGATAGTTAATGCCGCGTAGAATATAACAATGGAAATAAAATTTTGCATTTTTGTATTTTGTAGGGAAAATAAATTTGTAATTTAATAAAAGTATTTGAAAAAAAAAATCTGTTAATGCAATTAATAGTTACAATTTACTTAAGTGATAAAGGATCATTTTTAATGATCAAAATTTATTATAGGTTTCATTATGCATGTTTTAAAAAAAATGAGGATTTAATCTGAGTTAAACTTTTTAAAATTTAAGTTACATAATTATTATTTTGCGTCAGCTATTGGCAATTAATCTGTGAAGGACTCTTATTTAATTTATTATTATTATTATTATTCTGATTTATAAGAAATTGAAGGTTATTAATTTTTTTAAAGCAATGAACGAAGACTAAAGTTAATAGACAATATATTTTAAAATAGCATTATTAATTCTAATTTGCATGTTTTTTCTGAAGTAGTTCTTTAAATTTTGGGAGTGAAGTTCTTTCTTGCAAATTAAGTTTCAATTATAAATGGGCTGTTTTTATAACTACTTTATTCCCACCTGATCCTATTAGTTAGATAAGATAAAATTTATTACTTCATAATTCTTTTTGTAATGCAATGCTATATCAATCTTTTGAAAATGCAAACACGCCATTCTGACGGGCTACCTTCTAGTTGTAGAATAATGGCGATTTAAAAATGTATGCATTTTCTGACAAAAAATTTGTGCCAAGCCTAATTTTAGTGACCTTTGGATGGACCAGGTCATTCCGAGACAATGATTTTCATACGGGGTGGGTGAAAACTAGGAATGAAAATTTTGGGCCATGAAGATTGGGAATGAAACCAGTACACGGGTGTGTGCAGAAAAAATAGGCCCGGCCCAAGCCTTCAGGAAAAAAGTAAGGCCCGAGCCCGGCCTGTAAAGAATAGTGACTAGGTTCTAGAAAAAAGTAAGGCCCAGACCCGGCTCAAGTGCCGTGAATGAAAATAGGCCCAAGCTCGGCCCGGCCCATGCAGATCTCTAATGTGTACAATATCTTTAGAATTTTGAATTTTTGCAGGAGGAAAACACTGATGAAAGTTTTCCGGGTTATTTATATTCCTTAAAAACCAATATTTTTATATAGTATTCTTTTACTTATCTAATCGGAAACTAAATTAGGTGAATATTGTTATATGGAATTATGGTATTAAATGCCCAGAAAACTTTAACCCCTGGGTAAATGAAAAGTTGGGAAATGAATTTTCATATTTAAGTGACTAAAACGTCAAACTAATAAGTTTTTCCATAGGTGGTAAAAACATGTTTTTCCAAAGACGGTAAAAACCATGGTAAATACTGGTTAAAACCATCAGACGGTAAATACCGTCCAACCCTGCTATGAATATAGATGTAACAAGTAAAGTAAATGAAATAATTTACTGTTTGCGTTCAATAGTTTATGTTATGAGCAAATGTGATATTGCTATCTGGTATCAATAAATATTTTAAAATAAAGTTTCTAGTGACAGAAAAGTATGCATTATAGAAGGCTTAATTTTATTGGTATTTTAATAAAGGGACAAAAAATACCTCAGTAAATCTTAAGTACGGTAACTTTGATTTGAAGAAAAAAATTGAGTTTTTAACAGAAGTTTATTTTAAAATTTCTGGATTTTTTTTACCTTTTAAATAGTATGGTATACAATATAATATATGTGTATATATATATTTTTTTCTTTTTTTTTCTCCCTTGTAAGAATATGATTTTGGTTGCATTAAAACAAGTGTAAATGTGATACACTTCCTGATACATGATCTTTTGAATCAAGAGTTGCACAATGTCATTTCTATAAGGCAATTAACACAATCAGTTTGCATAATTTCCAAATTTTTTAGGACGGATATTTTTACTTTTATATTACTGCATAATTTGCACTAACATATACTTCAAATATCAACTAAGAGAGTAGCTGCAACATAAAATTGGCTGTTTGCAGTAGAAGAAGCATAAGGATATTTTCCACCTTCCTAAAAATCTAACTTCAATTAATAATAATAATCTGCATATTTCTCAAGTTAAAATAACATACAAAACTTCATATGCAAGTTTTAGCCACATAATTATCTAAAAAAAATAAATTAAACCCATTTTGTTACTTCATTGTCTCTTGTGTTACCATCATCATGGTAACACAGGGGACTAGTAACACGGGGGACAAATTGTAATAAAAAATTACCCATATATTTGTATTTTTATAGAAACAATGGAAAGTTTTATGGAATATTTTCTTTTAACTGAGATATACACTTTAAACTCTAATTCATTAAAATATATACATATTATTAATGTAAATTGATGGTAACATAGGGCACACATAAGAAACACACCTACCTTCAAAAATCACTTTAGCTCAGGTAATATTTTTCAAAATTTAACATATGAAATAATGGCCACCTAAGGTAAATGATAGCTCTAAACGTGCATGATTGACTGTTGTTAACAACATTTTGGTTCCAAATTTTTGTTATAATATTAAGAACAAAGTGGAAATAACACAGGGGACAAATATTAGGGGGCATGAGAATTTTCCTTATAAAATGAAAAAATACCTAAAAATATATATTTAAAGTATGTAGGTATAATATTAAGACTACAGAGCCCTAAAGAATATCATCAGACATAACTTTTAAAATATATATGGTGAAAAAAATATGGTCTAAAAATCAAAAATTGTTGTTGGGACATGGCTTTTTATAGGACATAATTTAAAAAAAAGCTATTTAAAAGGTAATAAATGCAATCTATCCAAAATTTCAGAATTGCATTAAAGAAAAATATTTCTGAACTATCTTTTCAAATATTTATATTTAATTTTGGAACAAAATTATGGGAAATATAACCTTACAAAGTGTCGGGACGCAAAAAGGTGCTTTATTTTTGGAATGACCCACATATATAAGCTGCGGTGGCGTTAATACGTACTAGCGTCTCGGTGTAGCTCCGCTCACTATGGTGATTTTTCTCCTACCTCTTGGCTGAGGAATTGGCGCTAGTTATTTTTGAGGTTGCAGTATTTCAGACGAAGCACAATCGCTCGCTCGCGCTGTCGTTAAAAAGTCTGTTTAGGTTAGATGTTTTTTTTGAGCGAAGATGGCGATGGCGGATAATACAGCGATAATTTCATACTCACAAATTTTCACTAATAGGTACAATTCTACACGTTCTACTATTTCTATACTACAATTCTACTCTCATTATTTATAAATCAGTTGATTGTGTTAAAAATAGTTAAAATGCTATAATTTAATCTTCCGTAATTGGGTAATCTTTTTAAAACAGGGCAAATTAGCATGTTTTTAGATAAACAGCAAAAACAATTGTATGCGGCATGATCTTTGTAGGTTGGAAGATAGGATTTTAATTTCTTGGGCATTATTAAACACTAGAAAAATTCTTTCCTAAAATTTTCTCAAAATATTATGTGAACCGTGGTACCTACAAATAAAAATTCAATAAAATCGCATATTTCTCCTATTAAGGTACAATAAACACTTCTCAAAAATGATACCATTTTCAGGCATGAAAGTGTTCCTCCTAAAGGTGGAATTCCACCTTTTTAAAAATAATTTTGGTCATTTTCTGGATTGAGGCAAAAATGCAAAGAAAATATTGGAAGCATATAAGGTGGCAGAGAATCTTGAAAATTTAATAATCAGACATTTTGTCTAACTAAAATCCTTGGAGTTTTTTTTTTTCTGAATTGCTGTGCAAAAGATCTATCAAATCAAAGGGAAGTTTATATTATAATCATATGAAAGTCGTGTAAATAAATTTGATTAAAGTATCTCTCCAGAGTGAAAGTTTTTTAGACTTTAAAAGAAAAAGGAAGTTTCATAATGTTCTTTTTGGAATAGAATATTTTCTATTTATGCAACAATTTTGATTTAAAAGTTTAAATTTTTTTTTTAATGCTTTCTAAGCTATGAAAAGAAAATAACGTACAGTTATATTTCATTTTATCCCATAAATAACTGTTAAAATGTGTCTAAATTTTAAGTTTGGCGCCATCATATGGACCGAAAAGATTTTCCTCCTTTTATGCCTGAATTTTGCAGGCAGGTACATTTTGAATAGTAATCCTGTTTAAGTGTTACTTTATTGAAAACTTTAAGAGAAGATAATCTACCCCCCACCCCCCTCCTTGATTAAAAAAAAAAAGTTTTGGTGGTATGACTTCGAATAATCAAAGGCATTTTAAATTTTGTATGCAGGTAAATCCTTAATAGTATATATGCTAAGAAAATTTGAAGGGTCATATAAACAAAAGTGTTACTTTTTTTATCAGGGGAGGGGAGGGGAGGGAGAAAACATTCTTTGGACTCCACTCATTAAAATTTCAATAGGAGTATTTTCGCATCACTATTAAGGTTATTTGTTCATTCAAAATTTCTAGTGTCTATGACTGTTTTAATTCTGAAATAAAGGTATATATATTTTTTTAGAATTTTTCAAATTTAAGTATGATTCTATTCAGAATGTGCCTGCCTACAAAATACAAGTATTTATGACAATTAGAAGACACATTATCAAAAATGTTATTTTTCCGTGAGGATGGGGGGGGGGGGGGGAGGCAAAACTTTTAGGAATCCACAAGTTGAAGTTTTCGAAATCGGAATATATAATAAGCATCATCACTATTCAGGTTCTATCTGTGTTCAAAATTTCTAGTAAATTGTTTTCGATATAACATTGTATCCAAATACAGTATTACGTGCAATATTGTGTATGCTAAATTGGCACTAATCAATGGATATATGGATACAACCCCTTATGTTTTTGCTTCATTTTGGAAACAACGGATTTTTAACTTATTCTATAAACGATTATTATCAGACTTTTCAAACTATGTTTTTGAGACTTTTACAAAAGTTGCTCTATACATTTAGCTAACACATTATATTTTGATTGTGTTTGCGCATGCGCAGTGAGACATTTTTTAGTAAACCTGCTCATTTTTCATCCAATTTTTTTTATTTTTTCATTCTGATTTGGGGTATTGTGTACAATGTTGTTCGTCATATTTTCTGAAAAGAGCTTTTTTTTTATATTAAGAACACTGCAAATTATAAACAAAAAACTTGGCGAAATTTGGGACTGTTTTTAAAAAAACCTTAATTTCTCTACAAGTATACATGCTATCCTCATAAAAATGAACACAGTATATTACAATAAGCCACTTATTAATAATCTCGAGTTTAAACGCTTTTGCTCCATTAGTTTTTACAGGGTTACCCAAAAGATATTCATTCTTTTTCAATTTTTTGGCGGTCCCCTATGGGGTTTCGGAAAAAAATCTTCGCGGAAATATATGACCTACACAATACTGTTTACGCACCTGCAATTTCAGGTTAATTCCTCATGTATTTTTATAGATATTTAACAAAACGTGAAAAATCGCAAGTGACCAGTCACCTTTGGCCATATAGTGTATATATATTATATATAGGGTAGATGTGCCAGTAATGGACACCCTTCCAGTAATGGACACCCCTTGATGTTTTTGGCTCATAAAAAAATAACTAATAAATATTTAGCTTTAATTATTTTTTTTATAATTCCCCCTTGTATGTTTTATAAAACTATGTTATTGTTGACACTTTTAATCAAACCAATCAGGAAGCAGAAAATAATGTTTCAAAGTTTTGCTGTTTTTCTGTGAAAATCTTAATGAAGAGGTTAAGAGCTGGCTTCGTTTAATTAATTTATATATTATTTATTTTCTTGCAAAATTTGAATGTTTTTGTTTGAGTAGCAATAGAAAACTTTGAATTTTATATACTAATGGCTATTTATAAAATTTCATTTCTTTTTAAGGTTTTAAGAGGGGGTGTCCATTACTGGGATGGTTAATTAGTCATTTTCCAGTAATGGACACCCCATGTAGACATTGCTAAAAATGCAATTTTAGTAATGTTTATAGTGCATAAAATAATTTGGCTTAACTGCAAACCTAAATAATCAAATTTAATTTTTAAATTATACTTACCAAAATGTAATAACACCAAAACTTTTATAAATAGCTGCTTTTAAGTTGTTTTATGTGATTAATAAAATTTCGATATTTTATTTTATTTATTTATTTTTTATGTAGTACATATATATACCTCACATATTTTATAATCTGGCAATCAAACCAGCCAGGAAGCAGAAAATACTGTTTAAGAGCACAGTCAAAGAGGGGTTCATAGGGCTTAATCCCTCTCCGTTTAAATAAAAACAATTAAGTTACAGAAGCTATTAAAAATCCATTTTCTGTCTTAAATGTTTCCTTATAAAAAAAAAATAAATAAATAAATGTAATACTATTAATGAAAGTTATAGGCTATAGGTAATATTCATGAAACTAGTAAATCTGCAGATCAGTGGCCTCAAACATCAGTTCTACAGTTTTATTTTGAAATTATTTTATTTAGTATTTAAAATATTCAACTCACATTATCATTTCTTTCACATTTGTACTATTGATTATTATAAATGATAGGATCAAGTAATCTCTGGAAGATTGTTAAAAATAGTGACACAAAACTAAACATTAATATTCCAAAACTTTTTTTTTTTACCTTTTAAATCCACCACTGTTTCAATAATTTGATAGCTGTAATTATCTGATATTTAGTATTTTAAACTATCCATCTGAAATAATTAAAACCTCGATCTTTTGATAATTACAATAATTGATGCAAACAGTAAATGATTATCACAAATATTTTATTAGTTACTGGTATCCTAATTGTTAAATTTATTTAAAAATAACTATTTTGTTTCATTAGTAGGTATTCATTAAATTCTGGTTCTAAATACAGTCATAAAAACAATTATATTTATTACTTTTTATGGGGTGTCCATTACTGGAACAGAGGGTGTCCACTACTGGGCCAGAGGGTGTCCATTACTGGGCTTTTGGGTGTTTTGATATATTTCTGTTATTTAAAATTAAATTTCTATTCATATGGGGAAATGAGGCTATAAGATTGGTTAAATATTGTTGATAGATTAATATAATATTGAAAAAACTGGAATATAATAATTATAACTATTAATAAAAAATAATTTGTAAAGAAATTCCTTAAGGGTGTCCATTACTGGCACATCTACCCTATATATATATACTAGATTACTATACAAATTACTTCTGTTTGTATATAAAAATAGATAAATAGCTTCTTTATATTAAAATTTCATAAATAATGAAAATTGCTTGTGTACAGGAAGCAATACGTTGCCACATTTCTCTCTCTCAAGGCCACTTTCTCTATTTTGCAAAGTCACCTATATTGGATAAATACCGCAAATGTTTTATTATAATGCCATTGTAATTGGAATTAGTTTTCTGTTTTGTTTTTTTTTTTTGGGGGGGGGGGGGCAAAATTAATGCTTTTAGATTTTTATTATAAAGAAAGCAGGAGACTTATCAGTACACCTAACTTGAATGCCTGTTTAAGAAGGGAGGTACAAATTAAAACGCAAAGATATAAACAGATTTTGTATAGATTTTAACATGAAACTAACACAATCTGATAACATAAAAACTGATACAACAGAATACTTATAGGGTATTTTCAATCCAAAGAACAACAAATGAGAAAACTTTGAATCTAGCTTATATACTTTTTAGTGTAATTATCCACTTTTGCTTTAAATTGTTGAAACTTGTGCTTTTCATGAGCAGGTACTCTTTCAGCAAATGCTGCCCAATCAATGCTAGATTTTACAAATCTTCTTGCAGCCATGCTTCAGAGGTCAAAAAATTAACACACAGGTCAATTTAACATTGAGATCTCAATGTTTACTCTGCTAAGACGTGTTGCCATTCAGAAATTAAAAACTTTATGAAGAACCATGCACCCATGATCGAGCGCCTGAGGCGCTGCAGCCTTTGGTACAGGAAAATTGTCCCTTTAACTAATGCAAAAGTGACATTGAAATAATTCTTTATTGTAAATGCATTTGAAAATCTTAGTATTCAAATTCGGATAACTTTTACTTTGTCATACAAGACAGAACACAAATGTCACAGAAAATCTGAAACTGGGCAAAAGAATAATCATTCTGAACAAATTTAAAATACATGTAATGCAAGGCGCTTGCACGGGTCGATCCTGAAGCGAGAACTTACATCTTTTCTCCACCAGACGGCGTGTTCGATCGCTTGAATCGCCAATAATGTGGATATTGAGAATTTTTTTTTTTTTTTTTTTTTTTTTTTTTACGACCGGCAACAATTTTCAAATTGTCAAGCAAGCGATAACGAGCGAAATCTGGAAATCTTTACATGAGTAGGACCAGTTCACAGACTTCTAATATAAGTAGACTCCCAATCCCATTGTTCTCCGGGGAAGGTTTTGACTCCAACATGTTTTGCTTTCATCGCCAAAAGGGTGCCGTATTTTGGCGGTAATCCCTTTATTGGCAACTTTCGGATTTCATCCTCGCAATAAAATAAATGTAAACATAGAAGCGAGACTACAAGCTGACGCGAAAATTGTCATTTTAAAAGCTTAAATAAAAAGTTCTTAAAAGAACTGTTAAAGGGTAAATTAAAAAGAAAAGCAAAAGTACGGTCAACTCAAGACAAACGCAGACAGACGATGTTTCGGCGGGAAACTGGAGAGAGATTCCGAGGAGATTTCGGCGGGAGAAAAACCGGTTTGGCGCGCTAAATCTGCCTTCCATCAAGTGATGGAGGGCAGCGATGTAGGAGACAAGAAAAGGTTGCCGATTGGGAGCCTACTTATATTAGAAGTCTGTAGACCAGTTATGTTGATGCCGCTTTTCAGGAGAATTCTCTCCGGAAAGCACACTCCACCCCTATCCCTTCTCTATGGTTCGGACTACACAGATTTATTCGTTCGAGTCGCCCTCTTCAGAAACGCAAATTAAGTCACTTAGCCTCAGTGCGAATGAGGTTAAACGGAAGGAAACAAGGAAAACATGGAATTAGAAATCTACTGGAAGTAGCATAAGAAACTAGTTTTGTTCTCATTTCGAAAGGGAACACGCCTATGGACCTTATGCACGCGACCTGAGGTTGAGGCTAAAATTCGTCTGCTGGCGGTATTTACCATAGATTAACATCCAAGATCGGACATTCCCATAGAGCGTAATGGTAACGCGATTGCGATCGTAGCGCCCTTAGTGACAATGGGGAAGAAACTCCCCTTCCTTGTAGAATGCTTATTATTGAGTATCTACCTTATTGTGATCTTTCTTTTTTTAGTTTTCGATAGAATCTTACACCGATACATGAACATAGAATAGACATTCTATTTTATATATCTAATATCTATTCTATGTTCATGCACGGATATATATATATATATATATATATATATATTTTTTTTTTTTTTTTTTTTTTTTTTTTTTTTTTACATGATTAGTGAACGGTTTTAAGTGCAACGAATACTGGGTAAAAATTTCGTCTTGAATGCTATATATCAAAAGCAATGGTGTATTATAAAAATATACGAAATGTTGAACTCTACAAGTCCCAGAAAATTTCATAATTATTCCCCTTTGGCAGGAAAATTTTTATAGCCCGTGTTTTATAAATTTATGAAGTTTAACGTATTAAACAATCGTTACAATAATCTTTTAAAATTTATGCATTTTTACTTCCTTACAGATAAAATAAAAATATTGTTTTTAATGTAAATAACGTACAATCAATTCAATAATGTTTATAATATTAACATATAAGAAATAATAATAATAATAATGCAGATAGGGAAAAATTCTTTTCGACAAATTTTTAGAATTGTATAAATCTAAAAGTTAAAAATAAATAGAGGTACTGACATTACACTCAATAAAATTTTATTCGATATGAATAAATTGACACAATACCTGAATTTGATTTTTTACAATTTAATCTTATAAACTTACATATTTGCATTCTTAACAGAATTTTCTAGCGGCTTTCTTTTACATTATTAGTCTAATTATCATTTTGTAAGTTAAAAATGAACAATACAAGTACGGTGAAAAAAAAAAAAGCAGTTAAATAAATAAAGCAAGCATGAATAGAATATCGTCTGACCTGACACCAGCTTCGTTTTAGGAACGAATAGATATTCAAACCATAGAGGATAAACATAGTTCTTCAACATTTGGGGGGGGGGGGGGTAAGGGGCATTTGATATCATTAAACAAAATCGCAGAAAGGAAAACAGTATCAGTGGTCACTAAATATCAGCACGAATCTGATTTTTCTTCATTAGATTTGGGCTGTCTTTGGAAATAGCTTATATGCCTTTAAAAAATTCTTCATTTGGAAAGGGGAGGAATTGAGCCCCTCCCCCTTTTTATGTCCTAAAATAAATATTTTCTTACGTCCCTCCCCCCCCCCCCCGGTGAAGAATTGTCGGATCAAAGCTTATTTCGTACAAGGCGATGCACGGTGGATTGATTTACCGATTCTAGCTGGGTCATTCCATGTCAGTTCAGGCAGGCATGTAACCCACCATCACAGATTTTGATGAAACTGCGTGTGTTTGTTTCTTTTATTAAGATATGATTCCCAGTATTTTTTTTTACTCCTT
Source organism: Maratus speciosus (assembly GCA_963932465.1). Lineage (NCBI taxonomy): Eukaryota > Metazoa > Arthropoda > Arachnida > Araneae > Salticidae > Maratus > Maratus speciosus. Next base: position 565,110,020 of record OZ010793.1, on the reverse strand, counting down.
GGTCAAATAGTTTCTGAGAAAAAAATTGTCAAAATTTTGAAAACTGCCATCAGTTGGCATTCTTGACTGCTCGATTTTCAAATGTAGCATGACATAAATATGATCATATTTCAATATCTATTCCACAAATCATCTTCAAATAATTTATGCATAATATATAGGGTACGTAATTTATGAAAAAAAAAATACTGTTACGCTTATATAACATTTTAAGTGTGTCTAAAAAAAAGTTTAATCTTTGAAGTCGTGATTTTTTTATGAAAAATAATGCATTACCTAAAATAGCATTATTAACAAAAGGCGGTATTTTTATTAAATTTATTTTTTGTGGGGGATATACTTAAAGGTGTCCTTTACCTGATTCTGAAATAAAAGTAGTGGGATTTTGGGTGTTTTAGTAGTATTTCATATTAAAAAATATTTTGAGGCGTATTTCAAATCAAATCAAGCAGAGTCATTCCATGTCAGTTCGCCTAAGATATTTAATTCACTTTCACAAATTTCAATGAAATTGGGTATGTTTATAGCTCATTTTAAGACAGGATCAAGGAAATTAAAGGTGATTACAAGTAAAATATTTTTTAAGATAAAAAAAATATCTAAATTTTGAAATTTTTTTTAAAAATGTTTTTAATGGCAGATCTATATTCAAAGACTGCATAAAAAAAGGTTATTTCAATATAAAATCACTAAATAAGTTTCAAATAATGTATATGTGACAAACAATGTAGGCAGATTATTATTTATTGTTGTTTGTCATGTTTAAATGCTAAGAGTGTGTTTAATCTTGTGAATTCTTAAAATCAAGAATTTTGTGAAAAATAATGTGTTAATCAAAAATTTATTATTAACCGAAGGCAGGCTGTTATTACTTTTTTTAATTGTACGTAAAAATATCTTTTCAATAGTTATAAAATAAAAATAGTGAAAATATGAGCAATTTTAACACAATTTTCATAAAATGTGAATGTTTAATGATAAATATTGAAGCTTTTCATGCTAAGATGTACTAAAATGACTACGATATCGTGTATTTCTACTCTTGCTTAAATATAATACATACAATAATAAAATAACAAATATTATTTACAGCAATAAAAATTAAATTAAATAGTACCAGTTCCTTTACCAACACTACATTGCTCAACAGCCGACTTAAAATCAACAGCCCGCACTCTTATTGAAAAATACTTTCAACTGTTCAAATAATAAATAAACTGCATTTAAAAATTTTAATATCAAGTTATTATCTTAAGACGATAATAATAACTAAACAACATGATGAATTTATAAATCAGCTTTTAATTGATAAGTCATGAAATGGTCCCTTTAAATATTGTTGTTCATCGAGTCAATCAAAACAAATTATATAAAAAAAAAATAGTTAGCCTAATATGCTGACTGCAATGACACTTCTCACAAAACTAATTAATTCATTACCATCTGAAATCAAACCCGAAAGATCAAAAAGAAAAAAAAAATCATCTGTAGTGTGAATGTGACATACTCAGTGGTTGTTGAGGTATGTCTTTGTGACATTTTCACCTGTACTTGAATGAAATATAAACATGTAAGCTTTTTTCATTCATCCAAATTAAGTAAAACAATTATAAAATTTTGTTGTCATTACACCAGATGTTAAATTTTTCGTTACATACTATTAGATAAGTTCTTTACTTTTAGACATTATTGACATAATATCATAAAATTTGCTATATGTATTTTCTGTAAGTGTATAAACAATATATATATGCTTTATTAAATATAAATGAATAATTTTTAAATAATTTGTTTGAGAACAGGGATATATATACACACATATATATGTTGAAAATCCAACTTTCAGCAATATTGTGATGAAATAAATCAAATTACCGTAATTTCCGGTGTATAGCCCGCGGATCATACAATCGTGTTTCGACCCAGAAATTTTTAAAAATAAAGTGTAACTTTTTAGATCACAGTAAATATTGGTCTTCAAATACTGAATAAAATTTCTGGGTCCAAACTGAATTGTTTGATCTGCGGGCTATACACCCTAAATTACGGTACATATCATTAGAAACTGAATAAAGTTACAAAAGTGCAACTCATTAAGTTTTAAATATTTTTTTAGATATAGTTATTTGAAAGATATAAATATAATGGATTATGCATTTTTTGCATATATTTAAAGCACAATACGTCAAAATTTTCTTCATCAGAGTGAAATTTGTTTTTTTTTTCAATATTAGCAGTTCAATGCTAAATTTTCAATATTAACAGCCAAATATGAGTTTAAAGATTAGGACTGTCATTTTGAAAATTTCTATTGGGCGGTGAGGAGCTAGTGATATTTCTCTTTTTTGGAAAGGGCTAATTTGCTCTTCGCCCTAGAAGTTTTACTAAAAAACAATATTGTTTATTTTTTTCCTTAAGAAACGAACATAAAAGATAATTTGAAAAATAAAATAAATGTATAAATAAAAATATTTCCAGGGATGATACATTGGATAGGTTTTACATTTGAAAATATTGATAATTTTAAATATGATTTAAATACTACTAAAACCAACCAAAATCCCACTATTGTTATTTCAGATCCAGTTATAATGTAGTATTATGTACAATTTAAAATTAAAAAATTAGTCATAGAAACTCCGCCTCTGATTGATAAAGATTTTTTAATAATTTCATTATTTTTTGTAAAATATTTTTGATTTCAAAGATTATACAATTTTTTAGACACATTTAAATATTTTTTAACATTACAGCAATATTTTTTTCATAATCTACATACTTTATTTACCTTGCTTAAATTATTCGAAGAAGATTTCTTTATTAGTTATTGAAATATGATTTTATATATAAAATGAGGCCTTTGAAAATTGAACAATCATTAATGGCAACTCGTGGCATTTTTCCAAAATTTTGATAATTTTTTCTCATATGTTCACTATTTTTATTTTATAACCATTTAAAAGATATTTTTACGTACAATTAAAAAAAAAGCAATAACACCCTGCCTTCGGTTAATAATAAATTTTTGATTAACACATTATTTTTGACAAAATTCTTGATTTTAAAAATTCATAAGATAAAAGACACTCTTAGTGTTTAAACATGATAAAAAACAAGAAATAATAATCAGCCTACATTATTTGTCACATATACATTATTTGAAACCTATTTAGTGATTTTATATTGAAATGACTTTTTTTTTTTTTATGTAGTCTTTGAATATCAAACTGTCATTAAACAATTTAAAACAATTTTTCAAAATTTTGATATTTTTTATCTTAAAAAATATTTTACTTAGGATCAAGAACATTAAAGGTGATTACGTCTTAAAATAAGCTATAAACAAACCCAATTTCATTGAAATTTGTGACAGTGATTAAATGGCTTAGGGGAACTGACATGGAATGACTCTGCTTGATTTGATATGAAATGCACCTCAAAATATTTTTAAATAGGAAATACTACCAAAAACACCCAAAATCCCACTATTTTTATTTCAGAATCAGGTAAAGGACACCTTTAAGTATATCTCCCATAAAAAATAAATTTAATAAAAATACCGCCTTTTGTTGATAATGCTTTTTTTGTTAATGCATTATTTTTCATAAAAAATTCACGACTTCAAAGTTTAAATATTTTTTTAGACACACTTAAAATGTTATAAGCGTAACAATATATTTTTTTCATAAGCTGCGTACCCTAAATATTGTGCATAAATTATTTGAAGATGATTTGTAGAGCAGATATTGAAATATGATTATATATATGACATGCTACATTTGAAAACCGAGCTATCAAGAATGCCAACTGACGGCAGTTTTTCAAAATTTTGACAATTTTTTTCTCAGAAACTATTTCACCAAGGAGCAAAAAAAATTACTGGTGATCATATCTTAACAGTAAGAACAAACACACGCAGTTTCATTAAAATCTGTGATGGTGGGTTACATATTGATATTTTACTGCCTGATTTGACGTGGAATGCCCCAGCTGGCCAAAATTATTTTTGGCGTCAATATAGTCGCATCGCTATGAAATTGAAAGATGTTATTGATATTCACTATTGAATGTTAGGTATTGCAAAATGTAGCGTGTAGCAGTCATAATTTCGTTACAGGGACATTCAAAAGAATTTCATTACATTGCGGCCTATGGAGAAAAATCGTTTGCGGTGGTTTTTAATGATGTTTCATAATTTCAAGCACTTTGAAATTTATATACATATGTATGATACTACAAGATAATTTCTATAGAATATAGTATGAATAGCATTTATCGATCATTTACAGGGACACTAAAAAGAATTATGTTACATTACGGTCTATGGAGGAAAAAAAATTGTGGTGTATTTTGTTCATGTTACACTATTTCAAAAGTATTTAAATTGGTATATATCTCCGTGGGGTCTATAAGATGCTTACTATTGAATGTGATGTGCAGAACATTTATCTTTTATATACAGGGGCACACAAAATAAATCATTTATATTTCTCTCTCTATAAACAATAATTGATGGAAATGCGTTTTCAGTTGTGGAACACTTTGAAGTTTTATTTTAGTAATCCGAACGCGTTGAAGAATGTTTCATAATCTGATTGACGCATGATTTTACGTTCTTCTTGATAATTTTAATTATACTTTCTTAACGGTATGGAAGCTAAATTGATGAAACTATTCTTGTATTATTATAACGAATCCTAAAATTTCTTTTTCTAAAATTTAAGATACGGGACAAACATTCGAAAGCTTTAATGAAAATTTCTGTGTTGTATAGTTATATTTATCTTTGAACAGAGGAACGCTATGTAAAGAATGGAAATCATAAGATATCATGAGAAAATGTCTAAAGTATGTTTTGTATTTTATCAAACCTGAATTTGGAGAATTTGTCTGGATCAATTTTGTAACCACTCGAAATTTTCAGCCAAGTAATATATTTTACATCATTTGGTCCTGATATATCAACATACAACTGGCAACTTTTGTCCAAATTTGGTCATAAATTTAAACATTTCACACTTGCAAAACTTCATGTGCTCTTCATTGTAATTTTCCTCTATAAACAAAACATTTTCAACCAAATTAACTTTTTCGTTAAATTTTAAATCTTGTTGGGTTGCCTTTGCATAATGGTGCAAAAGTGCATTTATGTGACTAACTTAAATTCTGATGTCTTTGATAAAAATAAAATGGTACTTGAACTAAAATTTAAAAAAAAAAATTATTTTGACTTAATAAGCTAAAGACAATTCTAAAAATTAGGGAGGCACTAAGGGCAAACAAATTAAATTGGAACGAAAAGATAATAATTTAAACTATTTAATCATATCAAAAATTGAGCTTATCGTGCTTTATCATATAACTTTTTCTATATGAAAACTGAAAAACTGTATTAAAAAATACAGTTTTTTGCGACATTAAATATGAAATAACAGCTGATATGTACAAACTTTATACACATAAATCCGATAAAATAAAGTCCATATTTTGTTTGGAAGCGTCCATAATCGAGCAGTATACTTTATTCCGCTCCAAGTAACAAATTAACGAACTATACTCAAATTGATTAATTCATTCCCAACTAAGAAGCTCCAACTTTGCACTAGTCTGTGGACCGCACAATTACATTTATATCAAAACCAATAGCAGGGTACAACTCCCTATCTATTGACCTATAACAGGCAAAAAATAAATTACGCTAGGATAAACTTTCAAAAATCGACTTTTGGTCAGCTAGAATCGGTGAATCACCCACCACGCGATGGGGTGAGATAAATGAATCATTTTTTATCATTAATAACTGGCTTTCGGACGTGACTCCGGTCACGTAGAATGTAAATTTTGTAGTTCAAAATGCGACTTTTTTTGCATAATTTCATTTAACTACTAGGCACCTTCTAGCAAAATCCGTTTAGTAGAACTTTTCAAATGGCATTCTCAAATATCAACGGCAACTTCTTACTGTAACAAAATTTATTTTCTAAATGTGCCTTCATTACAAAAAATATATTATGTTTTATTTTTTTTAATTTTATGTGGCCCTTTTGATTGGCTTTTGACAGTGGCGTAGCTAGATATTCAGCGCCCTGGAGCAAGGAAAGCTTGTGCGCCCTCTTGTCACACGAAAAATTACTGCTCCATTTTGTTTTCAAGTTTAAAATTTATATACTAACCTTAATTTTATTTAAAACTTTACTTTTATTTGAAAGTCAAAGTATTTTAACAACGTATTAAATACAAATAATTAAAAATAGATAATGAATAATGAAATGAATTATAATTCTTTAAGTACGGAGTACCTACCAATATTTCCTGCGAATTGGGCGGGATTTTAATTTTAAATGCGCCAATGAGCCAATGCAATCTGCCGCGCTTAATATCTATTTTTAGGTAGCTTTCTTTACAAAAAGCTACCTATTGCAGCCGTTTGGAGGAAAGCGATTTCAAAAAATTTTGGTATATTTTCATCGAAAAATAGAAATAATAAACACCATACCGATTAATATTTGAGTATTTTACAAAAATCCATGTGCACATGTCTTCCAGTATATCAAAAAGATTAAGGTGAATATATATATATATATATCTGACCTATGTCACACAGTAACTCTCGTATTTATGAACCGATTTGAATGTAATTCGATGTGTACATAGTACATACCAATGTCTCGACCGAGTTCGTTGGCCAGCTTCATCCGCCATTTTGTTTCAAAATGGCGGCCATTTAAAAAATTTAAAAAAATTTTAAATTTAAAATATGGTACCAAAAAATTGAAAATGGAAAAATATTTTTTTCTTATGTATTTGACCTTTATACAAAGACTCCGTAGCAGTTTTTGTTTTGTCTATATCTTAAACAATGGCTGAGTTATAGCATTTTGAATTTCTAGCGAAGCTGACATTTTGAAACGTCCTGAATTTTGTCACGCGATAAAAGGCGTATTTATGAACCGATTTGGATGTAACTTCGTTTATACATAGTACAGACCGATGTCTCGACCGAGTTTGTTGGCCAGCTTCATCCGCCATTTTGTTTAAAAATGGCGGCCATTTAAAATTTTAAGAAAAATTTAAATTTGAAATGTGGTACCAAAAAATTGAAAAATGAAAAAATATTTTTTTCTTATGTGTTTGACCTCGATAAAAAGATTCGGGAGCAGTTTTTGTTTCGTCTATATCTTAAAAAATGGTTGAGTTATATCATTTTGAATTTCTAGCGTGGCTGACATTTTGAAACGCCCTGATTTTTGTCACGCGATAACAGGCGTATTTATGAACCGATTTGAATGTAACTTGGTCTGTACATAGTACATACCAATGTTTCGACCGAGTTTGTTGGTCAGCTTCATTCGCCATCTTGTTTCAAAAGGGTTGCCATTTAAAAAAAAAAATGTAATTTAAAATTTAAAATGAGGTATTAAAAAATTGGAAAATGAAAAAGATTTTTTTTATGTGTTTGGCTTTGATACAAAGATTCTAGAGCAGTTTTTGTTTCTGAAAATGTGTTCTTTTGTTTATATCTTAAAAAGTGGTTGAATTATAGCACTTTGAATTTCTATCATGGCTAACACTTTGAAACGATCTTGTATTTGTCTCGCGATACCACACGTATTCGCCTATTTCGATGGAAGAAGGCATGTGGATAGTATACATCAATATCTCGACCAAGTTCGCTGGCCAGCTTCATCAGCCATCTTGTTTCAAAATGGCGGCCATTAAATTAAAAAAAAAATTATATATTTAAAGTGAGGTGCAAAAAATTAGAAATTGAAAAAGGTTTCTTTCTTAAGTATTTGACCTTGATATAAGGATTCAGGAGCATTTTTTGTTTGTCTTTATCTTAAAAATTGGCTCAGATACAGCAGTTTCAATTTCTAACGTGGGTGACATTTTGAAAAATCTGATTTTTTGCATGCGACAGCACTCGTATGTATCAACCGATTCCGATGTGAGTGAGCATGTGCACAGCAATTACTAAGGTCTCGACCGAGTTCACTGGTTAGCCTCATCCACCATGTTGTCTTAAAAATGGCAGGCACTTTAAGAAATTGCTGAATTTGGCAGCGAAATATAAGTTACTTTAAATAAAAGCAGCTTGGATAAAGCTGACTAATTTCGCGAAATTCTCATTCATTATATTGATAAAAATTTCTATTGAATATCCTATATTCGGTTTCCACTAAATTGAGCTTCGTGTGTTTGAATGATATAATTTGGCTTTTTTTAAATAAGGATTATGAAAGCTACCTCTTCCTCCCGGCACTGGCCGGAAGGACTTTTTTCTTTTCAAGGGTTTCGAAGCATTGTAGAATACTAATAAAAAACCCACTATTGTCAAGATTTTTTTTCGCATATGGATGAAACAGGTTTTCTGTTGTTAGTGTCAAAAAATACTAAAGTTCCATAAAATTCAAAGTATCATGACTCGGTTAGTTTGGTCATACAATTTTTTTTTATTTTTTTTTTACCTGTTAAAGTACGGAGAAGATTTTCCTAAATATAACGCGAATAAAGATGTAAACCTCGTAATTTAAAAAATAATAACTATTTTGACATAAATTATTTTTAAGAGGATGAAGAACAACTTTGAAGCTTTTCTACTATTTGCACTAAATTTCTACAGCTAATAATTTAGAAAATTAGACAAACACCGGGGTCCTCACTGGCTTTTCACTAATCTGAGCAATTTGGCAAATCGTTAAAGAAAAACTAGCCAAATTCAAATAATGGTAGTAATAGGTTCGTCGTGAAACACTAAGAATATCAAAACACAAATATTGAGTTACATAGGAAAGGTTTAATCGTGGAATAACATCACTGAGAGTGTCACCGAAAAAAAAAAAACGATCTCTTGCAATTTGGCGATTTCAGTCATTTTATCGCTCAATTAAACGTTTTGGTTTTGTGGCGATCAGGAGCGAGAACCCTAATTGACACCCTGATATATTACTTAAGATTGCAGTTGTTTCACTTTTCATCAAAATGAAAGGATAATGGGAAAAAATATGCTCACTAAGTTAATGTTGCAACCAATGCCCAATTGTACAATTATTCATGTTAATTAAATACAAAGAAACACAAAATTGCAGTTCCACACATACGCTACAGCCGGAAATATGGAAAATCGGTGTTTGACAATGCGGTGCGCAATAGACGAATGTTGGAATTTTGGTCTGTAGTGTCGTTTAAAAGGAATGTGGTGTCTGAGAGTGATCAGTATTCATTAGTTATAGCTCAAAGTCATCATTTAAGTGAAGTTCAAAAGTGGTAATTAATTGGTAGAATCGAGGGAGGTGGAACACAAATGGAGGTTACCCAAGATTTGAATATCCCTCAATTTGAATATTGCCCTATTAAGAGCTTGGAGCCGCTTTTTAAGTACTAGATCCATTGATAGACAGTCTGGTCAAGGGTGACCAAGAGCATCAACTGCATCCGAAAACCGTTTTCTGTCATTGTCGGCTCGAAGTAACCGCTAAGCGACTACAAGAAATTTGGTTTCAGACCTTGAGGCTGCCACAGGAACTCGACTTAGCCGGTCTACTGCTGCACAAAGGCTTAAGGAGCGTGGACAGTATGCGAGAAAACCAGGGCTGCTGAATCGGTGGGAAAAATGGACGATTGCGACTCCTTGAATTTTAACAGATCCGACTCGGACTCTTTTGCTCAATAGGCCTGACTCCGACTCCGCAACCCTGGATAAAACCAATAGTTTGTGCCCCACGCATTCCAGCTTCCAAAGGCATCGTCGTGATCAGCGGAGTCAAAAATACGGGGCCCGACGAGTATTGTTTACTAGCGAGTCCAGATATAGTCTGAACACTGATTCTAGACGCGTTTTAATCTGGAGAGAAGAAAGAACACGCATCTTGTCTTCCTTTGTCCGTGAAATATTCCGTTTCCGCGACCGCGGTTTAATGGTTTGGAAGGGGAATCATGACAAATGGCCGCACCAAGCTGCATATCTTTCATGGTGGCTCTGTAACCGCTAGAAGATATGTGGAGGAGGTATTTGAACCCCAAGTTAGACTGCTTAGGGGTGATGTTGGCCCAGAGATTTTTTTAATGGATGTCAATGCTCGGGCACAACGAGCATATGTGGTGTCAGAATACTTGCAAACAGAAGATATCGTTCGAATGGATTGGACACCTTACTCACTTAACTTGAACCACGTTGAGCATTTGTGGGATGACTTAGGACGCTGACTTTCAGCGCACCAAATCCCTCCACGGACCCTCTAGGAGCTCAAAAGTCCACTTTAAGAAGAGTGGAGTGCAATTCCACAAGACTTGATCAACTCTTTCGTAAAGGCTATGAAATCAAGATGTGAGATATGCATATCAATCCGAGGTGACCTTACACCATATTAAAGAAAACATTTTCACACAAAAGAAACTTTGTATTTTATGTTAACTAATGCTTTTGTATAAATTTCCATTAATAATTTTTCATTAAGTGTCAGTCGTTTTATTTCTGTCATTTAACTGTGTCTTTTAATTTTGATAATCAGTGTACTTTCCATACACATACAATGTAAAGTAGTCGGATGTGGCAATCCCAAAACTTTCTTCTATCTCATACAGGTTAATACTTCCTGAAAAATGCAGCATAGCAGCGCCACCAGTTAGGTGATTTACACTAACATGTAATCAGTATCAACTTATGTCAAATTCTAACTGAATTTGAAGTTTGATGAAAATCCATGCATTAGTTTTTGAGATAGAGCTATTGTGGAAATCGTGAAAAGTTTTGTATAGCATTGGCACCTGTTGGACAATTTACACGAAAAACTTATCAGGATCAATTTATGTCAGGGACTAACAGAACCTAAAATTTGATGAAATTCATGCATTAGTTCTTCAGATACAGCTATTGCGGAAATCGTGAAAAATGCAGCATAGTAGCACCTACTGTTGGGCGATTTGCCCCAAAAACTAATTTAAACTAACGCAGCACTAATTTATATCAGGCACTAACTGAATCTGAAGTTTGATGAAAATTTCTGCATTAATTCTTGAGGTAGAGCTATTACGACAATCATGAATAATGCAGCATAGCAGCGCCACCTATTGGGCGATTTACACCAAAAAGTTATCAGCATCAAATTATATCAAGGACTAATTGAATCTGAAGTTTTCTGAAAATCCGTGCTTTAGTTCTGAAGATATAATTATTGTGGAAATCACGAATAATGCAGCATAGTTGCGCCACCTGCTGGGCGATTCACACCAAAAAATAATCAGCACCAGTTTATATCGGGACTAACTGAATCTAAAGTTTTATTAAATTCCGTTCATTAGTTCTTGAGATAAAGCGCCCACAAAATTTGTGTTACATACAGACACACACACAGACTCACAGACATGCATTTTGTAACGGGATCTCTGACTCCTAAAGCATATAAATCCGTCGAAAACCCGATTTCAAACATTTTCATAAATCTAATACTTTATTCTTGTAAAGATAGAAGAAAGTAACAAGGTAATAGGAAAGCATTGTAATTACAATAAAAACTAGTCGGATGAGGCAATTCCAAAACTTCCTTCTATCTCATACATGTTAATACTACCTGAAAAATGCAGCACCCGATGGGTGATTTACACCAAAATCTACTCAGCAACAACTTATGTACACTTCTAACTGAACCTAAAGTTTGATGAAAATCCGTGCATTAGTTTTTGAGATAGCGCTGTTACGGAAATCGTAAAAAAAATCAGTTTATGAGATAGAGCTATTACGGAAATCGTAAAAAAATTCTGCATAGCAGCTTCACCTGTTTCGCGATTTACACCAAAACTAATTAGGACAAATTTATGTGAAAGATTAACTGAATCAGAAGTTTGATGAAAATTGATTCATTAGTTCTTGAGATACAGCTATTGTGGAAATCGTGATAAATGTAGCATAGCAGCGCCACCTGTTGGGCGATTTACATCACAAATTAAACAGTACTAATTTATATCAGGGACTAATTAAATCTGAAGTTTCATGAAAATCCGTGCATTATTTCTTTAGATAGAGCTATTGCGATAATCATAAATAATGTAGAATGCAGCAGCGCCACCTGTACGTCGATTTACACCAAAAAGTAACCAACACCAAAGTATATCAAGGACGGACTGAATCTGAAGTGTTATGAAAATCTGTGCATTAGCTCTTGAGATATAGCTATTCCGGAAGTAGTGAACAATGTAGAATAGCAGCGCCACTGTTGGGCGATTTACACCAAAAAGTAATCAGCGCCAATTTATATCAGGGACTAACTGAATCTAAAGTTTTATTAAATGCCATTCATTAGTTCTTGAGATAGAGCGCCCACAAAATTTGTGTCACATACGGACTCACAGAGCGGGGTACGAGGACAGAACCTGATTACGCCCAAGCAAACGCACATTACTATATTTTGCCTTATTTAATCCGAAAATTTTGTGATTAAATAAGGTTTAATGTGTAAAAATACATTTCGATGGTGGTGAAAGTGGTGTAAGTTTGCATAGGCGATAATCAGATTCTAAGGAACACTGAATTTGGTATTTAACTTTTTCTCTTTTTTTTGATCAAAGATGCTTATCAATTCTGCATTTGAGACGCCATATTTTCAAAATCTCAAAAAACGCACAAAATGTAATTTGCCGCTTCCCCCTCACCCCCTTCTAAGTTTTGTCGTCGTGGGCTGATGAGGAATGCGCCTAAATCCGGCTCTTATTATTGTTTTATAATCATCTGTATTGATGAATGTTTAATTTCCACACACACACACACACACACACACACACAAAAAAAAAAAAAAAAAAAAAAAAAAAAAAAAAAAACCTTCAAAATTTTCTTTTTTGTTTTGGTTTTTTGTTTGTAAAATGGTCAATATTTTTCTTGAACTTGTCAAACTTTTTTTTTTTTTTTTTTTTTTTTTTCAAATCGTAAAATAACTAAATAGCCTAGACATTGCTATTACATCGTAAATATAAGTTTCTTAACGGTGACTTCTTCGGCTATCATTATTTCCGTACAGTAATCATCGTGATAAATTTCTAAAACATTTTCAAAAGAAAAGCACAAGAAAGATTATTTTTTGGAAATAGTGGTATCCAATAAAGTGACCGATAAGAATCCTGTAAACAAGTTTTGATTACTTTAAGGCTTGAAGATCTCGACTGCCGTCCAATGAAAAGTATTACAAAAACTAAATGAAGATTAGAGATAAACTCAGTTTAACAATTTTATCTGGCTGCTTTTGAAGAGATTTTAATTTCATTTTTCTAAGAGCTGGTTTTATCAGAATCATGTTATTAAGATATTTTTTTCTTTAACCGCGAATTCTTAATTTGTATTTGCTGTAAGGTTTCGTCCAATCAAAAGCTTTTCAAAGTTGTAGATAATATTAAGAAGATTTATAATAACTTCAAGCGGATTTGATATCTTGTGAATTGACGAAATCATGATTTTTTCTTCTTCTTCAACCCCTCCCCCTCCCCTTTTTGTTTTCGTTTTAATTTTTTTTTGCGTTAAGAGTTGGTCCTATCAAAAACTTGTGAATACAAAAGTTGTAGATAATATTAAGAAGATTTATAATAAATTTAATTGGATTTGACAGCTTGAGAATTGACGAAGTTATGAATTTTTTTCCACAAAACACTATTTCTATCCTCCCTATTTCCACCCCCCTTGGGTCGATTTTGCCCATTTACAATCCCCGCCGAGATATTAGCCATCTTAATTTTTTTTGGTGAGTTTGAAGATGATCCGTGCATAATTGCGACTTTTATCATGCTTACAAAATTTAGTAAATGCATATATATATATATAAACTTTTTAGGTAGGGGGTGGTTTTGTGTTCCTGGGGTCCTATAATGAAACGTTATGAAGGAATTTTTCAAAAGTCACACCATGGTAACGACCGCGATTTCTTACGAAATCTACCTAAAAACAGGCATGCTAAAACGATACTATAGAAGTCACTTGAGGCTTCAATATGGTATGAATTAAAATTGAAACTTCACGAATAGAACAGTGTATAAAATAGGCTTCAAATCGAAATAGTTGAGAACACAAGGTAAAACATCAATGCAACAAGATTCATCTATAATATCTGATTAATAACGAAAAACATATGCAAATATTTTTACAAATCTTTATTCTGCTCTTTTCTAATTTTGCGCCCTTAGGATGCGTGCGCCTGGAGCAGTCTGCTCCAACTGCTCCACGGTAGCTACGCCCCTGGCTTTTGATGTCAAAAATGCAATAAAAAAATAAGTAATTTCTGATGTTAACAATGAACAAAATTGAATTAAAAGTATATATAAATATTATACAGACATACATACAATAAATCAAAGACATTTTATTATTATTACTATTATTATTATTTTATTATTATTATTATTATTAAAATTGAATTAATTGAACAAAAATACTATTACATTTTTTAACTTGATTAAATTTAAAAAATAGAAACTTTGGATTTTTTCATTCAAACTTTTTTTTCACAATTTAAATAAATATTGAAAAGTAAAAATTTTCAATTTTTTGAAATTCTCCCTCGCTTGGATTCGACCTCACGATGCTAATCGCGCCCGTCGGCCTAATCGTTCGGAGTTTTCGTGGTTTTCTTCGAGCCATGGATTTCCATGCGTAAATATGGGTTAGGTTCGCTTAGAAAGACCCCCACAAAGGGCACTCCCCCTCGGGCCTATATACCTAAAGTAGATAATCGGCCGTCAAAAATCAACCAACCAATCGACCTCACGATCTACCCAGTAGGCGAGATTGGTTGTGTTTATGACGGCCAATTATCAACACGAGAGATATGGGCTCGAAGGGGGGGGGGGGGGTGTTGCCCTCCGTGGGGGTCTTTCTAAAGGAACCTTATCCGTATTTACGCAAGGAAATCCAAGGTTCGAAGAAAACCACGGAAAACTCCGAACGATTAGGCCGACGGGAGCGATTGGGTTCGAACCCAGCACCCCCCGTCTATCAGCTTTGAGACCAAATAGGAGAGGAAAGACATACCAAAGAGATACTGGTATTCAGTCCAAAATAGCTTATAACGAAACAAAATTTGAAACAAATCTCAATCCTGTCGGCTCCACTTCTGCACATCGACCCAGCTAAAAAACGAACTTTTCCTCTTTTCGTCCTTCCATAGGGAACCATCTAGGAACGAGACGTCAGTGTCTGGAAGTGCTTTCATAGATGGATATCATTATGCACCGTTTTATTAATTTTTCCTAAAGTTTCAAAAGTTAAGAAGGAAAAAAAAGTCCCTGCCGGCTCGGGCCTACAGGCGGAGGTAGATTTAGAAGTTAAATACTAAATTCACCAACAAAAATTAAAACAAGATTAGAGATAAACCCAGTTCCTTCACTAAGAATGAGCTCTAGGGAGCTAAACATTTTGAGAAAAATCTAATATACACGAATACACACACGCATGTATATGGAATAGGTTTAAAAATGGCTAAAGCAAATTCAGAGAACCTCAAAGTGTTAAAATATGTTAATATTTCCATAGTCGGGTTTTTATCATCTTATAATACGTTTCTTCACACTCACGTGGCGTTACATATTCGCCTGCTGAGGTCCATTATATTTCTAATATGACGCAATATTTTTTTTTTTTATTTTTTTTTTTTTAATTCGTCAAACTATTTATTTCATTTTGAGTTTTCATGCTGAAATCTTGCTCTTGAAAACTTATGACGTAATATTCAATTTGTTTTCAATTCGCCAAACTGTTTATTTAATTAAATTTTTCACGTGAAATTCTTGCAATAGAGAAGCAATTGTTGTGGTGAGAATTTTATTGCTTTTTTTTTAATTGTTGGCAATCGCTATAACGAAAAATATTTATTTTTTCCTGCCATTGTTGTGTAAGAGCTGGTTTTATCAGAATCATGTTAAGACGGTATTCAAAATTTTGAACCCTTCCCATTTCCATTCCCTTGGGCCGATTTTGCCCATTTTCAATCCCCGCCGAGATATCAACCATCTCAAAGTTGTTAGCGAGTTTGAAGAGGATCCGTGCATCATTGCAACTTTTATCGTCCAAATTTAGTATATATATATATATATATATATATATATATATATATATATATAAACTTTTTAGGTGGGTTTTGGGTTCCTGGGGTCCTATAATGAAAAGTTATGAAGGAATTTTTCAAAAGTCGCACCATGGTGGTTGTAAAGTAGGTATTTGTTGTTGCACAGGTGGTTCATTTTGCTAAGCTTCAATACCGACTCTAAGGTAAAAAAATCAATTGTTAATTATTTTAAGAAGAAGGCAGGGAAATGCTGAGATAATAAAAGGCAGAAATTTTCTGAAGGTCTTTATTGTGCACCGGGATCGTTTCCACCACCGCCGAGAATTACACGGCCAATGTTGGAGAAGGGAGCGAAAGTTACATTTCCTTTTATTCACATCATGCGAGTTCAGAAGCTAGTCTGACTCAAAAATACACTTTCTCGAAATCTCGAGTGATGGCAAAAGTACATACAGAATTTCGCCAAATACATATACTTTATGGCGAGATTAAAAAGAAAGGAAGACATGTGGTCAAAGTACAATAATTGAAATTGAATGGGGAATGTAAAAGAGTAATAAGAAATATTTAACGCCAATGGCTGTGTTGGAATTTTAGCTCATAAACCGCGAACGACATTCTATAGGGGTTGCTAAAGTTCTCATGGGATTGAAGCGGCCGAAAGAGCACGTTAAAAAAACAAAAACAAAATAAAGACAGGGTTAATAGCTGAAATGACACATCTATCTAACATCTGGACCAACGGCTAAAAATGTAGAAGTAATATGTCTGACTAATTTCTGCATATAATCAAACTAAGGCAGAAGGATGAAAATTAGAATCCAGTTATTAGGCGAGAAAAGGAAATGATTTCTTTTCTTTTAACTGTAGTGCGCTGCGGTTAAAATATTAAAGAGACTGAGAATTGAATGCTTAATTTATGAAGGGAAAAGAGCGCTAAAAACAGATTGAATCCGAATGCAGACAGATAATTAAATTTAAGAATTAAAAAAAATATAATTTTAAAGGGGGGAAAGAGGAAAGGTCTTAATATTAATATGTGAAGGTAGGCGCCTTCACGATATATGTGAAAAAGAATAATAGTCGTGGTCAGCAATATTTATTCATTCTTTGTCTATGGCTTCAGAAATCGGAGGTACTTTTATTTCTAATTTGTTTTACATTTTATAAAGGGATTAATACTCTATTCTTTAATATTATTCTTTATTACCATAAATATTAATTTTACCTCATGATTTAATTCAACCGTTTCATATGATAGAAAATGGTTCTTGTATTATTATTATTATTATTATTATTATTATTATTATTATTATTATTATTAAAAATTAAGACATTAAACATAAAAAAAAATTGCATACTATTTTAGAAACAAAAATTTACATCATCAGAAAAGCAAAGAATAATGAATTTAAAAATAGATTACATAATTTTATGATTTTGTTCTTTATTAATATCTAACCTAATGTGAGTTCATATGCTATAAGAATACCTTATTCCTTTAGTCTTTGTAAATCTGTCTCTTCTAATGACAAATATGAGCGGCGCCTTCAGAATTTATTTTAAGATTACGAATTTGTATTACAATTACTCATTAGATGGCGACACTAAACTAGATAGAGGGGTTCTTTTTCTCAAATAACCGGTGCTCCGCGAAACCTAAGGGTTTCCTTTCATCCATTCCATAATTCTCAGAAGTTCAACGTCCACTCCAGCTTTAATAATATAATAATAATAATAATAATAATAATAATAATAATAATAATAATAATAATAATAATAAAAGCAATTTAACAAATTACAACGACCATTTGGAAAATGATTTTTTCAAAGACTTAAATTTGAATTGAAATTTTAAAATTTAAGACCTAAAAAAATCGCACGGAGTTGATCATACATTACGTACGCCATGAATTAAACATTAATAGTATTATTACACGTAAAAATTCCAAGCGACAGAAATCGCCTGCGAATCGTATTTGGTGTGAAATATTTATATGTATTCATTCCTGTCCTATTTATCTTTTTTGTTATTTTTAATTGGCTTATTCCCTTTTTCTTTTGTACGTGAAAATCTTACAAATTAAAATTAACTCTTTGGCAGAAATTGTTATTCATTTTCTTTCATTTTTATTAGTTATTATCCACCTGAAACTTGCGTATTATCCAAGCATTTCATTGGCTGTTCGGGAAAAGGCTTTTCCGTCGTCAGATTTCCAAGAAATCTGATGACACATTTTAAATGAAATTTCATTCTTAAACTTCTAAACATCCCACAATATTACTTTTCACACCGTCTGATAGAGAAAAAAGTGTACTTTTAAATGCAATTTGTTTGAAAGCTGTATCTCAATTTGTTTCCGAGTTATTAATTCTTTTTGTAGTTTTTATTACTTTTTTGTCATAGTGGCAACACTTTGTTGTCCATCTCTGTTGAAACTAAAGGGAAATACAGATTACTGTATAGACCAATCACAAAACGAGTAAAATGCGGATTAAACCAATAAAAAGCTTCAGATATGCTTTTCATTTCCTACCCTGACGAGAACAATAACCATTTTTCCAAATGGTTAAAAAATAAACAAATAAATAATATATATGTAGATTAATGGGGGAAAATTGAAAATAATAAAAATAGAAATCATATTTTTGAAAGGAATTTTATAAAAACTGAAAGGTCAAATTTTTGCTGAAATAAACTAGCCTTTTTTGCGCCCAGGCCAAATATGGATTTTTGGAAAGAAAATTTACCACGAGAATTTTATTAAGTTTCTAATAGCCGGTTTATTTGAAAATTTAAAATATGTAATCAGGGCCGAAACTAGCCTTTTTTGCACCCGGGGCAAGCATGGATTTTGGCGCCCACCCCCCTCCTCTTCCGTAAAGTATTTTTACAAAGAGAATTTTACTAATTTTCTAATAGCCAACTTATTTAAAAATTTAAAATATGTGATACTGAACTACGTAATCTACAATGGCGGGTCCAAGGGGGAGGTCACGGGGTCATGACTCCCCTCTGAACACCAACAAAAATATTCTAAAGATCATTTTTAAAATGAAATATACAGTTAGAGTCCCGATTATCCGAGTCCTGCTTAACCGAGTTTCCGCTTTCACCGAGTTATTTTCTTCTGATGGACTGATGGCTTCTATTATTATGAAACAGCCATTATAAATGAAGTGTTAGGTGAAGATGAAAGAGCAGCCGATCCATTCCAGAGGTATAATCCTTCATTTGGCGCCCCTTCGTTCTGGCGCCCGGGGTACATACCCCCTCTCCCCCCCCCCCCACCCCACCCCCTCCTAGTTTCGACCCTGCATGTAATCATAAAATACCTAATACTGAACTACGTAATCAGCTTTGTCAGATATTGATTCATTAAAACCTTGAAAACCAAATCGAAAGGAACAAAAATATTCCGCTTTATACACGTTTCCATCTTAGCAGGTATAATTGTTGATATTGTTTCTGTTGAAAGTATATATTTTTTTCTTTAAAGACCGGATTCCGTTGTAGACAGATTTCATTTTCAAAGATTTTACGGTATTTGTAGTATTAAAATTGAGGCGTTTAAAGTCACTGGAATATTAAGAAACTGCATGAGTAGACATTTGCAAGCTAATATTAAACCTATAAGAGCGTTCTTGACAACTATCTCGCTTGCATTTTATTACTTTTAAATAATTTTTACAAGGGCTACCTGATGTCAATATCTAATGTTGTTTTTTTTTGTTTTTGTTTTTTTTGTATTTTTTCGAGTTTGGCAATTTTGTTTTTCTTTTATTCGGCGGACACTTTCATTTTTGGGAAACTGTTTGGAATCTGTTCTGGTTGATTGTTGACGGCCGATTATCTACACTAGGGATATAGGCCCTAGGGAGGAGTGCCCTTCGTGGGGGTCTTTCTAAGGGAACCTAACCCGTATTTACGCATGGAAATCCATGGCTCGAAGAAAACCACGAAAACTCCGAACGATTAGGCCGACGGGCGCGATTGGGATCGAACCCAGCACCTCCCGTCTACCAGCTTCGAGAGCAGAACCTCTCAGCCACTGGTGGGGCTTGGAATCTGTTCTGAAATTCAAAGTATCCTCATAAAAACATTGCAACCAAAATCGGAAAAGTAAAAATGCACAGCGTTAGATATCAACTTCAGGTATCATACGAAAAACATATATAACAAAATATTGAAATTCAAGCGTAATTCTGTAAAGAATTCTCGCATAGGTTTAACATTAGCATGCGAGTGTTTTACTGCACTAGTCACGCGAAATAAATTGAAACACTAATGTTAAACCTATGGGAGCACTCTTTTTACAATTTCTCGCTTGCATTTTAATATTTTTAAAGGATTTTTTTTTTTTTTTTTGCTTAGATTAGCTGAGGTTGAATTCTAACCGGGTTAGTGTTTATTTTTTCGATTATGGTTGCAGACTTTCTTTTTAAAGTTACTTTTACTTTCAGTTAGTTTTCCATTTGAATTTTCCGACTGCGAGATATTTTTATCCAAATTTCATATATATAAATTTTTGTATCAAACTACAAATACAATCTTCATTTGGCGCCCCCTTTGCATTTTTTGTTCTGGCGCCCGGGGCGCGCACCCCCTCTGTCCCCCTTCCCTTAGTTTCCGCACTGAATATCAAATCAATGCTGACTTGACATTTTTTGACTCTGATTTCGTTATTAAATCAAATGTTCCACTTCTCTCTAACACTCAACACAACAGTAGGAGTTTTCAACCTTTGACGCCTGAGGGCCACAACAATAAATTCTTTTACTTCTGTGGGCCATGTATCACCTAAATAGCAAAGGCAAGAATCGTACACTACACACGCCTAGATTACAAGACCATGGCCGCGGCCGGGTTCTATGTAACGGGTTGTTGAATTGCAGAATTCAGATTATTTTCTTGATTTGTAAAAAAAAAAAAAAAAAAAAAAAAAAAATCGTTACAAGTGGCACGGAAAAATGAGTTTTGTCACCGTAAGTTCGATATAATTGCGTTATTTTGTAATAGTGCTAGTAATATAAATTGTATTATGTATTAAAATTAAGGGAAAGTAGAAGAATGGCGCTCACTTAAGGGAAAACATGAAAAAGCATAAGGAACAGTTTGCAATCAACTAATTTGCATAAAAGTTTCAGGATTTTTTTTTTTTTTTTTAAATAACGATCGATTGAGCGGTAATGCCCGACATGATAGGGTAATTGCGCTCAGAGTTTGAATACAACATTTAAGTAAGACAAAAGTCACATATGTAGTTGTGTGGGCTGTTCACATCACTGCAGATTTTTTGCGACCACTTTACAGATATTGTGTTACACATATAGAGAGCTACTTTTTTTTAAAACTTAGGTTTTTTGATTTTCACCACTTTTTTGAAATTGTAAAATTCTCCTTGTTTAATGACATATTAATTAAGACAAAAACAAGGAAATTTTACCATTTCAAAATAGTGGTGTTAATCAATAAATTTGAATCTCTCTATTCTAAGAAAAAGTAACTACCGCCGCCGCCGCCGCCGCCGCCGCCGGTTTTGAATTTTTTGTGACCGGAGGTCTTTCTTCGTTAATATTAAGAAAAATAATGCATACAAAAATATGAAAATCGGTAGTATTATACAGAAATGTTTGATAAACACGCTGATGTAGACAGTTTTCAAATCGAAGAATTATTTTAAGAGATATTTAATGCTAAAGTTGGACAAAATCGTTCCACTAAAAACGTTTTATAGCAGCAAAAACTATACATGGCAGTGTAATCATTTTTAGATCATTTTATGCGTTAGAATTTGCCGGAGTGCAGATTGCATTAATTTTTTTATTTTGACTCATTTTTTGAGGTTTTATTTCTATTTTAAATTCAAATTTTCAGCATTTCTAGAGATATTTTTTACATTATTTTAGAAAATTAGGGGGCTCGGCCCCCTACGAGCTACGCTCGCCAACCCCCGTGCAGACACCGCAGACTCTAAATGCACGCTAATTTGATCGGCTTTAAAAAGATTTCGAAAGATTGAATTATAATTTAAAAAACAGCGGCGATCTCCCTATAAACGAATTTCTATTCATTTCTCTTTGATTGGGGAATTTTAACGCCAAATCCACTGCGGTACTACTTGATTATCCCGTCGACGAATTTCGCCAAATTATATAAATCGCCAAACCACTCGCCAAATTATACAAATTGACATAATTTTTATTTTAAATAACGAAAGAACAAATAAATTAGTACAACATTAATAAAAATACAAATAAAACGTCGAAATAAAAATAACTTGATGACGTAGACACGTGTAACAACATTTCAAAAATAAGCTAATATAAAAGAAATTAAGTAAACAGAGTCTTTGTCTCCTGGTATTTTTTAACAAAGCGAAAAGAAAGTTCTTTTAAATGAGACATTTTAAATTAATCGTTTTTAATCTGACGTAATTTTTACCAAGCTATTCTTTCTCTTTTAAATATTCACGTGAAAATACTTGTGTTAGAAATGAAATATTATTTGCGCTTTACTAACAAAAATAGTTGAAAAGATCCTCTCAAAATATCAAATAAATGTCTAGCGCAATTTTTAAATTTAAACTGTTTTGCAATATTATTTTGTGTTCATTTTATGTAATAACTATAATGTGACGTAAATATGACGTAATTTCTCCTATTTAAGACTTCTAACGCATGTTAATGAATTTATTATTTTACAATATCCTTTCTCTTTTAAAATTCACGTGAATACTTTTTATGACGTAATTTTTAATAAGTTCCTGCTTTTTGTACATAATTATTTAATTCTAATTCCAAATGATTTTTTCTGTTTATAATAGTCACGTGTAAATAAATTTTTAATTTGAAGCAAACATTATTGTTTCCGTTGTTTATACAGTTGGCAACAGGTTAAATTAGTACAATTTTCTAAAATAAGTAAAAAATATCTCTCGAAATGCTGAAAATTTGAATTTAAAGTAGAAATGAAACATCGAAAAATGAGTCAAATTAAAAAAAATAAATGAATTCTGCACACCGGGAAATTATAACGTATAAAATGATATAAAAATTATTAAATTCCGATGTATAGTTTTTGCTCCTATAAAACTTTTTTAGTGGAACGATTTTGTCCAACTTTAGCATTAAATATCTCTTAAAATAATTCTTCGATTTGAAAACTGTCTACATCAGCGTGTTTATCAAACATTTCTGTATAATACTACCGATTTTCATATTTTTGTATGCATTATTTTTCTTAACATTAACGAAGAAAGACCTCCGGTCACAAAAAATTCAAAACCGGCGGCGGTGACAGCGGTAGTTACTTTTTTTTAGAATAGAGAGATGGTATTAATTTATACTGTTGCCAAATGTATAAACAGCGCAAACAATAATGTTTGCTTCAAATTAAAAATTTATTTACGCGTGACTATTATAAACAGAAAAAATCATTTGGAATTAGAATTAAATAATTATGTACAAAAGCAGGAACTTATTAAAAATTACGTCATAAAAAGTATACACGTGAATTTTAAAAGAGAAAGGATCTCGCTATTCTAAAAAAAAGTAACTAATGCTGTCACCGCCGCCGCCGCCGCCGCCGCCGGTTTTGATTTTTTTTTGTGACCGGAGGCCTTTCTTCGTTAATATTAACAAAAATAATGCATACAAAAATATGAAAATCGGTGGTTTTATACAGAAATGTTTGATAAACACGCTGATGCAGACAGTTTTCAAATCGAAGAATTATTTTAAGAGTTATTTAATGCTAAAGTTGGACAAAATCGTTCTACTAAAAAAGTTTTATAGCAGCAAAAACTATACATGGTAGTGTAATCATTTTTAGATCATTTTATGTGTTAGTTGGTTGGTTGATTTTCTGACGGCCGATTATCTACACTAGGGATATAGGCCCGAGGGGGAGTGCCCTTCGTGGGGGTCTTTCTAAGGGAACCTAACACGTATTAACGCATGGAAATCCATGATTCGAAGAAAAACACGAAAACTCCGAACGATTAGGCCGACGGGCGCGATTGGGATCGAACCCAGCACTTCCCGTCTACCAGTTTCGAGAGCAGAACCTCTCAGCCACTGTTTTATGTGTTAGAATTTGCCGGATTGCAGATTGCATTAATTTTTTTTATTTTGAATCATTTTTTCTGGTTTTATTTCGACTCATTTTTTCTGGTTTTATTTCTATTTTAAATTCAAATTTTCAGCATTTCTAGAGATATTTTTTACAGATTTCAGAAAATTGTACTAATTTAAACTGTTGCCAACTGTATAAAAAGCGCAAGCAATAATGTTTGCTTCAAATTAAAAATTTATTTACACGTGACTATTATAAACAGGAAAAAAACTTTCAAATTAGAATTAAATAATTACGTATAAAAAGCAGGAACTTATTAAAAATTACGTCATAAAAAGTATACACTTGAATTTTAAAAGAGAAAGGATACTGTAAAATAATAAATTCATTAACATGCGTTAGAAGTCTTAGGAGAAATTACGTCATATTTACGTCACATTATAGTTATTATATAAAATGAACGCAAAATAATATTGCAAAAAAGTTTAAATTTAGAAATTGCGCTAGACATTTATTTGATATTTTGAGAATTAATTTAAAATATCTCATTTAAAAGAACTTTCTTTTCGCTTTGTTAAAAAATACCAGGAGACAAAGACTCTCTTTACTTAATTCCTTTTATATTAGCTTATTTTGAAATGTTGTTACACGTGTATACGTCATCAAGTTATTTTTATTTCGACGTTTTATTTGTGTTTTTATTAATGTTGTACGAATTTATTTGTTCTTTCGTTATTTAAAATAAAAATTATATCAATTTGTATAATTTGGCGAGGGGTTTGGCGATTCATATAATTTGGCGAAATTGGTCGGCAGGATAATCAAGTAGTACCGCAGCGGATTTGGCGTTAAAATTCCCCAATCAAAGAGAAATGAATAGAAATTCGTTTATAGGGAGATCGCCACTGTTTTTTAAATTATAATTCAATCTTTCGAAATCTTTTTAAAGCCGATCAAATTAGCGTGCATTTAGAGTCTGCGGTGTCCGGACGGGGGTTGGCGAGCGTAGCTCGTAGGGGGCCGAGCCCCCTAGTATTGTAAAATAATGAATTCATTAACATGCGTTAGAAGTCTTAAATAGGAGAAATTACGTCAAATTTACGTCACATTATAGTTATTACATAAAATGAACACAAAATAATATTGCAAAACAGTCTAAATTTAAAAATTGCGCTAGACATTTATTTGATATTTTGAGAGGATCTTTTCAACTATTTTTGTTAGGAAAGCGCAAATAATATTTCATTTCTAACAAAAGTATTTTCACGTGAATATTTAAAAGAGAAAGAATAGCTTGGTAAAAATTACGACAGATTAAAAACGATTAATTTAAAATGTCTCATTTAAAAGAACTTTCTTTTCGCTTTGTTAAAAAATACCAGGAGACAAAGACTCTGTTTACTTAATTTCTTTTATATTAGCTTATTTTGAAATGTTGTTACACGTGTCTACGTCCTCAAGTTATTTTTATTTCGACGTTTTATTTCTATTTTTATTAATGTTGTACTAATTTATTTGTTCTTTCGTTATTTAAAATAAAAATTATGTCAATTTGCATAATTTGGCGATTTATATAATTTGGCGAAATTGGTCGACGGGATAATCAAGTAGTATCGCAGCGGATTTGGCGTTAAAATTCCCCAATCAAAGAAATTCGTTTATAGGGAGATCGCCACTGTTTT
The DNA here is from genome assembly GCA_963932465.1 of Maratus speciosus. Taxonomy (NCBI): domain Eukaryota; kingdom Metazoa; phylum Arthropoda; class Arachnida; order Araneae; family Salticidae; genus Maratus; species Maratus speciosus. Next base: position 565,084,221 of record OZ010793.1, on the reverse strand, counting down.
TTAAATTATAATTCAATCTTTCGAAATCTTTTTAAAACCGATCAAATTAGCGTGCATTTAGAGTCTGCGGTGTCTGGACGGGGGTTCGCGAGCGTAGCTCGTAGGGGGCCGAGCCCCCTAGTTTTATAAAAGTTGCCCACAGGCAACACTTCTTCTGGAGTTCCACGCGAGCGTCATTACCCGTTATCGCCATGTTGGGTTTTAATGCATGATAATTGGCGTAACAACGCACTACAAAAATAAATAAAAACTAGTTGGATGTGCCAATCCCAAAACTTTCTTCTATCTTATACATCTTAATATTTCAAAACCTAGTTACACATGTTAATACTTCAATATTATTAGTTCAATACTATACCAACTTTGATTTTTATCTTAAATTTCTGCTCAAGTCAATTAAACGGACTAAAAACGAGTTAATCTATATCATGATATTTGTTAAAATTATTAATTTTTCCTTATTCTGTCGTTATCAGCTGTTTGCGAATAGCCGGCATAGCAGGAAGCGAGTTCCCGCCGCTGCATGAGCCGCCGATGCACAATAGAACTACGAAAAATCAAGAAAAGTATACAAAAATCGCTAGCACGGAGCCCCTTTACCGCGCAATATTTCCAAATTCAAGGAGAACCTGTTGGCCAAAGCCAAAAACAAGCACAAACATTTTGGTTCAATTGTATGCATAATTTTATACGCTGTTCGATGTACAATAATGAAAATGGCACAGAGATCGGAATTATAGCGCCCCCTTCTTTCGGAATTTTTTCAAGTTCAGGGAGGACTTGTTTGCCATAGCCAGAAACATGTACAAAAAATTTGGTTCAATTATATGGATAACTTCATACACTTTTCGATAGTACAATAATGAAAATGGTACAGACATCGCAATTATAGTGCCCCCTTCCGGCAGAATTTTTCCAAATTCAGGGAGGACCTTCGAGACATGACCAAAAATAAACACATAAAATTTGGTTCAATTCTATGCATAACTTCATACACTTTTCGGCGGTACAATATTCAAAATGGCACAAAAATTGTACAAAAATCGCTATTACAGCGCCCTCTACGAGCGATTTTTTTACAAATTAAGGGAGGACCTCCTTGCCATAGCCAAGAACTTATAAATTTTTTTTGGTTTAATTCTACGCATAACTTCATACACTTTTCGATGGTGCAATATTCAAAATCGCACAAAAATCGCTATTACAGCGCCCCCTAACGGCGAATTTTTTGCAAATTTATGGAGGACCTGCTTGCCATATCCAAAAACTTAAAATAAAAATTTGGTTTAATTCTATGCATAACTTCATACACTTTTGGACGGTACAATATTCAAAATCGCACAAAAATCGCTATTATAGCGCCCCCTACCGGCGAATTTTTTCCAAATTCAGGGAGAACCTGCTTGTCATAGCCAAAAACTTAAAATAAAAATTTGGTTTAATTCTATGCATAACTTCATACACTTTTGGACGGTACAATATTCAAAATCGCACAAAAATCGCTATTACAGCGCCCCCTACCGGCGAATTTTTTCCAAATTCAGGGAGGACCTGCTTGCCATAGCCAAAAACTTAAAATAAAAATTTGGTTCAATTCTATGCATAACTTCATACACTTTTCGATGGTACAATATTCAAAATCGCACAAAAATTGTTATATCAGCGCCCCCTACCGGCGAATTTTTTCCAAATTCAGGGAGGACCTGCTTGTCATATCCAAAAACTTAAAATAAAAATTTGGTTCAATTCAATGCATAACTCCATACAAGTTTGGATGGTACAATATTGAAAATCGCACAAAAATTGTTATATCAGCGCCCCCTACTGGCGAATTTTTTCCAAATTCCGGGAGGACCTGCTTGCCATAGCCAAAAATTATAATAAAATTTTGGTTTAATTCTATACATAACTTCATACACTTTTTGATGGTACAATGGCGATAGACAGACGGACAGACGGACAGACGGACAAACGGACACACAGACAGACAGACATTTTCTATAAACATGTTTTTTGGAATCTCTGACCTCTAAAGCATGCAAATCCGTCGAAAACCGGAAGTCGAAAAAAATTTCGATTACAATACTTTCTTCTATTGAAGATAGAAGAAAGTAAAAAGCAATTTATCAAATTGCAACGACGATTTGGAAAACGATTTTTTTGAAGACTAAAATTTAAGACATAAAAAATCGCACGGAGTTGATCATACATTACGTACGCCATGAATTAAACATTAATAGTGTTATTACACGTAAAAATTGCAAGCCAAAAATATCGGCTGCGACCCGTCAGATTTCATGAAACTTAAGTATTATCCACCTGAAACTTACGTAAATATCCAAGCATTTCATTGGCTTGGCTGTTCGGGAAAAGGCTTTTCCATCGTCAGATTTCCAAGAAATCTGACGGCCAATTTTAAATGAAATTTCATTCTTAAACTTCTAAACATCCGACAATATTACTTTTTACACCGTCGGATAGAGAAAAAAATGTACTTTTAAATGCTATTTGTTTGAAAGCTGTATCTCAATTTGTTTCTGAGTTATTAATTTTTTTTGTAGTTTTTATTACTTTTTTGTCATAGTGGCAACAGAAAGTATCCATCGTTGTTGAAATTAAAGGGAAATACAGATTACTGTATAGACCAATCAGAAAACGAATAAATTGCAGATTAAACCAATGAAAACCTTCAAATATGCTTTTGATTTCCCATCCTGACGAGAACAATAACCATTTTTTCAAATGGTTAATAAAAGCATGAAAGTACAGCTAAATGTACATATTTTGTAAACATAATGAGTAAATTAATATTTGAAAATTAGAGTGTACATTTACCTTCAAGTTAGATGCTGTAGAATTTTATAATAAAACAACTGCAAACTAATAACGTGAGGTCACAAAAATACTTTCCTTCCGACGGTCACTATATCCTTACTGGGAACTTACGATGAAGTTCGCTAGGTGCCGGTACCGATCGCACGTTTTCAATTCTATTCTGTTTAGAGATATTGGGTGAACGGGATTGCCCTTCTGAGCGTCATTACCCTACTTTCCTATAATTAGGCAGATAGCATTCAACCGAGTGAATATCGTGTTTACTACAATATTGTGTCTACAATATTATGTAATATTGTGTTTACCACAATATCACATTGATATACTGGAAAGATTGCATGTAAGTATCGGATGCTATTAGCGATATCGTTCGCGTTTCTGGAGGGGCTCATACTGAACACTTATAACTGTGTTGAATTTAAACTTTTAACTGTTATTTTTAATTTCCAATTAACAACAGGGTTTTATTTATTTTTGTTTTCTTTTAATAGCCCTGTAAAGTTGGAATATTCATTTATAATAACCCTGTACATCTTCGCATGAATAGAAATCATGTGTGTAATAACCTTACCTGTTCGAGTTGGCCAAATTGTCACACACCATATTAAAAATTCCTCAGCACCTTCAAACAGCACTATTTTTAGCATTTTACATGTATCCAAATTCGTGCCTTGGAGATTCTTGTCCTTGAGTCATTTTAAAGCAATAAAATTCCCGTACATGATTTCTTTGAACTTTTCCTGTGCTTTAAGAAATTCATGCTTTCTATTTTGTGTCCGTACATGGCTGTCTTTTATGGTTTCTTTCACCTTTTTTCATGGTCCCATAATTATTTTTTGCCGATTACTTTTCTGAACCCCATACAGAGACAATAGATGATGGATAAGTTAAGTGTTCAAAAACAAATGTTAAATGCAAGGGCTATGTGCTGGCACTACCCAGATAGCATTTTTATTTTTCAGAAAATTTGCAGCAATCTTGCTTTGAAAACCTGCAAAGTTGCAGCAAGCTCAGCATGACAAGACTGCAGCAAGATAACGCAAACGCCGAAGTCACCACACTTTGAACTTGCAGCTAACTTTAGTGCAAGTTAAATCTATGATGCATCAAATTTAATGCAAATTAACGACAAACAAGTAATCAAAAATACTGAAAACTTCCTGCAAAGTAGTAATCTTTCCACGCCCCACTATCTGTTTACAACACATGATCAGAAGGTGCATGCATCGTTTTCATCACCATAAACAAGTTAAGGCGATTCCACATAGCATTCTTAATTTGCAGAAAATTTGCACCAGTCTTGTTTTGAAAACCTGCAAAGTAGCAGTAAGCTCAGCATGACAAGACTGAAAGTTCATAATAAGACTGCAGCAAGATAATGCAAACGCCAAAGTCACCACACTTTGAGCTTGCAGCTAACTTGCCGTGCAAGTTAAATTCATGCTGTATCAGATTTATTGAAAATTAACGGCAAACAAGTAATCAAAAATACTGAAATGTAGTAATCTTTCCATGCCACACTATAAGTTTAAACCCTTTGAAGGGGCCCATAGACCTGATCAGGTCTGTTAGTTACGAACGCACCTTCAGAAAGAGCATGCATCGTTTTTATCACCATAAACAAGTTACGGTAATATTTGTATTAGGTAGGTTTCTTTACAAAAAAGCTACCTATTGCAGCCGTTCGGAGGAAAGCGATTTCAAAAAATTTTGGTATATTTTCATCGATCATGACCCCCAGACCCCGAAACCACCCTCCGTTCAAAATTGATATATATATATATATATATATATATATATATATATATATATCTGACCTATGTCACACTGTAACTCCCGTAATTATGAACCGATTTCGATGTAATTTGGTGTGTACATAGTACATACCAATGTCTCGACCGAGTTCGTTGGCCAGCTTCATCCGCCGTTTTATTTCAAAATGGCGGCCATTTAAAATTTTTTTAAAAATATAAAATTTGAAATGTGGTACCAAAAAATTGAAAATGGAAAAATATTTTTTTCTTATGTATTTGACCTTTATACAAAGATTCCGGAGCAGTTTTTGTTTCGTCTATATCTTAAAAAATGGCTGAGTTATAGCATTTTGAATTTCTAGCGTGGCTGACATTTTGAAACGTCCTGAATTTTGCCACGCAATAAAAGGCGTATTTATGAACCGATTTGGATGTAATTCGGTGTGTACATAGTACATACCAATTTCTCGACAGAGTTCGTTGACCAGCTTCATCCGCCATTTTGTTTCAAAATGGCGGCCATTTAAAATTTTTTTAAAAATTTAAATTTGAAATGTGGTACCAAAAAATTGAAAATGGAAAAATATTTTTTTCTTATGTATTTTACCTTTATACAAAGATTTCGGAGCAGTTTTTGTTTCGTCTATATCTTAAAAAATGGCTGAGTTATAGCATTTTGAATTTCTAGCGTGGCTGACATTTTGAAACGTCCTGAATTTTGTCACGCGATAAAAGGCGTATTTATGAACCGATTGGGATGTAACTTCGTTTATACATAGTACATACCAATGTCTCGACCGGGTTCGTTGGCCAGCTTCACCCGCCATCTTGTTTAAAAATGGCGGCCATTTAAATTTTTAAGAAAAACTTAAATTTGAAATCTGGTACCAAAAATTGAAAATTGAAAAAATATTTTCTTCTTATGTGTTTGACCTTGATAAAAAGATTCGGGAGCAGTTTTTGTTTCGTCTATATCTTAAGAAATGGCTGAGTTATAGCATTTTGAATTTCTAGCGTGGCTGACATTTTGAAACGTCCTGATTTTTCTAACATAATAACAGGCGTATTTATGAACCGACTTGGATGCACCTTGGTGTGTACATAGTACATACAAATATCTCGACCGAGTTCGTTGGCCAGCTTCATCCGCCATCTTGTTTCAAAATGGCGGCCATTTAAAAAAATTAAAAAATATAAAAATTTAAATGAGATACCAAAAAATTGGAAAATGAAAAAGATTTTTTTTGTATGTGTTTGACCTTATTACAAAGATTCCGGAACAGTTTTTCTTTCGTCTATATCTAAAAAAAAAATGGCTGAGTAATAGCATTTGGAATTTCTCTTGTGGCTGACATTTTAAAACGACCTGAATTTTGTCACGCGATAACAGGCGTATTTATGAACCTATTTGGATGTAACTTGGTCTGTACATAGTACATACCAATGTCTCGACCGAGTTCGTTGGCCAGCTTCATTCGCCCTCTTGTTTCAAAAGGGTTGCCATTAAAAAAAAATTAAATTTAAAATTCAAAATGAGGTGTTAAAAAATTGGAAAATGAAAAGGATTTTTTTTATGTGTTTGGCCTTGATACAAAGATTCCGGAGCAGTTTTTGTTTCTGAAAATTTGTTCTTTTGTTGATATCTTAAAAAATGGTTGATTTATAGCACTTTGAATTTCTAGCATGGCTAACATTTTGAAACGATCTTGTATTTGTCACGCGATAACACACGTATTCGCCTATTTCGATGTAAGAAGGCATGTGGATAGTATACATCAACACCTCGACCAAGTTCGCTGGCCAGATTCATCAGCCATCTTGTTTCAAAATGACGGCCATTAAATTAAAAAATATATATATATTTAAAGTGAGGTGCAAAAAAATTAGAAATTGAAAAAAAGGTTTCTTTCTTAAGTATTTGATCTTGATATAAGGATTCAGGAGCATTTTTTGTTTGTCTTTACCTTAAAAAATGGCTCAGATATAGCAGTTTCAATTTCTATTGTGGGTGACATTTTGAAAAATCTGATTTTTTGCATGCGACAGCACTCCTATATATTAACCGATTCCGATGTGAGTGAGCATGTGCACAGCAATTACTAAGGTCTCGACCAAGTTCACTGCTTAGCCTCATCCACCATGTTGTCTTAAAATGACAGGCACTTTAAGAAATTGCCAAATTTGGCAGCCAAATATATGTTACTGTGATGTAGTGGGCCAGAGCTTTTTGGTTCACTAAGCTCTTGTGAGATGATCGTTGAAAAATAATACATGCTTCTTACCAAAGTTCTTTATTAGAACAACTAAAATAGATTTGAAAAATGTAATAACAAACTTTACCATTCATAGGTAGACACTCTCACTTTTTGTTAACAGTTCTATACTTCTCATAGCCAACCTGAGTAAAAACGATTTTTACTCGCATCTCTTCCGTTGTTAAAAAAACACCTCACTTCATCAGTGTCACCCAGTCTACTATCAGCCTCCACACTAGCTTCTGCATGAGTCTCTTTTTACTTGCACTTTAGGGACGAATTCCCACACATTGTCCAGCCACCCCTATTTCTTGGAAAAGTTGAAATACCCTGTTGAGCAGATCCCAAGGGCAGAAGTATGCCAGGAATTTCCCCTGCATGCCTTTACACAAAAGACCATTGTCCTCCTCGGAAATGCCTGTTGCTTTCCCCGTCGAAAATGTGTGGCGAAGGTACGATATCACAACACCTCCCCCCAAAAGAGATTTCCACAGGAAATATTTGGCAGGAATTCACATAATAAGCCCTTTTAATAGATTTCCCGAGAGGTCAAGCACACCATTAAATCAGCAATAAAATATTATTTAGACTTTTGACCCAATTATGAAAGTTCTACTTAAATTCAAGAATACCCACTCTCAGTTTCAAAGGACATACCAAAATATGAAATTTTGAGAATTTTCCTTACACATAATCAATCAAAAGAATAAAAATAATATACATTTTTGATGCTAGAACAATTAATTTAAATTTAAAATATTTGAATGTAATACTAACTCAAAAAAGAAAAAAAACACTATAACACAATCTAGGTAACTAAATTTTTACATACAGCACAATATCTTAATAAAACGCCCTAATTACAAGTATTAAAATTTTGAACACTAAATTCCAAACAGAAAATCTAACTCTGATTCTAAATCTTCCTACTTAGACCATCATCTGCATTTCCATGTAATTTTCCTGGCTTATGTGTAATTTCAAAATTTAATGGCTGCAAAAATAGAGCCCAACGTGTCAAACGAGAGTTTGTACCAACCATTTTCTTTAAGTACACTAATGGATTATGATCGGTTTGTATTTCAAATTTTTGCCCATCCAAATAATAATTTAACTTTTTTAATCCATATACTATAGCCGCTAATTCTCTTTCTATCGTGCTATAATTTTGCTCCGCACGAGAAAATTTTTTGCTAAGATACAAAATTGGATGCTCTTCACCTGCAATAATTTGAGATAAAACAATTCCTGCCCCATACAAACTCGCATCTGTTTGCACAATGAATTTCTGCTTAAAATCAGGCGCATATAACACAGGACTTTTCATTAATTTTAACTTTAATTCTTCAAATGCATTATTACACTTCTCGTCCCATATGATTTTTTCTTTTTTTATTTTCCCTTTTAAAGCATCTGTTAACGGCACTGCTATGGTAGCATAATTCTTTATGTACCTCGCGTAATACCCTACCATTCCCAGATATGCTCTTAGCTGTGTTTTCGTCGTCGGAATTGGAAAATCTTTAATAGCCTGCAATTTAGCTTCACTAGGAGACCTTTTTCCTGACCCAACTTCGTGTCCCAGAAATTTTACGTGATCTTGCGCGAATTGGCATTTGGATGGTTTCACCGTTAGATTTGCTTCTTTTAACCGCTTAAGAACCGCTTCCACATCTTTTAAATGCTGTTCCCATGTCAAAGAAAATATAGCTATATCATCGATATACGGAACCGCAAATGACTCTAACCCATATAAAACTATGGCAATCAATTTACAAAAATAATATGCTGAATTTAAAAGTCCAAACATCATGACTTTAGGTAAAAAGGTCCCAAATGGTGTTACAAAAGCCGCATATCTCTGAGGTTCTTCCGTGAGAGGAATCTGAAAATAACCTTTCGTCAGATCCATAACAGTAATAAAAGGCGCTGTACTCACTTTCTCAACAACCTCTTCAATGTTTGGCAAAGGGAAAAATTCAGTTCTGGTCTTTGCATTTAATTTCCTATAGTCCACACAAGGGCGAGCGTCTTTACCCGCACTCTCAACTAAAATCATAGGCGAAGCATAATCTGATTGCCCGACCTCAATCACACCCAAATCTAAAAGCCTCCGAATCTCTTCACGCATAATCTCTAATTGCCTCGGCGACATACGATATGGTTTTGATCTTACCGGCACATCATCCGTTAAAACAATGTCCATTTTAACTAACGGGGTACTCCCAGGGTCCGTAGAATAAACTTTCATATGACGCTCAATCATTGTCCTGAAATCTCCTATTTGCTCTGTAGAAACACGTTTTTCCAAATTACTTTCTTTTACTAATTCCCAAAAGTCTAATTGAGTGGGATCCGCAATGGGATAAGGAATTTCCGCTTGATCCTCAATTTCCTCACACTCCTCATCAATCAACAAATTTACAAATTCAGGTCTACTATAATATGGTTTAATTAAATTAACATGATAAATAGTAGACTTATTTCTCTTTTCCGGAATATCGATCGTATAATTAGTTTGAGATATTACACTAGTAATATTTCCCGGTCCTATCCAATTAACCGCCATTTTATTTGGTTTCGAAGTAGCCAGAACTAACACTTTGTCTCCAACATTAAATTTTCTATACACCGCATTCTTATCATACCATTGTTTTCGTTTCTCCTGACACTCTTTCATTCTTTTACACGCTAATTCTTGACAATGTTTCAATCTATTACTTAAGTTCAAAATATAGTCCACTACATTCTGATTTACCGTCTCCTTTTCCATCCAATTTTCATATACAAGAGTATGTGGCATTCGTAAATTCTTACCATGTACAAGCTCAGCAGGGCTAAATCCCGTGCTTTCATGACTTACAGTCCTCAAAGCAAATAAAGCCATTGGCAAGACTGTTTCCCAATCTTTTCCTGCCTCCAAACATAATGTCTTTATAACCTTTTTTAAACTACCATGCATCCGTTCAACGCTATTCGATTCTGGGTGGCAAACTGAACTATGTACAACCTTAATACCAAACCTATCAAAAAATTCCGATGCCAACTCACTTGTAAATGACCTACCCAAATCACATTGTACCTCTTTTGGATAACCAGTTCTAGAAAATATTTGTATTAGCCCCTCAATCACTGACGGAGAAGTTAAATCTTCTACTGGAATCGCATCTGGATATTTTGACGCAACACAAATTGAAGTAATCAAGTATCTATTATTTTTCTCGCTTAAACTCAAAGGGCCTACACCATCAATATTTATCCTGGAGAAAACTTCTGAAATTATCGGCACGAGCTTCAAGGGAGCTTTCTTTTTATCTCTATTTTTACCAACCTTTTGACACAGATCGCAAGTTCTTACAAATGCCTCAATTTCCTTGTAACAGTTTGGCCAAAAATAGCATTTAATTACCCTATCTTTTGTTTTAGTTGCCCCTAAATGTCCCGCAACTTCCTCATGACACATCTTCATTATTTTCTCTCTAAATTCTAATGGCAAACATAATTGTAATTTCTCATCCCCACTATTTGAATGTGAAACTCTTACTAATTTATTTCCCATTATTTTAAATTCCTTTTCTTCTACATTATTTGCCTTTTCCCATAATGTTTTTAAAGATAAGCACTGTTTCTGAGCTAAGCTGAAATCTTTCGCTGTAATTTTATTCAATCCCACATTATCTTTCACCTCCCATTTCAGTAATAACATAAGATCTTCGATTTGACTTTCATCCTGTCTATTCTCATCCATTTGAACTACCTGCGTTTCTTTGTTCTGTGAGCAATCCCCAATTTTATCTACCCTACCTGGTTGCTCTTCTAACTTTGCCTGATCAACAAACGGCATTTCCTTATCAACATCCCGTTGCTCCATTCCTTTTTTTTAAAGAATTCGTCTTACTACGGGTAACTACCATATTTATAGGAACACCACTTCCTTTATTTTGCTCAATAAGCTCCGCAGTTTTATTACCTAAGAGATAGTAACCTTGCTCCGACTCCGATGGTTTAATCGCCGCCTTAGTGGTGATGCAACCAAAATCCCCTTTTATAGTCACCCATGCTAATGGTAAACATTTACATTCATTATCAAGAGGTTGACGTACCCAAGTTATATCTCCAGTAAAATCCTCTGTTTTAACCCAATTTCTATCGCATAGATCAATCCCTGCTCCCGTGTCCCTCAAATAGTGTCTTTCAACCCCGTTTATTAGAGCTTTTTTTAGATAAGGTTTAAAACAATCCCCTAAATCAACATCATTACCTAAATGATTAACTGTATTGAACTCATTTTTCTTTTTTAACCATTCCGCACAATCTGGTTTTATGTGCCCTGGTTGATTACAAAAAAAACACCTAATCTGCCTTTTCCTCTCAAAAGCCTGGTCTTGTTTAAGTTTATCATTTTTAAATTTTTCCGTTTTATTCTCTAACTCCGATTTAGCTTTTACTTCACCCCTAATTTTCGGATTTAAATTGCTTCTTTGCATCTCTGAATAAGGTTTTTTTTCCCAAGATTTTTTTTCTGATTTCCTGAAACTACTTCTAATACTCTCATATTTGTCACATTTATCAGCAAGTTTCGAAGCCTCTTTCATTTCATCCCATTCATCCATAAATTTTTCTTTTACTTCAAAAGGAACGCGTTTTTTTACTTGCTCTGTGAGCATGAGCTCTTTTAAAGACTCGAAATCCTTTATTTCTAATGATTCCAACCAATTATCCAAATAACCTCTTAATTCATATACCAAGTCTACCCATAACGCTCCAGGTTTCCTTTGATGATTTTCAAACTTCTGTTTTAAAGCACCTGTTCCCAATCTAAAACGATTTAATAAAACTTTTTTTACATGTTGAAAATCATCTCCTAATTCTGCTGGTTGCTTCACTATAATTTCCGCGATATCTGATGGCAATAAGGGAATTAATTGGCTAACCATATCCTCCTGCGAAATTTTAGCTTTTTCCGCCTGTTTTTCAAAGATCATAAAGAAAAGAGTGATGTCAATTAATTTACAATCAAAACGTGGAACTAATTCTTTCAAATTAATTTTTGGATTCCTATGCGAACCTACATTCAAATCACTAGACGAAAGACTAACAGTTTCCGAAGAATTTTGAATTCTTAATTTTTCTAACTCAAATTGTCTTGTTTTTTCGCGCTCTTCGTCTTCCCGTTCCAAAGCTAATTTTTCCCGTTCCATTTCTTTTCGTTCTGCATCCTCCTTAAGAATACATTCTAAATTCGATTTAGCAAAACTCTCATTATAATCCGATGCTGCTAAAATAGCCTGAATTATAGTTTTTTTCTTATCAGTTGCCGACACGTTGGTCTCAAATTCCTCTGCCAGCAAAAGCAAGATGTTTTTAGTATATTTCCCTAGAAATTCTTCCATTGTTTTCCCCAAAAATATACTAATCACAACAATACACAAATATATACAATTTGTAAAACACAATAAAAATTACAATAAGGAATAGAATTTTATCCTCTAGATATATTTCAATGCATAAAACAATAATACAATTTTCCTACCGAAAATTTTCGTGCACTTGTTATATCCTTTAAAACTGAGTAAATCCTCAAAATTATTTTGATACCCACAGCACTATATAAATACAATTTGTATAAAAACAACTAATCCTGCTATTTCCTACACCATACCCATAAAATTTCAAATAACTTTATTGCTGTAATAAACAAAAGCTGTATATGCCCCAACTTTATAACTAAAAGTTACATCCACAGCTATGATTAATTTTAATGATTAATATTCTTTTATTAATCAACCGTAATTTACTATCCTCAAGTTAATTATGAAATACATAAATATTAAATTTTCAAAACCAAATGAATTACCGTACAGACCATAAGAAACCCGTTTAATATAAAAATTCTAACTAAAAATTTCGATCCCAAATTAATAGCTACCCTAGACTTTTTATCTATTAAACATATACAAATTACCAAGAACAGACATATACAATATTAAATCCTAACAGACCTCTCTGGAAAATTTCATAAAAGGGCTTACCTTCAAATGTAGACCTTTCTCCACACTGCTCCAAGGCTTTCCTGCACTTTTTTTTTTCAGGTACTGCCGTATCTCCGGATCTAACTTGATTTCCGCCGGGAAATTTACACACAAGCTGTCTCCATGGATTCCTAAGGGCGATCGATGAAATAGTCTACTATCCACTGCACTGGATGTTTACTGAAGAAATTTTCTATATCGTCGAATCCTTAGTCCTTGTTACATACCAGCTAACATATTCGACACTCCAGATTTCACAGTTCCTCACCGGATACACTTGAAAATCTTTCTCGTCAAACACAAGATTTCATCACCGACTGTCCTTGTTTCTACACAGTTTCCTTCTGTACATCAAGTTCACGTGGGTCCAGTCTAATTTATGCTAGACCTAATTAATCCGTAAGCTGCCACCATTTATAATACTATAACTGTGATGTAGTGGGCCAGAGCTTTTTGGTTCACTAAGCTCTTGTGAGATGATCGTTGAAAAATAATACATGTTTCTTACCAAAGTTCTTTATTAGAACAACTAAAATAGATTTGAAAAATGTAATAACAAACTTTACCATTCATAGGTAGACACTCTCACTTTTTGTTAACAGTTCTATACTTCTCATAGCCAACCTGAGTAAAAACGATTTTTACTCGCATCTCTTCCGTTGTTAAAAAAACACCTCACTTCATCAGTGTCACCCAGTCTACTATCAGCCTCCACACTAGCTTCTGCATGAGTCTCTTTTTACTTGCACTTTAGGGACGAATTCCCACACATTGTCCAGCCACCCCTATTTCTTGGAAAAGTTGAAATACCCTGTTGAGCAGATCCCAAGGGCAGAAGTATGCCAGGAATTTCCCCTGCATGCCTTTACACAAAAGACCATTGTCCTCCTCGGAAATGCCTGTTGCTTTCCCCGTCGAAAATGTGTGGCGAAGGTACGATATCACATTACTTTAAAGAAAAGCAGCTTGGATAAAGCTGACTAATTTCGCGAAATTCTCATTCATTATATTGATAAAAATTAGTATTGAATCTCCTATATTCGGTTTCCACTAAATTGAGCTTCGTGTGTTTGCATGATATAAGTTGGCTTTTTAAAATAAGGATTATGAAAGCTACCTCTTCCTCCCGGCACTGGCCGGAAGGACTTTTTTTTTAATTCGAGCATCTTTTGGTATTTGATAAGTATAGCGTTTAGAAAAAGCGGTATCTACCGAATAAAATTTTTGCAATTTCTGCGTATGTTCTGATTGTCTATTCTCTCAACAGAGGGATTTTTTTCTTTCATCACTTTCGTGAATTAAAGACAGTCTTGCCACCAGTTTCACAACAAACTACTCATGCAAGTGGGTGGTGGTATACATTGCGGGAGATTTGCTGCGAATTTCTCAATTCAAATTTGTCACGGCAAGATAATATCAGGAAAAATCAAACTTGCTGCTAATATTCATGCTATCTGGGATATTTGTACTTTTCAATACGACCCTTTTAGGTAGCTTTCTTTACAAAAAAGCTACCTATTGCAGTCGTAATCATGAACCCCAGACACCGAAGCCACCCTCCGTTCAAAATTGATATATATATATATATATCTGACCTATGTCACACTGTAACTCCCGTAATTATGAACCGATTTCGATGTAATTCGGTGTGTACATAGTACATACCAATGTCTCGACCGAGTTCGTTGGCCAGCTTCATCCGTCGTTTTGTTTCAAAATGGCGGCCATTTAAAATTTAAAAAAAATTTAAAACTTGAAATGTGGTACCAAAAAATTAAAAATGGAAAAATATTTTTTTCTTATGTATTTGACCTTTATACAAAGATTCCGGAGCAGTTTTTGTTTCGTCTATATCTTAAAAAATGGCTGAGTTATAACATTTTGAATTTCTAGCGTGGCTGACATTTTGAAACGTCCTGATTTTTCTCACGTAATAAAAGGCGTATTTATGAACCGATTTGGATGTACCTTGTTGTGTACATAGTGCATACAAATATCTCGACCGAGTTCGTTGGCCAGCTTCATCCGCCATCTTGTTTCAAAATGGCGGCCATTTAAAAAAATTAAAAAATAAAAAAAATTAAATGAGGTACCAAAAAATTGGAAAATGAAAAAGATTTTTTTTGTATGTGTTTGACCTTAATACAAAGATTCCGGAACAGTTTTTCTTTCGTCTATATCTAAAAAAAAAATGGCTGAGTAATAGCATTTTGAATTTCTCTTGTGGCTGACATTTTAAAACGACCTGATTTTTGTCACGCGATAACAGGCGTATTTATGAACCTATTTGGATGTAACTTGGTCTGTACATAGTACATACCAATGTCTCGACCGAGTTCGTTGGCCAGCTTCATTCGCCATCTTGTTTCAAAAGGGTTGCCATTTAAGAAAAATTAAATTTAAAATTCAAAATGAGGTATTAAAAAATTGGAAAATGAAAAAGATTTTTTTTATGTGTTTGGCCTTGATACAAAGATTCCGGAGCAGTTTTTGTTTCTGAAAATTTGTTCTTTTGTTGATATCTTAAAAAATGGTTGATTTATAGCACTTTGAATTTCTAGCATGGCTAACAATTTGAAACGATCTTGTATTTGTTACGCGACAACACACGTATTCGCCTATTTCGATGTAAGAAGGCATGTGGATAGTATACATCAACACCTCGACCAAGTTCGCTGGCCAGATTCATCAGCCATCTTGTTTCAAAATGGCGGCCATTAAATTAAAAAATATATATATATTTAAAGTGAGGTGCAAAAAAATTAGAAATTGAAAAAGGTTTCTTTCTTAAGTATTTGATCTTGATATAAGGATTCAGGAGCATTTTTTGTTAGTCTTTGCCTTAAAAAATGGCTCAGATTAGCAGTTTCAATTTCTATTGTGGGTGACATTTTGAAAAATCTGATTTTTTGCATGCGACAGCACTCCTATATATTAACCGATTCCGATGTGAGTGAGCATGTGCACAGCAATTACTAAGGTCTCGACCAAGTTCACTGCTTAGCCTCATCCACCATGTTGTCTTAAAATGACAGGCACTTTAAGAAATTGCCGAATTTGGCAGCCAAATATAAGTTACTTTAAAGAAAAGCAGCTTGGATAAAGCTGACTAATTTCGCGAAATTCTCATTCATTATATTGATAAAAATTAGTATTGAATCTCCTATATTCGGTTTCCACTAAATTGAGCTTCGTGTGTTTGAATGATATAAGTTGGCTTTTTTTAAATAAGGATTATGAAAGCTACCTCTTCCTCCCGGCACTGGCCGGAAGGACTTTTTTGGAATTTGATAAGTATAGCGTTTAGAAAAAGCGGTGACATCCGAATAAAATTTCTGCGTATGTGCTGATTGTCTACTCTCTCAACCTCAACAGAGGGATTTTTTGCTTTCGTCACTTTCGTGAATTAAAGACAGTCTTGCCATCAGTTTCACAACAAACTACTCATGCAAGTAGGGGATGGTATACCTTGTGGGAAATTTGCTGCGAATTTCTCAATTCAAATTTGTCACGGCAAGATAACGTAAGAAAAAAAATTAAACTTGCTGCTAATCTTCATGCTATCTGGGTATAGTCTTGTACCGAGTTGGGTAGACTGATTTTACCCGATTCCGATCCCCAGTCCGGCGCGCAGTTCAGGTGACATGCGGTGCTAATTGTTTTGATTTGGAGGTCGAGTTGATTCTAAATTTTTCGGTTTCGTGCTGAGTTTTGACTCTTGTGGGTCGGGTTTGGATTGGTTAACTCAATTATTCAAAATAAATTCCAGAATATTTTAATGTAAAAACATATTTTTGTATATGAATATTATACATATTGCAAACATAAAAGATAAAACTAATATTAGACGTCAAATGATAAAATATTTTCTCCTTATTATATTAAACTCTTTAACTGTCCTAACCGTGTTTCTTCGTCACGTAATATTTGAATTCAAGGGCTGATTTAATACAAAATTGATATTAATGTTATATTTTGCAGTGCATAATCATTTTCAATGTCATATTTTGATGTATAACTTAAATCTATGCCGTGCCAAAAATAATCTGCAGCCTGCCACTTATGGCACGCGTGCCATAGGTTCGCCGTCCCTGTTTAGATTATTACTTTCGGTCCAACAATATTAATTTTTTTTTAACTCGCGAAATTGAATTTCATTTGGCGTTATAATGACATAATTATACTAAAGTGTTTCAGCTTTTAAAATTAAAATGCATGTTTTCTTTGGCGCGTGCAATAGGAGTATACGATTTCCTTGACAATACGCAAGGAAATGCAATAAATACAACCAAATGAACTAGCATTTACCGCAAATTTCTTTCGTATGACTTAAAAATAAATCTTTCGTTTTATGGATGATAATAATAAGGATTAATTTCAGAATATCAGGAGTCTCTTTTCAGAATAAAACATCATTACAAAGTTATGTCACTTAAACAGAAATTGACGTCATACCTAGCAAACGATTTTTTTTATTATAATCTTTCCCTAAATTGTTTTTTTTAAATTAAAACTCCTGTATTAAAATAGATTTTTAAACATTAAAAACATTGAAATGAAGATACTGCGTCATTTTAACACGTGTTTAGTTAAAGTTTTTACATATATATAGGAAATATTTCGTTTTAGGTAGATTTCGTATGAAATACTACCTATTGGGATCGTTCCTATGTTGGAATTTCTGAAAAATTTTTGCAGATCTACACCGATCATGACCCCTCCAAAACCACCCTCAGTAAAAAACTTTATCTATCTATCTATCTATCTATCTATCTATCTATCTATATATATCACTTTCTTCTGGACACGATAACTTTCGTAATTCTGCACCAATCTTTTCCAAACTGATACATAAAATCAATGGGCATAAAATCTCGGTCAGGTTCGTTAATGGGCAAAATCGGACCAAGGGGATGGAAATAGGGAGGGGTTTTGTGAAAACCGAAAACCCCCCATAACTTCTTAATTTTTATACATATCAAATCAGTTTAAAGTTTTTATTACTTCTAAAAATAGGGCCAAAATTTTATGTATCACAGATTTTTGGTAAAGTTAAAAATGGACTCAAGGGGCGCAAAAAATAGGGTTTTTGGGAGAAAAAAATTCATAACTTTGACAGTTCTCAAGATATCAATTCCAATTAATTTTATTATAAATCTCCTTAATATTATCTACAACTTTTATATTCACAAGTTTTTCATAGGACCAATTCGTACAGCAAAAAAAAAAAAAAAATTAAAAACGAAAACAAAAAGGGGGTTTGAAGAAGTAAAAAATCCATAACTCTGTGAATTCAAAAGATATAAAATCCCCATGAATTTATCATATATCTTCTTAATATTGTCTACAACATCTATATAGACAAGTTTTGGATAGGACCAATTCTTACAGCAAAAACAAATTAAAAATACATAGCGGTTGAAGAAAAAAATCATCTTATTAAGGGTGTATTCAAATCCAAACTGCGTATTTTCTGACTCATTTTACAATTCATTTTTGCTCTCAAAGGCTTCCAATTGTTACGTTTTCTTACTCAGAAACTGTATAATGTACCGTAATGGTCGATTTTTTGATAGAGGCAGACTATATTTAAAAAACTGCTGTTAAAGTGGGCATTTTGAACCGAATTTCCCGAAGCGGATTGTGTTGGAAAAATCATTGCATTAAGGATGCACTCAAAATCCAAACTGCTTATTTTCTGACTCATTTTTAAATTCATTTTTGCTCTCAAACGCATTTAATTGGTAGATTCGCTTGTTCAGAAACTATGTAATGTACCGCAATGATCGATTGTTTGATACGGGCAGAATATATTTCAAAAAATGATGTTAAAGTGGGCATTTTGAACGGAATTTCCCGAAGCAATTGTGTTATCATTTTCTTCTGGACACGATAACTTCCGCAATTCTGCACAAATCTCTTTCAAACTGATACATAAAATCAAGGGACATGAAATCTCGGTCAAGTTCGTTAATGGGCAAAAGCGGACAAAGGGGACGGAAATAGGGAGGGGTTTTGTGAAAACCGAAAAAAAAACCCCCATAACTTCTTAATTTTTGTACATATCAAATAAGTTTAAAGTTTTTATTACTTCTAAAAATAGCGCCAAAATTTTATGTATCACAGATTTTTGGTAAAGTTAAAAATGGGCTCAAGGGGCGCAAAAAATAGGGTTTTGGGGAGAAAAAAATTCCTTACTTCGTCAATTCTCAAGATATCAAATCCAATAATTTTATTATACATCTCCTTAATATTATCTACAACTTTTATAGTCACAAGTTTTTGATAGGACCAATTCGTACCGCAAAAAAAAAAAATTAAAAACGAAAACAAAAATGAGGGGTTGAAGAAGAAAAATTTTCATAACTCCGTCAATTCACAAGATATAACATTTCCATGAATTTATCATACATCTTCTTAATATTGTCTTCAACATTTATATAGACAAGTTTTTGATAGGGTCAATTCTTACAGCAAAAACAAATTAAAAATACATAGCGGTTGAAGAAAAAAATCATCTTATTAAGGATGCATTCAAATCCAAACTGTCTATTTTCTTACTCATTTTTAAATTCATTTTTGCTCTCAAACTCATCCAATTGCTAGATTCTCTTATTCAGAAACTATATAATGTACAGTAATGATAGATTTTTTGATAGAGGCAGAATATATTTCAAAAAATGATGTCAAAGTGTGCATTTTGAACAGAATTTCCCGAAGCGATTGTTAGAAACGAAAAATATTGCCCTACTGAGAAAATAAATGTTTATTAATCAAGTTTTAATTAATTGAAAGAAAAATAAAAACACAGGTCGCTTATAAATCTTTTCAAAAATCACGTCAGCATGTTTCATATTTTTTTTTTATTAAAAATGAATCTGAAAATGTGCCAGAAAATTTCGAGTTCTTGAGTATGGAAAAATATTTTTTTTTTTTAATATCGCCTTAACATGATTCTGATAAAACCAGCTATTTTATAAAAAGGAAATAAAAACTCGTCAAAAGCAGACAGATAAAACTGTTAAAGTGGATTTATAACTAATAATGATTTAGTTTTTGTTGGTGAAATTAGTATACTTAACTTCGAAATCTACCTCTGCCTGTAGGCCGGGCCGGCAGGGATTTTTCTGATTAGAATGACGTCGATTTGAAAAATGTACAAATATAGTGAGAAAATCTGACTTTTATTTAAAACAAAATACGCGTGTTATCACTTTTTTTTTAAAATTATTGTGCCTCTTTTTAGGATTTGGCAACAGGAAAGAAAGATTGATGGATATATTTCTCTATTGTTAAATTATGGAACGCTATGTAAAGTTTAAATGGGTACCATTCCCTTAATATTGGATATTTTTTGACCCGACCTTCGAAAGGCACATCGCTAAATTAAGAGCTTTCCAACAAGCCATTATTCATCACTGAATGTTTTCTGGTTTGGATTGTAATTGAGTTGTTGTCTTTTCATCATGTTTCAAAACGTAAAAGATGCGGCTGAGCTCTACTATACAGCACGATCGTGCTGTATGATATAAAAGGCGCTTTTATGAATTCAGTTACTGATTTCTTGTACAGAAATCGGGTAGTATAACATTATTTTTCTTACTTTGTTCCGACCCCACTAGTGGCCGAGAAGTTCTGCTCTCGAAGCTGAAGACGGGAGGTGCTGGATTCGATCCCAATCGCGCCCGTCGGCCTAATTGTTCGAGTTTTCGTGGTTTTCTTCGAACCTTGGTTTTCCAAGCGTAAATAGAAGTAGGTTCCCTTAGAAAGACCCCCACGGAGGGCACTGACCCCCCCCCCCTCCTTAGGGCCTGTATCCCTCGTGCTGATAATTGACCCTTATAAACACAACCAACCATCTTACTTTGTTCCGTGAAGAATCTTTATTTTTTTTTGTTTGGAACTTCGCCATGAAAGTTTAGGTTTGGTAAAAATATTCTCCCCGACAAAATTCTATTTTCATCTCGGAGGGGGGGGGGGGGGGGTATTTCTACCGGGCCTGCTACTAGCGCCGCTCTCAGAATTTGTGTCGGAATTAAATCTATATAATCCTTGGACTTTTTTCTGTAGAAAATTTCTCACGCCTTGTTTCAATAACATTTCAAAGTTTAATTGCTTAAAAAGGCGTACAGCCATCAGAGTGAAAAAGTATCCAAACCGGGACTCGAAACCCGGGTCATCAGCATAGCGCATCGACGTTCTACCAACTGAACCACTTGGAGCGATACCCATATATGCCTGGCACTTCTCAATATCGTATGATGGCAAGGCTACAATAGCAACACAAGATGGAATATTCTTTTCTTTTTTTAAGGAATTAAACTTTGAAATATTATTGAATGCCAGGCGTGAGAAATTTTCTACAGAAAAATTTCCAAGAATTATATAGATTTATTTAATTTAATCGATGCTGGATTCTCTGTAGTTTCGTGTTTTTATGTCGGCCGATTATCGACACAAGGGATATAAGCCGGGGGGGGGGAGGGGTGCCCTCCGTGGGGATCTTTCTAAGGGAACCTAAACCGTATTTACGTAAGGCAACCAAAGGTTCAAAGAAAACCACAGAAAACTTCGACGGGTGCGGTTGGGTTCGAAC
The DNA here is from genome assembly GCA_963932465.1 of Maratus speciosus. Classification (NCBI taxonomy): domain Eukaryota; kingdom Metazoa; phylum Arthropoda; class Arachnida; order Araneae; family Salticidae; genus Maratus; species Maratus speciosus. The sequence continues at coordinate 565,062,749 of OZ010793.1, read as the reverse complement.
CCAGCACCTCCCGTCTACCAGCTGCGAAAGTAGAATTTCTCGGCCACTGGTGGGGCGTTTCGTGTTTGCCCCACAGTCGATTGGCTCACGGAAAAATATTTCATCTTGTGTTGCGGCTCTAGCCTTGTCAACATATGATAGTGTGAAGAGGAATGCTGGATGTTGTTCCAAGTGGTTCAGTTGGTAGAGCGTCGGTGCGCTGTGCCGATGACACGGGTTCGAGTCCCTGCTTGGGCACTTTTTTGCTCTGTTGGCGGTACGTCTTTAAGCAATTAAACTTTGAAATATTCTAGGGGTTAAATCTTTTATAATTTTAGCGTTCCTCGAGTAACTCAAAAAGTTTAATAAAACACTCTCGTTGCACAAAACTTCACATTTATATCTTTTTATGATATTTTACTTTAAAACTGTAAGATATTCTATTCTATCGGATTACTGCAGCAAATAAAATTAATTATGAATTTTTTGACCATCTGACAAGTCGTTTTTGACCCATCAGAGGGTCAAGCGCTGCCCCTAGACAATACTCTCAAAAGTTACTTCACAAAAAATAATAAAAGATTTTGGAAAGCTCGCATCGGAATCCCGAGTGCAGGGTCATTTTATGGTATAACCTGTTCTTTCCGACCTTGGGTCGCCTGTAGGCCAGGCGATGCTTGCTTGATCGCATCGTTCCGTGTCTTGGATTGGGGGGGGCTGCACAATCAGTAGGCTCAACCCCGTCATCATCAGCCGTCATGCTACTTTGATGTCTCTATTTTCTGCTCTCCACAGCTCCGGGGCTATTCTCGATCAGAGCACTGCAATTAGGAACATTAGGCCAGTTGTCTACATTTTTACTGAGAGAGTGATTTTAGCAGATGCACAATATACAATTCTTGAATCTGTTTTTTTAAAAAAACGTAAGTTTGCGTGCTGAATGATAGCACACGATACATATAATAATAATAGTTATAAAAGTAGAAGAGGATGGGGTGCGGTGGGTAGAAGAAGGAGAGAGAGTGAGAGGAAGAGAGATAGGAGAATAAAGGCAGTTATACAGGATATCTCAAAAAAGAAAAACCTTTGCACATTATAGAAATTAATATACAATAAGTACATGCAAAAGCAACTCGAAACTTACTGATTTATTTATTGATATATTAATAATATTGTTATTTTTTTTGGGGGGGGGGGAAGTGGGAGAGGGTCAGAAGATAAATTAAATAAAGGAAATGGGTGTATAAGCATTTTTCGTCTCCAACAGGGTAAACAAGAAGTTTCTTTTTAGTGATTTTGTTTCTTTAATATAAATTAAGATCTATATTTACTGCCTGTTTGGTTGACTTTTATTTGACAATTGTTTAACCTCTTAACAGTACTGCCTGTACACCGTATGTTCAAGAAAAAATTGCTGGCTCAATTATTCAAAGTTTTTGTATACCACTAATTTTTAATGGTAATTTCCATTTTATTTAGAGGCAGATTTTTTTTTTAATGCTTTTATTATGGCAGATTTTTTTTTATCCTCATACGACAGTGATTTGAAGATTCCGTCGTTAAGTCATCATGACAGCTGAATTATGACGAGTCTCCAAGTGCCATCACGATGGAGTCACATGGTGACTTTTCACAATGCTATAGTCATGGGAGATTTCACGTTGGAGTTTTCAAATGACGGTCACATGAAAGTCACAAAATGATTTTATTGTAACATCATCTGGTGACTCGTCGTCGTCATAAATCAACAGTAACAGTGGAGTTCACCACGGTTCTCAGTAAAGTCACCAAATGACGTTCTTTTTAGAGTAATAATATAAATAAAAGACTTGAACTATCACATTGCTAACTAAGCGTAAACCAACAGAGTGAAAAATGTCCAATCCGGGAATCGAACCCGGGCCCCTGGAATAGTGCTCCAGTGCTCTACCACTAAGCCACGAGGACGACGCTCAGCATGGCATCTCTCACTCACACAAGTCGGTAACTCGACGGAAACTATCAGTATTCCAAATATCTCGTTTCTTCCTTCGAAATTTTCACCCTTACTCATCGGTTTGGGCTCAAACGAGACTATTTATTGCTACGAACTTCGTTCTTTATAACTATTAGTCATGACTGACTCAAGATGTGAAGGCAAATTATAAAAGCAAGCAATGCATATATAACTAAACTTTTTCACGTGCTCATTAACAGCTGACAGACATTAACAGACATAATGTGTGCTCATTAACAGACATATGTGCTCATTAACAGACATAACAGTAATAGAAAATTTTCAGTTTGAAACCGCAGAAATGTTTCGAATACTCTTTGAGAAAGTTCAAGTATAATAGATGATCATTTACAGAAATCATTATAAGAGATAAATTGAGGTGTGTGTGTATACATAAAGCTAAAAGATTTTTTAATTAAATGAAATTCGCATAATTAGAAAATCTTTCTGTGTCATTGATGAATTAATGACGTTTTATTTTATATGAAAATAAAAAGTTTTGAGTCTAAGGCACAGAGAGCCAATTTGGGTCACACGTATAATTAACTAATAATTATGTATATTTAAAAAATACGCATAATTAATTAATAATTATGCATATTTAATAAATACGTATAATTAATTAATAAATATGTATATTTATTTATGTATGTATTAATTACTTTAATACATACAATTTAATTACTTTAAAATAAAATTTGGACATTTTCGTTTTTGCTTTTGGCCGAAAATAGGAACATCACCGAAATTCGGTTTCGGCCTTAAAAACCTGTTTCGGCCGATCCTTAGTTACAAACATGATAGAATTCATATGAATTTTTGAGGTGCACTAAAACATTCTTTCTGTAGAATATTGGGTGCAAAGCATTTATCATTCATTTACAGGGTCACACAAAAGAGTCGGTTATATAATAATCGGTAGGCGGAAAAAGCGCACCGGAAAAAAGCGCACGGAAAAAAGCGCACCGGAAAAAAGCGCCCCGGAAAAAAGCGCACCTTTTTACAAATCACATATTAAATAAGTCTGATAATAATACACAGGGTTAACCTCAGAATATAAACACCAGATTGAGATGATTTTTTGAAATCTGGCGTCTTGCTCCCTCAGTACGGAGAGGCTGTGGGGGGGTGGGGTGTCTTTAAAAGGTATCTCAAAACCTGCATTGCCTCGATGATGATAAAATTTTGTAAGGTATGCAGAATCAGAATATAAACATCAGGTACTTATATATACAGTGAAACCTCCCTGTGTGACCACCTCCATTAAGCGACCAACTCCCTGAACGGCCATTTTTTCATGGAACGAAATTTATTCCCATAGGCTCAATACTAATTTTACCTCCATTCAGAGACCATCCCAGTTGAACTCCCTCCATAAGCGACCAATTTTTTTTAAAGAAAATGAAACAGATTTTGTAAGGTATGCAGAATCAGAATATAAACATCAGGTACTAATATATATACAGTGAAACCTCCCTGTGTGACCACCTCCATTAAGCGACCACCTCCCTGAACGACCATTTTTTTCATGGAACGAAATTTATTCCCATAAGCTCATTACTAATTTTACCTCCATTCAGAGACCATCCCAGTTGAACTCCTTCTTTGAGCGACCAATTTTTTTTTAAAAAATGAAAGAAATTCCGTTTTTTCCAGGTCGCTTGAAGAAGGTTTTATTAAGAAAATCATTCCGGAGAGCGCATTATTCATCAGGCGGTGTGTGTGTGGGGGGGTGGGGGGGGGGCTTTAAAAGGTATCTCAAAACCTGCATTGCCTCGATGATAAAATTTCGTAAGGTACGCAGAATCAGAATATAAACATCAGGTACTTACATATACAGTGAAACCTCCCTGTGTGACCACTTCCATTAAGCGACCACATCCCTGAACGACCAGTTTTTCATGGAACGAAATTTATTCCCATAGGCTCAATACTAATTTTACCTCCATTTAGAGACCATCCCAGTTGAACTCCCTCCATGAGCGACCAATTTTTTTTAAAGAAAATGAAACAGATTTTGTAAGGTATGCAGAATCAGAATATAAACATCAGGTACTAATACAGTGAAACCTCCCTGTGTGAACACCTCCATTAAGCGACCACCTCCATTAAGCGACCACCTCCCTGAACGACCATTTTTTCATGGAACGAAATTTATTCCCATTAGCTCATTACTAATTTTACCTCCATTCAGAGACCATCCCAGTTGAACTCCCTCCTTAAGCGACCAATTTTTTTTTAAAAAATGAAAGAAATTCCGTTTTTTCCAGGTCGCTTGAAGAAGGTTTTATTAAGAAAATAATTCCGGAGAGCGCATTATTCATCAGGCGGTGTGGGGGGGGGGTTAAAAGGTATCTCAAAACCTGCATTGCCTCGATGATAAAATTTTGTAAGGTACGCAGAATCAGAATATAAACATCAGGTACTTTACATATACAGTGAAACCTCCCTGTGTGACCACTTCCATTAAGCGATCACCACCCTGAACGACCAGCTTTTCATGGAACGAAATTTATTCCCATAGGCTCAATATTAATTTTACCTCCATTTAGAGACCATCCCAGTTGAACTCCCTCCATGAGCGACCAATTTTTTTAAAAAGCAAATGAAACAAATTCCGTTTTTTCCAGGTCGCTTGAAGAAGGTTTTATTAAGAAAATAATTCCGGAGAGCGCATTATTCATCAAACTTCTAAACTAAGTTTAGATTATTTTTAATTCCGGTAACCTTTAAATGTTTAAACCTCTTTGTGCCTTTTTAGGCAATGAATTTAACTCTGATGACAAATTAGGAATGACAGTCGATAAACTCCCTTGCCCTATTCTGTCAGGAAACTCTCAAAGAAATAGATAAATTAATGATATAGTCATTATTTGTTTCCGTCCAAAAAACATTGCATTTATTTACTGAACTTCGAAAAGAAATAAAAGTTATAAAATATAAAACCGTAAAATCAAAGCAAAGGTCAATGTATTCATTTTTTTAAACTCTACAGTAATTAACTTATGTAATTAACTTTTGTTTTGATACTTAAAGTTTTATATTTTTTCCTAATGTGAAAATTAAATTTTAGTAACGTTAATTGTTACCTTTTTTCAACAATTAAAATCTAGATTTAAACAGGATCTCCATTAAGAGGCCAACTCTCGGAGCGACCCATTTTTATTGGAACGGAACGTGGTCGCTTTTGGGAGGTTTTACTGTATACATATATATATATATTTAGTCTCCCTTATCCTTCTGGAGTACGGCTGTGTGTGTGTGTAGGGGGGGGGGGATCTACAAAATTCGAATCTATTACGGTTTTAGACGATAAAATTTTGGATCAGGATAAAATCAGGATGTTTTCTAAGTATATAAACATCTAATTGGATGAGTTTCCTTTAATTTGGCCCTTTCCCTTCTACTTGGCGGGAGGGAGGGGGATTACAAAAATCTACGATTACCTTCGTCATAAAACTTTACAAGAGTGCATTAACATTTTATATAACTCCCCCCCGCCTCTCCACACACACACACCCACACTAAATTTGATAAAAAACTTAATATAAGACCCCCAGTGATCAAATTGTCACAACGGTTTGTTCTTTTAAGGGTGTTCTCAAATCCAAAGGGGCAACTTTCTGACATAAATTTTAATTTATTTTTGTTCGAAAATGCATGAAACTGGCTGGTGTTGTTGTTCAGAAACTATGTAATGGAGCTGTTTTTTCCATATTTTTGCAAATGCAATAGATCTTTCAGAAAATAATGTCAAAGTGGGCGTTTGGAACCGAATTTCCGAGGAAGGAAGAAAGAGTCTCAAGAGCGGGCGAAAAACGGGTTTGTCCCGTGATCGAAATCCCTTATAACTCAATAGGTAATTGATTGATCTAAATGTTAAATTTCTTAAATTAATTCTAAATTTTTAAAACAGTGTAAAAAAGCATTGAAATCTAAGATGAAAATAATTTGTAAAGTTTCTATGGGTATTTTGTCTGATGAATAAACGAAAAATGCTTTAAATACGTATTTACATAAGCTTAAATGATTATGTGTGTTAAAACATAAGTACAACCAGTTTGTAAAAAGCAAATTCTTATCGGGCATAAAATGCATTCGCTTTAAAAATGATATTTCAATCTAATGCTGCTATTTTATGGATTTTTTAACGCTGAATCAAAAAATTATCTTCACTCTTAACCATTATGTCAAGATTTTTCGCAAATCGTAAATTTCAAGGTAAATAAACTACGAAAAATCTGATACTATAAAATAGATGTAAGACTTTTTTATTCAGTTTAATTTTATTTAATTCAATAATTTATTAGATTTTTTGGCTTATACTGAGTTTCTTACAGCTAAACAGCTCGGTTGTCCTATGAGGGTGGGAGGGAAGGGGGGATGAATTTTAACTTTTAGCTTTTTAAATTTGAAATTTACGATTTGAGAAAATTCCTGACGTGATGGTTTAAAATGAAGGCCATTTTCGGATTCAGTGCTAAAAAATGCATAAGAAACAATTTTCAAAACCAAAGAAACATGCCACAACCCAAATTTTGAAAGACAGTGTTATCTAACAGCCTTTTAAAATATGTATCATTTTGTAAAGAATTGAGGCTGTTGTTTTTAATCCTTTTATTTAACAAAAAATCTGTTATTTTTATCCTCTTATAATGTTCAGTACAAACTGTACATTTTGCAGTAATACATCAGAATGATTAAATATTTCAAATTTATATTGCAATCCTAATTTTATTCTCAACCATTTCTTTAAAATATCTGACAAAATTAGATTTCTATTAAATTTGTGAATGACCCCTAATGTGCAACAAAAAATATACTCCAGCTTTAAACTCGGTCAATTTTAATCGTAGAATAACCGGACTTTTCTTGCCTTACTTCACAGTGTAACAGGGAAATTTTACTAAATATAACTTATAGGACCTGATGGACCGTATAAAAATTTAGATTCTGTAATTCTTCACTAAATTGTTTTTTCCCCTCAAACTTTTTTTTTTTTTTTTAATCTTAACTCTGCAAGTGATTTTGACCATTTTTGTAACTAGAAGTATGCATCTATGGCCAACGGTTGCGAAAATAAAGGTCGGTCAGGTTATACGTGGACACACTGTATATAAATTACCGGGTGTCCCAAAAAGGACTGACTGATTTTAAAATTCAATAACTTGCAAACGGTGACAGATATTAAAAAAATTCTTACAGGAGGGTTATGCATAAGGTCAAAAGTTTTATTACAGTGATTTTCAATTTTAGTTCGATTTACAAACAATAGATGGCGCTGTAAGCAATAGTCGCTAAATACAGGCTTGATTTTTGGTCTTTTATCTTGTTCCATGCAGAAAAAGGAGATGGAAATGTATTATCCGGGCCACGAAGTACCAAAAATCGAGCCTGAATTTAGCGACTATTGCTTACAGCGCCATCTATTGTTTGTAAATCGAACTAAAATTGAAAATCACTGTAATAAAACTTTTGACCTTATGCATAACCCTCCTGCAAGAATTTTTTTAATATCTGTCACCGTTTGCAAGTTATTGAATTTTAAAATCAGTCAGTCCTTTTTGGGACACCCGGTATAATCTAATACACAGTAATAAACTACTATGTATTATTTACAATCTTAAAACCTCTTTATACGCATTTTCAAAATAATACTAATAATAATTCTAATACCATACAATTGGGTTAAACATATATGATTAAATTTTAAGCATTTTCTTTTATAAGCAAGTTTTTATTTAAAAAAAAAAAATCCCTGCCGGCTTTGCCTACAGGCGCAGGTAGATTTCGAAGTTATGTACTAATTTCACCAAAAAAACTAAATCATGATTAGAGATAAACCAAATTTAACAATTTTATCTGGGCGCTTTTGATAAGTTTTTAATGAAGATGTGTTTTAATGTTTTTATATAAGAGCTGGTTTTATCAGAATCATGTTAAGGCAATATTCAAAAATATTTTTCCATGTTCAACAAATCAAAATTTTCTAACACATTTTCAGATTTATTTTTCAAAGGAAAAACATGAAACTTGCTGACGTGATTGTTTAAGAGATTTATAAGCGACCTTTGTTTTTATTTTTCGTTCAATTAATAATAACTTTATTTATAAACAATTACTTTCTCAGTAGAACAATATTTTTCGTTTCCAACACAATCGATTCGAAAATTTCTGTTCAAAATGCCCACTTTGACATAATTTTTTAAAATATATTCTGCCTCTATCAAAAAATCTTCCATTATGGCACATTATCTAGTTTCTGAATAAGACAATCTACCAATTGGATGCGCTTGCAAGCAAAAATGAATTTAAAAATGAGTCAGAAAATAAGCAGTTTGGATTTCAGTACATCCTTAATACGATTTTTTTCTTCAACTTCTATGTATTTTTAATTTGTTTTTGCTGCACGAATTGATCTATCAAAAACTTGTCAATATAAAAATTGTAGATAATATTAAGAAGATATATAATGAATTCATGCTGTTTTGATATCTTGTGAATTGACGTTATGGATTTTTTTCTTCTTCAACTCCCCCTTTTTGTTTTCGTTTTTATTTTATTATTATTATTATTATTTTGCGGTAAGAATTGGTGCTGTGAAAAACTTGTCAAGGCAATTTATAATAAATTTAATTGGATTTTATATCTTGAGAATTGGCGAAGTTATGAATTTTTTTCTCCAAAACCCTATTTTTTTCTCTCCTTGGGCCCATTTTTGGTTTTATCAAAAATCTGTCATACATAAATTTTTGACCCATTTTTTAGAAGTAATAGTAAATTTAAACTGAGACGATATGTATTATAATTAAGAAGTTTCGTTTTTCTCAAAACCCCTCCCTATTTCCACACCCTTGGTCCGATTTTGCCCATTAACGAACTCGACCGAGATTTTATGCCCCTTGATTTTATGTATCAGCTATGAATATTTAAAGTTGTCAGAACCTTATATTTATGATACATTAAAATACAGGGCTTCTATAATAATTCGACAGAGCCTTCCCCCCTCCGCCATTAAAACAATTATGTTACTTGTGGTTCTCGATGGCTCCCTTATAGTTGCGCTATATTAAAATTTAGGGGGCTTCGGTTAAAAAGAAACGGACAATTTGCACTGTAAAATTATATCATGTTGCTCACGCACACAAAATTTCAGGGCGTTGTGACAATTTAATCACTGGTTATACCAATTTAAAAATTTCGGGTCTTATATTAAGCTTTTTATAAAATTTGGGGGGGGGGGTAGGGTATATAAAATAATAATGGCTTTTTGTACAGTTTTATGAGAAAGGTAGTCATAGATATTTGTAATCCCCCCTCCCCCCCCCCCCCCCTGCGCGCCTGGGAGGAAGGAAAAGGGCAAATTAAAATAATAATAATAATCCGATCTGATGTTTATATACTTAGAAAACATCCTGCCAAAATTTTATCGTCGGAGATTCGGAGTTTGTAGATCCCACTCACCACAGTCGCACCCCAGAAGAACAAGGGAGACTAAATATATATATATATATATATATATAAGAGCCTGATGTTTATTTTCTGATTCTCCGTACCTTACAAAATTTTATGATTGAGGCAATTTTTCACTTAATAATTTTAAACAAGCTGATTTTCAAATGTCTGATACTGATAGATCTTACTTAATCGAACACGAAAACAACAGTCAGCTGTTGCGACAACAGTAGATGCGGTCTTGGAAACCAAAAAAATTCCTAGCCAAAGGGAACTTCAGAGCAACGCGATTACAGAAAATGCCTACTGATTGTGATATTATCTAGAGATCTGCACGGGCCGGCCTCGGGCCTATTTTCATTCACGGCACTCGGGCCGGGCCGGGCCTAGTCACTATTCTTTACGGGCCGGGCTCGGGCCTTACTTTTTTCCTGAAGGTTCAGGCCGGGCCGGGCCTAACTTATTTTTTCTGCACACACCCGGGTACTGGTTTCATTCCTAATCTTCATAGCCCAAAATTTTCATTCCTAGTTTTCACCCACCCCGTATGAAAATCATTGTCTTGGAATGGCCTGGTCCATTCAAAGGTCAGTAAAATTAGGCTCGGCACAAATATTTTTGTCAAAAAATGCATACATTTTTAAATCGCTATTATTCTACAATTAAACATTCAAATTCATTCTTTTTAAAGAGTATTAGATTTCTACACTTATTAAAATATAGTTAAATTAAAATATAGTAAAACGTGTGAAAAAGAACCTGTCTATGACGGAATCTTGTTTTAAACTGAAAAACATGTTGATCCATGCAAAATTAATATACTACTTAATACTACGTAAGAAAATTATAAAAAGTAATAACAAACAAAATTAATATACTACGTAAGAAAATAATATATAATACATTTACACTTGCTAAGAAGGGAACTTGTATATAACGCATTTTTTTTTTCTCTGCAATTCAGTCTTAGATTTTACTGTATAGCATTTTTCAGATATTTAACACTTCAATACATGGAATATGGATTAACAATATTAATGATAACTGAAACATTTACATACAAGAAATAGAGATTCGTTAAAAAAATAAATATCGCACCCTGCGGCACTTCTATAAAACTGAAGATTATAAACATGAAAAGAAAAGTTAAGATAAATATTTTTGGCATGATCTCCTCGTACGAGAAAAACTTTTAACGAAATCGACATAAAAATCAATGTTTTGTAGAAATTCACTCGGGCCGGGCTGGGCTCGAGCCGAGATTTTGACTTTTTTTCGGGCCGGGCCCGGGCCGAACTTTTAACTTTTTAACCGGGCCGGGCTCGGGCCGAACTTTCAACTTTTTTACCGGGCCGAGCCAATATATATATATATATATATATATATATATATTTGTACGGGCCGAGCCGGGCCGAATTTTTTTTTCTCTGAGTCGGGCCGGGTCTGGAAATGTCGGCCCGTGCAGACCTCCAATATTATCACCCAATCTTTCGTAATCAAAATATCTTTTTAAAACACAGCAAATTAGTATGTTTTTAAAGACTGTGGGGTCTGCTGCAAGTGGGGTTCGGGCACGTAGCTCGAAGGGGCCTCCTAATTTTGTTAGAAAATGTAACTGTGAAATAAAATTTTATTACAAAAAAATATTTTTTCCTCATTTAAACAAATAAAAATAAAAATAAATGTAGCCTTTTCAAACTTTTCAGAAAATTTACTTTTATAAGTTCAACAAAGACAATGAACTAAAAGTTCTAAATGTGTATGCCAAAAATTTTCAGTTTGACTGAAATAAGTCAGTTTTTGTACAAAAAATGATAAATTTTATTAAATAAATGTTTCGTAATCAAACTTCTGCAATCAGGTAATCTTTTCAAATGAGAACAAATCAGCATATTTTTAGCGGAGTCTGCACGAAGTTGACAAGCTAGTAATGGGCAGAACAGTCTAATTTTGTTAGAAAATGTAATTGTGAGATAAATTTTTATTACGAAAAAACAATTTTTACTGATTAAAAAAAAATTCAACACTTCAAAAATTTCAGAAAATTTACTTTTCTAGTTCAATCCGTATCTTGATTAATGAATTAAATGTTCTAAACGTGTATACTAAAATTTCTCATTTTTAATTAAAAAAGTCAATTTTGTGCAAAATATGATAAATCTTATTAAGGCTGTTCTCAAATTCAAAGGAACTACTGTCAATTTTATACCCGTTTAAAATTTGACTGAAAATGCGTCAGTAAGTTTTGCGTTGTTGAGTTGGGAATGTGAGAACCACATTAAATAAATTAATGTGAGCATTTTAAACAATTTATCACGTACGTATTGAGTTTTAGAAAATAGTACAAAAGGAAAAATCCATGAATATAGAAATTTTAATAAAATAAGGATGTGTGTAAAGCTATTTAAATAATGAAATCTGTACTAAAAAAAAGAAAGTTTCTCTCTTTGTGCGTGTGTGTCTGTTCGCGATGGCTAATGAAAGGTATCGCATGTACAAGTCCGAAAATTTAAGGGATGATAGTCCAAGACAGGTCCTGATGCACCTGAGGCACAGATTTTTAATTTTTTAAAGGCCCTTTAAGTTTTTATGCCCTAAATTGTTAATAACTTTCCTCATTTTATCCGATCTTCGTTTTTTAGTCTATCTCACCATTTAGTTATTACCCCACTTCTACATTCCAGTTAAAATCCTCGCCGCCTGGGGCCCGGTACCTTGAGGCTTTTATGCCCCAAATTGTTAATAAATTGCTTCTTTTTAATCCGATCTTCATTTTTAGGACCCTTTTTAGGTGCGTTCGTAATTATATAAATACGTAGCACCTATAGTCGTCGTTCAGTCCGTCCGTCTGTCTGTCCGCATATAACAGAGCAAAAACTACCCAACCGAATGGTCTGAAATTTTTAATGTATGATTGTTGCAAAATTTTGTCGAGCCATTTCAAATTTTATGAAAATCGGATGCATAGTTTAATTACAGGGACAGTCAAAAGTTTTTCTTTACATTACGGCCAATGGGAAAAATTATTGCAAATGCATTTTAATGATGTTACAGCCTTCCGAATGGTCTGAAATTTTAAATATATAATTGTTTCAAAATTTTGTCGAGCCATTTGAAATTTTAGGAAAATCGGATGTATAGTTTAATTACAGGGACAGTCAAAAGTTTTCCGTTACATTACGGCCAATGGGAAAAAAATATTGCAAGTGCGTTTTAATGATGTTACAGCCTTCCGAATGGTCTGAAAATTTAAATATATAATTGTTGCAAAATTTTGTCGAGCCATTTCAAATTTTATGAAAATCGGATGTATAGTTTAATTACAGGGACAGTCAAAAGCTTTCCGTTACATTACGGGGCATGGGAAAAAAAATATTGCAAGTGCATTTTAATGATGTTATAGACTATGCACTTATGAAATTAAAAAATATATACATTGAGTACAATATGGGGTACAAAAAATAATTATAAAACTAGTTATAGTACGAACGCTCCTCATTTGCCACGTTTGACGAGCAATTTCCGACTTGTTTCATTTAGTTATTCTCACGTTTCTGCATTCCAGTTACCGTATTTTATGGAAGAAACGGCGCACCCGTCGTAAGCGCCGCACTCCTAAAAATTGGTCTGGATAAGCTTTAAAATATTGTAATCGCCGCACCCGTCGTAAACGCCGCACCTGTGGGAACGCTACTTCTGTGGACAGTGTCTCATTAACCTAACTTTAACGAAACTTTTCTGAACAGTGTAAGGGTGCCTCACTTTTAATAACTTAATACTCTAGAATTTTATTTAAAATATTTAAATCTGATTTTAAACATTTTTATGTAATTTTTAAATTAAGGAGACGTCAATTGGTATCAAAACCATTCAGAGGGTGGGACGCATAAGAGGTCGGCGCAACTTAGCACGCTTTTTATGACACTTCATACGTCATATCCACTTTAGTCCTTTTTTAGTTTCTATTCGAAGCCCGCAAAATCTGAGTCGTCAATATCCGAGTGGAAGAGTTGTTAATTTTCTTTGTACCTCTGTATGTATGGTTCGGTATCATCATCGGAAATGTCACACTTTACATTATCGGCAAAATCAGAATGTTTCGCATTGTTGAGCAATGGACTTGAGAACAGTCTTGAGGAATTTTAATTTTATCCAAATTTTACGCGCCCGAAAAAAACAAAAAATCGTAAACGCCGTACATGGTGTAAACGCCGCACTTGACAAAAAATTAACTTTCAAACTCGTTTCAAACTAAAATAAAATAATTGTGAAAAAATGTGATATTTGAGATATTATGACAAAAATATGTCTCAGTATATGGTAAAAACAACACATTAGAGAAAATATTTTATTTTTATTCCTGGAACTGTTTTTCAATTTCCCGGAAAACTTAATATTTTGAGTTGGCAAATGTGTAACATGTAAAAAAAAAAAAAAAAAACCCTAGAGGCAGTAAATCAACCAATCTAAAGGGGCACGAAAAATTGAAAGTGCCCTGGGCATAGAAACTTGCTAGTCGGGCCCTAAGCATCCCCCCCCCCCCCTTTTTTTGCGCATTTCTTTAAAATTTTATTCTAATTATTAGTTCATACCCTATGCTTAATTTCGACTAAATGAAGATCTAAAGTGTTCAGAACATTTCCTAAATATTACATTTCCTAAAATCTTCTTATAATGTTCAAATAAAAGTTTATGATAAAACAGACCCTTTGAAAAAAAAAAAAAAAGCTTCTTTGTCTCTTTTAACAGGGACTTTATGCAGGAGAGGAAAAGATATAAAAATAATTCGTTATTGTCACTTACGCAAAATACTCTTGAAAGATACTAGGTCAGTGGGTAAAGGTGAATGTCATTCGGAAGAGTAGGTTTCAGACGAAGCAGTGGGGGACGGCCCTGTGCTTGTTAGTAATTTCTTGGAAAATTTGCTAAGTACATGAGTTTTGGGAAAGGCAGAAGAGGGAAATTGAACAAAGATATTTTCCTTCTTTTGTCTCGGGAAAAGAGGGTAAAAATACTAAAAAGATGCCTTAGCAACAGTTGTTATCCGACTCGCGAAGCTTTAAAATTGCGAAAATAAACGCCATGCTAAAAGTTGCCCTAGTTTGTTCTATATGTTTACAAAGAATAAAAGTAAACAGAGAAAGAAAATTATCTACTGAAAATATTATAAATTAAATTTTATAAATTGTTATAAATTGCAAAATCTGAATTTTTTTTCTATATCAATTGGCAAAAAAAATGTATCCCGTCTTAAAAAAATATTGGAGAGGAGGGGGGGGGGGGGGGAGGACGCCAGGGCCCATATAACTCTACGCCTATGGGCACAGGATTGTATTTTTTCTAGAAAAGAAAACTGGTTGTGTAAATATATTGTAGAAGAAAAAACCAAAAATGATTTAAATTGAATCTTAAAACAAACCTTTTAATGTCACATCAAGACGTCATTTGAACTTTAATATCATATCTTTTAAAACTCATATTTGAATTTATGAGAGATGTGAATGAAAACGCATCAGCGAATAAACTTCTATACATCTTTTCATATTGAACATAAATTTGCATCTGCGATTATAAATAGAAAAAAAAAGGAATAAATAAATAATGCATATATACATATTAATTAATAGCATAGCGTCACTCAAGATTTGATATTATTTTCAAGATCCATGCGTATAACATTCTTAGAGCCATAAGATTAAGTGCTGAGAACATTAAACCTATTTTGATATCATTACTTTTTAAAGGTTAATGGAGATAGAATAAAAAAAACTAATGTTTTTTTTTTTTTTTTTTTAACATTAGAAATACTTTGTATTTCATAAGTTTTAATCCCGAAATAGATGTGACTTAAAATAGATAAAAAATGATATCACTCTGAAACAAATGTTAATAAAAGGTTCCAAATTTATGTATTAAAATGCAAGTTTGCTTTAAAGTCTGTTTTCAAATCCAAACTACCTGCTTTCTAATATATTTTTCACTTTATTTTGTTCACAAAAATTGTCAAGTTCTCTTATGCAGAAACTGTGTAATCCAGATCCATTTTTCGGTAAAGGCAGAATAGTTTTTTGAAAATACAGTGAAAGTTAGTGTTTTGAACATTATTTTCTGAAAGAGCTATTGCATTTGCAAAAAAAAAAAAAAAAAAAAAAAAAAAAAAAAAAAATGGAAAAAACAGCCAATTACATAGTTTCTGAACAACAACCCCTGTCAGTTTCATGCATTTTCGAACAAAAATAAATTAAAATTTATATCAGAAAGTTGTCCCTTTGGATTTGAGAACACCCTTAAAAGAACAAACCGTTGTGACAATTTGATCACTGGGGGTCTTATATTAAGTTTTTTATCAAATTTAGTGTGTGTGTGTGTGTGTGTGTGTGGAGGGGGGGGCGGAAGTTACATAAAATTTTAATGGACTATTGTACAGTTTTATGAGGAAGGTAATCGTAGATTTTTGTAATCCCCCCCCCCCCCTCCCGCCAAGTAGAAGGGAAAGGGCCAAATTAAAAGAAACTCATCCAATTAGATGTTTATATACTTAGAAAACATCCTGATTTTATCCTGATCCAAAATTTTATCGTCTAAAACCGTAATAGATTTGGATTTTGTAGATTCCCCCCCCCCCCCCCTACACACACACAGCCGTACTTCAGAAGGATAAGGGAGACTAAATAAATATATATGTATACAGTAAAACCTGCCAAAAGCGACCACGTTCCGTTCCAATAAAAATGGGTCGCTCCGAAAGTTGGCCTCTTAATGGAGGTCCTGTTTAAATCTAGATTTTAATTGTTGAAAAAAGGTAACAATTAACGTTACTAAAATTTAATTTTCACATTAGGAAAAAATATAAAACTTTAAGTATCAAAACAAAAGTTAATTACATAAGTTAATTACTGTAGAGTTTAAAAAATGAATACATTGACCTTTGCTTTGATTTTACGGTTTTATATTTTATAACTTTTATTTCTTTTCGAAGTTCAGTAGATAAATGCAATGTTTTTGGACGGAAACAAATAATGACTATATCATTAATTTATCTATTTCTTTGAGAGTTTCCTGACAGAATAGGACAAGGGAGTTTATCGACTGTCATTCCTAATTTGTCATCAGAGTTAAATTCATTGCCTAAAAAGGCACAAAGTGGTTTAAACATTTAAAGGTTACCGGAATTAAAAATAATCTAAACTTAGTTTAGAAGTTTGATGAATAATGTGCTCTCCGGAATTATTTTCTTAATAAAACATTCTTCAAGCTACCTGGAAAAAACGGAATTTGTTTCATTTGCTTTTTAAAAAAATTGGTCGCTCATGGAGGGAGTTCAACTGGGATGGTCTCTAAATGGAGGTAAAATTAGTATTGAGCCTATGGGAATAAATTTCGTTCCATGAAAAACTGGTCGTTCAGGGAGGTGGTCGCTTAATGGAGGTGGTCACACAGAGAAGTTTCACTGTATATGTAAGTACCTGATGTTTAAATTCTGATGCTGCGTACCTTACAAAATTTTATCATCGAGGCAATGCAGGTTTTGAGATACCTTTTAAAGCCCCCCACCGCCTGATGAATAATGAGCTCTCCGGAATTATTTTCTTAATAAAACCTTCTTCAAGCGACCTGGAAAAAAAATAATTTCTTTCATTTTTTTTTAAAAAATTGGTCGCTCAAGGAGGGAGTTCAACTGGGATGGTCTCTGAATGGAGGTAAAATTAGTAATGAGCTTATGGGAATAAATTTCGTTCCATAAAAAATGGTCGTTCAGGGAGGTGGTCGCTTAATGGAGGTGGTCACACAGGGAGGTTTCACTGCATATATAAGTACCTGCTGTTTATATTCTGATTCTGCGTACCTTAGAAAATCTGTTTCATTTTCTTCAAAAAAAATTGGTCGCTCATGGAGGGAGTTCAACTGGGATGGTCTCTGAATGGAGGTAAAATTAGTATTGAGCCTATGGGAATAAATTTCGTTCCATGAAAAAATGGCCGTTCAGGGAGTTGGTCGCTTAATGGAGGTGGTGACACAGGGAGGTTTCACTGTATATATATAAGTACCTGATGTTTATTTTCTGATTCTGCATACCTTACAAAATTTTATCATCATCGAGGCAATGCAGGTTTTGAGATACCTTTTAAAGACACCCCCCCCCCCCCCACAGCCTCTCCGTACCGAGGGAGCAAGACGCCAGATTTCAAAAAATCATCTCAATCTGGTGTTTATATTCTGAGGTTAACCCTGTGTATTATTATCAGACTTATTTAATATGTGATTTGTAAAAAGGTGCGCTTTTTTCCGGGGCGCTTTTTTCCGGGTGCGCTTTTTTCCGGTGCGCTTTTTTCCGTGCGCTTTTTTCCGGTGCGCTTTTTTCCGTGATTCATAATAATCTATGGGGGGAACTGTTCGCAGCTTATTTTAATTATGTTACACTATTTCAAAAATGATGAAATTGGTACACATTTCGGAGGTTCACTACAAGATGCTTGCAGTAGAATATAATGTGTGTCACATTTATCGTTCATTTACTGGGACACATAAAAGATTTCGGATACAATAATGTATCTGAAGTATTGTCTATTAGGTATAGGTGCAGATCCCCAAAATTTTTAAGGAGCCAGTGGCTCCTAAACCCCCAAAATTCAGTCGTCACTTTGGCTCCTAACCAAAATCTAGTGGCCACATTGTGAAACAAACTCATAAAACAATAGTGTTTATATGGAAAAAACTTGACAAAAAAACTCAGGAATTCAAAATGGAAAATAGTTTAATTAATAAATACACATGTATAACAAAACACAGACTAATTACAACAAATGTGTATATTTAATTTAATCCTAAAATTCTTGAACTTTGATATTAAAAAAGTATAATATAAATCTGGAAAAATCAGAAGATACAGTTGGACAAGAAGACAAGATACAACTGAATAACATAACATGTATAAGCTAAGCAGTCATGATAATGGGAAATATTAGGAAAACTTATTTCTTATTTTGATTTTGTTATATAAAATTATACATTAAAAAAAAAAAGGAATGTGTAAGATTATTTTGCGCTGTAAAAATCTCGCACTTGTAGAAAACATTTACAGAGCAAGAATATACCTCGCGTTAAGTATTTTTTCGTATGAGTTTCTTTTTCTTTTTGTTCTTTTTTCTTCAGAGTTCGGAATCCTCTATCCTCGCGACTCCATGATCCAAAGCCCTTAAATAATCTCCATCGCATAGGGAACTTTGAACTGTCTCGTGAGCAGATTTGCAGTAAAGGAGTATTTATTTCAACTCCGGATTTCGGACAAAACCTTTGAAGAAATGCTTGCTTTCGCTGGTGTCCAAAGGAGAAGGTGTACCATTAGCGTGCTCATGTTCCGAGCCTCGCAGAGCCCCACCAGTGGCTGAGAGGTTCTGCTCTCGAAGCTGGTAGACGGGAGATGCTGGGTTCGATCCCAATCGCGCCCGTCGGCCTAATCGTTCAGAGTTTTCGTGGGTTTCTTCGAACTTTGGATTTCCAAGCGTTAATACGGGTTAGGTTCCCTTAGAAAGACCCCCACGAAGGGCACTCCCCCTGGGCCTATATCCCTCGTGCAGATAATTGGCCGTCATAAATACAACCAACCAACCAACCGAGCCTCGCAGCTGCTAAGCTTTGCAGTGGAGCAGACATGCATAGAATTATATTCGAACAAGAAAGCAGTACATCACAGGGGCAGCGTTCACGATCTGAAATCGCAAAAATTCCCTGATTTTTTATCAAGGTCATACTTGATCTCGGCCAGTGAAATGAGCAGGTTCTTTTCTATTTGCAAAATAAAAAAATATATAAAAATTCCGCGACGTGGATTGGGAACACTGGAAATTGATCTCTGGCGATTAAGACACTGAAAGTTAGTCACCACAGCAGCAAAAAATTTAGTCGCCACAGCAAAAAATTTAGTCACCATGTGGAGACTGGCGACCGCAAATCTGTACCTATACTATTAGGGATGGTTGCTGAAAGTATGTTTTCTTTTATGGAATGCGGTTAAAGTTCAACTAACTTTCTTTGCACACTACGTGGTGTTTATAGATTCTATAAACCATATACAGGACTGCACAAAATAATTCACAAGCATTACTGAGAATAAGTGTGAATGGTTTGAAGGTGTATTTTTTAATTTGAGTTATGCACTTTCAAGATCAACTACATTTAGTATACTCGGAGATGTTTGTAGCATATAAATAAAATCATATACAGGGCTAAGCAAAAAACTGGATAAATGGCCGCCTATCGTTAGTAATTCCTGGAAGTGAGATTTTAGTTGTTTAATGTTAAAACCCCCCTTTCTTTCTGTTTGACTTGGCGAAAATTAATCACCGCCAAGAATTATGGTAACCCTATTTTTTACTTTACTATTTTTCAGTTTGTTTATTAAGGTAGATGTAATTTAAATTCTGAAGCGAGCGATCTCCGCTATATGAGATCTGAACCAGGATTGCCTGGTAATAATAATAAATATATTAATATTCAATGCTTCCAGCTTTTAATTATTTGAGTGCTGATTTACTTTCAATGAGTAAAAATCGTTCTGTTGATTTATTAAATTGATGTGAAATATGAATGATTCGAAGTAAAGAACTTTTTATTCGACTGTGTTCTCTGAAATCCCTCATGTTGGCGTCCGCGACAGGATGTCTGGACTGACGATTGAATATTATTTTTCTTCTGATTCTGAAAGCTTGAGGTAAGCTATTTTTTTTTATTGTTGATTAATTGAAAGGAAATATGTCCACTACTGCTAATATTGAAACTTTAAAAAAGAAAAGAACTGGATTACGTACACAAACGACAAAATTGTGTACAAAAATAAGCACAACTCTTGAAGATGATTCTATCACATTAGATAATAAACTAGATTTATTAAACATTTGTAAGGACCAGTTAAATGACAAATATGAATTATTAAAAAAATTAAACTCTGATATCCAGGATATTATAGCTGATGACGATTTTGAGAAAGAAATCGAAAGTTCCGCAACCTATAGGGAGAAAATAATTGAGTCTCGTTATAAAATAACGAAGCTCTTAAATGAACATAACTCCCAAAATCAGAATAATACTTTTCAAAATTTTATGAAAAATGAATCCGGTTCTCAAAATGGAATTTAGAGCGATCTATGAAATTGCCGAAGCTCACTATAAATAAATTTTTTGGTGACAGCAGTTCCTGGTTAGAATTTTGGGGGCAATATTCTAACGCAATTGAAAAGAATTGCAATTTAACTCCTATTGACAAATTTGTCTATTTGAAATCTTTGCTTGGAGGTAGTGCATATAATGCTGTTGCAGGATTTTCCCTTTCCGAGGAAAACTTTAAATCTGCAGTTGATTTATTAAAGGCTCGCTACGGTCGTGACGACCTAGTCATCAACGCACATATGAATAAACTGTTAAATTCAAAACAGGTAAAGAATGCTTCTAATGTTAGAGAACTTCGGGAACCGTATGACAGTTGTGAAATACAAATTCGAAATTTAAATTCTCTCGGAGTTACAGCAGGAAGTTATGGTCATCTCCTATGCCCTATTTTAGTTGATACCTGCTGAAATGGCGTTAGATTTCAATCGTAAAAGAACCGATGGTAAAAAAATGGAAGTCGAAGAGCTTCTTTCTTTCATTAAAAACGAAGTACAATGGCGAGAATCTACTATGGCACTCCAGAGCTCTAAAAATAGTTTTAGTGCTAAAAAAGAAAAGAATAAATACAATAACAGTTATAAAAATTTAGCAACTATAAACGCGACATTCCTTCAGCCTCTGCATTGGCTACTAACGTAAAAAATGTTTGTTTATTTTGTGACAATGAACATGATTCAAAATTGTGTAAAGTTTGTACTATTCCTCAAAAACGGGATAAATTGCGTATGCAAGGACGCAGTTTCACCTGTTTCAAAAAATTCCACGTCTCGGCTAAATGTAAATCTAATTTAGAACCATGTAAATTTTGTAATGGAAATTTTCATCATTATTCGATTTGTTTAAAAAAATCTCAATCTACAATTCCCAAGGAAATCGAATCAGCTGACACAGTTATTAGTTCGATTTATCATTGTAATACTCAAAATGAAAATTCCTTTACGGAGGTTATACTCCAAACATCTTGCGTAAATGTGGAATCTGAAAAAAACTCTGAGCTTGCATTATGCTTATATGATTTGGGGAGTCAAAGGTCATTCGTCACAGAGCAATTAGTATCAAAATTAAATCCCCGAATTATTCGTCAAGAAAAACTCAAATTTATTCTTTTGCAGCTGTTAAACCACAAATAAAAACATTTGATGTTGTGCAATTAAAATTATCCCATGTTGAAAACAAATCGCGTTTCATATTTATCGAGGCTTTAGTCACAGATGTAATTTCAAACGTTAGGATTCCCCCCCCCTTCTCTGCAGACAGATAAAAAATTAACTGGCACCTTTTAAATTAACAAATACTGTTGCATTATCCCATTCTAATGTAAATGTTCTTATTGGAGCGGATTATTTTTATCAAATCCGTTACGAAAGAGAAATAAAAAAATAACTAAATCTCTCTTTTTATGTGATAGTTTATTTGGATATTCGCTTTGTGGTTTTTATGAAGATGAAAAAAGAAAAAAAAATGGAAAGCGCTTCTGTTTTAAATCTGTGTATTTCAACTCCAGTTGGGGAAGATTTGAATTTTTTATGGGAAATCGAATCTTTGGGTATTACGCAATCAAATGATAATATTTCTGATGCAGATAAGGAAATTGTGAGTAAGTTTGAGAATAACTTAAAATTCGTAAATAATAGATATGAAACGGGTTTATTGTGGAAGGATGAGAAAGATAGAGTCGGGAATAATTTTAGAATAGCTAGAAGTCGCTTTGAGGAATTAAATCGTAAACTCGAGAAGGATAATGACTTATGTAAAAATTATAAAGATATTATATTAGAACAATTAACTGCTGGAATTGTAGAAGAATGTCCTAATAAAATAACTGAAAATGGTTATTTTATGCCGCACAGGTCGGTTTTAAGAGATGATAAAGTGACTACTAAGGTAAGAATGGTTTTCGATGCTTCTTCTAAAGAAAAACATTTAAATTCTCTAAATGACTGCTTATATCCAGGTCCTAACCTTAACCCGAACATTCTTAATGTAATATTTAATTTCAGAAAATTTAATGTTGCATTTAGCGCTGACTTAGAGAAAGCGTTTTTGCAAATTGGGATAACAGAGGAAGATCGGGATTATTTAAAATTTTTGTGGTTTGGTGACGAAAAGGATGATTTAAAATTTTTGAGATTTACACGAGCTGCTTTTGGGGTAACTTGCAGTCCCTTCCTTTTGGCTGCAACGATTAAATCCCATATACGTAAATATGTTGATCATCCTGAAGTTGTTAAGATTTTGGACTCTTCTTTTTATGTAGATGATTTGATTACGGGGTCAAAATCTGATGAATACGCTTATTATCTATCCTCAACAGCTTCGCATATTTTTAAAGAAGCTAGCATGAATTTGCGAAAATTCAATACTAATTCTGTCAAACTTAGAAAATTATGGAAGGAAAATAAATTATGTGATTCAGAAGAAAATTTGAATAATTCTCTAAAAATTTTGGGATTATTATGGGATACTAATTGGGATGTTTTACGTTTTGACGTTCAATCCTTTCCTGATGATTGGAAATTTAATCCATCGAAACGCGTTATTCTTAAAGCCATGTTAAAATTCTTTGATCCTATTGGATTCATTGCACAATTTTCTGTTCGTATGAAAAGTTTGCTGGAGGAAACATGGAAAAGGGGTCTGGAATGGGATGAAAAATTCCCTAATGATTTAAAAATTGAATGGGAAAATTGGTGTGCAGAAATCGAACATTTACATAAATTTGAGGTACCCCGCAAATATTTTCCACAGGGTTTAGACTTTTCGGACCCAATCGAAATTCATATATTTTCAGATGCTAGTCCTAAGGCTTATGGGGCCGTAGCTTATTTTCGATGTACCACAAGTGATAATAAAATTATGACTAGTCTTATTTGGGCAAAATGCCGAGTCGCCCCGATTAAATGTTTGACAATTCCTCGGCTTGAATTAATGGGGGCATTAATAGCTGCAAGGATGTCTAAATATCTGAAAAGGGTACTTAATTTTCAAAATTTGGAAATTCATATCTGGTCAGATTCCACAATTACGTTACATTGGATCAAGGGATCAGCCATGGATTGGAAGCCCTTTGTGGCTAATAGGGTTGTAGAAATACAATCTTTAACTGATCCTAGAATATGGAAATATATCCCGGGTAAGGATAATCCTAGTGATCTTCTTACTCGAGGCGAAAATTTACATAACCTCATAGAAAATAAATTATGGTATTACGATCCTGAATGGTTGTCATTACCAAAGGACAGTTGGCCGAAACCTGAAAAGATAACTTTTAATGAAAATATTTTGAACGAAAGAAAATCAACAAATTTGAGTTCTTCTCAATTATCTTGTACAGTAGGTGTTGTACCTCCAGAGTCTTTGTTAAAATTAGGAAATTTTAGTTCTCTTTCCAAATTACTTAATATCACAGCCTGGATCTTCCAGATTTCTAAATAATATCAATAAATTGAAACAGCAACATTGATTTTAGGTGATCTCACAGCTCAAGAAATTGAAAAGGCAGAATTTTACTGGTTAAAACAAACCCAGTTATCTGTCTTTAATCGTGAAATTGAGTTACTAAAAAAGGGAAAGCCCATCGATAAAGATTCAACCTTGTATAGTCTGAATCCAAAATTGGATAAGAATGATTTGTTAATTTTATCTGGTAGATTACAATTTTCACAATTATCTCAAAGAGAAAAGCACCCTTTTATACTTCCATATGGGAGTGCTTACACCAAATTGTTGATTCGAAACGCCCATGAAAAGGTTTTCCATTATGGAATTGCAACAACTTTAGCACACTTACGAGAAAATTATTTTATAATTAGAGGACGAAAAATGATAAAATCTGTACTGAAAAACTGTCTTATTTGCACAAAATTTAAAGCTTCTCCTGGGAAGCAAGAAATTGTACCATTACCTAAAGATCGTATTACTGAATCATCACCCTTCTATACCTGTGCTGTAGATTTTGCAGGACCTATTTATGTCAAATCAAAAACTGGCCAAGAAAAGGCCTATATAGTTCTTTTCACGTGCGCAGTCACTAGAGCTGTGCACCTCGAATTATGTACCAATTTAACGACAGAAACTTTCCTTTTGTCATTTAAAAGATTCATCTCTCGTAGAGGAATTTGTCGAACAATCTACAGTGATAATGCGAAAACATTTATCAACGCTGATAATCTTCTTAGAGAAGTTTGGAGCCGAATTTCGAAAGAGGAAGTTTTACGATATTTTAATAAAAATAGAATCATATGGAAATTCATTATTCCAAGAGCCAGTTGGTGGGGCGGTTTTTGGGAACGCATGGTACGTTCGGTGAAAGCTCCTTTAAAGAAAGTTCTCGGAAGATCTTGTCTCTCATATGAAGAAATACAAACCACTTTAACTGAAATCGAAGCAATGATTAATGGTCGCCCTTTAACTTATGTTTATGAAGAAAACAGTGAACCGCTTCCACTTACTCCTTTACATTTCCTGATCGGCAAGAGAATAAATTCTCTACCAGATTTTCATTGTGTTACTGAACCTAAATCGAATAAAATAACGTTAACAAAAATATTGAAATATCGAGAGCAAGTTTTAAACCATTTCTGGAAACGTTGGAGGCAGGAATATTTGCTAGAACTGCGTTCTGCCAATTTTTCAATTCCTGTCAAAGCTCCGACTAAATTCGAAATTGGTGACGTTGTATTAATTAATGAAGATAAAACTCCAAGGCACATGTGGAAATGCGGCAGAATTACAGAGCTCTTTTTAGGAAGAGATTCGAAAGTTAGATCTTGTGCAATACAAACTGAATCTGGATTGATAAAAAGACCTGTCCAACTCATTCATAAACTGGAGCTCGACATTATGGACTAATTTTTTGAACTTTTCATTTTTAAGAACATTTTGTTTACATTTTCATTTTTTAACTTTTTCTAATCTAGTATTTTGTATATTTTAGTTCCAGTAGTTGTTCCTGTGAAAATAGAATTAATTGTATGTCTCATTATTGTAAGTATGTTCTAACTTTTAATTGTCTTATTAATGTAATTTGAAATTTTTGATAAAAATTTAGTTTGAATGATGAACAATAGTAATTGTTCATCCGGGGGCAGTGTGTTAAAACCCCCCTTTCTTTCTGTTTGACTTGGCGAAAATTAATCACCGCCAAGAATTATGGTAACCCTATTTTTTACTTTACTATTTTTCAGTTTGTTTATTAAGGTAGATGTAATTTAAATTCTGAAGCGAGCGATCTCCGCTATATGAGATCTGAACCAGGATTGCCTGGTAATAATAATAAATATATTAATATTCAATGCTTCCAGCTTTTAATTATTTGAGTGCTGATTTACTTTCAATGAGTAAAAATCGTTCTGTTGATTTATTAAATTTATGTGAAATATGAATGATTCGAAGTAAAGAACTTTTTATTCGACTGTGTTCTCTGAAATCCCTCATTTAAACGTGTTTTTGCCTCAATTAAGTTTCAGTTTATTATGTGGCGTGTATAAAAATCTTTAGATAATATATATATTCAGAAAGCTTCAAGTTTTTGTGCAAATTTTCTTGTTAGTAGACAAGAAGGTAGTGAAGGGGTGCAAACAAATGTTGCGCTCTATTGGTGGAAATTGCTAAAAGTTAATTTTAAATTGTGTTATGCGTTTTCCAACTAAACTAAATTTTAACATGTTGCGTAAAAAATATACAAATAAATCATATACAGAGCAAGAATTGGATTACCTTTCCAGCTATGTGCAGTAAATGTTGAAATCTGGTTTTCAGATGTGTTATGCATTTTCTAAAATGTTTTCTTAGGTATCTTCTTTAACTTATTAAACGAAAAAGCTTAGTTAAAGTATTCTGGAAGTGTTGGAAAGTGTTTCATAATCTATTATTGGAGCATGATTTTTCTTTCTTGTTATGTTATAAGTAAGCTCAGAGCGCAACATTTGTTTGCACTCCTTCACTACCTTCTTGTCTACTAACAGGAAAATTTGCACAAAAACTTGAAGCTTTCTGAATCGGAATCCAAATTGTAAAACACAAAATAAAACTCCATTTAAACTTCTGAATGGAAAATTAAGTTATTAAATTCACATGAAATACATTAAATTCACATGAAAAAATGGTATATTGCGCTAATTATTAACTCTAAAGTGCACTAGATATTCTTTTAGTGATTATATAAAAAGAATACTTTCAATCATAACAGGACATTTAAAGGAAATCTTTAATTTTCTCGGTTGCATATCTCCCCACCCCCCCTCCCGTATAAAATCTTGTTAACGAGATTTTGCAAAATATTGGTTGCTTGATTGGTAAAATCTAGGGCAACATAAGAGGAGCTTTTATTCCTAGTTTCGTAAACATTTTAAAGTAATAGCTGAACAAATAGTTACATTTGAAATATTCTAAAAAACCTTTGCTTATTAGCGGCTCGTACGGACATAAATTAGTGAAAAGTGGAAACTAACTGTGAAGTTTAACGAGTTTCCACTTTCCGAATGCATCCTATGTCTAACATTAAATTTTTAAATTATATCTTTGATGTTTCTTTGTATCCCACAAAATCTTCGGGTCCTAAGACACCTGCCAACAGTGCCTAGGCCAGGGTTCACGAACCTATGGCACGCGTGCCAGAGGTGGCACGTAAGACAATTTCTCTGGCACGCAGAAAAATACATTTTATAATTATTATACAGATAACATTTAATTTCTATTATAATGAATAAAATTTTGTTTCATACGGACAGACTATCACAAATAATGCAATTATTTTTTAATGAAAAGAATTGTCTTTCCTTGTGAGGTTATGCAGCGTTTTCGACGTGTATTTTGCCGTTCTATGTGTATTTATAAAGCTGTATTTTTCAAATTATTTTTTTAGACAGTCACTGCAGTAAGATGGCAAATGGATCCAATTTATAAAACTATAAAAATCTGAATCAGGTATAAAGCATTCTCTATCGAACATACAACAGCAAAAATATCATCAATAATTTTTTGATACACTGTTTAATGCAGCTTGGATAATTACTTTATGAACTTACATAACTGGATATTGCATAAATAATAAGGTTAAAAATTTCTAGGATAAAATTTCTTATTTTCGTTTCTTTATTACAGTGAAAATTTATTACGTATAAGTGAATCATATAATTAAAATTTCATTAATTTAATGGCTTATTCCTATATACAGGAAATAGCAGTTTGATTTTTAGATTTTTTAATTTTTAATGCATGAAAACAACTGATTTTTTAACTAGTGTTTTGTATAAACATCGTACATTGCAAAATTATTTTATATCAAAATGTGACACGTTGCACTGTTGATAGATATTGTTGGTGAATTTTTGACACGCGCACGTAAAAAGGTTCGCCAATCCTGGCCTAGGCCATAATAAGGCCCTGTTTGTTACACATCCCGTCAGTTTCTTTTGATCACTCAGAATTATTCTTTGTATACTATATTAGAATTTTATGTCTGACTCTTTATTTATGGAACTAGTGCATTTCGAATTTAAAATCTTTTACTTCCGGCTAAAATTTTCGCCAGTTCTTAATACTCATAATCTAATTACCTGAATCTTTCGTTAGGAATGTAGGGGGGGGGGGAGGGCATATGCGCCAACAAGGGTGATTGAGGGAAGGGCCATTGTCAGTTCCTGAATATTGAAATTTAATTAACTAAATTTCTCAAGTGATTTTAGAATAATAAACACTTTGAATAAGATAAATTAATAATTTTTCGTCACTCCCCCACCCTTCCCGTTAAAGATAATTTATAATTCTGTTTTTCTTCTCATGTTAATGTGTTTCAAATTTATATTAAACAGGGGGTTGATGGGGGCAAAGTTCCCCTGGCGAAAAAAACAACAAACTCTTTCAATTCCAAATAATACCATAAGACGAAACGCAATTTTTCACCTTGATTCAACATAAAATAAATAATGTGAACATTAAAAAGGTCCACAATCTTACTTAAAAGGCGACTAATGTAATGAAAAAGATGTTACAAGTTTAAAATATACATTTTATTTAAAACTTCTTAGTACTTTCAAGCCTTCCAGGCTCATCATCAGAGAATATCTTAATAACTAAATGTTGTTTATTTATACAAATATGTCACTTTGTTTTGAAAATGAGAGAGCCAATAATTACTAGAGTTGAAAGTAGAAGTAGCAGTAGCAATTTCTTGGATTGAGTTTAATTAGTATTATTATCAATATCCTGAAAACAAATCCTGAAAACCTGAGCAAAGTGACGTATTAAAATTTAAAGTACAGAAGTTAAATATTTTCTTCTACCCATGGAAAGTGACGTATGTGAAACAAAGTGATGTCATAAAATAAATGGAACTGCAATTAATAATAATAATATATTTCCTTTAATTAAATTCAATTCAAGAAATTGCTACTGCTACTTCTACTTTCAACTCTAGTAATTATTGGCTCTCTCATTTTCAAAACAAAGTGACGTATTTGTATAAATAAATAACATTTAGTTATTAAGATATTCTCTGATGATGAGCCTGGAAGTCTTGAAAGTACTAAGAAGTTTTAAATAAAATGTATATTTTAAACCTGTAACATCTTTTTCATTACATTAGTCGCCTTTAAAGTAAGATTGTGGACCATTTTAATGTTCACATTATTTATTTTATCTTTCAATTCCATTTTGGAAAACGTTAGTAGAAACTTATAATATTTTAGAATATTTAATATTTCATAATTGCTACATTCTTGTATTGCCTTTTTATGTTCGCATGTTTAAAAATTATCTTGCATGGGAATTTCTTACAAAAAATTCTTACAAGGAAGGTCTCCATACGGGCATACTCAGAAAAATCTAAAAAAAATACAGAATGTTCTTTTCTCATGGGTATATATGTTTATAAATTTTTTTTTGGCGGAACCTCGGTAGAACGTCCGTAAGAAAATAATGAAAATTTCGCTTATTTGGCGACTTATCACCGTTTGGCGAAGAAATTAAGTTAAAAAAAAAATACGCTTTTCGAATACTCTTTAAGGAAAAAACTTTTTATGTTCAATTTGTTTAAATAAGTTTAGCTTTGTAATTTTTAGTTTGTTTTAACTATAGTTTTGTCATATATATTTATATGTACTTATAACGGATTTTAATTATCATATTTTACGATTTAAAACAAAATTTAAATTGATTAAAATTGTTCCAAACTCAAAAATATGCCCCCATTGAGCACTCTCGATTCCACTTTGTTGCTATGGAAACAACTCCTTCGGTATGGAAATGTATTACGGCAGCATTATTCATCTGGCGTTAAAAGTTATTTTTATAACCAATAAAGCCGTTTAAATTAAAAAAAATTGTGGATTGGAGAATAAAACAATGGCAAAATTTCGTTCAAATCGGAAACAAGCAACAAGTATAATACAAAATGTGATAATAATAATAATAATAAATTCTTTCATGGTTTACGTTTAAATTCATTAAATACCGCATATTCTCAAAATCAATTAACAAATAAGTTTCAGATTCATTCAAATCGTTTGCTTTTGGCGAGGAAAAGCGCTGCTCGCCAAATTGCGTGCCGCTTTCGTCTTTTCACGCCAATTATTCGAAAGTATTTTATTTTTTTTACAGATTTTCTACAGTAATTCCGCCGCTAATTTTAACTGGTCCTGTATTACATACATGAGTACTTGCACTAGCATTTTTTTTTAACGTATTCTGAGTATGCCCAGTATGGAGACCTTCCTTGTTAGTTTAGCTTATTTTATGTTTATAATTTGAATTTTAAAAAGTAGGCTAACCTACGAATAGACCCATTTATTCCAAAATCTTGCTACTCCCTAGATTTCTTACTGCCGGCACTAAAGTAAGCCCCCCTTCCCCCTGCTTACGTCAGTGCCTGATGTTGGCCATCCTGTCCTCTTTGTTTAGTCTTATATGTTATATCCATAAAACATCCAATTTTATTTTTCGCTGACAAAACTGTTTTTTATCTTATCTGCCCCGCTTTCCAGGAGCTGAAATTGGGCTTGTTAAAGACTGACTGCCAATCAAGTATTTTTCTAACTTTCTAACACTCGGAAGATAAAGGAGGAGTGGAATGCATTTAAAGTGAAAAAAAGACTAAGGGTGGTGAAAATAACAAACATATAAAAATTTAGCTCCCTGTCTTTTACTTCCACACTGAAGTTATTTACAATTGATGCAGTGACATTCTGGGCGAGGCGCCTATTTACGATATCAGTCGGGGAGTGGCAAAATCCTAGAACTGTAGATGAGATAGGGCCAAAAAAATATAACAACAATACCAAGGATACATAAATTGTTACCTTTGTAATATTTCAACAGAATTTCGGTAAAGCAGTACATAGCTCAAATTTAATTAATTTCTTTTATTTATAAGAATTTTCCTGGGAATTTTCTTCTTATGTAGCTTTTTATTTGAAAAGCATTTTATCCGTTGACAACTATTGAAAATTTATTTTCTTATTTAAAAAAAAACTAAAATTTTATTTTGAACAAATTATTTACAAAAAAATTAAAAATCATTTTAATAAAAAAAACTTTTTTTAAAATAATTTTTTAATAAATTATTAATTAATTAATTAATTAAAAAATTAAAACTTTAAGTATAATTACGTTTTAGTATAATTGTTGAATTGACTTCATAATTTACGTGTTTCTTTCAGTTTTAGGTGCATCCAAATTTTCTTGTTACTTTGTCTTCAACTTTCTTGAAAAAAAAAAATTGCTTATAAAAGAGCTGTTAATTTAAGTGAAACAAGAAAAAAAAAAATCATGCGTCAAGCATCGATTATGAAATACTTTCAACACGCTCAGAATAATGTAATGAAACTAAATTCATGTTAATCGTTAGGTATTTATAATATATGTTGCATTATCCCAACATTGGAAGATTTTTCTAGTTGAAATGAAGTAACTGACTGTCACGATATCAGTAGTGGATCACGTCCAGCAGTAATAGAGTAGTGTAAGTTGTCAGAACAGGTAAATTCGATCCTGTTGTACTAGTATAACGAAAACTGGAATTCTGTCGTGTTAAAGACTGTGACATTGACGTTATATGATGATTTGGAAGTTGTATTAGTCGACGAGTGAAGGCCATGGAATACATCCTTCCGTGAAAGTGTCCCCAGAAATAATTGAGACAAAACGTAAAATCAGCTCAGCATTTTATTTAAACATCTTTCGGCGGCACAGTTTCCACTAAGAATATTAGCCATCGCTTCATAGTAGTAATTTAGGGATGAACAAAGTTGTAGATAATCGAATACGTGGACGGTGACCAGGGTGTGGTATGAAAAATGGAAATACGACTAAAATCTGCTGAAACACAGCGAGCGTCGGCTTTTTTTGCGTCAAGTGTAGAAATACAAATATGACGTAGGTCGCGCTCTCAACCAATTAATAATTAAGAAAACCACTCCATGGAAAGCGTGCTGACAGAGCGAGTGGATGAATTTGAAGGTAAAAAGGATAACCTTGGAATATGAGCGGGAAAATAAAATAGAAGCTAAAAGAACATTCTAAAAGAAAAAAGAGCGGAAATGGAACATTTAATTTAAGAATACTAAAAGCGTAATATTTAAGCAATTTAGACAAGTGAGGGAATTTAACAGAATTAACGATAGAGAATATTTAAGAATAAGAATTTAGTGAATATAAAGTAATAATTTAGGATAAGATAAGGAAATCGCGTAATTAGATCTAATAATGTAACATATATATATATATATATATATATATATATATATATATATATATAGCGGAGCGTCGGCGTGTTTTAGGACGGTTCTTAAATCCCCTGCTCAACAACGCGAGACTTTCTGACACAATTTCTGACTCATTTTTAAACGTAAAAGAATAAAATTGGCAAACCTGACTATTGAAGCGATTTTGAAGCAAAATGAGCTTTCCATTTTAGTTATAAGCAATTTTTGTCACCGGTGTTTCTCCTCTCTCGAGCTGCTGTGTGGCGAATTCGGTTCAAAACGCCAACTTTGACAGTATTTTCTAAAAGATCTTTTGCGTTTACAAAAAAAAAAAAAAAAAAAAAAAAAAAAGGAAAACGTCTTTTGATTACACAGTTTCTGAATATGAAAGAACACTTCATGCGTTTTCGATCAAAAATGAATTTAAAATTGTGTCAAAAACTTGGAGTTGAGAACAGCCTCAAGCTCTCTTTAAAGTTATCGGAAGATTTTGACACGACTTTTATCCAAATATACCTCATTTTTTAAACATTTAAATTGTATTTATAAATATATTCTAAAATTTATCATTATAACAATGTATGGAACAAGGTAAAAAAAAAAAATAAAGATTGAACCCTTTTATAGGCTTTTCGAAGCTTTTAATTGCCAAGCTGTAGTGTGAAATGATCAAAACCTATTTTGTGTCCATTGTTCGAAGTTCAAAACATATTTTCTCATCTTCATTTTCTTTCTTACAAAAAAAAAAAAAAGAATTTCTTTTATGTCTGTCTAAAAAACTTACTTTTGTATCCGTTATTATTCGGTTATTACCTTTAATCCAATATTTCAATTAAAACGCCTTTTCTAGATCTAAATCCCCGTAGACAATGTAAGTTCAAAGTTTCATCTGTCCTTTTTCTAAGAGGATTTAAGATGCTTTTCAGTTCGTCTCCTTAATGAGGAAAAGAAAAAAAACATCGCTAAAAATTTACGACACACGGTTTGAAAGTGAAAAACAATCAGGGGATGTGGCAGAGACACCTTAATCCTAAAATTACTGTTAATAAAATACTTCGATTCCGAAAAAATAACACCATTAGTGTTCTCGATCGGACATCTGACTTCTAATTTATGAGTAAGGGAAATAACTTTATTACCAGGATTTGGGGATGGAAGATTTAAAAGCGGAAGGTCAAAGCAATTCATAATGAATTCGTTTTATTGGTCCGCATTGTCTGCCTTTCAGTTTATTAAGATGAGGATTCCCGCCTCTTTAATTTGGGTTAGCCAACAACATACAATATATTTTTTTCCTTTTTGTTTTCTCTCACCCCCCCCCCCCCCCAAAGAATAAATAAATTTCCTATTCAATTTTTTTTAAATTTGGAATAATACAAAAGGAACGACTTTAATATGACACTTAAATATAGGGTGTTCCATAAAAATGCATACACGACATTTACAAAATTGTTTTCTTCTGTCAGGACATCTTCAGTGACAGCATGTGCCATTCTTGAAATGTAACTTTTCCATTTACAACGTCTTAAAATGCGATGGGCGCTTTATTTTCTGATGCCAATCTCAAGACTTGATTGGAGTCCACTAATTTTTGCGTTGGGAAAATGGTTACTTTTTTCATGTTGAATCTTGACATTGCAAATGGGATTTTAATAGATATTAACTGCTCGCTCTTTTTACATTACGCCTTCACGTCGTGAGCGAAGACAATTAATTTTTGTGTAAACAGCTTTCATTCGTCGTTTCACGTGAAATCTTCTCATCACGAGTGGAGACCACTAATTTTTATGTTTAATAACTGGTCACTTATTTTTTTTAATCATTTGGAAAAATAGTTATTGTCCTCGGCCAAGGTAGGAAATCAAAAACATATCTGAAGCTTTTTATTAGTTGAATCCGCATTTTATTCGTTTTCTGATTGGTCTATACAGTAATCTGTATTATCCCTTTACTTTCAACAGAGATGGATACTTCTGTTGCTACTATGACAAAAAGTAATAAAAACTACAAAAAAAAAAAAAAAAAAATAAATAAATAAAAATAAAAATAAAATTAATAACTCAGAAACAAATTAAGATACAGCTTTCAAACAAATTGCAATTAAAAGTGCATTTTTTTCTCTATACGACGGTATAAAAAGTAATATTGTGGTATGTTTAGAAGTTTAAAAATGAAATTTCATGTAAAATTGGTCCAGGAATATTAATGTTTAATCCATGGCGTACGTAATGCATGATCAACTCCGTGCGATTTTTTATGTCTTAAATTTTAGTCTTTGAAAAAATCATTTTCCAAATGATCGTTGTAATTTGTTAAATTACATTTTTTATTTATTTATTTTTTTTTACGTGGAATCGTCACATCACGAGTAGACACAGCTAATTTTTATGTTTAACTAGGGGGCTCTGCCCCCTGCAAGCTACGCTCGCCAACCCCCGTTCACACACCGCAGAATCTGAAAATCTAAAAATCTAATGGGTTTTAAAAATATTAGAGAAGATTAAATTATACTGAAAAAGCTGTGCAGATCTCCCTGTAAACGGGTTTCCATTCAATTCCCTTTGATTGCAAAAATTTAACGGAGAATCAGTTGCTGTTAAGACATCCAATGGTTGTTTTCGTTTTTGATTAAAGAGGATCAGTTAAACATTTGAAAAGAAGCTGAAATAAAATGAATTAAGCATTCAGACTCTTTGTCAACCGATATTTTAAAACAATCTCTATAACAATAGCCTAAATCATGTGACTATCATCAACACTTCCGGGCGGAACACTTTGCTTTTTATACTCTAGGTGCCATTTTTGATACTTTAATGTTATCCAGGCACAGGTGATAAGTCTCCAAATATTATTCTGTCGCCATTATTTCATCTATATTATAATAGTTCAAGTCATCAACTGCCATAAACAAATACGGTCTGATCCCTTCGCCTTTCATATAAAAGTTTGGCACAGATGTCATATACTGGCGCGATTTTTTTTCCGACGCCAATTTGGGGAAAGCATCAACAACATAAACAATAACATCCGGCTTACCATATCAAGCAAAATAACGATACTTTAGCGCCAGTTAAATACCCGTTGCGTATATTACATTGACGTCAGAAAAAAATCGCGCCAATATGAGGCAGTATATGACATCTGTGCCGAAAGAAAAAAAGCCGGGTGCAAATCTCGCCAATATCTTTTTTTCAACTCGCCAGTTAGCATTTTTTTTATTGTTCGAGTGGTAAATTATAACATTGATTTGAAGTTGAAATTAAATGTCATGGTTTGTTACATAATTTAATATTTCGCCAGATGTCATATCATTTACCACTCGAACAATAAAAAAAATGCTAACTGGCGAGTTGAAAAAAAGATATTGGCGAGATTTGCACCCGGCTTTTTTTTTCCGGCACAGATGTCATATACGGCCTCATATTGGCGCGATTTTTTTTCTGACGTCAATGTAATATACTGCATGTTTGGCATGATTTTTTTTTTTTTTTTTTTTTTTTTTTTTACGAAAATTTGGCAAAAGCCTCGTTTTCGAATACCAGTTACATATGTATTTTTGGTACTACTTAGTTATCCCGTCGACAAAAAATCTATCGCGAACTATAAGATTAAATGTCAATGATGCTTGATCGTAAATGTCACATTCACTTGACTTTTAGCAAGTTACACATGTTTACGTCATCAAGTGATTTTTATTTCGACGTTTTATTTTTATATTTATTAATGTTATACTAATTTATTTGTTCTTTCGTTATTTAAAATAAAAATTTTGTCAATCTGTACAATTTGGCGATTTACATAATTTGCGAAA
Source organism: Maratus speciosus (assembly GCA_963932465.1). Lineage (NCBI taxonomy): Eukaryota > Metazoa > Arthropoda > Arachnida > Araneae > Salticidae > Maratus > Maratus speciosus. The sequence continues at coordinate 565,026,640 of OZ010793.1, read as the reverse complement.
TTGGGTGACGGAATAACTACTACATTGTACCGTATTTTTTAATTATTTTCTATTATTTTCAAAAGGAAATAGCAAAAAAATAATTAATTACTATAGAACAAAATAATTTATATATTTAAAAAAGAAATAAAAGTAAATATACATTTATTATTAAATAAACAACAATAGCCGGGTTACCATGTCTATCAAATTAATGCCATTTGTGCGCCAATTAGGTACCCCGCTGCGTATATAACATCTGTGTCTAATATTTTTCTTTTCGTTTTTTTTTTTTTTTTATTTTTTTTTTTTATTTTTAAAGAAGTGAAAGCCATCAATTTAAATGTTTCATTTTTAAATGAAAGTTTTGTATTTAATAAAATGATAACGAAATACAAAAAAAGCATTGTTCTTAGCATAGATTTAAAGGAGGGCCAACTGTCGCCAAATTAATTTAAAATAGTAACCTTTTCTGAATTATGAAAAAAAAAATCTGTTATGATTAAAATTTGAGTTGCCATCATTAGAAAAAATGTATTTAAAATTAGAAAAAAATTAATATTTCGAAAACTAATTCGAATTTAAAAATTCTAATACCAGTTTTGAGATCTGTGGATCAACACGGATTTTTGGTGTTAATTTCATCGCAAAGTATTCCATATTTTAGGAGAAATCGCCGTGAAACAAAATCAGTTGTTTAATCGGTTGATTCAAAGAATCGATACATTTCAGGCGTTTCATATATTCGTTTCATAAATTCGTTTCATTAGGATTTTATATATATATAGGGTAGATAACTGATATTTTTACAAAATCCAAAAACTTTTGCAAATGATATTTTTTCTCTTAAAAAAAAAAAAAATAATAATAACAACCATGGAAGCAGGAATTCTGTTTTTTCAGAATTTAGTGTCTCCGCCGATGAAGAAAAGAAAACAGTTATTATTATTATTACGAAGAGGAACCCGTCGAATTTTGACGGAAAAAAAATGTTTAAGAAGGAACTGCTTCATTAATTTAAAATAAACCTACAAAATTAGTTACAATAAGAAATGCATCTGATATTGGTTAGTCTAACTCTCAAACAAATATTATTTTAACGTAAAAGGCACTGCTCTTCTATAAAGATAATTTTCGTAAAACTTTGCGTTTTATCAGTGTGTTGTTTCAATTGCGCTATTTTCAAAAGTGAAGCATTTCCTCCCGTGAAGAATTTCAAAGCCACTGGAGTGAAAATGATGCACTTTTGCAAAACATATTTCAGTTTTAAGACTTAAAATACACGCTTTTATTTTATATGACGTCCTTTGCATCCTCTGAAGAATTCCAATTCCACATTTACGATCCAGTCTTAAACAGCATCTATAGAAAAGTATGCATATGACATAACTATCACTGAGAAACACACAAACCCAGAAAAAGCGATGTCGTCATTCAAGAAACTCCGAAAAAAAAAAAAAATCGACTGTCTAATGATTCACATGCCTTCATTTATTTGTAACATTAATATGGATACTTAAAATTAAATATAGTTTATAATAGCTCTATATTTTATCAGAAATCATTCATTTATATTTTTTCAAAATAGCTCGTATTTTAATTACAATTTTTTTCTGTTATTATGATAAAATGGCAACAAAAAGATACTTTCTTCCTTTTACTTTCTACAGAAAGGGAGTACTTCAGTTGCCACCATTATAGAAATGGGATTAAAAACTACAAAAATAATTAATATCTCAAAATTAAATTGAGATGTGGTTTTCAAACAAATTGCAGTTAAAAGAACTTTTTTCTTCATATACAAAGGTGTAAAAATTGAAAATGTGCGATGCTAGAAGTTTAAAAAATTGCACTAGAGATGATCCGTATTTAACCGTACAATGACACATCTGCTTCGTTTTACGACTGGCTTGTGTAATGGAACGTTATTTTTTAGAGACAACACTTTAATTGTTTCCCGAAAGAAATAGCATATCGGGGCTAATAAACATTTTAAATGATGAAAAGTGATGCTAAGCCAATGACTTCTGTTTCTCATTCGAATAAGAAATAAAGAACACATTTAAAAATGTCACTCTCTCCTTATATGTTATTTAGAATTGGATTACTCTGCCGTCATTCAAGGCGTAGCTAAAATAACACCTCGGCATCTGAATGTACCTACCTTAGATTTTGCGATTTATGTTTCCCTATCTAGTTTGTTATCTATTCTTTTCCATAGATTCATGTGCAGGCACATAAATCTCACCCGAACACCTCTGTTCCATTTCTTTTTTTAAAGCTGTAAAGGAGACGTTGGGGTCATTTACTATGAGAAAGGATTTTGGACTTAACTCCTCCTCGCCATCATGCAGCTTGGGGGAACACGAGAGTTCTGGTACGACAGCCCTTCCAGAATGGTAATGCTTCATGTTTTTAGACAGGTGCCAAGGTATCAAACATATTGTTATGAAGAAAGATGGGAGCAGCTGGTTAATAAAATTCATAACAGGAAAAAGGAAAACCATCGAATGGATTAACACAATTTGTTACATGGATATAACAATCATATTATAAATGAGAATTACAAATATACCAATCCTAGTTGTGATTCAGATCATTCCGTTGTAAATATAAAATTACATACAGATATAATCATTATAATTAATTTTTTACTTTCTAAGATAAGGAAACATAAAAAAAAAAAAAATAATAAAAGCAAAAGTATATCGAAAACTATGCAAATTTATTATTAGTTTATGCAGCTGCTTCACCAATTTCAGGCAATGGTAAAATCCCCCCAAATCTATGTAGAAATTTAACAAGAATGAAGAATCATGCATCAAGCATGAATTACGTAACCCTTTCCACCACATTCAGAATACTGTAACAAAACTTCACCGTTTAAAGATGTGAAAAGTAATGTATAAATAAACGATTTGGGAAACGCATACCCATTTGAAAACCCAATTTCAGCATTTACCATCTATAGTCTTAAAACTATCCGAATTATTTTGTGCAGCCTTGTATATGATTTATAGATTTGTATATAAACTACAAAGATGCAAAAATTTAGTTCAGTTTAGAAATGCCTAGCACGGTTGAAAATTATTCTTCAGAAATTTTTGCTATTAACAAGTTAACCACTTTTGGTGTTGCTCGCACCTGGCATTGAGACGTGGTGCATTTTAAAGCCCTATATTACGAAGTTTAAAAATCGATAAAAAATTTCTGTTAAAACAATATTTCTTGATTTTACAGCAGCATCATTTTCTGGAAATGCAATTTTCGAGACCACCTATCGGACTATTAACATTGAAGTTTTTGAAAGAGAAGCATTTAAAAATAAAAATTAGTTAATAATAAGTATAAAATATTGAAACAAAATTAAAAATTCCTTCAAGAACCCTCGAATTTTATTTTGAAAAATTGCAACATTATATTCACATTTTTGGCGTGGAGACAGTTGGCGCTTTTTTTTTTATTTTTTTATTTTTTCAAAAGTAGAGCTTCCCGGTAACCCTATCCAAATGTCACAGCTGTTTATCTTGCATGAGAAGTGGTTTGGGCTTCAGTAGAAATTGTAATGTCCGACCTAATTAGCCACAGTATTTTTTTTTAGATTGTCTAAAATATTAATTTACTTTATGATTATTTTTACCAAAGGACCATTTAATACAGTAACATTTCATTTTAAACATTCGGAACTTTATTCCATTCGATTTCAAAAGAAAATAGTTTGCTTATTTTGTATTTCACTAAAAAGTAGTTTCCAATGATCTTGGAAGCTTTTATAGAATTATATTTACTATTTATATATTTATCATATATAAATCATCATCTGCATAGAAAAAAAAAAGAAAAAAGAAAAACCTAATATTTGTTTCTTATGCTATCAATTATAAAAAAAATCGCAATCTGATATATTTCTATTAAGTACTGTACATTTACTCCCTGGATAAAGCGGGTGGGAAAATTGTAGAGCCATATTTGGTGACTTAACTCACTTTTGGCGTGAAAAAAATTCTGTAACTTTTATGTATAGGGCTACAAAATTTACCAGGTCTCGTTGCTAGGTGCCAGCAACACCAAAAGTGGTTCCCTTGTAAGAGGAAGTGTACCCGAATTGTTTTGTGCAAGCCTGTATGTGTATATGGCCTATAGAATTTATTAAAAAGTAATGTGCAAAAAATTAGTTACATTAAAAAACGCATACCAAAATCGCAAACGGACTTTCAGCAATCATTAAAGTGTAGTGCAAGCAATTTTCCTCATAGACCATAATGTAGCGGAATTCATGTGAGTGCCCTGTAAACAAACTGCAAATCCTTACACACTTCATTTTCAATATCGAACATGTCATGATGAGCCTCAATAAAATAAATCAATTACATGGCAATACGAGTACATTTACGCGAGTTAGAGTACGGACAGACAGACGCCCAAACAAATCGAATTCGTAAAAACTTTTTAACGATGTTGGAAAATGAAAAAACAAAATAAACTTATTACCTAAGCAAATTTTTAAATTGTACTTATTAGAATACTGACGTCCTGCACCGACGAATTGCATTTTCAAGAAGTGCCTCCTTAAATTTTAAGTATTTTATTAAACGTAATAAATTTTGAAAAAAAAAATGGTTTAAGTAAACTCTCAAAACTAATAATAATATCATAAGACAAAACGCAATATTTCAGCTTTATTCAAACATAAAATGTATTATATGAACGTTAAAAAGTTCACTGTTTTACTTAAAAGGTGACTAAAATAATAAAAGAGATGTTACAAGTTAAAAATATGCATTTCATTTAAAACTTCTTAGTATTTTCAAGCTTTTCCAAGTTCTTCATCAGAGGATATTTTATTAACTAATTTATGTTTATTTATACAAATTAAAGGTCTGCAAGGGCCGGAATTTCCGAGCCCGGGCCCAGCCCGAACGAAAGCTATATTGGCCTTGCCCGATGTAAAAATTAAAAGTTCGGCCCGAGCCCGTACAAAAATCATTGAAAACAGGCCCGGCCCCACTCAATTTCTACAAAAAATTCGTTTTTTCTCGACATACAATTAAGATTGTTTTAATGCTGTTAATGATTCTACATGCTGCGTATTTATGGGAACATTTTACAGTATATTTTAGATTACTATGTGTTTGCAAAACAAAAACACACAATAGTAACATAAATGATTACTTACACTCTTAGACGTTTCAAAATTCAAACAAGAATTCATTAAAAAATTAATGTCGTTTAGAATAAAGGGTTAAAAATGTGATAACTTTTGAAGCTGTATAATAAAAAGTAGATTTGTGGAAATATTTCTCTGTCATTTTAAGGTTTTTCTTAAATCCAAAGGAGCTACATTCAGACACGTTTCAGAATTCATTTCTTTTCGGGAAAGCGTAAGATTGGCAGGTATTCTTATTCAGAAACTATGTAAGAGGCTATTTTTTTTATTTATTTTTTAATATAAAAGCAATATATCTTTGAGAAAATACTGCTAAAGTTAGTTTTTTTAATCGAATTTCCGGAAGGAATAGCACGGGAAAGGATAAAAACATACAGTCACGTGACAAAAATCGCTTATACTCTGTAAGCAATTTATCAAAAAATTGAAAACGCTATTCGATTCCAAATCCCTTCAATATCAAGGCCTTTCAATTTATGCCTTTACAGTTAAAAATGAGTCAGAAAGTATGTCGAAAAGTTTCACATTGTTGAGCAGTGAATTTGATCCAAAAATTCTGTTAACAGAAATTCATTATCGCTCTTAATACTTTTACAAAACCTAATTCCTGTCATATACATCCTGAGAACGATTAAGACCAGTTTTGTCCCAGCACGACTATGTAGAAAAAAAAAATGCAAGCCAGCAATCTCGTCCCGGCACGAGTCTGCTGAAAAAAATTATCAGACACCATGAAACTCTCCGATTGCCGATCTCTAAGATGGACATGTAATATTTCTGTATTGATGTTGTCAAACTCACATCGGCTCATAACGCACATTTATACTTCTCTCGAAAGTCATATTCATTGAAAATGGCTGATATTTTATACGGGTTTCGTTTAAATGTTTATATAATTTTTCTTCCTCTAAAATTTTTTATTGTTTATTATTATTTTTAAAATTTAATACGGCCCGGCCCTGCAGGCTCGTTCGATTTTTTTCCCGTCCCGGCCCGTTGAAAAAATTGTCCTAATTCAGCCGTATCGGCCCGTTTGAAAGTTCGCCTTCATTCCGTCGGCTCGGCCCGTGCAGACCTCTAACAAATACGTCCCTTAGTTTTGAAAATGAGAGAGCCAATTACAGTTGAAAGTAGAAGTAGCAGTATTATTAACTGCAATTTGAAAATAGAAGTAGCAGTACTGAAACACAACATAAATTTAATAGCCTGTTCACCAAGAAAATTAAAAGAGTTAATTTGTAAGAAAATAGATCCAACACTGAAAGATGAATTAGCTGATGTTTATGACATTCCTTTTAGAAATGATAGCAGTAGAATAATGGAATACATAGGAATGACCAAAAGAAAACTCAAAGTCAGAATCAAAGACCATAAACATATATAAAATTTTGTCGTCAATCCACAGCTGTCTCTCGTTTAAGTTTCAATCAGTATATCACAACAGATTTTGATCATGCAAAAATCATATTCCCAATATCCAATTATTACGCATCAACTATCAGAGAATCCATAGAAATCCTGTGTAAAAACAATCAAGTATGTAACGACACCCTATCGTACAATATTCCCAGTTTATGGTTCAATATCCTGAAAATAAATTCTGGAAATTTCAGAAAAGTGGCGTATTAAAGTTTATGGTACAGCAGTTAAATATTTTCTTCTATCCAAATTTAATCTGAGACACTGCTACTTCGAGTGTCCTGCTACGCATTTAAAAAGGAAAGTGTATCGTATGAGATCAGAGTGAAGTAATAAAATAAATTGAAGTGCAGTTAATAATAGTATATATTTTCTCTAATAAAGTTCAATCCAAGAAACTGCTACTCCTACTTTCAACTCTAATAATTATTGGCTCTCTCATTTTCAAAACGAAGTGACGTATTTGTATAAATAAACAGCAATTAGTTATTAAAATAATCTCTGGTGAAGAAATTGGAAAATCTTGAAAGTACTATAAATAAAATGCATATTTTTAACTTGTAACATCTCTTTTATTATTTTAGTCACCTTTTAACAAAAACAACAAGTTCATATAATATATTTTGTATTTCAAAACTACTTTTTTTTTTTTTACTTAAAGTTTAAGGAGACACTTTATGAGAAAGAAATAATCAGTACAGGACATTAATGCTTGAAAAATGAAAACAAAATCTTGAAAAATGTAAACAAATTTTGAAAATTGAATTAAGTAATGAATAAGTTATCCTGTTTTTTAATTATTCTTAAATTAACTTGCAATTCTATCATTTGTGAAAAGAAAATCTGTTCCAGTACAGTGTTTGTTCCCCAAGGTTGTTCTTGAACTTTCCATATTTCTTACTGTTCGACGTGGCGTTGGATAATGTTTGTGCAACACATTTGCGTAAAAATTCGTAAATTGAATATTTCTTTCCTTGCTGGCCCCACCAGCGGCCGAGAGGTTTTGCTCTCGAAGCTGGTAGACGGGAGGAGCTGGGTTCGCGCCCGTCGGCCTAATCATTCGGAGTTTTCTGTGGATTTCTTCGAACTTTGGGTATCCTGCGCAAATACGGGTTAGGTTCCCTTAGAAAGACTCCCACGGAGGGCAACCCCCCCCCCCCCCTTCGGGCCCATAACCCAAGTGTAGATAACTGGTCGTTATACAACGGCAACAACTTTCCTTGCTTTTTTTTCAAGTTAAATCACGGAAATTTCCGCTCTGATTTGCTCCTCCGCGCCCTCAAAAATATATACAGAAAATTCACCAATCTAATGTAAAAATGACCTATAAAATCCTTCAATCTAAAACTGTATTGTAGCCAAATCACAGAGGTGTTCCGGGAACTGCGTGAGTGTTACATCTTAACACTTTCCAACGTAGTTGAAAAGTGTTTAAGAATTCGGTTCGCCTGCCCGTCTGTCCACACTCTGACTCTCGTAAATGTACTCGGATTTTCATGCAATTGATATATGTTAATGATGTTTACCCTGGCATGTTCGGTATTGAATAGGAAATGTGTAGCATTAATAGTTCATTTACAGGGGCACTCAAAAGAATTCCGTTGCAATAGGGTCGAAGGGGGAAAATCATTTGCAGTGTATTTTAATGACATTACTCTATTTCAAATGTATTGAAATTAAGATAACTCACTGAATTTCACTACAAGATGATTACTATAGAATAGAACTTTAGAGAATATTTTTAAGGGGGTAGGATACCTTTAAACATTTAAAATTTTCGAAAAATTTTTAATACATATTTTGATTCCGTAATCATTTCTGAACAATATGCAAAAAACCGTATTAAAAAATTTCCATTAGTTTACTAATTATGGTAGTTTTATTACGACTACATATTAAGACTACATAGGATAATTAAACTTTGCGTTGTGTTTATTCAAAACGATGAATTTTGATGTTGCGCGCAGGGTTACTAAAAAACTATGCATGACAATAAAAAAAAAATTACCACATATTCATTTCTGTATTATCTACAACTTAAAACCAGAAAAAGGTAAGATTCTATTTTTTTCCTGTTTTTGTGTGTCGAAAATATTTTTAAAAAAGTGAAAATTTTTAATATTTTGTTAATTTTTTAATTTAGTCCATATTTTTTACAAATATTCTGGTTTTAGTATGAAGGTAACACTATTATGTATTTTGTTTCACCAAAATGTCCTGTTTATATGCATATTTTTAGATTTTATCATGCGCGTAAGATTTTTTTTCTCTTATTATCGTATTTTTTAAACTTATCATTTCAATATATATTTATGAATTTAGAAGTATATATATATTTTTTTTAAATGTAAATTTAAATATGAACTTTATAGTTAAATGAAGTTTGATTTTTAGGTGCGTTCGTAATTATATAAATACGTAGCACCTATAGTCGTCGTTCAGTCCGTCCGTCTGTCCGCATGTAACAGAGCAAAAACTACCCAACCGAATAGTCTGAAATTTCAAATATGTGATTGTTGCAAAATTTTGTCGAGCCATTTCAAATTTTATGAAAATCGGATGTATAGTTTAATTACAGGGACAGTCAAAAGTTTTTCTTTACATTACGGCCAATGGGAAAAATTATTGCAAGTGGATTTTAATGATATTAGAGCCTTCCGAATGATCTGAAATTTTAAAGATATAATTGTTGCAAAATTTTGTCGAGCCATTTCAAATTTTAGGAAAATCGGACGTATGGTTTAATTACAGGGACAGTCAAAAGTTTTTCTTTACATTACGGCCAATGGGAAAAATTATTGCAAGTGGATTTTAATGGTATTAGAGCCTTCCGAATGATCTGAAATTTTAAAGATATAATTGTTGCAAAATTTTGTCGAGCCATTTCAAATTTTAGGAAAATCGGATGTATAGTTTAATTACAGGGACAGCCAAAAGTTTTTCTTTACATTACGGCCAATGGGAAAAATTATTGCAAGTGCATTTTAATGATATTACAGCCCTCCGAATGGTCTGAAATTTTAAAGATATAATTGTTGCAAAATTTTGTTGAGCTATTTCAAATTTTAGGAAAATCGGATGTATAGTTTAATTACAGGGACAGTCAAAAGTGTTCCGAAAAAATTATTGGAAGTACATTTTAATGATGTATCAGACTATGCACGTTATGAAGTGCAAAAAATTATACATTCAGTACAATATGGGGTGCAAAAAATAATTTTAAAACTAGTTATAGTACGAACGCACATCATTTGCCACGTTTGACGAGCAATTTCCAACTTGTTATATTTGACTTATTACACAAGTTTAGAAGCTTGGAGCCTACCTAGTGATATTTTTTACTTTTTCGACGTGTTCAAAGGTGTCCTACCTCCTTAACTGTGGTATATATTTCCTAACTGTGCATGTAATTTATAGATACAAATCTATATATCCTATACAGGGCTGCTCAAAGAATTGGGATAATTTTCTGACTGTAGATGGGAGTTGCTGAAATTGGGTTTTCAAATGTGTTAATGCGTTTCTAAATGGCTCCATTAGACATCCTATTTCCATTTATTAAATGGTGAAGTTTTGTTGCATTATTCTGAATGTGTTGGAAAGTGTTTCATAATTTATACTTGACGCATGATTTTTCTTTCTTGTTCGTAATTAAAATGGAATTTTTACGTATGCCGCTTTCCCTCAAAATACGGAAAGTTTGCTCACCGAAGGATAAAATTTTCTACAATTTTCCGGTCAAAAGACAGAATTTTTTTCAAATAACGACCACATAGTGGTGTTTCGGTAACTTTTTATGTTATAGACGAATCCCCCCACCCCTTACCCCCCGCATACCCGCTTGAGAGAGCAGTTATAGAATAAGTTTTATTCCAGGACATATAATATATTTTGATGTTTTCATTCAGGATCCAATGGATGTAGTTTTTAATGTTTGTTTTTCTCTTCAATAAATGTAATTTTTTAAATCGTAGTTCATTATTACCTCATTATCACTCGCATGTAGCCGAGAAACCGGATGTAAAACACCAACTTTAATATATTTTTACTTTCTTCTATCCTTACAAGAAAGAAGTATTGGATTTATGAAAATTTTCGAATTCCGGTTTTCGACTGATTTTCACGTTTTAGTGGTCAGAGATCCAGAAAAACATGTTTTTACAAAATGTCTGTCTGTGAGTCTGTAAATAGAGGCGTCTTAAATTAAGACACATGTGTGACTGAAAAAGAATAGGGCCTGAATCTGAAAATTCAGTCATAATAGATGTTTTAATTTAAGACACATAAGTGTCTTACTATGATCATGGTGTAAACGAACTGAGAAAAGTGACTAAAAATCTGCAAGCATTTAATTTTAAGATACTTTATAACTCCGTTCCGCCTTAACCACTAGGGGCCCTCTCATTTGCGCATTCGTTTCAAATTTCTTTCGTTCGAACTTGATGTTCGTTTGTAATTCAAACTGGATGTTTGTTTTTATGTACGCGTACATTTTAACTAATAATTTTGGCTTCCTTCGTTTTTTGCTAAATGTGAAATTCCGGGATTTTAATTCGTATCGACATAGTGGTATTTCGTATTAATTTATACCAATAACAATAATATAGTGTTCTTCGTCTCGTCAAAGCAGGTAAAGAGAACTGTTGTCTGGCGGGCTATGTTTTGAGGAAGAAAAATTTTCATTCTTTAAACAGAGAGCAAACCGAATGTGCAAAAGGATTTTCTTTTTAAAATATCAAAGTCTGCCTAAACTCATGGATACTAACATTGCCTCCAATCCGGACGTCCTCCGGGCGAATGTGCTTTTGAAATAATCAGACCTTTTTCCAGGTAAGTGGGGTCTTCACTATGTATTGAAAATTCACTGTGAATGTTTTCTCTTTAAATGGAGACCTCACACGAGTCTATAGCTTTATTAGCTCCTGAGTTATACCAAAATATGTTTAAAGCATTTTGCTTGTGGGATGTCCATGCTAAAATTTTATTTTGCTACTATTTAAATTTCTACTCTTCAAATCATCTGCAATCATATGTCTGTATTATTTTCTATCCAATGTTATCTTTAAAATAAGTTTTGGTGAGTTTGTATGGTGTAAATGCCTTTAGAGTAAACATTCCTATTTAATAGCTGATTTTAATTATTATATATGCTCTTCTTGTCTAATGAAGCTTTCTTCTGCCTCATGGTGTGTACATCATAAATTTCAAGAAAGAATATGGATTGAACATTAGGGTGGAGCGAAAAAAATTATTTTTTTTAAATCAAAAACGGGTAGGTGCCAAAAGTTGCCTTTATACTAGTACATCAAGTGCGTGAAATTTTACCGCTGAAAAAAAATGGCTTGAGTCTGCGCTTTTGGTCCAAAAGTCGAAATTCTGGGTAAAATTTGACATTTAAAAAAAAAAAAATCCTATAGAAAAGGTTATTATTTAAATATGTTATTTAAACCTTTATTATTAATGTCTTAACATATTTAAACGATAAAACGGTATCTTTATTCTGTATAACTGGAGCAAAACTGACAACTTTTGGTAAAAAAAAGGCATTGCCACTCTGTTGTGTCATACAACTAATTGTTCTTTAGAATACAGCTCTTACCTAGTTGCTTTCAAAACTACCCAGAAGCTATCACGTGGAGGTGGCTGCATTTCATGTCACACCAGTGCATAACTCGACCACCCTACCATCTGAGCACAATGTTTTATTTATACATTGAATTGTGATTTTTTATCAAAGACTGGCGTAAGTTTTCTATGTATTAACCTGGTCCATCTATCTTTGTATCCACGGACGTTGGATGATGCTGCTGTAACACTCCTTCACGTATATTTATACTGATTTTATATGATAAGGCAAGCAGAGTAATGCAGTGGAATTAATGAAATCTATTCAGCCCTCTATTATCTTCAAAAAATTGCATCCAGTTAACGTATAGTGATTGGAAGTTCTGTTACTACAATATTCTACAATATTTAGATATTTCATCTTTGGGTATGCCATCATTTACTCTACCTCTTGCATTTTGTATATGCTGGGAAGCTGCAAAAATTTGCTTTCGATGGGCAAAGCAACCATTGTCCTAAATAATTTTTTTTAGCATTTATTTTATGCTGTTTTCTGTTATGTTTAGTAGCTGAGTAATTTCCCAGAAGTTTTTTGATCCATTTTTTAGACGTGGATTACATTTGGTGTAAACCATCCTGCGGCATAAACTTGGATTACATACTTTGTGAATGCACCTATAGACTCTGATGGTCAAGAAGTGCTTATATAAAGGCGAAAAATTTTATTCGCCTATGAGAGTCATCTTGCGTACGACATGTTTTTTGGGTTCCTATTCGCTAGTTCTTCTGAGCAATATATTGATGAAATAACTTTGCAAATGTCTAGCAGGTATTTCTGGTCTGTTCTGAGTACCCTTTTCTCGATTTCAGGAAATAATGTTTCAAAATTTCTCTCTATGGCTTCAAAAATTGAAATAAGAAGAGAATGGCAATTGGACAAAGATTTAATAAATGATGCTGAGGAAATTCACTGGACTCTGAGGTGGCATATGACCATTGTAATGGTTCATTCTAAACATGTCCCACGCAGAATGGATAGCAACGATGAACAGAATTCCCCGCCTTTAAATGAGCACTCACGTCCCATCAGAGCCTCTATGTTCAGTTCACTCAAAAAGTGCAATGCAATCCAAGTTTGGCCCCAGCATGGTTTACCATCAAATGCAATCCACATCGAAAGAAGGAATCTAAAAACTCATGGTAAATTATTCGGCTACTAAACAACACAGAAAAGGAATAAAACAAATACTAAAAAAAGTTATTTTGAACAATGGTTGCTTTGCATACGCAGAGGAAATTCTACTTTCAATGCTTTATGACGATCGCCATCACATTAAACAGCTAGCTGCTCAGCACATAATAGTTGAAATATGTGAGTAAATGATGGCATACGCAAATCTGAAATATCGACAATCAACTTTGAAGCGAATAATTATATAAATCAAATTGATTGGAAAATTGTTGTGGTAACAGAACTCCTAATCAATATGCATTTATCGGGTGAAAGTTTGATAAAGATAATAGACGGCTGAATAGATTACATAAATGTCACCCCCCTTGCATTGTTTGCCTTCTCGTACACAAACAGTAGAAAAATACGTGAAGTAGATCACAGCAGCAGCATCCAAAGTGTGTGGATACAAAAAAGACATGGACTAAGTTGGACTAGGATGGACTATGCCATTATTTGATAAAAAAATCACAACTCAAAGTATAAATAAAACATTGTGTTCAGATAGTAGCGTGATCGAGATAGATGTCCTGGGAAGTTTTGAGAGGAACTAGGTAAGAGCTGTATTCTGGACAACAATTCGTTGAATGACACAACAAAGTTTCAACTTCCCTTTTTACCGAAAGTTGTTAATTTTGCTTCAGTTATACAGAATAAAGATATCGTTTTATCATTTAAATATGTTAAGTCGTTCATAACAAAGGTTTAAATAACACTTTTAAATAATAACCATCTCTATAGGAATTTTTTTTTTTTTTTTGAAAAAATGTCAAATTTTACCCAAAATTTCGACTTTTGGACCAAAAGCGCAGACTAAAGCCCTTTTTTTTCAGCGGTAAAATTTCACGCACTTGATGTACTAGTATGAAGTCAATTTTTGGCACCTACCCGTTTTTGATTTAAAAAATAATAATTTTTTTCGCTCCACTCTATTGAATATCCTTCCATTCATCCATATCATTGATTCTTCCATATATTTAATACAGCGAATTACTTGTGTTCATTTATTTATTTTAAATTGTTTTGACTGATAAAACTCACTAAATCCGGTCATTCTAATTAAAAGAATCTCTGTTTTCCCTGCTATAATTTTAGTGTTTCTGACCATTTAGAAATATTCTATTTGCTATACTGAAAATAGTTAACATCTAATCTTTTTACTTTCTTCTATCTTTACAAGAAGAAAGTATTGGATTCGTGAAAATTTTCGACGGATTTACACGTTTTAGGGGTCAGAGATTCCGAAAAACATGTTTTTACAAAATGTCTGTCTGTGAGTCTGTGAGTATGTGACAAAAATTTTGTGGGTGCTATATCTCAAGAACTAACGCACGAAATTTAATAAAAATTTATATTCAGTTAGTCCCTGATATAAATTGGGGCTGATTAGTTTTGGTGTAAATCGCTCAACAGGTGGCGCTGCTATGCTGCATTTTTTGTAATTTCTGAAATAGCTCTATCTCAAGTACTAAAGCTTGGATTTTCAACAAACTTCAGATTCAGGTATACCTGGATATGAATTAGTGCTGCTTAGTTTTTCGTGTATGTCGCTCACCAGGTGGCGCTGCTATGCAGCATTTTTCAGAATTTCCACCATAGCTCTACCTCAATAACTAATGCACGAATTTTCTTCAAACTTCAGATTCAGGTATACCTTGACATGAATTGATGTTTTATAGATTTTGGTGTAAATCGCTCAACAGGTAGCGTTGCTATGCCGCATTTTTTGTAATTTCCGCAATAGCTCTATCTCAAGAACTAATGCTTTGATTTTCAACAAACTTCACATTCTGCTAGGACCTTGATATGAATTAGTGCTATTTATGTTTTGGTGCAAATCGCTCTACAGGTGGCACTGCTGTGATGTATTTTTCAGAAATTCCACTATAGCTCTATCTCAATAACTAATGCACGAATTTTGATCAAACTTCAGAATCAGGTATACCTTGATATCAATTAGTGCTATTTATGTTTTGGTGTAAATCGCTCAACAGGTGGCGCTGCTATGATACATTTTTCAGTAATTCCGCTGTAGCTCTATCTCTAGAACTAATGCACGAATTTTCATCCAACTTCAAATTCAGATATACTTTGATATGAATTGGTGCTAAATTGATGTACTAAATACTATTTAAATGATTTAATTGATGTGATTTATATAGAAGAAAGTTTTGTGATGGCCACAACATACTAGTTTTTTTTGCTTACTCCCCCTCTTTTCTGCTTTTTTTCTTTCGTATTTTCTGTTGGCTTCCCTTGTAAAAATTGTTTTAGCGCCACAAGGCAAAAGATATATTTTACGACAGCACGTCACAGATAATCCTCCTGTCACCCCGACAAAAATATGTATTTCTGCTGTTATCGTTTAGTATTCCATTAAGATCAATGTCTTATCGGATTAGGCTGATAATAATAAAAAAAAAATGATTTTCCAATGTCTTCTTTTACGGTTTAACAGCTGCGGAGCTTTCAAATTCGTTAAGAAATTTCTTAAAGTAGAGCTGATAAAAAGAAATAAAGATGTCGGATGTGCCAATCCTAAAACTTTCTTCTATTTATGTGTTAGTACTACAAAAAGCGTATTTTTTTCAATTACGTATTTTAAAAATAAACAAGTCGGAAGTTGTATGATGTGCGTTCGTCCTATATCTAGTTTTATAAGTATTCAATTTTGATGCAATAGCTGTTGCACTTTTATGCAAAAATGCAGGAATACAAAATTTATTAGGATTCTCTAGATTAAATTCAGTAATATCGAAATAACACGACTCCATCTTAAATAGGACGTAACCAACATGGCAACCTAGAATCATTACCTATCATGAGATATCATTGGATTAATTGCGTATGATAGGAATTAATAGAAGGAAGAAAACTTTTATTATATCTTTTTAAGTTTTGACACGATTTTCATAAAATTTGAAATGACTCCACAAAATTCTGCAAATATTATATATATTAAATTTTAAACCATTCGGGTAGATTTTGCGCTGTTATATGCGAACAGACGGGTATTTATATAATTACGAACACGCCTAAAAATGTGTAAAATAACAATGTATCTGTTATTTATTTTTTTAATACACTTCAAGTTTTTTACTTCTCAACAATTTTTTTTAATACCGTAGGGGAGGGGGGAGGAGAAAAAAATGGTAATAAAGTCTAATCAACGGTTAACATACAGTCGGACCGCGTTATCCCGACACCCGGTTTTCACGTCACTCCGCTTATCACGTCAGTTTTTCAAAATCCCGCTTTTCTGTAATGGTTTTAATGTAAATAAACTCCGGATTTTACGTCGTTGAATGATTTTCAACTCCGGATATCCCGACGGTTTTGGAAAATTGTCCATTTTTCATAACCCATCTTATAAGCACGGAAATTAAGCGGTAAGAAATAAATGTCTTATCCAAACTTTTCGCAAAAGTGTCTAAAATACCCATTGAGATAAATGAGAAATTTTACTTCAATCCTTTATCTGAATAAACAAACTCACACACTATGAATATATCACTTAAGCTCCAGATAGACGTGTCAGTCTACTCGCGGTCTTTTTGTTCTGGTCAGGCGGTGCTTTCTTCTGAATACACGGCGTTTTACATCCGACTAAAACCGAAGCATTGCATTGCATAATATGGAAAAAGTAACTGTGGGAAGCTCATCTAGGGATAAGAAAACCTTAATATATCAATATTTTAAGTACAATAAAAAACAAGTCATCATACATCTGATTTTTATTGTTTTAAATTTTGTTTTTGTAGTAATTTTGTTTAATAATAATGTCTTATTGCTTAAAACTGCAACAACAGTTATGAATTTAAAATTGTCTTAAATTAATTAAAAATACAACTTTTTATAAACATATTTTGCTCCAACTCCGGTTACCGCGGCACTCCGCTTATGACGACACTTTTTTCTGGTCATTAGAGTGTCGGGATAACGAGGTTCGACTGTATATAAAAAAGTGAACATTTTTGCTTTTTACAAATATACAATTTAAATCTAGATTGAACGATTAGGAGACTTAATACGATTTTTTTTTTTTTAACGGCTACGGTGCCCATCCAGAAAATCGAACAAAATTTGCTATCACAACGCCATCCAAGGTTCAGGCCGATTTTCTCCAACATTTAATACAAATCTCGGCGAGTAGCACATATAAATATAAACTTTCGTCGAAAAATATTAATAACTTGTTAATTTAAACTGCAAACAAGTAAAAATTAAATTTAAAAAATCAAAAAACCCGACTGCGTAAAAAGCGAACTAATTCATTATTTCTCATCAATGTGAAACTATTTTTTATATTACTTACCTATTTTTTTATTATTATTTACTTGTATTGATGACTTTTAAGTTGTGTTTAATTGTTAGTTCCTATCTATAAACACTATTTTGATGAGGCCTATAGATGTCTATGAAGGTTAGAGTTGCAGTAGATCTTACCTACACAACTTCCAGGTTATGTGGTATTTAAACGGAGCTTCTGGCTGTAAAATAGTCAATGAAACATCGTCTTCATTTTGAAAGACCTATCACTCAATAGGGTGCGTAAAAAATTTTTTCGTCTCTACCGCCATTTTGAATTTATAAAAACAAAACTAGCCTATAACAATTGGACGGTTACGACGAATCGATAGAGACCTCATTCATTAAAATCCATCCAGCTATTGGGATGTTTCGAGGTTATAAAGAAATTCACATACCCAGATACGCGTCAAGCACATAACCCTTCTTGGCAGTCGGGTAAACATCGACAAAATCGCTCAAAAATCGCTATTACTGCTTCTCCTTCCAGGGAAATATCGCAACGTTAAACTGAGACCTGATGTCCATAGTCAGAAACATATATTATAGGAGGTTTGGTTCGCTTCTGTGCATAACTTTGTATTTTTTCCGATAGTATAATTTTGAAAATGGCACAAAAGTAGATATAACAGCACTCTCTTCCTGCGGAATATCCCCAAATTCAACTGGGACTTGCTGGTCATAGTTAAAAACATATACAGTGAAACTTCCATTTAACGAAGTTTCATTGTTACACTTAAACACTTCGTTATGAAGAAAATCTCTCTATTCTAAAAAAAAGTAACTACCGCTGTCACCGCCGCCGCCGCCGCCGCCGCCGCCGGTTTTGAATTTTTTGTGACCGGAGGTCTTTCTTCGTTAACATTAAGAAAAATAATGCTTACAAAAATATGAAAATCGGTAGTATTATACACAAATGTTTGATAAACACGCTGATGCAGACAGATTTCAGATCGAAGAATTATTTAAAGAGATATTTAATGCTAAAGTTGGACAAAATCGTTCCACTAAAAAAGTTTTATAGGAGCGAAAACTATACATGGCAGTGTAATCATTTTTAGATCATTTTATGCGTTAGAATTTGCCGGAGTGCAGATTGCATTAATTTTTTTATTTTCACTCATTTTTTCAGGTTTTATTTCTATTTTAAATTCAAATTTTCAGCATTTCTAGAGATATTTTTTACAGATTTCAGAAAATTGTACTAATTTAAACTGTTGCCAACTGTATAAAAAGCGCAAGCAACAATGTTTGCTTCAAATTAAAAATTTATTTACACGTGACTATTATAAACAGGAAAAAAACTTTCAAATTAGAATTAAATAATTATGTATAAAAAGCAGGAACTTATTAAAAATTACGTCATAAAAAGTATACACGACACGTGAATTTTAAAAGAGAAAGAATATTGTAAAATAATAAATTCATTAACATGCGTTAGAAGTCTTAGGAGAAATTACGTCATATTTACGTCACATTATAGTTATTACATAAAATGAACACAAAATAATATTGCAAAAAAGTTTAAATTTAGAAATTGCGCTAGACATTTATTTAATATTTTGAGAGGATATTTTCAACTATTTTTGTTAGGAAAGCGCAAATAATATTTCATTGCTAACAAAAGTACTTTCACGCGATTATTTAAAAGAGAAAGAATAGCTTGGTAAAAATTACGTCAGATTAAAAACGATTAATTTAAAATGTCTCATTTAAAAGAACTTTCTTTTCGCTTTGTTAAAAAATACCAGGAGACAAAGACTCTGTTTACTTAATTCCTTTTATATTAGCTTATTTTGAAATGTTGTTACACGTGTCTACGTCATCAAGTTATTTTTATTTCGACGTTTTATTTGTATTTTTATTAATGTTGTACGAATTTATTTGTTCTTTCGTTATTTAAAATAAAAATTATGTCAATTTGTATAATTTGGCGAGTGGTTTGGCGATTTATATAATTTGGCGAAATGGGTCGACGGGATAATCAAGTAGTACCGCAGCGGATTTGGCGTTAAAATTCCCCAATCAAAGAGAAATGAATAGAAATTCGTTTATAGGGAGATCGCCACTGTTTTTTAAATTATAATTCAATCTTTCGAAATCTTTTTAAAGCCGATCAAATTAGCGTGCATTTAGAGCCTGCGGTGTCTGGACGGGGGTTGGCGAGCGTAGCTCGTAGGGGGCCGAGCCCCCTAGTTCGTTAAACAGAAATAAACTCAAATTCATGAAATTTGTAGAATAAAATACCCATGCATAAAATGAAAAATACACATAAAATGGAAATATGGAGAAATGTACTTCAATTCGGGCAGTAACTATTTTTATGCAATGTAGACATATGAGAAAAGTGTTATTAAAATAATCTCTCTATTCTAAAAAACAGTAACTACCGCTGTCACCGCCGCCGCCGCCGGTTTTGAATTTTTTGTGACCGGAGGTCTTTCTTCGTTAATATTAAGAAAAATAATGCATACAAAAATATGAAAAACAGTAGTATTATACAGAAATGTTTGATAAACACGCTGATGCAGACAGTTTTCAGATCGAAGAATTATTTTAAGAGATATTTAATGCTAAAGTTGGACAAAATCGTTCCACTAAAAAAGTTTTATAGGAGCAAAAACTGTTCATAGGAATTTAATCATTTTTAGATCATTTTATGCGTTAGAATTTTCCGGAGTGCAGATTGCTTTAATTTTTTTATTTTGACTAATTTTTTGAGGTTTTATTTCTATTTTAAATTCAGATTTTCAGCATTTCTAGAGATATTTTTAACAGATTTTAGAAAGTGATACTAATTTAAACTGTTGCCAACTGTATAAACAGAGGAAGCAATAATGTTTGCTTCAAAAAAACAAAAAAAATATTTATACGTGTAAATAAATTAAAAATTTATTTACACGTGACTATTATAAACAGAAAAAACATTTGGAATTAGAATTAAATAATTATGTACAAAAAGCAGGAACTTATTAAAAATTATGTCATAAAAACTATAATTACACGTGAATTTTAAGAGAGAAAGGAATTTGTAAAGCAATAAATTTATTAACATGCGTTAGAAGTCTTAAATAGGAGAAATTACGTCATATTTACGTCACATTACAGTTATTACATAAAATGAACACAAAATAACATTGCAAAACGGTTTAAATTTAGAAATTGTGCTAGACATTTATTTGATATTTTAAGAGCATACTTTTCAACTATTTTTGTTAGGAAAGCGCAAATAATATTTAATTTCTAACAGAAGTATTTTCACGTGAATATTAAAAAGAGAAAGAATAGTTTGGTCCAAATTACGTCAGATTAAAAACGATTAATTTAAAATGTCTCATTTAAAAGAACTTTCTTTTCACTTTGTTAAAAAATACCAGGAGACAAAGACTCTGTTTACTTAATTCCTCTTATATTAGCTTATTTTGAAATGTTGTTGCACGTGTCTACGTCATCAAGTTATTTTTATTTCGACGTTTTATTTGTATTTTTATTAATGTTGTACTAATTTATTTGTTTTTTCGTTATTTAAAATAAAAATTATGTCAATTTGTATAATTTGGCGAGTGGTTTGGCGATTTATATAATTTGGCGAAATGGGTCGACGGGATAATCAAGTAGTACTGCAACGGATTTGGTGTTAAAATTCCCCAATCAAACAGAAATGAATAGAAATCCGTTTATAGAGAGATCGCCACTGTTTTTTAAATTATAATTCAATCTTTCGAAATCTTTTTAAAGCTGATCAAATTAGCGTGCATTTAGAGTCTACGGTGTCTGGACGGGGGTTGGCGAGCGTAGCTCGTAGGGGGCCGAGCCCCCTAGTGTCTAAAAAAAATCCCATAATAAATAGAGGTAAACAAAAACTGAGGCATAGCGTAACTTTTCTCTTTTTTTCCCCAGTATTTCAATTCCTTAGCTTAAAAAAAGTCTAAAATTACTGTCAGGTTCTGAGAAACATCCTTAGCTTAAAAATAGTCATATTATTTTGCCTTACTATATTATATATTGTATGGTCTTTGTACTGGGAATTTCAAAGTAACATTCTTTCCTTGTCTGAAACTGGATCCGAGCAGGTGAAATGTACAGTGTGGGTGAAGAGGTAAAGTTAGGGATGGAGAGGGGTTTACAGTACCTTTTGAGATGTCTGCTGGAGATGGGCAGACAAAAGGAATTGCACGAACGAGGGAAAGAGCTGCGAAATGTGGTCAGAGTAAAAACCCCGGATTTATGTTGGGGGAAGAGGAGGAGTCCATTAAAAGCAGGGGGTTGCTAGTAGGCAGTCGCTTTGCTCAGAGTGAGTTGAAGCCGAGAGCGCAAGGTGGTAGGTTGTTCCTGTGTATAGCTCTTGGATAGAGCGTAGGGTTGAGTGAAGCTCGCCGAGCTTAGAGCCCATGTGTTGGGAGATTAAGAGTAATCTCCGGTAAAGCTAATTTAACGAGTGTAGAGTGAGAGTGAAATAACGTAGTTTAACAGTACACAGCCAGCATTTACTGTATTTAATTTAATGTTGAACCGGATCACCTACATCCGAGTTTTTATGTGTAAATAGTGTTTTGTGTTTTGTAACTAGTGTGTAAATAAAATGTTAATTTAGTTAATTGAAAGAGTTGGTTTTCATTTAAACAATCCTCTCAGAGCGTGACCGATATCACGTAATCATATCGGTGGTGGCAGCATATAAATAGCAAAGGATTTCTTCAAAGTTGTGCGGACTAAGAGGAAACTCCGACAATTACTTTGTACAGTTCTCTTATAAAAAATACATTCTTCATAAAAATGTTCGCATTTTTGTAAGTACCCGAGCAATTTTATCTGCAACATTCACGTGAAACTGGAACCCCCTTCTTATTATATCGAAGGTTTTTAGCATTTCTTCTTTTGAATCAATAAATTCATACATCCATCACAACAGCAACCATTCCGTTTGAATGTTGTACACGCACGAAAGTGGAATAAACTTCCTTACATAGAATATATTTTTCGTAATACGGAGATTAATTTGCATGTTAATAGTGTTCAAAGTCAAGGTTCGGCAGAAAATTTCGTTAGAAGAATACTTCGTTAAAAGGAAGTTAAATTTCGTTCAACTCTATATGCATAACTTCGTACACTTTGCGATGGTACAACGAAGACAGACAGAGGCGCATACACGGAGACAAGTAACGACAGACATTTCATAAGAACGTATTTTTCAGGATCTCTGACTCCTAAAACGTGTAAATACAGTAAAGCCCCGATTATCCGCGAGCGAATGATCCGCGGTGCGGCATATTATCCATTCACAATGCTATAGCATTGTGAATGGATAATACGTAAGCAAAAAAGCAGCAAATAGGACGCCCGTCTGACATTGGTCTAATAAATATAAACAGAAAAATTCATGTATTCGAAAGTAATAGAAGAATATTTCTAGATTCGGTTGCCATGTTTAAAATATCAGATATAAAGTCTTGATGTCTTTTCTTGATTTTATTAGCAAGACGTAAACACAGCAATTAAAATATTTAACAGTTAAATAAGACTATTATGATAAATTCCAGGGGAGCATATCAAGAATAGCTTCATTTTTTAGATAGAAAAGGTGTTTCCAAAGCAAGAATCAAAAACAAGTGACTGATATTTTAAAAAAGGTGTAAAACAACACTTTTTGTACAATATGTATGGCATTGTTTCTTGTTTACTGTTCTCTATTTTAGTGATTCAGACGTCAAGCAAAGGTTTCTGCTGTACTGCGCATATGTATGCATGTTTTTTTTTTATGTTTGTACAAGAAAACATAGTTTTTAAGTTGATTTTTCTTTTTTTCGTGCTTGCAGCCCATTTTCAGTCTTTTTCGGGTTATCCGCGGTGCTCTTGCCACCCAATGCCGCGGATAATCGGGGCTGTACTGTACGTCAAAAACCGGAAGTCGAAAAAAAATCTATTTACAATAGACAGAAGAAAGTAAAAAGCAAATTACAAATAATAATAATAATAATAATGTATCTTGTATGTATCTTCAGTTGCTATTGCACCTTAGTCGAGATTTGAAGAAGGATATGAAAAAGAAGCATTTATTTAAACATGTATTTTGAATAACTGCCAATTTTTACCAATAAAATTTAACACTAACCAAAAAGCGTAAAAGTTAGCAGCCATGATCTTGTTTGCTTTCATGAATTTCAGTTTTATATCTCCATGAGCTTCAACAAATCTGTAACCGCTCTCCTTTCTCGTTTCGTCAAAACCAATTACACCAATAATGCATATTAAATCAAACACTAACATATCGCAGAAAAAATATATATACAGTGTGACCTCAAACATCCGGCATTCGGAAATCCGGCAACTTAAAAAATCCGGCATCAAAGTCATACCCCCCCCCCCTTTTTTTTACACTTCCAATTTACGAGAGAAAGAAAAATAGCAACTTTTACTAATAAAAAAACTTTGATATCGAAGCGATAAATCAGCGGACAGCGAGATCGCTGACGCTGTACTAAAACCGTCGATAACGCTGGCAGCAGCTCAGAGGAACGAGGACGAGGAGCCTGCAGAAGAAACGGTTTCACTGGAAAAGTGAATAAATTTAACTGCAAAATTAATACGTGCTTTAGAGCAACAAGACTGTATTTCCGAAATCAATAGTCTTCAGTTGTATAAAATCCAAGAAAAACTTGTTAAAGAACGGTTGAAAAAATTGAAGCAAGTAAATTGACATCGATGCTTCGAAAATAAAACGAGGAGAAATGACTTCACTGTTTACTAGATTTTTTTTTATCTTTTTTTTGTGATATAGAAAATATCAGTAAAAGTAATTTTTTAAAGATATATATTTATTTTCATTAAATTTTCAATTTTTCTCACAGAAATAGCACTTGGCTATGAATTAATTCTAAATAAAGCCACTATTAGAAATATCGAAAGTACTTTTGATATTCTTTCAGAAATCCGGAATTAAAAAAAATCCGGCTTAGTCTTTGTCTCAACGATACCGGAATTTCGAGGTTATACTATATATAAGACTCGGTTAGCAAAAATGTTATAGTTATCAATTTCATTTTCAAATTATTATAATAATTGTAACTTGCAATCATCATGCCAAAACGCAGTTGCATGCAGTAAACTGCTTTTATGTACATTCATTTATTTCTAAGTTTTTATTCAGTTAAGGTGGTAACGGAGAAACGGAAACTGAACGAAAAAAAAACAGAATTAGAAACGGAATTTTTTTAATATGTCCTTTTCCTTCGAAACATGGAAAATTTGCGAACCGAAGCTTATAATTTTCCTGAAATTCTCCAATCAAAAGACGGAAATTTCTTCACATAGCAGAAAAATCTCTTCCAATAACAAGGGTGTTACTGCGACGTGGTGCCTATACTTTTACGTCTTTAGACGATTTTTTTTTGAGAGTGTATTTTTTGGATGATTTCATTCAAGACACAATGAACGTATTTTTCATTTTCGTTTTCTCCTTAATAAACGTACGAGTATATATTTATTTATACGAGGGTTGCTATTTATATTTCTGGCCTAGTAATTAAAAAACAAATATTTATGATTGACATTGGATTTATTGTTTTTCAATACACTTTTGCGTTTGAACTAATTTTCGAAGCACTGTTTCCACTCCGATGGAGGTAACTCCAAAACGTGCGTTTTGAATGCATCAACCGCTTCTTGGGGTGTCGAAAAGCGTTGTCCACGTAATTTATTTTTGATGTGTGGGAATAAAAAAGTCATTGGGTGCCAAATCAGGGCTGTATGGTGGATGACCCATCAATTCGATGTTTTGACTTTTCAGAAATTCCTTTGTTTCAGCCGATGTGTGAGAGCTCGCATTGTCATGATGAGAAATTATTCACCTGTTCTTGTTTTTGTTTTTTTTTGTTTTTTTCGAATTTCTCGGAAGACTTCTGGCAGACAAATGGTCGTGTACCATTCAGAATCGACTGTCCTGCGTTGCTCTAACGCCAAAGTTGCCACATGACCGGTAATGCCGAAGAAACAGGCAACCATTTGCTTCGATGTGCTTCTACCTCGAACAACTTTTATTGGATTTGGCTCATCTTAGAAGACCCATGCAGTCGATTGCTGTTTTGTTTCCGGTTCATATGCATAGATCCATGATTCGTCACCCGTGTAGATGTTATACACAGCCTTTGATGAACTTTGAACGTACTTTCCCAACATTTCCTTGCACCCATCGACACGAGCCTTCTTTTGAGCGTTTGTCAGATTATGCGGGATGCTACGAGTACAATTTTTTGTTTCAAATGTTCATGTAATATCTTATTGATGCTTGTCATACTAATGTTCAAAGATCCCTCAATCTCACGGTATGTCACATGACGATCTGGGGCGTATTTAAGCATAGTTCATTAGGGGGGCGTATATGAGGATTTTGCCGACTAACTTAAAAAAAAATACATATATATCTTTAAAAGTACGTTTCTGTTTCTGCATATATGCATCGACCCGGTGTCCTAAAATGGACTGACTGATTTTTAAAATTCAATAACTTGCAAATGGTGACAGCTATAAAATTAAATTTTTGCAGGAAGGGTATGTAAGATATCAGGATTTTTTT
This sequence comes from Maratus speciosus, assembly GCA_963932465.1. Classification (NCBI taxonomy): domain Eukaryota; kingdom Metazoa; phylum Arthropoda; class Arachnida; order Araneae; family Salticidae; genus Maratus; species Maratus speciosus. Next base: position 565,000,399 of record OZ010793.1, on the reverse strand, counting down.
TTACAGTGATTATCGATTTTAGTTTAAAATAAAGCCGATAGATGACGCTGCTAGCAATAGGCGCTAAATTGGGGCCTGATTTTTCGCCTCTCTCGTTCCTCAATATTGATGGCAAAGAAGGAGATTAAATATATGCAGTGGGACCCTAAGAACACAATTACATTAGCGACTGAGAAACACTGCATATATTTAATCTCATTCCTTCGCATCAATACTGAGGGAGAAGAGAAACAAAAAATCAGGCCCAGATTTAGCACCTATTGCTAGCAATGCCATGTATCGCTGCTGTTTTAAAGTAAAATTGAGAATCGTTGCAAAAAAAAAACTCCTGACATCTTACATAACCCTCCTGCAAGAATTTTTACAATAGCTTCCCACCATTTGCAAGTTATTGAATTTTAAAATCATTCAATCCATTTTAGTACACCCGGTATGTTCTATATAAAATTCAACATTATTAACCCATCGAGATCTGCTTTTTCATTTTAGAACGTCGAATACTTTACACTTTAGAATATTGAGGAGAATATAAGGTAGATTTAAAGATGGACATATCACCGCTCCACTTACGTTACATTGTTGTAAATACTCTCGTGAAGTATTTTGATATTTTTTGCTGAATGTGCTGATGGATATCTGCAATTCGGATTAATTAAACAAGTTGTTAGTAAGATGCTACTTAGAACTTATACAGAAACAGCTTATTTATATTTACATTAAAAAGGATTAAATCAAAACTTATTTTAATTACATCTTTGTTCATCCATTGCATAACATGTATTTTAACCCATCATTATTTTAAACGAGCTCGTCACGACAGCGCTCAAATCTAGGTATTTCAAAGTATCCTTCTCAAACGTAAGCATCATGAGTGTATTCAAATGGGGATCGGTCATTGCTGTTCTTAGATATTTTTTTCACGTTTTTTTTTTTAAATTTACAGTGTTCTTTCATTCGAAGCAACTCTGACTGGAGAATTTAGAGTCAGACGATTGACATGGTTCGCAAGTGGCAGAATGTATCTCAAAGGCTCTGTTTTCATGTAAATATCGCCCAGCATCTGCGCAGAAGTCTGACAAAACTTTCATCTCTGCGTGTAATGCTTCCATATCAGGAATTGCCAAGGTTTCACGAAAGACATTTACCGCTTTCTTAACCAGATTTAGTTTTTATTTCTTTATTGTAATGGGAGGATATATTATTTTATCCAGTGGTGTGATTATGCTGATGAAAGAATTAAGACTTTGAGCTATCATCACTGTAAGGGTATCCAGTACCTTTTGAAACTTCATGCGTTAGAACATTAGAAGTTTGTGAGCAAAGAGATTGTTTCAAATAACGTCTAACTTCTTTTGTGTCAATCTTCGTCGATACTAGATAGCAAATTCATTTAACGGATCAACACCTTACCTTGGTTTAAAAGAGAACTGCACTCTAAATTTCCCTATTCATATTTTCATTGTCATTGTTGATTGTTTCTAATGATTTGATACAAGTCTTCAGTGTTTTCGTAGCATCTATTTTAAGAGTCTTCGACTTCATTTTTTCAGTAACTAACTTGCACTTGTACTGAACATTCTTGCGAAACATCAGTGAAGCAATGAATTTGAACTATAACATTTTCTTTCTTAAACTTCATGGCTTGATCTTTGCTTTGCTAACAGAAGTAGAGAAATCAACAATTTCAAAATTTGTAGGATACATTCATATGAGATCCAAACCGCTTTCAATGATTCCGCTCGAGCAGTCCATCTCGCCTTAAAAAGATTCCGCAGTAGAAGAGCATTTTCTATTTCTTTGAGATTGTCTACTAATGGTTTCTTTCGTTTAGTACTTGTTGTGAAAACACAAACATCTTCCAGCACGTCGAAAACATCACCTATAATATTGCTGGCATTGCAGATAAGCGAAACGAAAGTGTTGAGTCTGTAACATTGACAAGGAATATATTGCACAATTCGACCTACGATTTCTGAAAACGTCTCCTAGTCCTAAGTGCCGTTGAATGCACCCAGACATGCTGTTTGTAAAACCGTATGACTGGAAAACTACCTGTTCTATTTCGAGCTCATTCTTCGTAAGGATGTGCGATTTCTAGCATGCAAGGTCGACAGTGGTTTTATTGACTTGTTTTACAACTCCCAAAAGCCGATCGGAGTTTTCCATCTTTGTCGACATATTTCAACACAACAGCTGATCGATCATGGTGCGAAGCATCTGGTGTCATATCTGCCATAATTCCATAAAATTATGCTTCTTGAATATCTCTGACTATCGTTTTGTGCACTGCTGAAGCAAGAAAATCCATCTCGTTTTGGGATAAAGCGGAAAGGTAAATTATGTTGTGTGGCCTTAAACGTGTGTCCTCAAACATTTCCTCAGTTGTGGATTATGTCTGGAAATTAGTTTCACAATTTGCCAAAAGTTTCCATTTTCGTCTTTGCCACTTCCACAAACCAGGCCTTGTCTGCTTCGCATTCACGTAATGTCCATCAAGATTCGTACAATTTCAGTGCTGAATGCAAGATGTTGCTGTTGCTCTTCCAGAATAACCTGTTTGCGCTTGCTCTTGTCTAGTAAGTGATTATGCATCATTATGGACTGACAAAATAGGAAACAGCAATTTTGGTGGGAGTTGGAAGAGAAATGTTGTGCAAACTTTCTATTCTTTTCTTTTCCTTAAGCTCTTCATTTTGTGTCCTTTGTTTACACCACTCTCAACTGAAGCATTTTGTATTTTTTCTCTCTTTGATACTTCATGAAATAGGCAAAAAATAGCATTGAGTTCTGTGCTATATTCCAAAAACGGATGCTCTTTTGTACCAAGCGGTGTTGAAATGTCGCTGTCTATCTTGCGGGATGGAACCATTTATCGGATATACGCTGAGTTTTGGCTGATACGGACCTAAACTGATCACATATGTCTCTGATTGTCTGACTTCATATTAGACTTTTTTCCTGGGTCATGTTCAATGGTGGAATCGTTCCCACTTTCCGTAATGCTAACCTCTCCACAGTTCTGCTCGATTTCTTTCATGATCTTACTATAAATATTTGACACAGACGAATAATTTTCTTTTTCCTGTCAATTATATCTATGGTCTCCTTTATGAGCAAGAAAACACTTAATTCATCAGATCGGGTCAATTTTTCAATAAGCGGCTTGCAGTCGTTTAAACAATTGGCTAAATGATTCAATTGTCCATCACATTTCAATACACCACGATTAATATGAATGCCTTCACCAAAGTCGTCATCATCTTCAGTGCTAGTCGATCATCTAGATGTTCAGAACCCTACTAAACCGCAGCGGACTCTCAGGAGGACCCCTTTGTATATTGAGAAACTAGTCTCTCCTGGTTCTTTCTCAATCTATTTTCAGCGGTCATGCGAAGTCGAAGAAAGGAGGAGCAAACTTCGGATTTTCGAAAGAAATTAAGAAAAATCCTAAGGATTGGTGTTTTTTAGTGTATGTTTTAAGAAAAAACGTAGAAAATTGGCAAAAAGATCTATTGTTTCATAATTGTATCGATCGATACTGACTACCTAGAATTTGCCGACTGTGATCAAGTTTGCCGACATTGGGAGGGCGAGACCCCCCCCCCCCCCCTTAGTAGCTTCGCCTCTGATGACGATCTTGCCTTATCAGTTCACGCACAGCATCGATATTTTCTGGCTCAACAACCTATTTTGGATGACCTTCACGGACTGCGTCCTGGAGCAAACATCGACCACGATTGAACTCATTATACCAGTATTTTACAGTGCTGTAGGATGGTGCTTTATAGCTGATAAAGAATTAAGTTCATGAAAGCACTCTAGTCTTGTTAATCCACGTCGAAAGTTATGAAAAATAATCGCACGAAAATGTTCACGAGTCAAATCCATTTTTTGCTCAAGATGAATTTTTCAATTTACTGTAAATAACACAAATCAAGCTAAAATGGCAAATCGTTCTGAAGAATTTATGGTTAAAAATATCAAGCTTTCCATTGAAGTCGTCTGCGGTCGCCTAGAAACACTTCTTGTTGCCAAGGGTAGAAATATAAATAGCAACCCTCGTAATTTGTTCTTACCTTATTATCACTTGAATGTAGCAGAATAACGAATGTAAAACACCCACTTCGACTATGTGTTTTGAAAAATATACTAATTTTAAAGAATTTTTTTTTAACTTCCTTTATTTGAAATCCGAATTTGGTACCTATACTTTCTCCCCCCCCCCCCACCCACCCCCTTTTTTTTTTTTTTTTTTTGAAGTGCATTTAAAAAATAAGTTATCCTAAGATATATAACATTTTTGGATGCTTTTATTCAAGGCCCAATGAATGCATTTTTCATTTTTGTTTTTCGTCTTAATTAACGTAAAATTTATTACGATTTGTTGTTACCTTATTATCACTTGTATCCTTATATGTAACCGAGAAACTGGATGTGAATCACCCATTTTGACAATCTTTTTTGAAAAATATACTAATTTTAACGACATTGAAAAAAATTCTTTTACTTGAAGTCCTATTAAGGGTTTCTTATCGAATTGCATGCATAAAGCATAAAAAATAATTTCTCCGTGGTGGAATTTAATGTTTTTAGATTTGAGAACAGCTTTAAATCAATTTAAAAGTTTTTTATTATATTATTTGTCAGTGAGTTATCATATTATTATTATTATTATTATTATTATTATTATTATTATTGTTGTTGTTGTTACTATTATTATTTTAACATTGTGCTAACTTTCCCATTACTTTAGCTACAAATAAATAAATAAATAAAATAAAATAAAATAAGTAAGCTAATTCTGATTGTTTGGCTTAATCTCTCCCCTCCTCGCTTTTTGCTTTCTTATTCTCTGTTGGCTTCCCTCGTAAAATTGTTTTTGCGCCACAAGGCGAAATATATATTTTACGACAGCACGTCACAGATAATCCTCTTGTCGCTTCGACAAAAATATGTATTTCTGCTGTTTCCGTTTAGTATTCCATTAAGATGATTGTCTTATCGTATTAGGCTGATAACAGAAAAATGGCTTTCCAATGTCTTCCTTTACGGTTTAACAGCTGCGGAGATTTCAAATACGTTACGAAATTACTTGAAGTAGAGCTGATAAAATCATAATAATAATACACAAATAAATAAAAGAAAATTACAAATGAGAAAAATTAATGTATCTTGTATACAGGGGCGACTTCAGCTACTACTGCAATCTTAGTCGAGATTCGAAGAATGATTTAAGAAAAAAACATTTAAATATGCATTTTGCATTGCTGCTAACTTTTACTTTTTTTTCCTCTTACCACTAAAATTTAATAGTAATTTTTGTGTTCTATAATCGCCGAAATCTATGATTAAATAAGGAGAAAGTTTTTATTAAATTAAAGTGGTACCAAAAAAAGTGCGCCCCACCAGTGGTTGAGAGGTTCTGCTCTCGAAGCTGGTAGACGGGAGGTGCTGGGTTCGAACCCAATCGCGCCCGTCGGCCTAACCGTTTCGGAGTTTTCTTCGAAACCTTGGATTTCCATGCGTAAATACGGGTTAGATTCCCTTAGAATAGGGGTGCACAACCTTTTTAAGAGAAGGGCCACTTACAAAAATTTGTGGTTTGTCGAGGGCCACACGAGTAACACGGAGAGAATTCTAATTTGTGGAGGTGATCTGCGGCCTATAATCAGATAATAAAAATATGATTTTAGAGGTGGGGGGAGTTTTACCCCTCTAGGTTCCCCTATCCAGCCAATATAACCAATTCAGTCTGTAAGAATATATCAACAGTTTTCATTTGTATATACGATGACATCATTATTGTATGATTTGTATATTTGTATTTGTTGTTCAACAGACATATAGCAAGAATTATTTAGAAGTGATAATATTCCTTGACTTTATTCAGAAGAGTAAATTCTATTTTATTAAAAGTGCTAAAAACAAACATAGGCATGAAAGTGACTAGTGCCGAAAAAAATGTGAACTTTATGAACGAATAAGGGATCAGAAGTCGAAGCCGATGAACGAAATTTGCGATTTTTCCGTGCCTGATCAACGAAATTGGCAAATTTTCCGCTCGCGATCAACGATATCTGCGATTTTTCCGCGCCTGATCGACAAAATTCGCAATTTTTCCGAATCCGATTGACAAAATTCGCGATTTTTCCGCCCCAGATAGACAAAATTGACGATTTTTCCGCGTCCCATCAACGAAATTCGCGATTCTTAACTGAAGAAATTTGCAATTTTTTCCCGCGGCAAATTGACGAAATTCGCGATCTTTTCTCGCGATAAACTGACAAAACTCGCGATTTTTCCTCAGCCGATCAATGAAAATTTAAATTTTTCCCCGTACCATCGTGAAAATTCGCGATTTTCCGTGCCTGATCAACCAAATTGTGATTTTTCCGCGCCTGATCGACAAAATTCACAATTTATCCGAAGCCAGTAGACAAAATTCGCGATTTTTTCGCACGAGATTCACTATCTTTCCGCACCTGATCGACGAAATTTGCGATTTTCCTGCGCCTGATCGACGAAATTCCCGATTTTTTCATACCCGACCAACGAAATTTGCGATTTTTCGGAGCCCAATTGACAAAACTCGCGCTTTTACAGTGCCCGATTGACAAAATATGAGATTTTTCCACTCACCGTCGACGAAATTCGTGATTTTTTCCGCGTCCGATCAACGAAATTCGGCATTCTTAACTAACTTTGCTGAAATTTGCAATTTTTTCCGCGCAAATTGAAGAAATTCGCGATTTTTTGCTCGTGATAAACTGACGAAAGTCGCGATTTTTCCGCAGCCGATCAACAAAATTTTCAATTTTTCGTACATCATCGGGAAAATTCGTGCATTTTCCGTGCCTGATCAACGAAATTTACGATTTTTCCGCCCCTGATCGATGAAATTCACGATTTTTCCGCGTCCGATCAACGAAATTAGCTATTCTTAACTGACTTTAACGAAATTTACGATTTTTTCCCGCAGAAATTGACGAAATTCGCGATTTTTTTCTCGTCGTTTAACTGACGAAAGTCGCTATTTTTCCGCAGCCGATCAACGAAATTTTCAATTTTTCCACGCATCAACGAGAAAATTTGCAATTTTTCCTAACCTGATCGACGAAATTCACGATGTTTCTGCGTCTGAATGAAAAAATTCGCTATTTTTTCGTGCTCGACTAATAAATTCCCGATTTTTCGGAGCTCGATCGACAAGACTCGTGATTTTTCCGTGCCCGATCGACGAAATTTGCTATTTTTAGGCGGCTGATTGACGAAATTTGCGAATTGTACGCGCCCGACCGACGAAATTCGCGATTTTTCCGAGCTCGATTGACAAAACTCGCGATTTTTCCGTGCCCGATCGGCGAAATGTGCAATTTTTTCCGAGTCTCATCGAAAAAATTAACGACTTTTCCTCACCTGATCGACAAAAATCGCGATTTTTCTGCACCCGATCAACGAAATTCGTGATTTTTGACTAACACAATTTTCACAGCGCAAATTGACGAAATTAACTATTTTTTCCAGCGATCTAAGGACAAAAATTGCAATTTTTACCAGTTATAAATTGACGAAGTTCGCGGGCTAAAAGTTAAACCATCGCGGGCCACAGGTTGTGCATCTCTACCTTAGAAAGAACCCCACGAAGGGCACTCCCCCTCCAGTGCCTATATCCCACGTGTAGATCATTGGTCGCCATAAACCCGAACCAAACCAAAAAAGCGCAAAAATTGGTCGTTTTAATTCTGTGTACTTTCGGCACAGGCGAATCTTAGATTGGTGCCAGCATGTGTTTTACCAAATTCGCCTTTTCTATCTATCTCATAACCTACCAAAGGCTGAGAGGTTCTGCTCCCAAAGCTGATAGACGGGATATGTTAGGTTCGAACACAATTGCGCTCGTCGGCCGAATCGTTCGAAGTTTTCCGTGGTTTTCTTCGAAACTTGCGTAGATACAGGTTAGATTCCCTTAGAAAGACCCCCACATACGGCACCCTCCCCCCGAACCCATATCCTTAGTGTAGATGATCGGCCGACAAAAACAACAACTATCCTTCTCGCTCCATAAAACCTTTAAATTATACAAACAATGCATGCTAAATAAAACACTATTATAGTACTAAAAAGACTCGTTAGCAAAAATACTAATAGTTATCAATGTTTTCATGTTTTCTTTTTAAAATTACTAGGGGGCTCGGCCCCCTACGAGCTACGCTCGCCAACCCCCGTCCAGGCACCGCAGACTCTAAATGCACGCTAATTTGATCGGCTTTAAAAAGATTTGGAAAGATTGAATTATAATTTAAAAAACAGTGGCGATCTCCCTATAAACGAATTTCTATTCATTTCTCTTTGATTGGGGAATTTTAACGCCAAATCCGCTGCGGTACTACTTGATTATCCTGTCGACCAATTTCGCCAAATTATATAAATCGCCAAACCACTCGCCAAATTATACAAATTGATATAATTTTTATTTTAAATAACGAAAGAACAAATAAATTCGTACAACATTAATAAAAACACAAATAAAACGTCGAAATAAAAATAACTTGATGACGCATACACGTGTAACAACATTTCAAAATAAGCTAATATAAAAGGAATTAAGTAAAGAGAGTCTTTGTCTCCTGGTATTTTTTAACAAAGCGAAAAGAAAGTTCTTTTAAATGAGACATTTTAAATTAATTCTCAAAATATCAAATAAAGATCTAGCGCAATTTCTAAATTTAAACTTTTTTGCAATATTATTTTGTGTTCATTTTATGTAATAACTATAATGTGATTAGTCCAGTCATTTTAGGAAAAATAGCGGAAAAAATTAGAACAAAGCTGGATTTTTGCACAGGTGCTAGTTAGGGTATGTAGTTAAACATACTAAAAGTCCCCATCGATCCGATGTGAGCTTTCGCCACCAGGGGTCGCTAATGAGCTTGAAAATTGGTTTTTTGTGAATATCTCATGAACAATGGCATCTAGAAAAAAAAAGTTCAATTACAAAAATGTAGATAATTTAATTTCCTACAAAAAGTGTTATTAACATTTGTTTGTCACACCAATCCTTCCCTGTCAAAAATTTTAAAAAGTGAACATATTTGGAAGAAAAGTTATAAAAATACGAAAAACCTGCTGCTACTTTCAAACAAATTATATAAACAGGTCTAAAATTCTTACTTTTGAATGGAGAAGGTGAATATATAATATACATATATGCTTATTTCCGTACCACCCTTGAGGTAAAGCATTTAGCGCGTTTTTTTTTTTTATTGCGGTTTTCCACGTAGGCATATTCCACTTACGGAAAATGGCCACTAGAATGAAAAAAAGGTAGCATGTTCCGAATCGTTTTCACATGTAATTGCCAATTTCCACTGCGTTCTGCCATTATAAATTTATGCATTAATGTTACCATTCGAAAACATTGAAACCAAAATTTCGCTGTTGGGCCATTCTTTTCTGATGTTTCCATTTCACAGTTAATTTTTGTTGTAAGAGAAACCAGTGTAGCGTCGTCCAATATATTGTCATACATAGAAGTGTTTTCTTCAAAATCTGTAACAAACTGTAAAAGGTGTTTGTTCTTTTTCAGCTTCATGGAGTGTGATATTTTTCATGATTATCTTCCCCAAAACCAAACGCACTAAGGTGTGCCCTCTAACAGCATGCGCAAATGCGTGACCGACTAGCATATTTTCAACGGTATTCGTCGCATATACATGGCTCAGCAATTCTTTCAGACCACTTCCAGCCATTATGTATCCAATACAACCTAGATATGACATTAACAGATGAAATCCTCCAAGCCTAATATAAACATTCTTGAAATCTGGCGTATCGCTTAGCGCCGCACATATATCTCTCGCTTTCATATAAAGTGGTTGGTCAAATGTCACAAAAACACAATTTTGATTGGTGTCTTCACTTTTTTCGATCGCTGTGCAAAGACTTGAATATATTGTATCGTATTGACTTGGTGGAAGATTCAGGAAAGGCAAGAACTGGACAGCTGAGCACTCAAAATCCTTACCTTTAATAAAAATTTCCATAAAGCCATTACATCCACGTACATTAGAAATGTTCTCAGACTTGGCATACAACCATAGGGCATCGGGAGTGTTTGGAACAATTGACTGTAAGTCAGTGGACTTAACCTCCTCAAGTTGTAAGTTTTGCAAGCCCTTGTCTGCAGCAAATTTCGAATCGAAAACTTTCACCTTCAATTCACATTGTTTATTTATGACTTTTGCCGGAGGTAATTTTGTTAACCTTTCAACACTGTCTGGGAGTAGAAAATTAGATGACGCGTTACACAACTTATGACTCCCATGCTGTGAAAAGTGTTCAAGCCGTCGATGGTGTTTACATTGAAGTCCGCATTGTCGAAAATGAGTTCAATGAATGAACCGGGCAATACGACTGAATTCCCCTGCAGTGCGGCACTTGCTTCAAAAATTTGAATTTCATTGTAAGGAGCCGCAAATCCAAATTTATGCATGATATCCTGTAAAATTTTAGATCCAAATTTTCGATGTACATAACATCATAAACCTAGCTGAAGACGTGAGAGGAAAGAGCGTAATCTAGTTGCTGCCATAATTGCATGTGAAATTGCATTACATTTCAGTTTATACACATCTGATTCTCTTTTCTAATTTTTCATAATTATTCCTTGCACAAGCGTCTTTAAAGTAGAGGGTACAATGCTTTCTATTCCCCCAAAGAAATTGTTCATATGGTCGTAGGACGAAAGATTAAAGCATCGCGAACATATATCGTCTCGTATTATTTGGGCTGCTTTCTTGACGATTCTCAGTCGTTCGTCTTCTTCGTTAGTCTCTTGGTTTTCATGCCACGCGGAGGTTAAAAGTTTGTGATCAAACCCTTTGAAGCATATGACTGTCCTTTTTTTTTTTTTTTTTGGATGTGGCGGTTATTACTTTGTCTCTATAGTGTGCTTTAAGTTTAGAAATTATTGTCTTAACTGTTGGTATATAACCGTGCACATGCTGTAGAAGTTCATCAATAGAGAACTGACATTCGTCACTTTCTTCAATAAATGTATAAATGCCTTCCATACTTTCGGCAATCTGTCTTTCTTCCGGTCTTCCTTTCTTCTTACTGGTTTCCACTTTCTTGGTAAAAAACCTTATAAAGCATTTGTGGTGATATCTTGCTTCAGCTGCAACCAAATCAATGACATTAGATAAACGCTTACTGACTTCTTTATCCCATTTGTCTTCACGCTTATTTGCAGCCACGATTAAGCTATTTTTCACTTCTAAGTTTTCAACTATTACAACGTTTTCGCGATACTTTACAGATTTCTTTTTTTTCTTCTGTATAACAGCTTTGACCAATGTATTAGAACATAGAAAACATTTTTCCTTAAATTCAAAGAAGAGACTGTCTTTTCTCAATTTTTCTTTTAATGGACTAATTTGTGTGGACGTTGATGGTTTTTCTGCAATAGATTTCTTGTATGATTTAACAGAATTCTTCCTTGTATAATTTTTCCTACACATTGGGTGAATTATAAATTCCGTATTGTTTTCAGCCTTTTCTTCAAATGTTTTCCACTTATGGTCACCTCTTTCCAAACTTGCTGTCACAGGGGACTCCAGTCCCTTTTTTCCAATTTTCACATAACCATTCGAAACGCAGCCCTCACCACATACAAGACAAACTACTTCGTCAATCTCCATTTTCTGCTCTCAATCAGCAGTCAAGAAAGAATCATTTTACATTGTCAAAACCATTTAAAACTTTCTACAACACGCTTTGAAACTAAAATTATTCACTTTCTAAACACTGACAAAGAATGATTTCGTTCAGTAAATTAAGGTGTTTAATACTAGCGAAATGCTCATCAATTGAAAATAAAACACTGCAAAGGTACCTGCACGTGGTATATTTCGACATAAGCAAGGGGTGATAGGGTATTTGGCAATGACTATTGCACAAACGTACGAAAACAGCATACAGACAATGGAGGAAAGGTGGGGGAGGGATCGAAAGTAAATAAGATTTGTTCTGCTTCTTGGGCACGTTCAATATGATTCTGTTTCCGCATTTTTTCCAGTAATGTTTACATTATTTCAATTTTTGACAGGTAAGGAATGGTGTGACAAACAAATGTTAATAATACTTTTTGTAGGAAATTAAATTATCTACATCTTTGTAATTGACCTTTCTTTTCTAGATGCTATCGTTCATGAGATATTCGCATAAAACCGATTTTCAAGCTCATTAGCGCCCCCTGGTGGCGAAAGCTCACATCGGATCGATGGGGACTTTCAGTATGTTAAACTACATACTCTAACTAGCATCTGTGCAAAAATCCAGCTTTGTTCTAATTTTTTCCGCTATTTGTAAAAAAAGCTGCTAAAATGACTGCACTAGATGTAAATATGACGTAATTTCTCCTAAGACTTCTAACGCATGTTAATGAATTTATTATTTTACAATATCCTTTCTCTTTTAAAATTCACGTGTATACTTTTTATGATGTAATTCTTAATAAGTTCCTGCTTTATATTCTAATTTGAAAGTTTTTTTCCTGTTTATAATAGTCACGTGTAAATAAATTTTTAATTTGAAGCAAACATTATTGCTTGCGCTTTTTATACAGTTGGCAACAGTTTAAATTAGTACAATTTTCTGAAATCTGTAAAAAATATCTCTAGAAATGCTGAAAATTTGAATTTAAAATAGAAATAAAACCTGAAAAAATGAGTCAAAATAAAAAAATTAATGCAATCTGCACTCCGGCAAATTCTAACGCATAAAATGATCTAAAAATGATTACACTGCCATGTATAGTTTTTGCTGCTATAAAACTTTTTTAGTGGAACGATTTTGTCCAACTTTAGCATTAAATAACTCTTAAAATAATTCTTCGATTTGAAAACTGTCTGCATCAGCGTGTTTATCAAACATTTCTGTATAAAACCACCGATTTTCATATTTTTGTATGCATTATTTTTGTTAATATTAACGAAGAAAGGCCTCCGGTCACAAAAAAATCACAACCGGCGGCGGCGGCGGTGACAGCGGTAGTTACTTTTTTTTAGAATAGAGAGATTATAATTAACATACAAACTGCAATCCTTATGTAAAACTGAATTGTAATAAGCGGCCTATTTACCCCGTTACATATTCATACAGTTTTCAGTTCGGTAAATGTGGGGTACAAAAATGTGAAACACAACACCGAAGCACAAAAATATTAAAAATAATAATAATAATTTTTTTTTCATTAAAAATACATTTCATCTCTCTATTCTAAAAAAAAGTAACTACCGCTGTCACCGCCGCCGCCGCCGCCGCCGGTTTTGAATTTTTTGTGACCGGAGGTCTTTCTTCGTTAATATTAAGAAAAATAATGCATACAAAAATATGAAAATCGGTAGTATTATACAGAAATGTTTGATAAACACGCTGATGCAGACAGTTTTCAGATCGAAGAATTATTTTAAGAGATATTTAATTCTAAAGTTGGACAAAATCGTTCCACTAAAAAAGTTTTATAGGAGCAAAAGCTGTTCATAGGAATTTAATCATTTTTAGATCATTTTATGCGTTAGAATTTGCCGGAGTGCAGATTGCATTAATTTTTTTATTTTGACTCATTTTTTGAGGTTTTATTTCTATTTTAAATTCAGATTTTCAGCATTTCTAGAGATATTTTTAACAGACTAGGGGGCTCGGCCCCCTACGAGCTACGCTCGCCAACCCCGTCCAGACACCGCAGACTCTAAATGCACGCTAATTTGATCGGCTTTAAAAAGATTTCGAAACATTGAATTATAATTTAAAAAACAGTGGCGATCTCCCTATAAACGAATTTCTATTCATTTCTCTTTGATTGGGGAATTTTAACGCCAAATCCGCTGCGGTACTACTTGATTATCCTGTCGACCAATTTCGCCAAATTATATAAATCGCCAAACCACTCGCCAAATTATACAAATTGATATAATTTTTATTTTAAATAACGAAAGAACAAATAAATTGTATTTATATAATATAACATTGTATAATATAACATTGTATTTATATAATATATATGTAATGGAAAAAAAAAAATGTTGTGACTTGTTGTTGTTTCTGTATAATAAGGATCATTCGAGGCGACAGCCATTGTAGCTATAGGCCCCAAAGCATTCTCCACTTCGGTGGACTTCAAATGTCAAATGTCAAATGTCAACAAATAAATTCGTACAACATTAATAAAAACACAAATAAAACGTCAAAATAAAAATAACTTGATGACGTATGCACGTGTAACAACATTTCAAAATAAGCTAATATAAAAGGAATTAAGTAAAGAGAGTCTTTGTCTCCTGGTATTTTTTAACAAAGCGAAAAGAAAGTTCTTTTAAATGAGACATTTTAAATTAATTCTCAAAATATCAAATAAATGTCTAGCGCAATTTCTAAATTTAAACTTTTTTGCAATATTATTTTGTGTTCATTTTATGTAATAACTATAATGTGACGTAAATATGACGTAATTTCTCCTAAGACTTCTAACGCATGTTAATGAATTTATTATTTTACAATATCCTTTCTCTTTTAAAATTCACGTGTATACTTTTTATGACCTAATTTTTCATAAGTTCCTGCTTTTTATACGTAATTATTTAATTCTAATTTGAAGGTTTTTTCCCTGTTTATAATAGTCACGTGTAAATAAATTTTTAATTTGAAGCAAACATTATTGCTTACGCTTTTTATACAGTTGGCAACAGTTTAAATTAGTACAATTTTCTGAAATCTGTAAAAAATATCTCTAGAAGTGCTGAAAATTTGAATTTAAAATAGAAATAAAACCTGAAAAAATGAGTCAAAATAAAAAAATTAATGCAATCTGCACTCCGGCAAATTCTAACGCATAAAATGATCTAAAAATGATTACACTGCCATGTATAGTTTTTGCTGCTATAAAACTTTTTTAGTGGAACGATTTTGTCCAACTTTAGCATTAAATAACTCTTAAAATAATTCTTCGATTTGAAAACTGTCTGCATCAGCGTGTTTATCAAACATTTCTGTATAAAACCACCGATTTTCATATTTTTGTATGCATTATTTTTGTTAATATTAACGAAGAAAGGCCTCTGGTCACAAAAAAATCAAAACCGGCGGCGGCGGTGACAGCGGTAGTTACTTTTTTTTAGAATAGAGAGATTTTAGAAAGTGATATTAATTTAAACTGTTGCCAACTGTATAAACAGTGGAAGCAATAATGTTTGCTTCAAAAAAAAATATTTATACGTCTAAATAAATTAAAAATTTATTTACACGTGACTATTATAAACAGAAAAAACATTTGGAATTAGAATTAAATAATTATGTACAAAAAGCAGGAACTTATTAAAAATTATGTCATAAAAACTATAATTACACGTGAATTTTAAGAGAGAAAGGAATTTGCAAAGCAATAAATTTATTAACATGCGTTAGAAGTCTTAAATAGGAGAAATTACGTCATATTTACGTCACATTACAGTTATTACATAAAATGAACACAAAATAATATTGCAAAACGGTTTAAATTTAGAAATTGCGCTAGACATTTATTTGATATTTTAAGAGGATACTTTTCAACTATTTTTGTTAGGAAAGCGCAAATAATATTTAATTTCTAACGCAAGTATTTTCACGTGAATATTAAAAAGAGAAAGAATAGTTTGGTCAAAATTACGTCAGATTAAAAACGATTAATTTAAAATGTCTCATTTAAAAGATTTTTCTTTTCACTTTGTTAAAAAATACCAGGAGACAAAGACTCTGTTTACTTAATTCCTTTTATATTAGCTTATTTTGAAATGTTGTTACACGTGTCTACGTCATCAAGTTATTTTTTATTTCGACGTTTTATTTGTATTTTTATTAATGTTGTACTAATTTATTTGTTTTTTCGTTATTTAAAGTAAAAATTATGTCAATTTGTATAATTTGGCGAGTGGTTTGGCGGTTTATATAATTTGGCGAAATTGGTCGATGGGATAATCAAGTAGTACCGCAACGGATTTGGCGTTAAAATTCCCCAGTCAAAGAGAAATGAATAGAAATCCGTTTATAGAGAGATCGCCACTGTTTTTTAAATTATAATTCAATCTTTCGAAATCTTTTTAAAGCCGATCAAATTAGCGTGCATTTAGAGTCTACGGTGTCTGGACGGGGGTTGGCGAGCGTAGCTCGTAGGGGGCCGAGCCCCCTAGTATTTACTAAAATAACATTAAAACCAGAAAATTAAAATGATTTTTTAGTATATAAAAGGTTTCAAATTACCCAAAATTATTCACAAAATTATTCCGTTGTCAGTGTACTTTTGAACTTATAAATAGGGTCGTTTCGAAAATGAATTTTTATTCGGTCATTTAAAAATTTTTTCGTCTACTATTTCTGTTTTTAGACTAAGACACTACTTTCATTAGAAGACAGAAAAATTTTAATTAAGAAATCTGAAATTGCCCCCCTGTGGGGCAAACGCCTCACGTTGGGAACCCCTGCTCTAAACCATCCTTACCCCTCCTGCGTCCGCCCTATTTGGCCACATCTTGCTTTGTAGACTACTGATTAGACTGCTATTAGTCATAGTCAAATATGTCGGACGCATATACCAGAAGGGGAAGGACTCATTTGCCGGCATAAAAACTTGCCACAGGAAAAGATTGATAAAGAAGTCTATTCCTCTCCTTTCCATCCTCCTAGTTTTATAAAAAAAAAAAAAAAAAAAAAAAATGATGGAAACCACATAAAGTAAATACGATAAGAAGCTCAAACGTTATAACATTTTTTTTATATTGTACTATATGGGGTTTACACTCCATCTTGCAGGACTGAAATCTGTCTAGCTCACATTTTTTTTTCCAAGATTTCTCATCCTTAAATATTCCATATATCTAAATGTCTATGAAAAATAAAGGTATGAAATTTTATGAAGTATTTTTCAGTTATACATTTTTTAAACTTCTTCGGTTTTTTTTTTTTTTTTTTTTTTTTTTTGATAGAAAATTTTGAAACTAGGTTTTTCGTAGTAAAAAGTACTATTAATTTTTTTTCTTTAAAAATACGAGTTGGAACCCCTTCGAAATTCGACGAAGTAAAATGTTTAGAAATAAACTATTAGATCAAATTTATGATAAACCTACAAAAATAATTACAATAAAAAATTCATCTTATATTGGTTGTCTAACTGTTAAAACAAATAATATTTTACACCTAAAATTATCAAAATGTTATTTCCACAAACTTCAACTGCTTAAATTATTGAAAAATTAAACTGTATTAGAATATGTAATACAAACTTTAAGTTCTAATCTCAGTATCCGCGAATAAAAAATTCAGAAATTTCCCTTTAGTTGTCATAGAATTGGTCATTTAGTATTGGTCAAATATTTAGTTTTATCAAAGAAAATGATCGTTTTTTTTTTAAAAATTATGACATCATTTTTACTCACTGAATCATTTTGCCTAGCATCTCAAATTCAGTATCAGCGTAATGTAAAAATTGGTAAAAAATATTGAAATATAACTGAATTATGAAGAAATATGCGTGTTTTATTTTTAATAGCTACATCATTTTCTGTTCAAAAATTATAAAAAAAAATTACTTTTACTTGTAATGTGAAAATGGCATCAATAAGGATAAATAAATCATGACTACTTTCCCTTTACTTTTAATAGAAATGGTGTACTTCAGTTGCCACAATTACAAAATTGGTACTAAAAGCAATAAAAAAATTAATATCTCAAAGATAAATTGAGATAGAGCTTTCAAACAAATTGCATTTAAAAGTATATTTTTTCCCTGTATGACGGTGTAAAAATTGAAACTGTGCGATGTTTAGAAGTTTAAAATTTTGCAGTTGCGAAAATTGCAAAACCGAAATTTCATTTCAAATTTCAGAGTGTTGCCATTCGCAGAATGACGTATGCGTTACGCACAGATATGTTTGTCCTTTATAATATAGATATTGAATTTGTTCATGTAAATAAATTTTTTGAATCCTGGAGACAACATTTGTTCTTTTCGTTAAAAAAAGGGAAAAAAAAAACAGTTATACCTTGAGAAAATATACCAATAGTAGGGGGCTCTGCCCCCTGCAAGCTACGCTCGCCAACCCCCGTTCAGACACCGCAGAATCTAAAACTCAAAAAACATGCTAATCTGATGGGTTTTAAAAATATTAGAGACGATTAAATTATACGGAAAAAAGCTGTGCAGATCTCCCTGTAAACGGGTTTCCATTCAATTCCCTTTGATTGCAAAAATTTAAGGGCGAATCAGTTGCTGTTAAGACATCCAATCGTTGTTTTCGTTTTTGATTAAAGAGGATCAGTTAAACATTTGAAAAGAAGCTAAAATAAAATGAATTAAGTATTCAGAGTCTTTGTCAACCGATATTTTAAAACAATCTTTTTAACAATAGCCTAAATCATGTGACTATCATCAACAGTTCCCGGCGGAACACTTTGCTTTTTATACTCTAGGTGCAATTTTGATACTTTAATGTTATCCAGGCACAGGTGATAAGTCGCCAAATATTATTCTATCCCCATCATTTCATCTATATTATAATAGTTCAAGTCATCAAATGCCATAAACAAATACGATCTGATCCCTTCGCCTTTCATATGAAAGTTTGGAACAAATGTTATATATGCCCCATATTGGCGCGATTTTTTTCCAACGCCAATTTGGGGAACGCATCAACAGCATAAACAACAACATCCGGCTTACCATATCAAGCAAAATAACGATACTTCGGCGCCAGTTAAGTACCCGTTGCGTATATGACATTGGCGTCAGAAAAAAATCGCGCCAATATGGGGCCGTATATGATATCTGTGCCGAAAGAAAAAAAAGCCGGGTGTAAATCTCGTCAGTATCTTTTTTTCAACTCGCCAGTTAGCATTTTTTTTATTGTTCGAGTGTTAAATTAAAACATTGATTTGAAGTTGAAAGTAAATGTCATGGTTTGTTACATAATTTAATATTTCGCCAGATGTCATATACTATGTCATTAGTCTCGGTGGCGGTTGGGGGCGGGTGGGTGGGTCAACCGCCGCGGCGAGCGGCCCATCTTCGTCCGCAGCCTTTTATTCATCTACTGTAGTCTCACTCTTTTGCGGAAGCCAGAATGAAAAAAAAAAAAAAATCAAAAATTGAAACCGGACAAATTTAAAAGGGAAATTGCACAAATTAAAGACACCGAAAAGCGGGAAGGAAGGGGTTGGGGCGATGAAGCTACCGAAAGACTCCTGCTGCTTCTAGCTTATTATTAGTCTTAATTAATCCATTAATTAGTCATTATATAGTCATTAATCCCGATTTTTTTTTTTTACGAAAATTTGGCGAAAGCCTCGTTTTCGAATACCAGTTACATATGTATTTTTGGTACTACTTAGTTATGGTGGCGGTTGGGGGCGGGCGGGTGGGTCAACCGCCGCGGCGAGCGGCCTATCTTCGTCCGCAGCCTTTTATTCATCTACTCTAGTCCCACTCTTTTGCGGAAGCCAGAATGAAAAAAAAAAAAAAAATTCAAAAATTGAAACCGGACAAATTTAAAAGGGAAATTACACAAATTAAAGACACCGAAAAGCGGGAAGGGAGGGCTCGGGGCGATGAAGCTACCGAAAGACTCCTGCTGCTTCTAGCTTATTATTAGTCTTAATTAATCCATTAATTAGTCATTATATAGTCATTAATCCTGATTTTTTTTTTTACGAAAATTTGGCGAAAGCCTCGTTTTCGAATACCAGTTACATATGTATTTTTGGTACTACTTAGTTATCCCGTCGACCAAAAATCTATTGCGAACTATAAGATTAAATGCTAATAACGGTTGATCAAAAATGTCACATTCACTTGACTTTTAGCAAGTTACACATGTTTACGTCATCAAGTGATTTTTATTTCGACGTTTTATTTTTATATTTATTAATGTTATACTAATTTATTTGTTCTTGTGCGCCAATTAGGTACCCCAGTGCGTATATGACATCTGTGCCTAATATTTTTCTTTTCTTTCTTTCTTTTTCTTTTCTTTCTTTTTTTTTTTTTTTTAAAGAAAGAAGTGAAAGCCATCAATTTAAGTGTTTCATTTTTAAATGAAAGTTTTGTATTAAATAAAATGATAACGAAATACAAAAAAAGCATTGTTCTTAGCATAGATTTAAAGGACGCCAAACTAGTCGCCAAATTAATTTAAAATACTAAACTTTTCTGAATTATGAAAAAAAAATATGTTTTGATTAAAATTTGAGTTGCCATCATTAGAAAAATGTATTTAAAATTAGAAAAAAATCAATATTTCGAAAACTAATTCGAATTTAAAAATTCTAATACCAGTTTTAAGATCTGTGGATCAATACGGATTTTTTGGTGTTAATTTCATCGCAAAGTATTCCATATTTTAGGAGAAATCGCCGTGAAACATAATCAGTTGTTTAATCAGTCGATTCAAAGAATCGATACACATTTCAGCCGTTTCATAAATTCGTTTCATTAGGATTTTATATATATAGGGTAGATTTAAACATGGCTAAAATTTAATATTTAAAATTTTTGAAAATTAAATTTAAAATGTTCTTTGTTAGGTTTTATAACATTTTTTAACACTTTCCAACGAAGTTGAAAAGTGTTTATGCATTCGGTTTGTCTGTCCGTCTGTCCGTCTTTCGACGCTCTAACTCCCGTAAATATACTCGGATTTTAATGCAATTGATAAACTTTATTTAGGGTCACCAAGGTATGTTTGGTATTGTATATGAAGGATATGGGATTAAAAGTTTATTTACAGGGACACTCAAAAGAATTCCATTACATTTTGGTCAATGGGAAAAAATCGTTTGCAGAGTATTTTAATGAGATTACGCTATTTCAAAGCTATTGGAACTGATATAAATAATAAATCACTGAATTTCATCACAAGATGATTACGATAGAATAGCGCATTCATAGCATTTATAGTTTATTTACAGGGACCCACAAAATAAATCGATTTCAGATACTGTCTATGATTTATGAATGGCTGGAAGTGCGTTTTCAATTTCGGTAAATGCGCTTTTAAATTTAACTATTTTTTTGCATTTTACTCGTTGTATATAAATTCTATACCTCATATACAGGGCTGTACAAAAGAATTCGCGTACCATTCTCCTTATTAGCGGAAATAGCTGAAGGGGAATTTGTAACTGTGGTATGTATTTCCTAACTGAACTAAATTTTAGCATCTGTGTAGTTAATAGATACAAATCTATATATCATATACAGAGCTGCTCAAAGAATTCGGATAATTTTCCGATTCTAGATGGGAACAGCTGAAATTGGGTTTTCGAATGTGTTATGCATTTCCATATGGTTAAATTAGACATAAGAGTTTAACTTATTAAACGACGCAGTTTTGTTACATTATTCTGAATGTGTTGGAAAGTGTTACATAATCTATGCTTGACGCATGATTTTTTTCTTTCTTGTTTTATTTTTGATAGAAATATCTTTTACTAACTTATTTATTTTTTCATTCAATAGTTAAATTTTTATAATTTTGGGCAATTTTACATTGTGGCGTTTCATAGAATTCTTGATAAAATCACGTTCTGTCGCTGATTCTAAAAAGTTGAAAAACACTTTTCTAAAAAATCCATTTGTTTAAACCCTCCTACGACCAGGATGCTTAATTAGATTCTAGTAATTGCGTTTCATGTTTCATGTCCAGAAGATTTAGACTAGAAACGAGACATTCTTGTCGGGTTCTCGGGAAGATATATGATACAATAAATTACAACTACACTTTAGAGGAAAGGTCTTGACTTGACTCTCGAACGACCTCCAGAAAACAATAAAACGACTTTTCATTTTATTTTTCGCGTGAAATATAGCACACTTGTAATTCCTGTTATTTCAATTAAAAGATTTCTTCAAAAGGACACAGAAGAGAGTGCAGAGGCGGATCCAGCATTTTATTTAGAGGGTGAGGAGGCCATTTTTAAGGTCCCGTACTTAAAAAGTAAAAACGCAACCATTATAAGATCATTCCTGTGTCTGTCTGTCACAGCCATTTTACTCGTAAACTATGGGACGTGGAAAGTTCAAATCGGGGGAAGTAATAAAGACTGTTGACCCATGTATTTACAGATTATTAAACATTTACAAATATATTTAGAAAAAATGTAGCGGGGCTAATTAAGTTACTAGAAAAAACAAATCTGTTCTTTGTATATCGTCTGGGATATCGTGTGAAAGTTTTCGTAACTCTGAACTCAAAAATATATTTCTTGTAATTCTAGGTATTATATTTTCGGAGATATCGTCGAAAATATAGTGCAAAAATATGTCCCTCCCCCCTCTATTTCCGAATCTACTGAAACTGAAATTATAAAAAATATATATATATAATTGTAATTTAATAGATTACAAAGACCATTTGGAATTTATTTCGTCCACCAAATTCCGTCGCATCCTCTTCAACAACAGATCGCAAAGATCAAACTTCAGACGATCAAAACCTTCATCGATAAACACTCCAAGTCCCGTTTCGAGAAGAAAAACAGTTTACAAATCGAAAGCAGTTCCACCGAATCATCCACACATTGCGACAAATTACCTACGTTGAGCTCAAATTTCCCCGGTTAGAATCGCCTATTGTAAAACGCCGTGGCTAGTGGATTGGAGCCCCTCGAGACATGGCGTTTTACTATCAGTCGATTAAACGTTAGATTGTTTCCTTTTTCGCGTTCGTCTTTTATTCTGTAATCGATTTTCATGGGCTACATAATCAGTTGAAGACCTCGATTTTCATGGCCTACATAATGAGTTGAAGACCTCGATTTTTGGTTTGCAAGACGATTTTCATTTCGGCGTCGCTCTTTGGCTTTGGATTTTTCCATATCTGATAATTTGCGCTTACCCATTTTGTAACTTTTTCAATTTTTAACGATTTTATGCCTTTCGATTACCTATTCAAACAATTTTTAACGGTTTTATGCCTTTATATTACCTATTCAAATAAAAATTCTTCTAAAAGTAAAGAACATCGTTGAATTTCGTTAAAAAAATAAAATGCGAGCATCATTTGGCCCCATCCTCGACCGAAAACAACATCCATTTCCAAATCGTTAAAAAAAAAATTAGAGGCAGTAGACCTTGCAGGAAATCTATAGCGATTACCCTAGGTTACGTAGTTTTTGAGAAAAGCGCATTTTTCCGTTACACACAAACTTTGATTTGCGGGCATTCAGTAAAGGTGTTGAGGAGCGCTGGAGGTACAGTCGTAGAAAAAAAAAAAGTAAACACCCCCTACTAACTTCTCAAAAAATTATCGTAGACGAAAGTTACTGCACCGAACGATTGGGAATAAAGTCTACTTTTAAATGATGTATATAAAATTTGCTTAGGGGGCCATATACATATTAAAACGAATCCAAACTTCATTTTTTTTTCAATGGCAATACCCAATTTTAACGAGATATTTCAAATCTTCGTTTAAAACTAAGCCTAGACACCAAATTTCAAGTCATTTGAATGATAAGTATTTGAATTATAAACATTCAAAATTTAGTGCTTCTAATGTTAAATTACATTTTCATATTTTTATTTATATTTCCTAAAATTATGCTCCTAATGTGCTAAATTTGGTGTAGCAATAATACTAATATACCCAAACATAAATACGTTGAATTTGTAATTTTTATAATTTTATGATATGAATTATGAAATTATTATTCGGAAAAATTATGAATTGCAACCTACAGTTTTTTTTTTTTTTATGGATTTAGTTTTATTAAGTCCTGCTTTATGGAAATCCAAAATTTCACATTTTTCTTCCAAGTAGTTTTCAAATTATGCTTAAAAACGGCAAAAGGATGTTTTAAAGGGCCGTCTGTGATAGAGCCCCACCACTGGCCGAGAGGTTCTGCTCTCGAAGCTGGTAGACGGGAGGTGCTGGGTTCGAACCCAATCGCGCCCGTCGGCCCAATCGTTTCGGAGTTTTCGTGGTTTTCTTCGAAACCTTAGATTTCCAGGCGTAAATACGGGTTAGGTTCCCTTAGAAGAGACCCCCGCGAAAGGCACCCCCTTCCCCCTTAGGGCCTATATCCCTCGTGTTGATAATTGCCGTCATAAGCACAACCAACCGTCTGTGATAGAAGTAACTAGATATTTTAAAATTTCTTCTGCTGTCCTGTAATCTAGCAGGCTTCATTGACTGCTTGAGTAGTGCTTAAGGTGCCTTGATCAAGAAGGGGGCTCTCTGGGTTAACAATCGAGTACGAAACTTCAATTTGGATACAGCCCTTGAAATACGCTGGTTTTAAAATAATTAATTTCTCGGAAACTTATGGTACGAATTGCATAAAAATTTGTTTTTAGGCTAATTGAAGGGTGTATATTTCATTTATGCTGTCAGAATTGTGTACTGCTATTCAAAAAAACAAAGTTATGGTTTGTTTTAATAAGTAGATGGCCCCCTCAGCAAATTTTATATACATCATTTAAAAGTAGACTTTATTTCCAATCGTTCGGTACCAGTAACTTTCTTCTAAGATAATTTGTTGAGGAGTTAGTAGGGGGTGTTTACTTTTTTTTTTTCACGACTTTTCCTATTGTAGAAGAAGTATAAAAGCATTGTTGATTATTATCTCTATATTCTAAAAAAAAGTAACTACCGCTGTCACCGCCGCCGCCGGTTTTGAATTTTTTGTGACCGGAGGTCTTTCTTCGTTAATATTAAGAAAAATAATGCATACAAAAATATGAAAATCGGTAGTATTATACAGAAATGTTTGATAAACACGCTGATGCAGACAGTTTTCAGATCGAAGAATTATTTTAAGAGATATTTAATGCTAAAGTTAGACAAAATTGTTCCACTAAAAAAGTTTTATAGGAGCAAAAACTGTTCATGGGAATTTAATCATTTTTAGATCATTTTATGCGTTAGAATTTGCCGGAGTGCAGATTGCATTAATTTTTTTATTTTGACTAATTTTTTGAGGTTTTATTTCTATTTTAAATTCGGATTTTCAGCATTTCCAGAGATATTTTTAACAGATTTTAGAAAGTGATATTAATTTAAACTGTTGCCAACTGTATAAACAGCGAAAGCAATAATGTTTGCTTCAAAAAAAAAATATTTATACATGTAAATAAATTAAAAATTTATTTACACGTGACTATTATAAACAGAAAAAAACCTTTGGAATTAGAATTAAATAATTATGTACAAAAAGCAGGAACTTATTAAAAATTATGTCATAAAAACTATAATTACACGTGAATTTTAAGAGAGAAAGGAATTTGTAAAGCAATAAATTTATTAACATGCGTTAGAAGTCTTAAATAGGAGAAATTACGTCATATTTACGTCACATTACAGTTATTACATAAAATGAACACAAAATAATATTGCAAAACGGTTTAAATTTAGAAATTGCGCTAGACATTTATTTGATATTTTAAGAGGATACTTTTCAACTATTTTTGTTAGGAAAGCGCAAATAATATTTAATTTCTAACACAAGTATTTTCACGTGAATATTAAAAAGAGAAAGAATAGTTTGGTCAAAATTACGTCAGATGAAAAACGATTAATTTAAAATGTCTCATTTAAAAGAACTTTCTTTTCACTTTGTTAAAAAATACCAGGAGACAAAGACTCTGTTTACTTAATTCCTTTTATATTAGCTTATTTTGAAATGTTGTTACACGTGTCTACGTCATCAAGTTATTTTTATTTCGACGTTTTATTTGTATTTTTATTAATGTTGTACTAATTTATTTGTTTTTTCGTTATTTAAAATAAAAATTATGTCAATTTGTATAATTTGGCGAGTGGTTTGGCGATTTATATAATTTGGCGAAATTGGTCGACGGGATAATCAAGTAGTGCCGCAACGGATTTGGCGTTAAAATTCCCCAATCAAAGAGAAATGAATAGAAAACCGTTTATAGAGAGATCGCCACTGTTTTTTAAATTGTAATTCAATCTTTCGAAATCTTTTTAAAGCCGATCAAATTAGCGTGCATTTAGAGTCTACGGTGTCTGGACGGGGGTTGGCGAGCGTAGCTCGTAGGGGGCCGAGCCCCCTAGTTTTAGAAAAAAATCGGCAGTAATTAGTCGAGATATTAACCCTTAAAGACATGGGCGGTTTGGACATGCATAATAACAGAGGCTGTGTACTCTGTGTACCATCGGCTTTTAAAGCCCAGATAACAACTTTTAATGATATATTTGTGTAATGCAATATCCAGTAGTAGTATAAAAGCAATAAACGTCAAATTGTTAAAAACAGACTCATTTAATTAGAATTACTCACAAAAACAGTATGGGATTCGGAACTAGTTTGCATTGAGTGGATCTCTCAATACGCCTCCGGTGTCTTTAACCCGGGAGAACTCGCTGCATGAGATTTTCTCTCACAGTCGTACTTTTTAAAGACTCTTATTTAAATCATTTTTCATTTTAATTAAAATTTCAAAATGTTTTACAATTATTTTACCTATTTTGTGAATAAAAGTACTAAGCCAACCAAAAAAAGTTGATATTATATGAATGTAAAGTAAAAGAAAAGCAATTGGGCATTCTCACTAGCGAGTTCTCCCGGTTAAAAAGTTAATTAACAACCTATCTGGAAAAACCCGGCACGGACCAAGGCGGCATTGAAACTTTGCAACCTCCTTCCGAAGCTCGCTTAGCACAATACCAAGTTTAAACTTTTAACAAGTGTTTTGTTTTAACTACACTGTAAAAAGAAAAGATTATTACTTTGCTGAATTTAGTTTTATGAAATGCCAAATGAAGTTTAAATATGCACTACTTTTATTGTCCGTACCGAATTACGTTATTCATAAACAGATTAGGATACGATTATACAGAAAATAGAGTTATACAGAAAAAGCAATATTTGATATTATTTAGGTTTCATATTTCTTTGAAATTTTATGGTATACCCATTCATACTTTTGTAGTATATACAGCTATACCCAACTCTACGTTGTATAGTTTTTTTCAGTCTTATTGTTCTTTTAGCAACGATGTTTTTAATAATACAGTTAATAATTCATATATTTATTGTACGGAAACCTCTGAGCGCGAGTAATACTTACCCTTGACCGTTTAGTATAAAGGTAAATGATTTTTATTTTAATTATGTTAAAGTTAGCATTTTAAGCCAACTTAAATTATTCGATACTCTACAGTCAAGTCATGAGAATGCTTTTGGCTATAATTCAAGATATACGATATTTAATAGACGGGGAGCCGGAAGCGCAGACAAACACCTCAGCGAGTTCACGGCTGAAATTCCAGGATTAGTTAAAACTCGATACGCATATTAAAACGCAATCGGTCTGCCAAGTCATATCTTGGTGGAAAACACCTGAAAACCCGATTTTAGCGGTTGACTGGTACGTTTACTATTGCGTTTTTCTGCTCCCAGTCCTCCATGTTTTCATACTTTTGGGTGCAGGAAAACACAATGGTAAATCTACGAGTTGACCGTTAAAATCAGGTTTTAAGGTGTTTTCCACCAAGATATGACTTGGCAGACCAATTGCATTTTAATATGCGGATCGAGTTTTAACTAATTCTGGAATTTCAGCCGTGAACTCGATGAGGGATTGTCTGTGCTGCCGGCTCCCGATCTATAAGGGATAATTAAAAATTTTAATGATTTTTTGGTTAAAGAATAATGACTGCAAAAATGTTATGTTTTTCCATGTAAAAATGATTTTGTTAATGTGTGAAAAAAATACGCATTGTTGAGTGAGGAGGGAGAATTGAAAAATTCATATGTTATTTTTACAGATTTTTTTTTTCATTTCAAAGGAAGTGTGTGTGTGTGGGGGGGGGGGATAGAGGTCATGTCCTTCACCTTTAAGGGAAGACAAGACTGGCACGCCACACCCACTCACATCAATTTTACTCTAACATTTTATACACATTTATTTTATGTACTAAATTTTATTTAAATGTTTATACATACTTCAATTGATGTGTTTGATAAAACTGTGCAAGTTAGTCACACAAGTTAGAAGTGTCCAAGTTTTTAGTTCTCCGAAAATTTCTACTTTCTGGTCAAAACCTCATTAACTCCTAAAATACTCGAGCCCCACCAGTGGCCGAGAGGTTCTGCCCTCGAAACTGGTAGACGGGAAGTGCTGGGTTCGATCCCATTCGCGCCCGTCGGCCTAATCGTTCGGAGTTTTCGTGGTTTTCTTCGAGCCGTGGATTTTCCATGTGTAAATACGGATTAGGTTCCCTTAGAAAGACCCCCACGGAGGGCACTTCTCCCGGGCCTATATCTCTCGTGTAGATAATCGGCCGTCAAAAAATCAACCAACCAACCAACCAACCAACCTAAAATACTCGAGCAATTTCGATAAAAAAATTTTGATGGTGGAGTATAAATATCCCATGAACTCCTAAAATACTCGAGTGATTTCGATAAAAAATTTTGGTGGTAGAGTATAAATATAAGATCATATGTAGCAGACAGTTTTAAAAGTTTTTAGTTACTTTCAGAAAAAAAAATTCTGAAAATAGAAATTTTCTGAAAAATTGCCATTGCTCTAAAATAAAAAGTTTTAATCTCAGTAAAAAACTGTCTGCCATAAGTTTTGAGCATAATCCAGTGAATGTGGATTCCAAATTTCCTCAAAATCGGTCCGGTAGTTTTCGAGGAAACGGGTGCTAAAGTTCGCATATTTCTCATAGGATTGCACCCAGTCTTGTCTTTGATAAGTGACGGTTTCTAATCTCGATTTATAATGCACTTTTTTCTCTGTATTTAACGAAAAGAGCTCAAAGTTCCTTAGATTAAAAATAGCGTTAATTTACACTTTGAACTTACAAAATATATTATAATTATAATAAACTAGCAGAACTACCCGGCTTCGCCCGCGTCAATTATAAGAGACCTTCCATGTAAAATAATAAATTAAAATGAACTGCTGTAGTAATCACAATAACTGAGATTTGTGCATTCCCGTCCACAAATCATTAAAATGACAATTAGAAAACATACGTTATTGTCTCGCCACCATAATAAAATGTCTGA
Organism: Maratus speciosus; assembly: GCA_963932465.1. Taxonomy (NCBI): domain Eukaryota; kingdom Metazoa; phylum Arthropoda; class Arachnida; order Araneae; family Salticidae; genus Maratus; species Maratus speciosus. The sequence continues at coordinate 564,971,332 of OZ010793.1, read as the reverse complement.
GCTTTAATATCACAATGCCCGTTTTCTTCGGCTGGTGTAACAGAAAAATTTGTAATTTTCTGACGATACGAAAAACAAATCCACCAAATGGCATATCATATAGGGAAATTCTCGTTTGTACGGCGCATATCTACACTTATGAAGTAAAAATATGTCAGTGAGTAACGCTGACATCATACTGTTGATGGCAACGACCTTACAGACAAATTATTCCTTTACAGCAATTTTTCTTAACTTCTAAACAGCACACAATTTAATTTTTTAAGCTGTCGAATAGTACAAAAATTCCTTTCAAATGAAATTTATTTGAAAATTGTATCTCAGTTTTTTTATTTTAATGGGTTTGAAAGTAATTTTCAAACATCAATATTTTTAAATGTGCGTGCAGCCCAACGAAACCACTACGAAAGATGAACCCGTTTGCTCTTAATACAATATTATGAAGAAAAGGCATGTCTATGTGTAAATTTGTCATCATATTATTGGTGACAACAACCTAATCTATCCACAAATTTCGATTTTACTAGAATTTAACTTCTAAACATCGTAAATTCGATTGTTCCAACGTTTAATAGAAAAAAAAAACTTTCAATAATATTTCTTTGAAAAGTTTATGTCAATTTATAGATTTTTTTATAGATTTTAAAGTGATTCTCAAGCATGAATATTTTTTAAATGTGCGTGCAATTACAAAAGATTAACTCAATTGCTCGAAAACGCTGCAAATAATTCAGTACTTGTTTGTTTTCGTGTAACATTTCATAACTAAATTGGTAAACGAAATTAAAACGCCAAAATAAAATAAAATGAAATAAAACACGAATTTAACAGATATGAAATCGAACTACGCAAAATAATCTATTATGTATAGAAAATGCAAATGGGAGTTTCGTTCCGGTTGCTTATAACTTGAGTTCTGAATGGATTTCAGTGCGACTATCGGTTTCTCAGGAAAGGTTTTAGTGTATAACATATTGTTTTATGTTGCTTAGTCATAGAATTATAGGGAAAAGTTTTATAATCATGTGAACCCGATTATGAAAGATTAGTATTTTAAAAAAGATTTTTATTAATGGACTTCCTTGGAACTTGCATCGTTTCTTGGATAATTTTACACGGATGGTTTTAGAATATTGCATTTACGTCAGGCAGTTATATATAAAATTATGGAAGAAAGTTCAATAATCAGATGAGGTCGATTATAAAAGATTAGCCTTTTTAAAAAGTTCTACTGGACAGATTTTGATGGAATTTGTGCTGTTACTATGCACGTATTTTTCTATACTAATTTTAGTATATCCCTTTTGCTCTACATGTTTTGTTATAGTTAGCTGAAAAGTTACTAATCAGTTGAACCCCATTCTGAATGTTGAGCCTTTTAAAATGTTAGATAATTTTTCAGGGATAGTTTCAGTATATTGCATATCGGTCTATCATTCTTAAACCAAGTTCTACTGTAAATCATCAACTAAAAAATTTGGCCCTTAACAAACGAATTTTTGTCTTAAACATTAGAAAGTATAATAGCGCAGTGGCGTTAGTAACGTTTTCATCTACGCGGAAGGACGTTTCAGATAAAGACCCATATTGCATTAAAATGACGGATCAAATTTACCGATATATTTCATTTAATTCAAGATTCGTTTGGAGAAACCGACCAGCACAGCGAGCGAAATGTGTTACTCAGATTATAAGGGAATTATAGTGAAAATATTCACGATTAACTGCTCTCTATAATACGAAAGTACCAAAAATGCTTTTTCATGTAGTTTTTGAGAAATCTAAAAAATACACTAAATATATTGGTGTTTCAAATTAAAAACGATTTTTATTTATGTTCTGTTAATGTGCAGTATATCAGGTACCTTTAAACACGGGTATCCTAAGATTCATTGCCTATAATTTTTTAACGGAAACTCACACTAATCACAAAATTCAAATCCATAGCAATTAACATGAAAATGACGTCAATCTATAAAGCTTTGTTTAAAATGAGAAAGCTAACTCTAAAAAAAAAACATAGTTGTTATGTTTTAATTTCAATTTAATATAAATCGTATAAAAATAGATTTTACATTATGGTATTTGATGTAAATCGTAGAATGTTATCACTGCATTTAAAATATTAAAACATTTACCTAAATGGTATAATTAAAGAAACAACATTATAACGAAATAGGAAATAAATCATAGCAACCGGTTTTTAGAGCCAGTTTGAGGCCATATTTATCGAAATTGACGTCATAATTTATTGAAAGTGGCGCTGTATTTAGTGATTTGTGTCTCTGATCCTTTTTCTTGGAATAGAAAAGCCTATATTTTAGTGAAATTGTAATTTCAAATATATTAAATGGAGGTTTTAAGTTTTCTCAAAGCCTTGAAGTTTTTATTTAAAATATGAGAAATGCGCATTTTCTGCTAATATGTAACAATATATCGCGAGAGACTGAATTTGTATTGGTTTATGAAAAGAAACTACACGTGTTTGCCTTTTTTTAAATTATTTGTGCCGTTTTTTAGGGTGTGGCAACACAATAAAATAATTCAGATTCTCTCGCTGTATTTTTGCATTTTTGAAATTGACGTCATTCTAAACAGAAAAAGCACATTTTTCATATATATATATATATGTAAAAACTTCAGAATAAAACATCATTAGAAAGCAGTGTCAGTTAATCAGAAATTGACGTCATATCTAGCAAACGATTTTTATTATTATTATCTTTTCCCTAAATTATTTTCTTGATATTGAAACGCCTGTATTAAAATAGATTTTTTTAGCTTCAAAAGCATTCAAATGAAGTTATACTACGCAGGGCCTGATTAACCTCTGAATTTATGGGAAGCACAGTCTCATTTCGGGGCCTCCTTTTTTTTCTAAGAGTTTTCTAAATTCGACATATTCGGAAACTCGCCAACGTACAAATATTATTCAAACAGTGGCTCAGATGAGTTCACATATATTTCATTAAACAACACTTTTATGTCCCCCTTATACAAAAAATTGGATACAATAAAGAAAAATTTGCAAAAATGATTTAATAATAAAAATGCAAGTTGTATAAAAAGGTTGAATTCAACACATATGCACAACATAAAATATCAATATTTTGAAATACTTTTATCAATTTCGGCAGTAGTTAAAATTATTTCAAATTCAATATCAAAAATAATCATGCATCTAACAATATACCATTACACATCTAATTCAATATAAAATTTTGGCCAGCCTGTTTTCTCAATTTAGGGCCCCTTCAAATTTTTCTAAGGGAAGCACGTGCTTCTCGTGCCTATTCGGTAATCAGGGACTGATACTGCGTCATTTGAACACACATTTAGTTAAAGTTTTCATTTTATATGGGAAATATGTGCATTTCTTGATTAGAATGACAACAATTTCGAAAATGCAAAAATACAGCGATTGAGTCTGAATTTTTATTAGCTTATAAAAAGAAAGTACGCGTATTATCAATTTTTTTTTTAATTATTGCACCGTTTTTAAGTTGTGGCAACAGGAAAGAAATGATTGAATTATAAATTAAATAAAAAGATATTTCTATAATGTTAAATTATGGAAGGTGGTAAAAAAAGGGATAAATAGTGGTCTGATGGTTTTTTTAAAGTAGACAGCGATCTTTTCCACGTTCTAAAACGTATGTACATGAAGTTTCTTGCAAATTGGTCAAAAACTGAAGATTTGTATAAAGGACATCATACACACAGAGAACGGCTTTTATATATACTAGGGGATGGTACCCGGGCTTCCCAGGTTAAAGAATATAGGTGAAAACATTTTTTTAAAATTGAAAACTAATATTTTTTTTATATGCAATAATTTTTTTAGATTGCCCACTTACATTAAAAAAGCATTTTTCATATGGAAAATACGAATTATACAATCAAATAAATTTTTAAAATTTATCAAAAGCGATATTTTCTTATTAGCCGCATGCTAAGAGTTATTTGACCAAGATTTTGCTACTTATGGCATCCTTTTACATTCTGATAATTTCAGAGCTTATACATGTCTGTTAAATTTGTGCTTTATTTATATTATTTTATCTATTTATTCATAGGGAATTTTTTTTTAAATGGATATTAGCCGTAAGAAAATGATGAACTCTTTATTTTGTTTTAAGGGCAAATGGATTAATCTTTCGTAATCGAGCTCAGCGAGATATAGATAAATTAAAAAATATTTCATGCTTTAAAATTGTTTTTAAAACCATAGACTATCAGTAAACTGAGATGAACTTTGAAAACAAATTCCATTTGAAAAAAAAATCCTATTTGGTGATCTAAAAATTTAAATTGTACGATTACAAATATGTTAGATTTGTGTTTTTACAATATTATTCTTTTATTTGTTTATAAAAGAAGTATTAATTTCGTTAATTTGTCTTTCACAAATATGTTAGATTGGTGGTTTTTTTAATATTATTCTTTTATTTGTTTATAAAAGAAGTATTAATTCCGTTATGCAAAAATAGTCAGAAACAAATGCTGAAAAATGTTTGTTGCTTTATGCGCAAAATGTTTATTATTATTATGCATTGAAACCGGCACTTGATAAAATAAATTAAAAAAAAAAAAAAAAGCTTAAAAATTATTTTAGAAAATATAATACATCAGTCAATTAAGATACAGTTTTTAAACAAATTGCATTTGAAAGTAAATTTTTTCCCTCTGCGACGAAAATTGAAAATGTATGATGGTCAGAAGATTAAAAAATTGCAGTATCGAAAATTTCAAGACCGAAATTTGATCGTGACGTGTTGCCATTCGTTACGCACAGGTACGTTTGTTCTTTATAATATAGATACTTAATCAGTAAAATATAATAAATATCAGTTATTAGGATGTGGTTATCAACTGAGGCTCTTATGCTTGGTATTCCGGAATGAAAAACAGCAATTTTCACCTTCTCAAAATTTGCATACGCACTTCTCCTAGATATATTCATCATTTTTTTTAAAATTGTATTTTGTTTCATCATTTAAAAATCATTTTAACTCGAAACTTGAAGTCACGATTGTCAGCAACATCTTTTATGTGAACAGACACACCCTTTACTTGAGATTCTAATCTCAATTCCGGAGAGTAAAAATTTCTGCAATTTATGTTTTTTAGATGCATCTGTGTTAAAATGTTTAGTTTTATCTAAGAAAATGATCGTTTTCTTTTAAATATGACTTCATTTTCACAGAAATAAGCATTTCGCCTAGTGTATGAAACGTAGTATCAGTACACATACAGAAGGAAAAACAATATAGAAAATTTATGAGGAAAAATGCGTGTTTTTAAACTAATATAATATTCTGCACCTAAAGGGATTTTGCCACATTAAACTCTACACAACAATTTTTATCAACAATTTTGAATTTTTATCAGAAAATAGCATGAATAAAGATTAAAATACCTTATTATTTCTCTCTTGTCTGCAATAATGAAAGCTATTTAATTTTTACCATTTTGAAGAAATTTCATAAAATGCTTTTAAAATTAAATTATAAAAGTGGGGCAATTAAAAAAAAAACAGATGGTGCGATCACATCTACAAATGAAGTGCTTTCAGTTAAAAAAAAAAAAAAAAAAAATTAGTAAAATTGGTTCAGCAGAAAGATCAGGGCAGATGAGTAAAAAACACACTTGTGTTTTAAATATACAGATTATATAAAATTATGAAAAATTAAATTAAGCACATTATGCTATTTTGATAAAATTATAGTAGAATGTCCTTAAGAATGAATAGCATTTAATTTTCCTTATTCGAGAGAATTTTGGCCAAAAACTTCAGAAACATGATATTATTTTAAACCACGAATTATTTGTTTGCTTACGTCGAACTCGGCGAAGCAAAACTATCCAGACGATAATCATCAATTTCTGTAATATAAATCGCTATTATATGCAGGTCACCTCTCTTCTATAAAGACACTCTAAATTTTTGTAAAACATTGCGTTTTATCAGTGTGTGATTTCGATTAAATTATTTTCAAAATTGAAGCATTTTCACCTGTGAAGAATTTCAAAGTAGCTGAGCTGTGAAAATGACGTACTTCTACAAAACGTAATTCAGGTTTAAGAATTAAAATACATGCTTTTCTATAAAATGACGTCATTTGCATCCGCTAAAGCAAACCACTTTTACAATCCAGACTTAAACTTCATCTATAGAATAACAGACAATATTCTTGACATAGCCCATATTTTAATTTCAACTTTTTTTCTCCCAGTTTTTATGAAAGAATGGCAACAAAAAGATACAGTATCTCCTATTTTCGAATATTTTCCGTTTACTTTCAATGACTTTCAATAGAAATGGGGCACTTTTGTTGCCACGATAAGAAAAATGGTATTAAAAACTAAAAAAAAAAAAAATAATATTTCTAAAATAAATTAAGATACAGCTTTCAAACAAATTGCATTTAAAAGAGTATTTTTTGCTTTATACGACGGTGTAAAAATTTAATGTGCGATGCTTAGAAGTTTAAAAATTTGCAGTAGCGAAAATTGAGAAACTAAAATTTTATTTTGTAACGCTCGAACAATACGCACTCCATCATTTTTTCTCTCCTTTACTTTTTTTTCAAAAGAACTGACAAGCTGAGTAAATTAGAGTTTACGAGAGAGAAGAATGTTTACAAAGTGGTTGCCGACAAGGCATTTGAGCTATGCCGTATTTTAAATTAACTGAGTTATTTTTGTAAATAGTAACATGTAAATACGATGTAAATATTAAAACTTATTAGTCGATGATAAGTTATCCAGTTTTATTTTGTAACATAAGAATAGTTTCCACCCCGGATTCTGGATAATATGTTACAATTTCAAATTTCAAAGTGTTGCCATTCACAAAATGACGTATGCGTTACGCACAGATATGTTTGTCCTTTATAATATAGATAGATAGAATAAATAAAGAATTTCAAGAAAAACCAAAAATTTTAAAACACACACACACGCACAAAAAAGAAAACCACGAAATAAAACTTTAAAATTTATGGTAACAAGTTTTTAATTCAAAATTTTGTACGATTACAAACAAAAAATGAAAAGAGCGCTCAGACACACTCAGAGTGAAAAATATAATGAAATCTGTTCAAAATACTTAACTGTGATGAAAAAACTAAAAGATCTATATTTATTTATATATTAGCCCCCGGTACGGGTATGCTGTTTCTTTCTTCCAGCTTATTTTGTGTCGTCTTCAAAAAATAACGTTACCTTACAGAAGTCTGGCGTAAAACAAAGCAATACGATTAAATACGCTATAGCAATTTTTAAATTTCTAAACATCGCACATTTTCAATTTTTATCCCGTCGTATTGGGAAAAAAAAGTACTTTTAAATGCAATTTGTTTGAAAACTGTATCTCCATTTATTTTTCAAATATTAATTTTTTTGTAGTTTTCAGCACCATTTGTCTAATTTTGGTAACTCAAGTACTTCATTTATGTAGAAAGTAAAGGGAAAATAGCTGAAAAATAGCAATTATATCTTTTTGTTGCCATTTTCTCATAACAACCGAAAGAAAATGTAATTAAAATACGTGCTATTTTGAAAAAAATATAAACGAAAAATGTGTGTTAAAACATGGAGCTATTATAAACTATATTTAATTTGAAGTATCTATAGACGCTTTCAGTTTGACGTCATTCCTGACGTTTTGGTTGAAAGTGACTCCAAACAAACGGTTGCTATGCGTTATATATTTTTAAATATAAATCGTGGAAAACGTTACTAGTACATATCAAGTATTAAAACACTTAGATGTGGGATATATATATAAGATATAGCTGCAACACACAAAAAAAATAGAAAATACAACATAGCAACCGTTTGTTTGGTGTCAGTTTCCAACCAAAACGTCAGGACTGACGTCACGACTGAAATCGTCTATATTAATGTTATTCCACGACAGAATTTATCGGCGGCCGATATCGTGTAATCGATGACGACAAAAACGTCATCGTATCGTCCAGTGGAAAAGCGGATAGCTGAAATGAATGCATTTTGCGTGCAGCGGTGTCGGATAACGACAATCGCGGACGATTTATCGGTGTCGTGTCGTTAAGTGGAAAAGCGCTCTTACAAACAAATAAATGCCTATGAATCATTAGATAGCCGTTTTTTTCTGCCGAGTTTCTTTAATGATGGCATGCTTTTGCTGCATTTGTGTATTATTTTACGATAGTGACATCCTATGCATGCTTTACTGTAGATCAGTGGTTCCCAACCTTTTATTGACCACGCCCCACCGAAGTATCCGAAAAATTGCGATTGCCCTCCCCCCTCCTCCTTCCCATACATAAATTCTACAACATATATCTCTTATTATTTAAAAAAGGAACTCTCTTCACCTGAAAGAAACCTGGCAGAGAATTAAAAATAACTATTTATTTTGCATTTCTTTAACTTATCAAAGACATTAATTTTCTGTCACATATGTGATTTTAACATAATTCTATAAATGAGGCGATACATCTTCACTTTTATGCCAAAGTGTTTTATTGTGTCTTTCCAACTTACCTGAATATTTAACAAAAGTGGTATATAGTCTGCATTTTTATCTTCACAAAATGCTTGAAGAGACTCTTACATTTAGCATTAAAATTGATAATATTGATACATTTTATATAATTCTTACTTATTAAAAGTTGGTGAAAATTTTTCTTTCTATGGATAACAAAACACACAAGAAGCATTTCAAGATTCTGAACTTTATCAAGTTTTTCATTACTCCCCATCAAAACACATTTATCTTTTTTTCTTTTCCGGTTAGCATTAATAGATTGCCATGTATTATCTGATTTTAAAATTTAAATTTTATATGTTTTATATTTATTTACTATGTAGGAGCACCTGTACTACAACCATAAACAGTTACACATTTCCTTTTATAAGATTTTTTTTTTTTTTTTTTTTTTTTAAGATTTATAAGTTTTATGAAGTTGTTAGTACCATATTTAGATATTTCCAATATTTTTTACGTTGAATATGTTCAAGACAGTAAAATTTAGATATTCCCTTAAGTAGTTTCACGCACAAAAGTTTCCTACAGTAAAAGTTTCTTACAGCAGACCAAAAATAAATACAAAACTCATTTAAAAAATAATCGAAAGAGTGTTAATTTTTTTTCAAAAGGGGCTCATACAGTTATACTGCTGTTGAACTTATTTTAAGCTTTTGATTCGGATTTTTCTTTAAATTCAACAAGAAAAAATTATTTTTTTAATATTACTTTTTTAATTTTGCATGTGTTACTTTTATTTTTAGTCTAAAAGATTACTTATCCAAAAAACCCGACAGCGAATGGATGAGTTACAAATTTGAAATTGTCCCCCTAAAATGTCAAATTGCCCACCGGTGGGGCGCACGCCCCACGTAGGGAACCACTGGTGTATATGGTTAAGAGTGGATCGTAAATGTGGAATTTTTAAGCGGATGCGAATGACGTCATTTTACATAAAATAAATGTGTGTGCTTTAAGTCTTAAAATTGAAATATGTTTTGCACTATTTATATATACATATTTTTTTTTTCATTGGGGGCAACACTGAATTCTGAAAAAGCAGAATTCCTATTTTCTAGTTTATTTATTTATTTAACTTTAGGCCTCCAACATCAGGGCCAAGATGAGCAATAATAAAGACTGTATAATAAATACTGTAAATAGATTTTTTGTTACATTAATTCTTAATAATATTTTTATTTTCTCTCTCTCTCTCTTTGTATTATTTTAAATTTTAATCAAAATTCCTTTGACCATATTTAAAAACTGGTATGTTGTGGCCATCACAAAACTTTCTTCTATATAAATCACGTCAATCAAATCATTTAAATAGTACAAGAAATTATATCAATTTAGCACCAATTCATATCAAAATAAACCTGAATTTATGAAGTTTGGTGAAAATTCGTGCATTAGTTATTCAGATAGAGCTGTAGGGAAAATTCTGAAAAATGCTGCATAGAAGCGCCACCTGTTGAGCGATTTGCACCAAAACATAAGCAGAACTATTTCATATCAAGGTATACCGTAATCTGAAGTTTGTTGAAAACTCAAGCATTAGCTCTTGAGATAGACCTATTGCGGAAATCACAAAAAATGTAGCATAGCAGCGCCACCTGTTGAGCGATTTTCACCAAAAGGCACAAAACGTCAATTTCATGTGAAGGACTAACTGAATCTGAAGTTTGATGAAAATCCGTGAATTATTTCTTGAAATAGAGCTATTACGAAAATCGTGTAAATGCTGCAAAATGCAGCATAGCAGCGTCATCTGTTGGGCGATTTACACCAAAATGTTACTAGCACCAATTCATGTCAAGTATTAACTGAATCTGAAGTTTGATGAAAATCCGTGCATTAGTTCTTGAGATAGAGCTATTGCATAAATCGCGAAAAATGCAGTATAGCAGCGCCACCTGTTGGGCGATTTACACCACAAATTAATAAACACCAATTTATATTAGGCACTACTTGAATATAAATTTTTATTAAATTCCGTGCATTAGTTCTTGAGATAGAGCGGCCACAAAATTTGTGTCACAAACAGACAGACAGAAAGACAGATTCACAGACTCACAGACAGACATTTTGTAAAAACATGTTTTTCGGAATCTCTGACCTCTAAACTGTGTAAATCCGTCGAAAACCGGAAGTCGAAAATATTTACGAATCCAATACTTTCTTCTTGTAAAGATAGAAGAAAGTAAAAATGAAAAAAACATTTTTGCAGAGATTCAATCATTGATTTTACTTTCTTCTATCTTTACAAGAAAAAGTACTGGATTCATGGAAAATTTGGACTTCCGGTTTTCGATGGATTTATACGTTTTAGAACGTCCTGAACGCGATTTGATGGTTTTTAGAAAATGTCTGTCTGTGAGTCTGTCTGTCACTCTGTGACTCTGTGAGTCTGTATGTGACAAAAATTTTGTGGGCGCTCTATCTCAAGAACTAATGGACGGAATTTCACAAAATTTTAGATTTAATTAGACCTTGATATAAACTGGCACTGATTACTTTTTGGTGTAAATCGCTCAACAGGTGGATCTGCTATGCTGCATTTTTCAAATTTCCGCAATAACTAAATCTCAAGAACTAATGCGCGGATTTTCATAAAACTTCAGATTCAATTAGTCCTTCATATAATTTAGTGCTGATTACGTTTTGGTGAAAATCGCCTTACAAACAGCACTGCTTTGCTGCATTAGTCACGGTTATCGTTATAGCTCTTTCTCCAGAACTAATGAACGAATTTTCATCAAACTTCAAATTCAGTTAGCCTCTTATATAAATTATAGTGCTGTGTAGTTTTTGGTATAAATCACCCAGCTGGTGGCGGTGCTATGCTGCATTTGTCACGATTTCTGCAATAGCTTGTATCTCAAAAACTAATGCAAGAATTTTGATCAAGCTTCAGATTCATTAAGTCCCTAGTATAAACTGGTCCTTAATAGGTTTTGATGTAAATCGCCCCTTATTATTCATGATTATCGCAATAGCTCTATATCCAGAACTAATGAACTAATTTTCATCAAACTTCAGATTCAGTTTGTCCCTGATATAAATTAGTGCTGTGTAATTTTTGCTGTAAATCGCCCAACAGATGGCGCTGTTATGCAGAATTTTTTGCGATTTCCGCAATAGCTGTATCTCAAAAACTAATGCACGGATTTTCATCAAACTTCAGATTCGGTTAGAAGTTGACACAAGTTGTTGATGATTAGATTTTGGTGTAAATCACCTAAACGGTGACGCTGATATGCTGCATTTTTCATTAACTATTAACATGTATGAGATTGAAGAAAGTCTTGGGATTGCCACTTCCGACTAGTTTCAAATGTTAAAGTACATGCAGACAAACATAGACCATAAAAATTTTTGACTACTTTGGAAAATTCATTTGCTCATTTAAAGAGTTAATAATGTATTCAAAAAATTTTTAACTACTTTTAGAAATATATCCAGCTTTCAAAAAGTCAAAGAGCGAATTAACAGTATGACAAATACTGGTAAACACTTTTTAAGTAGTTTGAAAGACGTTATAAAACAAAAAAACACAAAAATAATTATACGAAGTCTCTACACAAAATATTTAATTGTGAAGAAAAAATCTTTTTTCCCCAAATAAAAAAACTGAAATTTATGCAGACTCGAAGATTAAACCTGAACCGACTAATTTTAAACTGTTTTAGCTAATAAGCCTTGATAAAAAAAAAAAAAACATTTAAGTTACAGGTACAAGGAAGATGGAGCTATTCGGCTCGAAACATCCTCACGCTGATAATGATGAAAAATATTATGTTGTTGTTGATGATGATAATAATAATAATAAAAATATATTAATAATACTAATTGTATGTTTTGTCCCCATGGTGCTAGTAAAACTTTAAAAATATTATTTAGCATTTTTCTTAAAACTAATTTGCTCATTTGAAATTTAATAACAAATTCAAAAAATTCCGAATCATTTCGTTTACTAAATTGAAATTTTCCTTTTCCTTTCCTTTTCAAAAGTCACAGTGCAAACAGATAAACAGAAGTCATAAGAACATTTAAATAATTTAGAAGATGTTTAAAAAAAAAAAAAAAAAAAAAAAAAAAAAAAACTGTTGAGAAATATAAAAAATAATAATAATGGGATCTCTATTCAAAATATTTCATTGCGAGGAAAATGTATTCTTTCATCCAACGAAAAAAATTAAAACGCAAGTAGTGCCTAAATCAGGGACGGCGAACCTTTTCACATCCACGTGTAATTTTTTTTCCCAAAAAATATATTTTAAGGGATCATGACGTGCCAACAATAAAAAAAAAAATAATAATGGATGAAATAATGAATCAAAATTACTTTAAATTTTGTTTTTAGTATAAACAAGTTGGAAATTGCACGTCAAACGTGGCAAATGAGGTGCGTTCGTACTATAACTAGTTTTATAAATATTTTTTGCACCCCATATTGTACTGAATGTATATTTTAGTGCACTTCATAAGTGCCTATCAATTTCATTCTGTTCGAAAGGCTGTAATATCTTTAAAATGCACTTGAAATAATTATTTCCCATTGGCCTTAATGCAACGGAAAACTTTTGACTGTCCATGTAGTTAAACTATACATCCGATTTTCATAAAATCTGAAATGTCTCGACAAAATTTTGCAACAATTATATATTTAAAATTTCAGACCATTCGAAGACTGTAACATGATTAAAATGCACTTGCAATAATGTTTTCCCATTGGCCATAATGTAACGGGAAACTTTTGGCTGTCCCTGTATTTAAACTATAGATCCGATTTTCATAAAATTTGAAATGACACAACAAAATTTTGCAACAATTATATATTTAAAATTTAAAACGATTCGGTTGCGTAGTTTTTGCGCTGTTATATGCGGACGGATAGACAGGCGGGCTGAACGACGACTATAGGTGCTACGTATTTTTATAATTACGAACGCACTTAAAAAATGGATAATAATTGATGTTATACTTTAGAAATTTATTTTTTAAATATTACTCAAGCGACAAAAATCGCCTGCGACTTCTGTGATTTCCCGCTTTTGAAAGCCACTTTTTTCGTTTTCCAAACATTTCATTGGCTGTTCGAGAAAAGGCTTTTCCATCGTCAGATTTCCAAGCATTTCATTGGCTGTTACTGGCGACTCGCTTCGTTTCAGGCGTCAAAGACGCTCCGACAGAAAAAAGTTGCTTGCTTTCGAAGCCATAGGAATAATATGGAGACGCCTGGAATTTCAAGCAACTTTGACTCCTCGTGTAATAACACCATTAGATGCCAAATAATTCATATTGTTAAATCTATTGTCCATGTTTATTTAATTTTTATTATCCTCTCATCTTTTATTCTCGTGATATCTTTTTTATATATCATGTAACGTGAATTAGAAATTGTGTGTTTTGAATATTTTTATGGAAGAAGGTAAAAAGCTTTACCGGTAAATAAATTATTTCTGTTTTAAGAAGTTAATTGATTTCTTTATGTACATTTTAAGTTCATAAATTCATATTGGCGTCCGCATTATATTCTGAAAGCTGGATTGTTAAAATAACATCTTTTTTGAACGCTTTAATTAACATTGTGGCGTCCGCCGCGACAGGACATTTTACAAGATTTATTTGAAGCAAAATGTTTCAAGCCGTTAAAAATTTTAAAAAGGTCGACTTAAAGTTCGTGGTAGAAGAACTTGGGGAAACAGTTCCGCAAGATTATATGATTGGGACACTAAAGGAAATTATTTTGAATAGTAATGAATATAAACAGGATCCCGCTTTTGTACAAGAAATTTTATCCAACGCTGCTGCTGAGAGAAAGGAAAAAGAAAACGAGGCTAAGAAGTTAGAAAATGAGAAGTCGGATCAAGAATTAAAAAAGCTAGAATTAAAGCAGAAGTCGGAACAAGAGTTAAAAAAGTTGGATCAAGAAGTAGAGTTTAAAAAGTTGGAATTAAATCATCAGTTAGAATTAGCAAAGATTCAGTCACAGGGACAAATGCAAGGTGAGTACATTTCAAATGATTATAAAACTAATAATTCTAAAAAGAAATTTACGTTGACCAAGTTGAAATTTCGCCAATTTGATGGTGATTTAAAGGAATGGTTGCCATTTTGGAGTCAGTTTGGACAGATTCACAATGATCAAGATATTGCGCCAGAAAATAAATTCCAGTATTTGATCCAAGCAACTGTCACTGGATCTAGAGCGCGAGAAGTGGTTGATAGTTTTCCACCAACTGGCGCTAACTATGCCAAAGCTATAGAGAGTCTTAAGGCTCGTTTCGGTAGGGAAGATCTTTTGGTTGAAGTGTATGTGCGAGAATTATTAAAATTAATTATATCTGTGCAATCAAAAGGAAAATTTTCTATTACATCATTGTATGATAAACTTCAGTCGTATTTACGTGTTCTTGAGAAGTTAGGAGTTACAACGGATAGATGTGCTTCAATATTATATCCAATGATAGAATCTTGTTTTACTGCTGAATTTTTGAAAGCATGGAATCCAACCCATACGAATTCTGTTAGTTCTGATGCAAAAGAACGCCTGGATAATTTAATGGCGTTTCTCAAATCTGAAGTTGAAGGAGATGAAAGAATTAATTTGGCAGTGACAGGTTTTGGTTTAGCGAGAAAAGATGACGCGAGCTTTAGATAAAACAAAAGTCACAACGATGGTACTAAATATTTACCAACTGCTGCTACTTTATTAACAACTTCTTCAAGACCAGATTTAAGGAAAAATTGCGTTTTTTCCAAAGGAAGACATCTGAGTTCAGACTGCTTTTCGGCACGGAAGATGAGTTTTAATGAAAAGCAGAAAATATTGAAGGACAAAAGATGTTGTTTGTCATGTTTGGCAACAGGTCACACAACGAAGCAATGTAGAGCTATCTTGAAGTGTTTCTTTTGTGATAAAAGACTTGCGTCTGTGATGTGTCAAGTGCTCGATAAGAATAAGGTGAATGGAAAGAAAGAGGAAGACGCAGAAAAGTCGTCTGGAAAAGAAGTAAATATGGCCAATTTCAATAGAAATCCTAAAGTGTTTCTTCAGACGCTCAAGGCAAAAATATTTTCCGAAAACAAAAAGAAAGATGTTAGACTAATTTTGGACTCAGGTTCTCAGAGTTCGTATATTTTAAAACATTTAGCCGAAGAAATGAAGTATTTACCTCTTCGAGAAGAAAAAGTTTTTCATTCCCTTTTTGGCGGAGTCATAACAAAGGATTATAAGCATCATTAGTACAAGGTACGATTAAGCGATTAGAAAGAAAATTTTAAATGTAATTTTGAAGTTTTGGATCAAAACATTGTATGTGAAAATGTTATGCCTGTAGGAAAAGGATCCTGGTTTAAAGAATTATCGGCAAAAGGCATCACTTTGACGGATGTGGGTGAAACTCCAGAATCTATTCAAATATTGATTGGAGCTGATATAATGGGAAAATTACTGACAGGTCGTAGAGAAATACTCTCGTCGGGATTAGTAGCACTGGAAACATTTTTAGCTTGGACCTTAATGCGAAAAGTGCCTCAAGATAATGCGTCTAAAGACAATTCAGCTTTGTCAGTTACGTCTATGTTTGTAAAGGAAGCAGAGATTGCTGATGTATGGAAATTGGATTTGCTTGGAATAAATGATCCGATTGAAAAACAATCTAAAATGGAGATTGACGTCAGGTTAAAGAGCATTTTTTACAGACAGTAAAAATGAATGAAGATAATCGTTATGAAGTTCATTTGCCATGGTCAGAAGATACACCACCTTTACCTGATAATTTGAGTTTAGCCAAGAAAAGATTGAATAACGTTACAAACAAGTTGCTTTCCGGTAACATTTATCAAAAGTATGAAAAGTGCTTTAGGGTGGCTTGATGATCAAATTATAGAGGAAATTCCACAGGCTGAAATGAGTCTTTATGGAAATTATTTACCTCATCGACCAGTAATAAAAGAGAGCAGTACAACTCAGATTCGTCCAGTGTTTGACGCATCAGCTAGAATGCAGAACCATCCATCTTTGAATCAATGTTTGCATTGTGGGCCAAATCTTATTGAATTAATTCCTGACATTCTCTTACGATTTAGAACAAATAATTTGGTGTTGTAGCTGATATCAAGAAAGCATTTTTACAAATAGCTGTTCGTAAAGAAGATCGGGACTATTTGCGTTTCTTGTGGTGGAGTGATCCAGAAGAAAGAAATATTAAAATGTTTCGACATATTAGAGTGGTGCTTGGAGTCAAAAGCTCTCCTTTTCTTCTTGGTTCCGTCATAGAATATCATATTAAAAACGATGAAGAATACGATCCCAATCTTAAACAGCAATTGCTGAGAAGCTTTTATGTTGACAATGTCGTTGCTAGTGTCCACACACAGGAAGAATTGGAAAGATTTAAAACTGATTCTAAATCTCTTATGGATAAAGGTGGATTTGATCTGAGAGGATGGGAACAGGCAGAAGAAAGAAACAATATAGAAAATAGCGAAGAAACTGCTGTACTGGGATTACAATGGAACAGATTTCTAGACGTTTTAAAAGTTAACGTAAGCTGGACGAAAGATATAAATATATAAAAAATAACAAAAAGAATCATGTTATCAGTTGCACATAAAGTTTTTGATCCAATTGGTTTTACTGCTCCAGTTATGATATGTCCCAAGATGATGTTATAGAAAACATGGAAAGAAGGAATCACATGGGATGAAGAAGTTACTAGTGATATCAAAAATGAATTTATTGAAAATGGTTTCATGAATTAAATATTTTACAAGAAATTCAGATTCCTAGATATATTCAGTTCACACCAGATAATTTAAAAGGTTGTACTCTTCACACATTTTGTGATGCAAGTCAGTATGCGTATGCTGCTGTTATATTTTTGAGGATAGCAACTAAAGATCGAGTAGAGTTATTACTTCTTGCTGCGAAATCCCGCATAGGTCCTTTAAAATGTGGAACTATACCTAGAATGGAACTTTTAGCTGCTTTGATTGGTGCTAGATTGGCTAAATCAGTAATTGACGCTATGGGCTGGGAAGATATGGGAAGATATTTTTGGAGCGATTCCACAACAGTTCTTGCATGGATATCAAGGAAAGAAAACTGGTCTGTTCTTGTTAGAAACAGAGTTCAAGAAATAAAAAATTTGACTGATCCTGTTTTATGGAAACATATGCCTGGTGAAATGAATCCAGCAGATCTGCCATCTCGAGGGTGTAAAGCAAGACAGCTGGTATCTCTCAAATGGTGGGAGGGTCCATCTTGGTTTAAAGATCCTAAAGAATATTATAAGTATATGGATTTTAAATGCCAAGACATAAACGATGAAGAAACTGAAAAAGAAAAATTGAAGTCTACAAAATTATTGGTAAATGTTTATGAAAGTCCAGAGAAAAGCTGGTATTACCAGTATTTTTCCAGTTATGAAAAAATCATACGTCTTGTTGGTTGTATACTTCGTTTCAGATATAATTCTTCTAATCCAAAGGAACAGATCAAAGGAGAATTGACAAATCTTGAATTTAAGAGAGCAGAAACGAAGATAATTTGGATGATACAAAAGGAATGTTTTTCCCATGAAAGTGAGGGGAGATTGAAAACTCTGGAGACGTTTACGGATGAACAAGACATAATACGTGTAAAGACTAAGATTACGTATAGGCAAGACAATATGGATTTCCTCACACTTATGGTTGTTCCTTCAAATCATGAAGTTGTCAAACGATTAATTTTACACTACCACCGCAAAAATTGTCATGCAGGTCCTCAGATTCTTCTAAATTTGCTTAGAGAAACATACTGGATTTTGAATGGAAGAAGAACTGTGAGCTCTGTTCTATCAAAATGTACCATTTGTAAAAGATTTAATTCGAAGAATTTAGAATCTTCTCCAGTTTCTCTGCCAGAAAATCGAGTGAAAGATGCAGCAGTATTTCAGATTATCGGCTTTGATCTGGCTGGCCCTCTGTTTCTTAAAAATAAACAGAAGAATTGGGTTATCTTATTTACATGTGCCATCTACAGAGCTGTGCATTTGGAGCTTGTGACTTCAGCTTCTACAGAGTCATTTTTAATGGCTTTGCGAAGATTTGTATCTCGTATAGGAAGATGTTCTGTTATATATTGCGACAACGGTTCCAATTTTGTTGGTGCATCCAATTTTTTTAAAAAGATTGAACTGGAATCACATACAGAAGTATGGAGCAATAAATTCTTTCAAATGGAAATTCAACCCTCCGACTACTGCTTGGTGGGGCGGATGGTGGGAGAGGCTCATCAGATTGATGAAAGATCTATTAAAAAGAGTCTTAGGACAAGCCTGTTTGCACTATGAAGAGATGATAACTGTATTTGCTGAATGCGAAAGCATTATAAATTCGCGACCACTAACTTACATGTCTGAGAAAGAATCCATCAAACCCATATCACCGGACACGTTTCTGAAAGATATTCATGAATGTGGTGTACCAGACGTTGATGCAGTTGAGGAATGTTCTCTCACTAGAAGGCTTAAATATAGGCAAGAACTTCAAAAAGAGCTCAGAAATCGATTTAGATCAGAATATTTGGGTCTCCTTATCCAACAACCAAATGGGAGACGATTGCAACGCTCAATTACTGTAGGAGATACAGTCTTGGTGGGAGTAGATAACAAGAAAAGGATCAATTGGCCCTTAGGACGGGTTACAGAGCTCATTCGGGGCAAAGACGGAAAACTTTGTCTTTTGAAGTTACAAATGTCTCATTCGCAGATGATTCGGCCTATTCAAAGAATTTACCCCCTGGAAGTGTCATCTGTGGATTTTACTGAAAACAATTTACATAAACCATCTTTGAATGAAAATCAGGTTGAGCCTCCAAAAGACGAATCACAAATTACAAAGACGAAATCTGGTAGAATGATAAAGGTTCCAGAAAGACTCGATTTATGATGTTTATGTAAATGTTGTATTTATTTAATGTGAAGTTTTGATTATAATATATAATCAAAAGGTGGGAGGATGTTAAATCTATTGTCCATGTTTATTTATTTTTTATTATCCTCTCATCTTTTATTCTCGTGATACTTTTTTTATATATCATGTAACGTGAATTAGAAATTGTGTGTTTTAAATATTTTTATGGAAGAAGGTAAAAAGCTTTACCGGCAAATAAATTATTTCTGTTTTAAGAGGTTAATTGACTTCTTTATGTACATTTTAAGTTCATAAATTCATATTGGCGTGCGCATTATATTCTGAAAGCTGGGTTGTTAAAATAACATCCTTTTTGAACGCTTCAATTAACGCATATCAGCTTCGTACTTAGTTATTTTTAAAAGAATGCAAGTTGAATTGGAGTCATTTGACAAGATGTTTTTATTTCTACCCTCTCTATCTATCTATCTATCTATATTATAAAGGACAAACATATCTATACGTAACGTATACGTCATTTTGCGAATGGCAACACTTTGAAATTTGAAATAAAATTTCGGTTTTGCAATTTTCTCTACTGCAAATTTTCAAACTCCTAAACATCGCACATTTAAAATTTTTACACCGTCGTATGAGGAAAAAAATGTTCTTTTAAATGCAATTTGTTTGAAAGCTGTATCTCAATTTATTTTTGAGATATTAATTTTTTTGTAGTTTTTAATACCATTTTTCTAATCGTGGCAGCAAACGTACCCCATTTCTATTGAAAGTAAAGGAAAAATAGTCAAAAATAGGAGATTACTGTATCTTTTTGTTGCCATTTTCTCATAAAAACTGAAAAAAAATGTTGAAATTAAAATACGGGCTATGTCAAGAATATTGTCTGTTATTCCGCGATAACGACATCATATGCATACTTTTCTATAGACGAAGTTTGAGGCTGGATTGTAAAAGTGGATTGCTTTAGCGGATGCAAATGACGTCATTTTATAAAAAAGCGTGTATTTTAATTCTTAAAACTGAATTATGGTTTGTAGGAGAACGATATTTTTACTGCCCAGATGCTTTGAAATTCTTCACAAGTGAAAATGCTTCACTTTTGAAAATAATGTAATCGAAATTACACACTGATAAAACGCAATGTTTTACAAACATTTAGTGTGTCTTTATAAAAGAGAGGTGACATGCAAATAATAACGATTTATATTACAGAAATTGTTGATTCTCGCCTGGATGGATTTGCTTCGCCGAGTTAGACAAGCAAACAAATATTCGAGGTTTAAAATAATATCACGTTCCCCAAGTTTTTGTCCAAAATTCTCTCTACTAATAAAATTTTATTGCTATCCTTTAAATATGTTACTGTAATTTTATCAAAATAACATAATTTGCTTAATTTAATTTTTCATAATTTTATATAATCTATATATTTAAAACACAAGTATGTTTTTTAGTCATCTGCCCTGATCTTTCTTCAGAACCAATTTTAGTAATATATTTTTTTTAACTGAAAGCTGTTCATTTGTAGATGCGATCGCACTATTTATTTTATGAAATTTCTTCATAATGATGGCAATTAGATAGCTTTCATTAATTGCAGAGAAGAGAAAAAAAAATCAGTTTTTTTTTTTCTTTTTTCTTTTTTTTTTTTTTTTTTTTTGTAATTTTATTTATGTCATTTTCTGATAAAAATTCAAAGTTGTTCATAAAAATTGTTGCATAGGGTTTAGTTTATAGGGACATTTTTCCTCATAAATTTTCTATATTCCTTTTCCTTCTGCATGTGTACTGATACTAAGTTTCAGACACTAGGCGAAATGGTTATTTAAGTAAAAATGAAGTCATATTTAAAAGAAAACGATCATTTTCTTAGATAAAACTAAACATTTTAGCACAAATGCGTCTAAAAAACATAAATTACGGAAATTTTTACTCTCCGGAATTGAGATTAGAACCTCGATCAAAGAGTACGTCTGTTCACATAAAAGGTGTTGCTGACAATCGTGACTTCAAGTTTTTAGTTAAAATGATTTTAACCCGGGAGAACTCGCTAGTGAGAATACCCAATTGCTTTTCTTTTACTTTACATTCATATAATATCAACTTTTTTTGGTTGGCTTAGTACTTTTATTCACAAAATAGGTAAAATAATTCAAAAACATTTTGAAATTTTAATTAAAATGAAAAATGATTTAAATAAGAGTCTTAAAAAAGTACGACTGTGAGAGAAAATCTCATGCAGCGAGTTCTCCCGGGTTAAAATGATCAAACAAAATACAAATTTTTTTAAAATGATGAATATGGATATGACAAGTTCGTACGCAAATTTTGAAAAGCTGAAAATTGCTGCTTTTCATTCCGAAATACCAATCATAAGAGCCTCAATTGATAACCGCATCCTAATAACGGATCTTTATTAAATTTTACTGATTACATATCTATATTATAAAGAACAAACGTATCTGTACGTAATGCTGACGTCATTTTGCTAATGGCAACAATTCCCGATAAAATTTCGGTCTTGAAATTTTCGCTACTTTTTTTTTTAATCTTCTGACCATCGAACATTTTCAATTTTTGTCGCATAGGGAAAAAATATACTTTCAAATGCAATTTATTTAAAAACTGTATCTTAATTGACTGATGTATTATGTTTTTTAAAATAATTTTTTTTTTCAAAAAAAAATTATGGACTTTTTTTTCCCATTTTGACCAGAAAATCAGAGGTCTAACTTTTTAGACTGCTCTTTCATCTTCACCTAACACTTCATTTATAATGGCTGTTTCATAATAATAGAAGCCATCAGTCCATCAAAAGAAAATAATTCGGTGAAAGCGGACACTCGGTTAAGGGGAACTCGGATAATCGGGACTCTTCTGTAGCTCAGTTTTAAGACTTAAAACACGCGATTTTTTTTTTATATAAAACGACGTCATCCGAATCCGCTGAAGAATTCCTCATTTACGATCCAATCATAAATATCTACAATAAAGTATGGGTAGGACGTGACTATCAGAATAATACACAAATGCCCCAAAAAGAAAGCGATTCATTAATATTTTTTCAAAATAGCACGTATTTTAATTACTTTTTTTTCAGTTTTTATGAGAAAGTGGCAACAAAAAGATATAATTGCTATTTTTCAACTATTTTTTCTTTACTTTCTATAGAAATGGAGTACTTGAGTTGCCAAAATGAAACAAATGTCGCTAAAAACTACAAAAAAATTAATATCTCAAAAATAAATGGAGATACAGTTTTCAAACAAATTGCATCTAAAAGAACTTTTTTTTTTCCAATACGACGGTATAAAAATTGAAAATGTGCGATGCTTAGAAGTTAAAAAAATTGCTAAAGAGTATTTAATCGTATGCTTTGTTTTACGGCTAGCGTCTGTAAGGTAACGTTATTTTTATGAGACAAAATAGGCTGGGAGAAATAAATAGCATACTGTACCGGGGGCTAATAAACTATACAGACGAATACTGCACAAAAATACAACATAAACCATACAGATGAATATTATACAAAAATACTATATAAACTATACAGACGAATATTGCATAAAATAGACAACATAAACTATAAAAACGAATATAATACAAAAATACCATATCAGATGTAAATTTCCAACTAGGCGAAAAATCATATCAGATGTAAATTTTCATGTGATATGATTTATTTACCATTTAGAATAATTGTGTTAAAATTAACCTAACAAAAATACCATGTTTAGATTCAATTTTTATTTTCATTTTTTTCTTTCTTCAAAAGTCAAATCGCCGTCAAACTAACACTTTTAACTTGTTTGAAAGGCGTTAAAAAAATTAAAGGAACTCAGAGAAATAATAAGAAAAAATAATAATGGAATCTCTGTTCAAAGTATTTAACTATGACAAAAACAACTTCTTTTTTTTTTTTATTAAACAAAAATATGAGACTCAGGCAGCACCGGAGATGATAATCTGAGCCGACTAATTCCAAACCATGTTCAGCTAACATGCCTTGAGTAAGAACATGCAAGTTGTCAAGTTACCGGGAAGATGGGCGGTTTCATAAACTACGATGGCAGAAGCAAGTTCATGTTTGGATCGCAGGATGACGAAAAAGTTTATTTTATTCTTTCTGTAAAATAATACCACGGACATGTTATCCGGTTCTTTCAACTGTTAAAGATATTTAAAAAGAAGTAGTAGCTGTGTTCTTGGAAAGCGATTGAATTGATTTATTTTTCATATTTGAAGAAATTTTGTGGCAACTACTAGGATAAACACAATGTCGCGAGACGTATAGTTCCAAGGCAGTGGTTCCCAACGTGGGGCAATTTGACTTCCACATTTCTTATTCACTGATTCGCTATGTTTCATTTGTTCTTTTTTTTAATAAAAATATGTTGTAGGCTAAAAATAAATGGAATAAAAACAAAATTTAAAATATCACTTATTTTTATTGAATTAAAGAAAGATTTCAATTCAAATATTTAAAATAGAAAAATAGAATCGATACCAGAATAATTATACGAATTATACGGATAATAAATTCTTTGAAACATTTTGACACCCCCCCCCCTTTTTTTTTTGGTAATACAACTCTTTATAATTTTTCCGGTTACTATTGCATTTTATATTTTTATGCAACGCTTTCGATTATTTATTAAATGAGCTTTCTACTCGCTCTGCTATACATCGCATGACGAATCTTTTACTGGTAAAACTACTTAAAAGTATATGTAAATATGACTGTCTTGAGCATATTTAACCTAAAAAATATATGAAATATCAAAATGAAATATTACAAATGTTATAAAATTTCTAATTCATAAATAGCATTAGAAAAGGAAATGGTTAAATAGTAAATAATATCTATGGAGGTACTGCAGGCATCCTGACAGTATATAAATTTATATTATGCTATATACATGTTAAATTTTAAAATCAGATAATACATAGAAGACGATTGATGCGTTGAGAACCAGAGTGGGACAACCTCGCCAGCTAGCTGCGATTTCGATAAAAATACTTTCGAAAATTTGGAACAAATTTTTGTCAAACTTTTTAGCCTAAGGAGGGGGGGGGGGGTGATTTTTTAGATGTTTTGGTGGGACATGGCCAATAAAAGGTTGATAACCACTGTTCTAGGGGGGGGGGGAAGTGAAATCAACCATTCCTTTCCCTACTGATTCATTTGCAGATTATCCTATATTAAAAAAATACTGGTAAATCTATCAACTGGATTACTTTTAATCAATGCATATAAATATTTTTAAATTAGGGATTTATCTGCAATTAACTTTTCATAGGCTGAATTCAGATCCAGGAGGTACAGTTTAAATTCTTTTTAGCCCCCTATATGCTATTTCATACGGCCACCAATTAAAGTGTCGTCTCTAAAAAATAATGTTCCGTTACAGAAGCCAACCGTAAAATAAAGCAGATGTATCATTATACTGTTAAATACTGATAATCTCTATTGCAATTTTTTAAACTTCTAAGCATCGCACATTGTCAATATTTATAACGTCGTATAGGGGAAAAAAGTCCTTTTAAATGCAATTTGCTTGAAAATTGCACCTCAATTTATTTTTAAGATATTAATATTTTTTGTAGTTTTTAACGCCATTTTTTAAATTTTGGCAAATGAAATACTCCATTTCTGTAGAAAGTAAAGGAAAAATAGCTGTAAAATAGTTGATTATTATACCTTTTGGTTGCCATTTACCCATAACAACTGAAAAAAAAATTGTAATTAAAATGCGTGCTATGTTGAAAAAAATGCAAATTTCTGATTTCTGATAAAACTTGCAGCTATTGTAAATAATATTTAATTTTATATTTTATGCATGTATTTTGATGTTACAAACATATAAATCATTATATCCCTCCTTTTTTTGTCGAATTTCTTGAATGACGACATCGTTTTTTCGCTGGATTAGTGTATTACTCTGCGATAGTGACGTCATATGCATACTTTTCTGTAGACGTTGTTTAAGGCTGGATCATAAATATGGAATTCTTCAGCGGATGCGAGTGACGTCATTTTATATAAAATAAAAGCGTGTGCTTTATGTCTTCAAACTTAATTATGCTTTGTACTATCTATCTATCTATCTATCTATCTATCTATCTATATCCATATATATATATATAGCAGTTTTTGATGATGGTCGGTAATGTTTAATTAATGGTTATATATATATATATATATATATATATCTTTTCATCGGGGCGACAATTCTGAAAAAGCAAAATTTCTGTTTTCCCATTTTTTTTTTCCAATTTTGCTTTCTAAAACTTTAATTTTACAGAAAATAGGCCAAAACCGTTATTTTTTCTTTTGTCTTCCTTTTTTTTCTTTTTTTTTTTTGTACTCTAACTAGGGGGCTCTGCCCCCTGCGAGCTACGCTCGCCAACCCCCGTTCAGGCACACCAAAATCCAAAAAGCACGCTAATTTGATCGGCTTTAAAAATATTGAATTAAAATAAAATAAAAAAAAAAGGTAGCGATCTTTCTGTAAACGGGTTTTCATTCGTTTTCCTTAGATTGGGAATTTTTAAGATCAAATCTGCTACTGTTAAGAGATACAATGGCTGTTTTCGTATTTAATTTAAAAAATTTAAAACATTTGAAAATAAGCTAATGTAAAATGAATTAAATAAACAGTGTCATTGTCTCCCGGTATTTTTTAACAGCGCTAAAAGATAGTTCTTTTAAATAATTTATTTTAAATGTATCGTTTTAAATATGACGTAATTTACACCAAAGTTTTATTTCTCTTTTTAATATTCACGTGAAAATACTTTTGTTGTTAGAAGGAAATATTATTTGCGCTTTTTTCGAATTCACGATAATAGTTGAAAAGATCATCCCAAAATATCAAATAAATGTCTCGAGCAAATATATTTTTTAATTTAAATTGTTTTGCCATATTTTTTGGCCATTTTATATATGACGTAATTTCCTCCATTTACAAGTTTTAACGCATAATAATGATTTTTTTATTTTAACATTTTGTTTCTCTTTTAAAATTCAAGTGTAAATATGGTTCTTATGACGTAATTTTCCTGCTTTTAACACGTAATCATTTAATTCTAATTTTAAAGGGGTTTTTTTCTGTTTATAATAGACACGTGTAAATATTTTTTTAATTTGAAGGAAATATCATTCTTTGCACTGTTTCAAAAATTGGCAACAATTTAAAATAATATCCTTTTTTAAAATTTGTAAAAAATATCTCTGGACATGCTGAAAATTTGAATTTAAAATGGAAATAAATCCTCAAAAAATGAATCCTTCTATATATATATATATAAAGTTTTGATTTGGAAACGGACCAATGAAAATCTGCGTAGATATTCCCGGTAGATCGGCATCCAATTTGAATGCTTAAACATGGCCTTTCTTCGTTAATATTAAAAAAAAACTGTTGCACACAAAAACATGGAAATCGGCGGTTTTATAGAGAAATGTTTGATAAACACGCTGTTGCAGACAGTTTTCAAATCGAAGAATTATTTTAAGAGATATTTAATGCTAAACACTGCAAATAGAGGCGTCTTAAATTCAGACACATATGTGACTGAAAAAGAAATTCAGACACTTAAACGTCTGAATAGGAAATTTCAGACATCATAAGTGTCTAAATTTAAGGCACTTAAGTGTCTTACTGTGATCATGGTATAGATGAACTGAGAAAAATGTCTGAATAATGATCATGTGTCTGAAATTAAGACATGTAGAAATTCAGACACTTATATGTCTGAATGTAATACAATTGTATCATACTGTATATATGATGAAACGATGATTGTATATGAGGACCCCAGAGGCCAAGGGATACAAGTGACTAACTTTAGATTTGGAGTAAACTGAATATGAACATCAATAGTATGTGTCTGACTTAAAATATGAAACTGCTCCTAATTTCATAGCGGTCTTTGAACTCTTATTTCAATAACTGTGGAAGAAAAGTGGAGTACAATATATTTTTTAAATTTTAAGTAGAGATTAAGGAGGTTAAGTAATTTATAGAGCTTGAGTAGTTGACCTCTAGAACGCAAAGGATAATTAGAAAATCTTTTATATTTTGCGTTTTAGTTTGGCGAACTAGGCAAGGGACTCCAGGCACATCTGTCCAACGTTTCCCCTCCCTACATTTTTTTTTCTGAGAGCAATCATAAAACAAATAGCAATATTTCCAGATAGCCTGTGTACTTATCTCAGTTTTTTCAATTTTGTGACTTATACCCCTTCGTTTCTGGTGTCCTAATATGCAATTGTGTCGCAATATATCTGGCAGCACCATCAGAAAATGTTTTCGAATGAATGAAATGCATTGCCATTTGTTAAATTTGGTATTAGTGTAAAAAATAAGCAGCTTGATTTGACCATGAGGACGTCTGCCAAAATTGTAAATGCACGTTTACTAACTTTCGAACTAAATTATGTTTGGTGCAAAAGTACAAGCTAAAGAAACTTTTCACAAAATATAAAGTTTCTTAAAAACTACTTCCACTCATCTGTATACGTAAAGGCCGCTCCCTAAGTACAAAGAGATATGATTGCTTTCAGAAAAAAATGTATGGAGGGGAAAGGTTGAACAGATGTGCCTGGAGTCCCCTGCCTAGTTCGCCTAACTAAAATGTAAAATATAAACATGAAATAAGTTAAATTAAGAATCTTTTGTCAGAACACCTCGTACAAGAATTTTTATATAAAAGAAATATAAAAAAAAAATTAAGAAGTAAGAACTATTAAATATTCAAAAATAAATTCCTAACAACATTTTTCAAAATGCAGAACATTTCTTTCCTTCTGGTGGAAGGTATTGCCCTTATGAGCACCCCTTATCTTCCAATTTTAGATAAATAAAAATATATGAACGTCAAAAGGAAATAATTAAAAATTTATTTCTATTAGTGGTTTAGGAAGGGAGGGGGAGGGGGGGTGTTTCTCTTACAAAAATTTATTAGTTCCTTTTTGTCTTAGTCTTTAATTATGTAATAATTTGGAAGAATAAATTTTATTATTATTTTTAAATATAAAGACAATTTAATTCAGTAAATTTCAAAATACAGGGAAAGGAAATGGCCTGCAACCGCCCTCCTGTCTGTGATTATGCATAATAAATGTATTATTTAGAAGCGTTACGACGATTTTTTAAAATTTATCATATGTTTTTCACCCTCTGCCTGAAAGTATAAAAACTGTAATAATTATATTCAGATAATTTATAAGTGTAAGCATTACGAAAAATGCCAAATAAAGAAAGTAAAATGCTTCTGATTTCTTTTTATACAACGTTCCATTTCCCGCTGATAAAAAAGTTTTAATGAACTTATCATACTGTAAACCGTATGCTGACGTAATGCTGACTCAATCTTTTTTTCCTTTGTCAGCCGAATTCGAGTTCTGAGTCCAATGTCGCTTTCAAATCTAAACGTTTTCCAACAGTTCACATCTTTAACCGATCCTATTTTTTACTGTGAAAAGTTTTGTCATTATAATTCTACTGTGGCTGCGTCATTTCTGGAACTGTTATATTTAGAAGTTTCTTGCATTTTGGATTTCTGCGTGAATCATATGTGTTTCAGATATTGATATAACAACGGAAAAGAAACACTTGAAAATTACATCCAAGAATTCTACAAAGAGCGCGCAACAGAGATAGTATTACTTTTTATTGCTTTTCATCGATAATATAGGGTTATTTCATCTCGTCAAAACTTTGTGAACAAGAACTAGCCCCAGACTTACAAACTAGTCCCACGGGTTGTGTTTTAAGATTGGAAATTTTTCATTATTTTAACACAACTAGTAGGATATATGAAGGGGTTTCTTTTAAAAAGATGCAAGTATTTTGTTACTCATTCATTATGACAGATCTTTTAAATCAAGTCAAGGATATCGATAACAGTAAGTGGTTTTGATATTTTGTTTATAGTACCACATAAAATAATGCATGAAATATAAGTTAGGTTTGAATCTGTTAGTGAAAAAACAGCTGATTCTAGAAATATATATTCTTACATTCATGTAATTATGCATGTTACTGTAACTTAAAAATCCTTAAAGATATACATATATATTTCATTTGAAATCAATTTTAATATTGATTCTTA
Source organism: Maratus speciosus (assembly GCA_963932465.1). Lineage (NCBI taxonomy): Eukaryota > Metazoa > Arthropoda > Arachnida > Araneae > Salticidae > Maratus > Maratus speciosus. The sequence continues at coordinate 564,941,769 of OZ010793.1, read as the reverse complement.
ATTATTTTTAGCAAAAAATAAATTTGAAATTTAAAAAGCTAGAGTTATATACATTTACTTTCATAACTAGTTTTGATTAAAAGTGCGGTTTTTATCATTTTATTTATCATCACTTACATGAAATATTTTTTAAAAAAATGACAATTAGATATTAAAATGTATGTTTAAGACAAAAGAAGTTTAGAAATTAGAAGTAATTTTTTCTGCATGTTATTTAAAATAGAATATTTATTTATTTATTATTTATTATTAAATAAATAGCTCTTGAGATTATCATCTGATGTATAAAAAACTTGCCTATATAGCAATATAAATTTATAAGAAGAATTTAATTTTTAAATGATATGAATTTTCTTTTTATTCTGAAGGAGCGGGGGGAATTTTTGTGCAATTTTGTAAAGCTGATATTTTAAATCTCTTTCGACATTGCTCTGTTTATAATGAATATTTCGAACTTTTAGAACAGGATAAGATTAGAAACAAAAAATATATATTTATCCGAATACCGTAAAGGCCCTGCCTTCAACAGTGGACACTATGGGACTGTGGAATTTGTTCGATAATCACTGGTCGGTAAAAAAATTAAAAATTTTCTCCCTGCAAACTAAATATGTAAAGTGTCTAAATATGTTATTGAAAATGCTCCAGCACGTACCATTTTTCCGAGAAACAGTTTTATAATAATAACAAACATGGAAGGATTATTATATTAATTTGCAATGCTAGATAAAATTGAAATCATGAAAGAAATGTTTTGATTGTCTTACAAGGAGAGGGCCAACCTTGTTAATCACAGATTTTGATTATTTTAATATATGTTGTAGGGTAAAGGCCCCTTAGTGTCAGGTTTAACGGATTTTATCCAATGCTCCTTAGTTCTTGAGAAACCGGGGTCTAATATTAGTGCACAACTTAAATACTTACTTTGCTACAACAGCGATAGGTCAGTTGTAGCTCAGTTGGTATGGTGTTAATCAGCTGATTTGCGGGCCCGGGTTCGATACCTGAATGCGCTGCATTTGTTTTTCTCATTTTTTTGTTTTATAAATTTACTTGTAAATATAACTTAATAATCTCACTGTCAATTAAAATTTTTAATATTGTATATCAATTATAATTTTAACCTATTTAATTTTTTACTTTTAACTGAATAGTTGTAATAAAACATCATAAAACTGTTATTTTTTTTTTTAAAAAATCACTTTTAAAATGTATTTCATATATTCTTTATCGTTGCAATGATATTGAGCAATTGTGTCAATTCGTGATTTTAAAGAAACATCATTTACGCATTGCTTTAACAAAGGAAGTCAATGAGATAATAAAATTATTCTGTTTTTAAAGTAACAAGCATAATCATATTAAAAATTAGCATCAGAATTAAATTACAACCGATTTTTTGCATATTAAAGATTTTTAAATTTGTAATAAGTATGCTTGCGCTTTCAATTATTTTGCTTTCCCTTTTATCTTTTTTCTGCTTTTAGTTTATTTGAATATTACTTTTTTTTATCATAACTAGATGGCACCACAACAGAATTTGTCACGATTTTGGAATTTTTATCATTCAATAATAGATCCAATTTCTTTTTAAACCTCTTTAATGGATGAGAAATGATAGTTTAGAAATAAGAAATGATAAATTTAAGTTTGTTAACATTATAATTAATGTTTGGTGTTAAAATTTTTAATTGAAATTATTAAATTATAATTATAACTATATTTATAAAACAAAAAATGATAAAAACAAACGTAGCGCATTCGGGTATTGAACCCGTGCTCTCGGATCAGCCGGCAAACGCCATGCCAACTGAGCTACGACTAACCTGTCATTTTTGCTGCGAAGTAAGTATTTAAGTTGTCTACTAATATTAGACCCCCTGGTTTTTCAAGAACTAAGGGGCATTGGATAAAATCCGTTGAACCTGACACTAAGGGGTGTCTACCCTACAACATATATTAAAATAATCAAAATCTGTGATTAACAAGGTTGGCCCTCTCCTTGTTAGATATCAAAGTGACAAAATATAGCACGGAAATTTTATTTGTTGATACTTGTGTAAAGCATTTTTTTTATCCCCCCTCCCTTTTTCGTGTCCGAATTCACTATTTGCTATCCACTAATATATTTTCATTCCTTATGCCACTGTAAATGTGGTAATCATATTTATACATTTATTTGCAGGTAATTTACCTATTATTATCTATATTTTATGGTTTAAAAATTTTTCACTCATGTTTTAGCAAGATATAAAATATCTTAATTTTAAATTTAAAAGCAAAACTCTCCTACCAAAAAAATGTTACGTGATACAGTAATTTCGTTACCATATTTTTATTTAGAAGATTAAAATCTATAAGAATCAACTATTATTTTTTACAGAGAGGATTTTGGTGCCGATCAATGAATCAGACATATCTGGTTTTTTTTTTTTTTTTTTTTTTTTTTTTTTTTTTTTTTTAAGGTAAAAATAAACAAATGTGCATGCGTTTTGCTTTTAAAAAGTTTTTGTTAAATAGAGCTGTCCGGTATTAGGGAATGTCCATTAGTCTCCATAACGAACACTTCCGAATACCGGACATTTCTATTTAGCGAACATAATGCAGGGTTGGATTTTTTGCAGAAGAAGGATTTGATTGAAGCATGGGCAAACTGGGCAGTGTCCCTTACACCCTCTCTACAATTTTAGGGGCCCCGAATTAGTGTGTGTGTGTTTATGACGGCCAATTATCAACACGTGGGATATAGGCCCTGGGGGGGGGGCGGTGCCCTTCGTGGGGGTCTTACTAAAGGAACCTAACCCGTATTTACGCATGGGAATCCACGGTTTCGAAGAAAACCACGAAAACTCCGAAACGGTTAGGCCGACGGACGCGATTGGGTTCGAACCCAGCACCTCCGGGCCCCGAATTAGATATGCAATTATTGTAAAGTTTATATTTTAAATTTTTTCGATAGTGGGCCGATTATAATAAAAATCTTGAACATTTAAGGCCGACTAAGATTAAAAAACTAAAAAAAGAAAAAATCTAAATACAGTAAAACCTCTCAATCACATGCACCTCGGCAACGAATGGTGGATAAATTCTCTTGAAACCCCTATTGAGTTGGGTTGATTTTTGACGGCCAATTATCTACACGAGGGATATAGGCCCGGGGGAGTGCCCTCCGTGGGGGTCTTTCTAAGGGAACCTAATCCGTATTAACGCATGGAAGATCCACGGCTCGAAGAAAACCACGAAAACTCCGAACGATTAGGCCGACGGGCGCGATTGGGATCGAACCCAGCACTTCCCGTCTACCAGCTTCGAGAGCAGAACCTCTCGGCCACTGGTGGGGCGAAACCCCTATTGAGAGGTTTTATTGCATTTAGATATATACAGTCGGACCTGATTATCCCGACACCCGGTTTTCACGACACTCCGCTTATCACGTCAGTTTTTCTAAGTCCCAATTTTCTGTATATGATTTTAATGTAAATAAACTCCGGATTTTACGTCGTTGAATAATTTTCAACTCCGGATATCCCGACGGTTTAGGAAAATTTTCTATTTTTCATAATCCATCTTATAAGCACAGAAATTAAGCGGGAAAAAATGTTCTAGATAAATTTTTCACAAAACTGTCTAAAATGGCCATTGAGATAAATGAGAAATTTTTCTCCAACCTTTTATCTGAATAAATAAACCCACATACTATGAATGACCCACTTAAGCTCCAGGTAGACGTATCAGTCTACTCGCAGTCTTTTTATTCTGATGCGGCGGCGCTTTCTTGTGGTTACACGGCGTTTTTCATCCGACTAAAACCAAAGCATTTTATTGCATTGAAATGATCAGAAATTATTTAACATCCATTCTGAAACAACGAATATTTATTACAATTGATTGTATAATATTGAAAAAGGAATTTTAGGAAGCGCATGTAGGGATAAGCTAACCTTAATTCATCAATATTTCATGTAAGAATATAAAAAAAAAAAGTCAACATCAATCTGATTTTTATTCTTTTCAATTTTGTTTTTGTGTTTATTTTGTTCAATAACGATGTTTTATTGCTTAAAACTGTAAGAACAGTTTTGAATCAGATGTTTATAAACATTTTTCTCCAACTCCGGTTACCGCGACACTCCGCTTATGACGACACTTATTTCTGGTCATTAGAGTGTTGGGATAACGAGGTTCGACTGTATATATATTTTTTAATCGTATTCTACTCTAGAAGTTCAAAATACTGATTATAATGTACATTGTTGAAAAATATTTAAATTATCAGCTTTAAGAAAATTGCATACCAACTTTCAGAGCCCCTAAAATCGCACTGTATGGGGGTGGAGGGGGCAGGACCATGGCCAAAAATTTTTCTAGGATTCAACGTGGTCAAACATGGCTGCGTATGATGCTTAAAAAAAAATGGTTGCAATTAAGGCGCTTGAAGTGTCTGAAATTCAGACGTTTGAAGTGTCTGAAAAAATTCAGACATTTTAAAATGTCTGAAAATTGAACACTCCGTTTCAGACACTTAAGTGTCTGAATTTCAGACATTTCAATATGCAGTGAAGTTGGACAAAATCGTTCCATTAAAAAAGTTTTATTGGAGCAAAAATTATATATGAGAATTTAATCATTTTTAGATCATTTTATACGTTATAAGTTCCCAGTGTGCAGACTGCATTTATTTTTTTATTTGACTCATTTTTTGAGGTTTTATTTCTATTTTAAATTCAAATTTTCAGCATTTCGAGAGATATTTTTTACTTATTTTAGAAAATGTTATTAATTTAAACTGTTGCCAACTGTATAAACAGCGCAAACAATAATGTTTACTTCAAATAAAAAATTTATTTACACCTGACTATTATAAACAGAAAACAAAACTTAATTAGAATTAAATGATTACATGTTAAAAGCAGGAAAATAACTTCATAAGAACCATATTTACACTTGAATTTTAAAAGAAAAAAAAATCATTATTATGCATTAAAACTTGTAAATGGAGAAAATTACGTCATATTTAAAATGCCCAAAAAATATGGCAAAACAATTTAAATTAAAAAATATGAGAAATATGAATATCAAATTCACTCATCAAATCTTTACTTAATCAACATCAAATCTTTACTTAATAGGTGCTAAAATACAAATGTTAAAACATTTTAAAAACAATGCAGATGTTGAAACATTGGAGTCATATGATGTTTAAAATCCGAGCGCTTTCGACTGAACCGTCAGTCGTCATCAGGGAAAGATCACTGCCGAATGAAAGACAAACAGCTGGTTAAATATCAAAGGGCGAAACTAAACGAACCACAAATAGGAGGGTGGAAAGGAAGGAAAAACAGAGAGGAGCAGCTAATCAGAAAAAGAAAGGGGGGAAGGGTGGGACAGGGAGGAGGGAAATGGTTAAGGAAAACCAAATTCACCTGTTAGACCTAGTATTTTAAACCAGATTCTTGTTATGTTATAGGATAGAACATCATTACAGGTACTCCTGCCTCTTGCCAAAATTTCCAATGACTCTCTAACTATACAAATATTATAAAATGAAGCATGCGCAAAGATTTTAACTTCTTTGAATAGGATATCAATGTCTTTAACTTGACTTAACCGGGATAGAGCTGTGGATAGTTTACCCTTTTTTAAATCTGTCATATGCTCTTTAATCCTTTCCAATAATTTTCGAGTGGTCATTCCTACATAAGTATACTTTTTTGAACTGCCACCAACACTAAAAGGAACAATATAAACTCCAGATTTATCATAATTGTCTATAGGATCGATCTTTCTGTGTACCAGATACTCTAATTTTGTCGGTGGTTTAGCGATAAGAATAAGGTTATATTTCTTCAAAGCATACTTAATCCGCTCAAAAAGATGTGGAATATATTCAATACTGCAAAATTTAGTAGGTTTTTCTTTATTTTTATTTTTACTAACGCTTGTAGATATTTTGTTACTATTATTATATTTATAAATTAATTTATTGATAAATTTATTCGAAAACCCATTTTCACAAGCAATCTCTTTAATTTTACTTAATTCATCATTTAGGTAAACATCCGAACAAACTTGAAAAGCCCTTTTAACATAAAAACGATATGCAGCAGTTTTGTAGTTGAATGGAACATTACTGTCATAGGATATTGTATTGTTTGACCTGCAAGGTTTTCTATAGACTTTCATATCGATGCTTTTTGTTGAAATGTTTTTAACCAGTTGAACATCTAAAAAAGGTAACGAACCATTTTCTTCTATTTCACGAGTGAACTTTATATTGTTATCTATACTGTTAGCATGATTCAAAAACTCAGTTAATGTAGATTCCGTGATTCCAAATTATCAGAATGTCATCAACATACCTAATCCATAATGCGGGTTTAAGGGTGGAAGAAGAAAGGAGATGATTTTCCAGAGGTCGTAATTTAAGTTCAGCCAATAATCCAGAGATTGGTGAGCCCATTGGGGCCCCTTCTGTTTGCTTATAATACTTTCCATTAAAAAGGAAGACATTATTGTTTGTAATTAAACTTAAGCTTGAAATAAGTGTATTTTTAATATCGTCGTTATATAATGGGTTATTTGAAATGAAATCTTCAATGACAATTTTAACTTCTTGAACATTAATGGAAGGATATAAAGATTTTATATCAAAACTTACTAGTATGCTGTTATCTTCTAATTTATAATCTTTTAGTATCTTAACTAGATCTGCAGTAGAGTTGATAACGTGTTCAGATGGGGCAATATACCTTTAAGTAGAGGCACAAACACTTTTTCAATAGTGTACGTTGGTCCTAAATACTTTGAAACAATTGGACGGAGGGGGAAATCTACTTTATGGTCTTTCAAGTTTCAACCTCCCGTGTAACCGGGGGGTGACTGCAGTTTTATTAATGGAGAGTTTTATTTTCATGTCACCAGGCCAAACGCCATGTTTAATTAGTTCTTGAGTTTTCCGGTTGATAGTAGTATTAGGATCTTTATTTAATTCAGTACAATTCATATCCCTAATGCAGCATTCCATTTTATCTGTATAATCTGCAGTAGACATAATTGCTAATTTATTCGATTTATCTGTTTTTATGATAATAATATCTGACCACTCCTTAAGTTGCTTTATTGCATTCGTAGGATTATCACGTTTCTGGATGGAATGGTTTATATGCCCCTCTCTTTTTCTGATTAGCTGCTCCTCTCTGTTTTTCCTTCCTTCCCACCCTCCTATTTGTGGTTCGTTTAGTTTCGCCCTTTGATATTTAACCAGCTGTTTGTCTTTCATTCGGCAGTGATCTTTCCCTGATGACGACTGACGGTTCAGTCGAAAGCGCTCGGATTTTAAACATCATATGACTCCAATGTTTCAACATCTGCATTGTTTTTAAAATGTTTTAACATTTGTATTTTAGCACCTATTAAGTAAAGATATATTGTGAATTTGATATTCATATTTCTCATTTATTTTATTAAGGTGAATCTGTCGTTCTTTGAAATATAGTTTTTCTATATTTATTTAATTAAAAAATATATTTGCGCGAGACATTTATTTGATATTTTGAGATAAGCTTTTCAACTATTATCGTGAATTCGAAGACAGCGCAAATAATATTTTCCTCTAACAACAAAAGTATTTTCACGTGAATATTAATAAGAGAAATAAAACTTTGGTGTAAATTACGTCAGATTTAAAACGATACATTTAAAATGAATTATTTAAAAGAACTATCTTATAGCGCTGTTAAAAAATACCGGGAGACAATGGCACTGTTTACTTAATTCATTTTACATTAGCTTATTTTCAAATGTTTAACTAATTTTTTTAATTAAATACGAAAACAGCCATTGTATCTCTTAACAGCAGCAGATTTGGTCTTAAAAATCCGCAATCCACGGAAAAGGAATGGAAACCCGTTTACAGAGAGATCGTTACTGTTTTTTTTTTCTTTAATTTTAATTCAATATTTTTAAAGCCGATCAAATTAGCGTGCTTTTTGGATTTTGGTGTGCCTAAACGGGGGTTGGCGAGCGTAGCTCGTAGGGGGCAGAGCCCCCTAGTCAAATAAAAAATATAAATGCAGTTTGCACACCGAGAACTTCTCATGTATAAAATGATTAAATGATATAAAATGATAAGAATGATTAAATTCCTATGTATAGTTTTTGCTCCTATAAAACTTTTTTAATGGAACGACTTTGACCAACTTTAACATTAAATATATCTTAAAATAATTATTCGATGTGGAAACTATCTGCATCAGCGTATTTATCAAACATTTCTCTATATAATACTACCGATTTTCATATTTTTGTATGCAACAGTTTTTTTAATATTAACGAAGAAAGACCATGCTTAAACATTCAAATTGGATGCCGATTTACCGGGATTTTCACACAGATTTTCATTGGTCCATTTCCAAACCAAAACCTTTTTTTATATATAGAAGGATAGATTTTTTTACATTTAATATATTTTTTAGTTTCTCCACTAACAACACAAAAAGCATTTTTATATGAAAAATATCAATTATGTATTCAAATACAGTTTTGAAACTTATTGAAAGCGATGCTTCCGTATTATCCACATGCAAAAAATTAATGGCCGAAGGAATCGCCAAAGGTTTCGCCCTTTATAACAGCCTTTTTTATTCTTATAATTTCACTGATTTAAGCGAGTAGTTCGATTACATGTCTGTTAAATTTGTGTTTTATTGATATCATTTTATGCTTTTATTTATTTACTTATGAAGTTTTAATTTCGTTATGGAATATTAGCCGTACTAGAGATGGGTTGGGTTGGGTTGATTGTTGACGGCCAATTATCTACACAAGGGATATAGGCCCTAGGGGGAGTGCCTTCCGCGGAGGTCTTTCTAAGGGAACCTAATCCGTATTAACGCATGGAAATCCACGGTTCGAAGAAAACCACGAAAACTCCGAACGATTAGGCCGACGGGCGCGATTGGGTTCGAACCCAGCACCTCCCGTCTACCAGCTTCGAGGGCAGAACCTCTCAGCCACTGGTGGGGCTACTAGAGATGGGAATGCTCGGAAAAAAGACGGAAACTTTGGTAAAAAAAAAAACGGTTTTTTTTTCAGCTTTTTTCCGAAAGGCTATTTTTCAATTGAAAAAAATGAAATTTCATTTATAAAATAATGTAGTCAAAATTTTATAATTGCTGCATTCTGATACTTTTATTTATATTTTTTTCATGTTTAATGCGCCTCATGAAAACCTTAACATGGAAAATCTTATATGTAAGCAGGGATCTCTTTAGAAAGAACTTGAGTCCCTTAAAGGATCCTTCACAGTTTTTTCTCCTTAAAACATATGACCTTTAACAAAATTCTTTCTCTTAAAAATAGACATTTCAGAAATTTTTTCCAATCTCCAAATTCAATCCTTCACAAATGTAATGATTTTAGAATTTAAAAAAATCTGTTGTATAATAGCTGCAATCACCAATGAATCTATTATCTAGCTGTATATATGTACAAAGGGCAATCTTAATAATGTCTCAATAAGAACTTAAATATGATAATTTTTAATTTACGAAATTCCGATTACACCTTTTTAGAAATTCAGAATTTTTTACATTTCATTCACATTTTTTACAAGTTCACAAGTTTTTATAAAAGTTCACAATTTCGCAAAAATATGACCGTGTGAAAAAAAAAAAAAATCCTAGCAAATCCCTGATAAGATAGCCCCACCAGTGGCCGAGAGGTTCTGCTCTCGAAGCTGGTAGACGGGAGGTGCTGTGTTCGACCCCAATCGCGCCCGTCGGCCTAATCGTTCGGAGTTTTCGTGGTTTTCTTCGAGCCGTGGATCTTCCATGCGTTAATACGGATTAGGTTCCCTTAGAAAGACCCCCACGGAGGGCACCCCCCCCGGGACTATATCCCTCGTGTAGATAATTGGCCGTCAAAAATCAACCCAACCCAACCCTGATAAGATAATTAAATGCAACTTCTCTTGTTAAAAATGAAAATTCATATGCAAAATTATTTCAATCTTATGCCAATTGGTGAAAATGCTAAGGTGGAATATTTAACGTAAAATTTGAAACATGCATTTATTTTTATTCGCATAGCTGTAATTTTTCACTATTGTTAGAAAAATTTCTTTCGATAATAACATGCAGTTGAAATTATTTATTATTTTAATATAGATTTTTAGAGTTCTCTAAATGTATTTTTAAAAAATATAAATCCATATAAACAAACTTTGCAAAGAAAATGTCAGCGAACCTCTGTTAAAAATCTAGTTGAAAACAATTTTTAAACATATGGAAAAATCCACCTGTTTTAAAAAACTATCTAAAACTTACTAAAACATAGTTTAGGTTTAGACTGGAAAGCTGCACCAAAACTAAATAATACAGGAAATGAAATTATAACTGTAAGAGGGGAAAATGTAATATTGTGTAATAATACCAATTTTTAAACAATGGAAGATTCGAAAATGAAAATAGTATTTATAATAATACCAGAACTACTATAATTTATTTCTTTTAAACTGGCATCCTTAATGTATTTGAAAACCAGTACTATGTAGATGGGATGTACAATATACAGTTTAAAATTGCTTTCAAACTGCAGTGATATTGGTTCAAACTTAAGATTTTTTTTGTTGTTATTTTTTAAATTAGCTCTACTGATATAATTAAACAAATGCTATTTAAAAATCATTTCAACAGACACATGATATATTACAAACACTGGTGTTAAATTAAGCAAGAAAAGCAACTGTCAGAATTCTGAGACTGAAAGAACAAACTTTTAAAAGCTGGCTTCTTTTTTTTTAGCCCCCCGGTATGCTATTTTCATAACGTTCCGTTGTATAAGCCAGCCGTAAAACAAAGCAGATGTATCATTGTACGGAATAATCTCTACTGTACTTTTTAAACTCCCAAGCATCGCACATTTTCAATTTTTTTACCGCCGTATTGGTAAAAAAAAAAGTACTTTTAAATGCAAAAAACTGCATTCCCATTTATTTTTAAGATATTAATTTTTTTGTAGTTTTTAGCACCATTTGTTTAATTTTGGAAACTCAAGTACTCCATTTCTATAGAAAGTAAAGGAAATATAGTTGGTAAATACCAATTGTATCTTTTTATTGCCACTTTCTCATAAAAACTGAGAAAAAAATATAATTAAAATACGTGCTATTTTGAAAAAATATAAATGAATGCTTTCTGATAAAACATGGAGCTATTATTAATCAAATTTAATTTTAAGTATTAATGTCACTAACAAATGAAGGCATATGAATCATGAAATAGCCGATTTTTTTTTGTCGAGTTCCTTGAATGGCGACATCTCTTTTTTTGGATTTGTGTATTATTCAGCGATAGTCACGTCCTATTCATGTTTCACTGTAAATGTTGTTTAAGACTGGATCGTAAATGAGAAATTCTTCTGCGAATGCGGATGACGTCATTTTATATAAAGTAAAAGCTATCTATATTTATATACATTATTATTTTTTTTTCATCGGGGACGATATTAAATTTTGAAAAAGCAGAAATCCTGTTTCCTTCGTTTTTTTTTTTTTATTATTTTCTCTCTTTTTTTCAATAATATATTAATGTAAGGGAAAAATAACTTTTTTAGTGTGTTCTTAAATATTAAAAAAGTTTATTATTGTATTTTTTTTTTAAAGAAAATGTAACTTATTTTTGAGAAACATTTATGAAAAATCAATTTTTCTAATTTTTCCAGAAAAAAAGCCGATTTTGTCCGCCACTTCAAAATTTCCGGAAAATTCACGACTCTAAGCCGGACATAAATGCGGAACTATTTATATCTTTTTAAGGGCAAATTCGCGAATATTTCGCAAACAGTCTGCACGTGATAGTGATAAGTTAAAAACAAAAATCGTGCTTGAAAATTATTTTAAAGAGCATAACGAATCAGTAACTTGAGATGAAGTTTTCAAACAAATTACATTTGTAAGAATTCCCCCACCCTACCCCCCTATTCTCTTAAGGGGTCTCAGGACTCTTAAAGCTTTAAAATTTTCGAAATTTTAATTTTTTTAGATGTTAAACTCCTATCTTTTCTGAACATTTTGATATAATTGTTTCCTTGAAATTCCTATTAGAACTGAAGTTATGGCTTTTACATTTATACACCTTCAATAGCTGAAGCGTCGTTTCGGAAACTTTGAAGCCATTTTTCCTCAAATGACGTTTTTGGGCCTAACGCGCACGATATCTCAAAAACTTATGAATATTTTTTCATGAAATTTTCAAAACATATGTTTCATGTTAGTCTGTATAAACTGAACCTAAAATTTCCTTTTTATTGTTCAAAATAATATTTTTTGAGGTGATTATACTGGTGAAATTTTCTTAATTTTGCATTAGTTAAATACAACTTTGTATTAAAAATATAAAAAAGCTTTAAATACAAATTTATTTAAGTTCAGGGTAATTATTACAATCTGAAGTATAAGTAGGTACCAAAATTTTCATTCTAGTTGCAACACTTATTTTGTAATCATGCGCGTAATCTGTTATGCCGCTTTGTTGCTCAACAAAGGGCTAACAGTTTGGAGCCCCCTGTAAATACTAATTCTGCATCCTATAATTTTTTAAATACACGAAATGAAAGAACATACTTATATATTTTACTCCAATTAAAATTGTGTCTTATAATCAAATACATTTTAAGATATTAAATGTTGAAAATGGTCTCTTTTTTTTCTTTTTTTCCAATTTTAAGAGTCCTGATGAGACCCCTTAAACATTAAGGAGGAAGGATACCTTTGAACACGTTGAAAAAGCAAAAAATATCACTATGTTCCAAGCTTCAAAACTTGTGTAGTAAGTCAAAAATAAAAATCAAACTTCATTTAAATATAAAACTCATATTTAAATTTATATTTAATAACATATATAAACTTGTAAATTCATAAATAAATATTGAAATGATAAGTTAAAAAAATATACATGATAATATGAGAAAAAAAAACATAACACGTCTTGTGCGCATGATAAAATATGAAAATATGCTTATTAAGAGGAAATTCTGGTGAAAGTAAATACATAATAATGTTACCTTTATACTAAAACCAGAAAAAGGTAAGATTTTATTTTGTTTTTGTTTTTGTACTTTGAAAATAATTTTTTTTAATTGAATTTTTTTAAATTATTAAGTTAATTTTTTTAATTTAGTTAATATTTTTGCACATATTCTGGTTTTAGTATAAAGGTAACACTATTATACATTTATTTTCACCAAAATTTCCTCTTTAAATGCATATTTTCAGATTTTATCATGCGCGCAAGACGTGTTATTTTTATTTCTCTTATTATCATATATATTTTTAAACTTATCATTTCAATATTTATTTATGAATTTACAAGTATATATATATATATATATATATATATAACCATTAATTAAACATTACCGACCATCATCAAAAACGGCAAATATATATATATATATATATATATATATATATATATATATATATATATATAATGCTTTTGGGCTGTTTAATAGCCTCTGCTTATTAACCAGGAGAACACCCTTTAATTGCCTTCGAGGAGGACTTAAAGGAATCGACTGGGAGCGGAGACTTAATGTCCAATCCGCACCTATCGCGCCCGTCGGCCTAACCGTTTCGGAGTTTTCGTGGTTTTCTTCGAAACCTTGGCGTAAATACGGGTTAGGTTCCCTTAGAAAGACCCCCACGAAGGGCACTCCCCCCAGGGCCTATATCCCACGTGTTGATAATCGGCCGTCATAAACACAAACAATCCAATCCGCACCTTCCACCGGTACAGCCTGTTAGTACCCTTGCCTAGTGCATGGGGAACGAACGCGGATGGGCTTCCTCCAACCCGCTTGGCCAGCGTGGAGGAATTTGGCCACCTACCCCCCTTATTTTACCATGAATTCACAAAATAAATCACGGCCCTTAATTCCCGGCGGTCTGAATGTTCCTGTTTACGGCAGCGATCAGAAAGACATGAAGACAGAGGGTGCTAAGAATAACCGGACTCGGCTAGGCTGCCATAAGTTGATCACCTTGGCTACGTATAATGGACGATCCCTATCTTCGGAAAATCGTTTTCAGGAACTTGAAGAAGAATTAGAAAGAATCAACTGGGACATCCTAGGATTATGTGAAGTAAGAAGAAAAGGAGAAGAGAAGATAGATCTTGCCAGCGGACATGTATTATACTACAGAGGCACAGAAGATGGAAGAACAAGCGGTGTAGGATTTCTGATTCATAAAAGGTGGAAGAATCACATCGTAGAATATGATAGTGCATCAGGTAGAGTTGCAAGGTTAGTAATACAAGTGTCCAGAAGATACAAGCTGCAAATTAACCAAGTTTATGCACCAACACCCAACAGTAAGCTATACTGATGAAGAAGTTGGGGATTTCTATGAAGAAGTAGCTTCAATGCATCGAAAGGGAAAATGCTACATAAAATTAATAATGGGAGACTGGAATGCTAGAATTGGGGAAAAAGAGAAAGGTGAGTTATCAGTAGGAAATCATGGATATGGGGTGCGAAATGAAAGAGGAAACAGATTGATTGAGTTTGCAGAATGTGAACAGTTGTATATCATGAATTCATTTTTCAAGAAAAAGCCACAAAGAAAATGGACATGGCGTTGTGCAAATGGCTCAACAAGTGAAATCGACTACATCTTAACAAACAAAAAGCATCTTATTCAGGATTGCAGCATTCTCAATAACTTCAATACAGGAAGTGATCACAGGTTGGTTAGATGCAAACTGCTGTTAAATACTAAAGTGGAAAGAATGAAGCTTTTGCAACACTCAAAGAAATCAATCGATATAATAAATCTCCAGAAACATAAAGAAGAATTCCATTTGGAACTTAAAAACCGTTTCCAAGTACTTCAGTCAGCTTTAGAAGAAGAGCAAGATGTTACAGTAGTGAACAAGAAACTAACCAGTACTCTACAAGATATTGCAAAGAAGATAGCCGGTGATGCACAAGTAAAGCAGACAAAGAAAATAACAGAAGAAACAAGAAGATTGATGAAGAAACGCAGATAATTTAAAATGAAGAAAAACGATCCTAAATCAAGAGTTGAATATGCTGAATTATGTAAAACGGTAAGAAAATGTGTTACAGAAGATATCAGAAAATTTAACTCTGATCTTGTCAAGAAAATTCTAGAAGATAACAAAAGTTTAAAATCAGCTAGGCGAAAACTTTGTGTTGGAAGAAAAGGTATTTTTTCACTAAAGAGGGCAGATGGAACAATCACCAAAATCAATAAAGAAATAGTACACATTGTCGAAAAATTCTATAACGATTTATATAAATGTGAAGATCAGAGGGAAATCAACTTATGTGATCCACGAGAAAACTTAACAGAAACCGATGCCATAATCCCAGTGACGACAGACGAAGTTTTACAAGCCATTAAATTTATGAAAAAAGGTAAATGCCCCGGAGAAGATGGAATTACAATCGACCTTATCAAAGAAGCAGGAGAAGAATTTGCAAAAATGCTATCCTTACTGTTTTCCAAATGTCTCCAGAAGTCAGATGTACCAGAAGATTGGAATAATGCCGTGATGGTGCTACTTTACAAGAAAGGAGAGAAGGAAAACATTAAAAACTACCGTCCAATCAGCTTACTGTCAGTGATTTATAAAATTTTCACCAAAGTTTTAACGACAAGACTTGAATCAGCTCTGGACTCAGCTCAACCTAGAGAACAAGCAGGATTCCGAAGTGGATTCAGCACAATGGATCATATCCAAACGGTAAGGGAACTCATAGAAAAACATAAGGAATATAATTTACCTCTTTGCCTTGCCTTTATTGATTATGAAGAAGCATTTGATTCGGTCTACACATCAGCAGTAGTAGAATCTCTGGAGGACATTGGTGTAGACAAACCTTACATCAATATTATAAAGAAGATTTACAAGAAAGCAACAGCAACCATCCGCTTGGACAAAGGAAAAGCAAAGATCAAGCTTGGAAGAGGGGTAAGACAAGGAGACACCATTTCGCCTAAGCTTTTTACTGCTGTCTTAGAAAATATTTTCAAGAAGCTGGATTGGGAAAACAAAGGGATTAGAATAAATGGGGAATATTTAAGTCATCTCCGATTCGCTGACGACATTTTAATTTTCAGTAACAGTCCTGAAGAATTGGAAAATATGCTAAAAGATTTGGCAGAAGCTAGCATTAATGTGGGATTAAAAATAAACTTGGAAAAGACTAAGGTGATGTTCAATTCATTTGCATCAAAAAAGAAAATCGTCTACAACAACACTGAAATTAAAGAAGTGCAAAGTTATGTGTACCTTGGGCAAGAAATATCATATGATAATAGTATCATGAATGAAATCAATAGAAGAATAAGAAATGGATGGAGTGCTTTTGGGAAGAACAATATTATTCTGAAGAGTAGCATGCCCCTGTGTTTGAAAAGAAAGGTATTTAACCAATGTGTTTTGCCTGTCCTAACTTATGGAGCAGAAACATGGACGCTAACAAAACGGATGGTACAAAGATTACAAACAACACAGAGAAGTATGAAAAGATGTATGCTAGGTATAACTAGAAGAGACAGAAAAAGAATAACCTGGATAAGAAGTCAGACGAAAGTTTTTGACATCATTGAAAGAATTAAACGGCTAAAATGGAAATGGGCTGGGCACACCGCAAGAAGACAAGACAATAGATGGAGAACAAACACCCTACAGTGGTATCCCAGAGATGTAAAACGGCCAAGAAGACGACCTCAAGTAAGATGGAGTGCTGAAATCAGAAAAGTAGCCGGTGTAAATTGGATGACTAAAGCACTAGACAGGAAACATTGGAAAAATCTGGGGGAGACCTACATCCAGCAGTGGATTGAAAACGGTTGATGATGATGATGATGATGATATAATGCTTTAAAAATTTTTTTTAAAAACAAACAACCCAGTGCATCAGGCGCAACGCAGCTTCTTATATGCACTAAGTGAATATAGCTCTATTAAAAGTAAATGATTTATGAAAATCATGAAAAGAGGGTGCAAAACAACAATAAAAATCTATGAAAATTTATAACGAAAAACAATAAACAAACCACTCCCTGCTCATCAGAAAGTGGGAGGAGTGAAAAAAGCAGGTACCAAAAATAGAAATTGGATCCTCACGGGTTTCGCAAGATATGGCCAACCCATATACTCCAAAAGTATAAAAATAGATTTAAACTTTCAAAAACACAACATAACAAAGCTATTTTAAAAAATATTAACGAATCAAAACTGCTTTAAAAACAAATATAACCAACCAATTCAAAATAAAAAAAAAACCGATTTAGCTTATAAAACGTAAATAAAAATTAATAAAAATTCTAATATGACTAAATCATTAAGCAATTAAAAGTATTGAACATGTGAGAAGGCCATACCCCCACCTTTACCCATGAAGACCTGAAAAAAACTTGCTACCTTTAAAACAATCACTTCGCTCCACTTCTTTCCATCAGCAGGAGTTGCAAGCAAGGCCATAATCCAAGTTAGACCAGCGTCCTGAAGACTTGTCTTTCCATTATCCTCATAATCATTAACTTTCTTTCCAAGTCACCGCAGTTTCTACTTGAAGCACATCAACATGCAGACGTTCTTAAAAACACTTTAATCCACACCCTTCATATATTCAAGCAGCTACCTTGGCATCCATTACGGTGTTTGGCCGCTTAGCTGTTGTCACTTTAGAAAACTCTTCTCAAGCTGATTTACATAATGAAAAATAAACTGGTATGGAAATAAATTATTATAAAAAATATTAGCAGTAAATTTAAAAATCTGTGAACTCAAAAATTCTCTATTACTACAAATTCTATAAAATCTATTAACTTGTCCCACAATAATGTTAATAAAAAACTTTTTACTTAAATTTGAATACCAGTGTGGCATCGATTGAGTATTAAAATTAAAAAAATCCCGGTTATCAAAAAGCTTAATTAATATATTGCTATCTTTAATTAAAATGTCTAAATCCAAAAAATTAACATGTAAACTATCAACAGAAGCCTTATTTAATTTTAAACATAGAGGATAGATATCGTTAATCGATACCAAAAGTTTGTCATCGAATATTATTAAATCATCGATATACCTTAAAACTGAATAACTCTTATTACTGTTTAAAACATAATTAAATTCATAATAAAAAAGAAACAGATTTGCAGCAGAACTCGAAAAATTAGTACCCATACCGATGCCACATACCTGGTAGAAAAGTGAGCTATTGAATGTAATGAAATTATTAAGAAAACAGAAATTACATAAACTTAAGAAAAAATTTCTTTTAATTCCAAGCTCCTCCTCAATACAAAACATATCAAAAATATTTTTTAATGTATCATAAAGTAAATCTATAGGTGTATTAGAAAAAAGATTTTCAAAATCAAAGGTATACAAATTTGTGGGCGTTATGGGCGTTTTTTTAATTTTATTTAAAACCTCATTACTATTGTCTATACACCAAAAATAGCTAGTATTTCTATATTTAAACTTCAAAAAACCATAAATGCGCTTCAAAAACTCATGTAACTTAACATTTAAACTTTTACCTATGCCTCTTGAATTACAACATATAAATCTGAATTTAATAGGTGTCTTGTGAAATTTTGGGGTCATAAACAGAAATGGAAAAGTATGATGATTATTAATAGCAAAATTATATGAATACATCTTTCTAGCCTTTTTGGTGTACGCATTAAATTTGTTTACAACAACCTTGTGACTTAATTTACATTCTTTATAAAATTTACTATTATTTAACTCATTTTTAACTTTGTCAATATAAAAAAGCTTTCATATAATTGCATAATTTGAAGGCTTTTGGATTTTTCAATATATATATATATATATATATATATATATATATATATATATTGAAAAATCCAAATTCAAATAATTTAATACACGAAAAAACATCGAACAAACTGTAACTAAAACAATAATTAACAAAACCAAGAGTAACTAAGAAAAAACTAAATATGGAGACAAGTGGCCAAGGCTTATGACTTGTACTGCGGGGTTAAACATGTTTTACGTGCACAACATTCCCCCTCACTTGCCAAGACCAAACAAATAGAAATTAAAAAAATGAAAATCACAAACTAACCCAAAAGCCGTCAAATGAAGTCCGTGAATAACCTCACCGCTAAGCTATTTTCGATAGGAATCACATATCGATAAATCACCATCATCGAACAATTCCAATACCTTATTTCGATAGCATTTTTTCTTGATAAAATTGAAAGTTAAATCATTCAGAAAATGTATTGGGTAATTTTGTTTACTGGCGTTTATGTAAAGGTTAAAAATTTCACCAATCAATTTATCAACATTTGAACACAAGTTTGCAATACGATTTAATCCATTTAAATATATATTTCTAAAAATTGAAACATGCACGTTACTATTAAAGTTTAATATTTTTATTGTATCAAAATCAAAATAATTTCTTTTATCATAAATACTGTATACTAAAATTCCGTTTTTAATCTCCAAATTAACATCCAAGTACTTGACACTGCCTTGATTATCCGAAGCACTCTTTAAATTTAAATTGTCTGGATAACATTTAAATTGATAAATTTCTTTATTGTTATTCAGCTCAACCACCAAAACATCATCTATATATCTGTATATCTTTAAATCTTTTTCCAACAATAAACCGGCTTCATATGTAAACAGATAAATATCTGCTAGGATGGAGCTACAACTGCCCCCCATTGGAATACCTCTCACTTGTTTATATATTTCTTTCCCTTCAAACAGATAATTTTCGTAAACAACAAATTGAAATAAATCGGTGAATATTTCAATACTGATATCCTTCTCTTTAGATTTCTTGAAAAAATCCATAACTCTGTACTTCAAATCATCTAAATTTATGCTATTATACAAATCCTCGAAATCATATGTATACAATCCTGTAATGTTTTTCAGCTTTTTTAAACTTTTTATAAGTTCATAGCTATTTTTTATTACTATCGAAGAATATTCATTTATAACCTGATCAAAAATCTTTTGTAATATATTCAACAATTTTTTATTTACACATTCCAGGTAAGAATTAAACCCACAAGTTACGGTTCTAAAAATAATTGGGTTTTTATGGAATTTTGGAATCATTACAAGATAAGGAAATTCCGCACTATTTTGCTTTGATTTTATTTTTTTATAAAACGTCTTCACTCTGTTTACAATAACTTGTTTAGTAGTTTTTAGTAGTTGATAATTTCCCTCATTATTGTAGGTTTCCCTTAGAATATCTCCGTATAATTTTTTACATATTATAGCATAGTTGGTGTTAGCTTTATCCACATACGTAATGATAAAATCATCCTGTAGATTTTTTACTGATTTAATCAAATCTTTGTAAGATTCTCCCGAGACACCCTCAAAATCTTTATGGTAATAGCCTTGAAATTCTTTTAAAATATAGTGCCTCCATTCCTCAAAAACGCTTTTTGGTAAACCATATTTATATATTAATTTTTGAATGAAGATATCTATATTATTTGACAAACGTTTTATAGGTAAACCTCTACTCACGACTCTCCTCAATCTGTATTTTGTACCATACCTCATGTAATTTCTGAGATTTGTGTCTGCCACTATAATATATATATATATATATATATATATATATATATGTATATATATATAGTAATATGAACTTTATATTTAAATGAAGATTGATTTTTGTTTTTGACTTATTACACAAGTTTGGAAACTGGGAACATAGTGATATGTTTTTGCTTTTTCAACGTGTTCAAAGGTATCCTACCCCTTTAAAGTTTTGAAGGGTAAAATAAAATCATATAAGGCGAGATTCCACCTTGATCCAATCACATAATATGAACTTTAAAAAATTCACCGTTTACTTAATAATAATAATACAGATGTTACATGACTAAAAATACACATTTTATTTAAATTTCCGAGTACTTTCGGTTTTCAATCCCGCGGCCATCGTCAGGGAATATTTCCATTAATTGCCTTTCCATATATTCAAATACGTCACTTCGTTTGAAATGGGAAAATCTATAATTCTTAGGGTAGCTGAAAGTAGAAGTAGTAGTGCTTCGGATTAATCTGGTGTAGAGGAAAATATTTAACTGCCGTTCCATTCATTTTTAATACGTCTCTTTGTTCATATACGTCACTTTGTTTTAGATGCATAGTTATAAAATAGTAAAAGGAATAATGCTTCGGATTAACCGTTTATGTACTGAATTATGAATTCATGAAAATTTTATCTTCTAAAACTTTTTTCGTGAATTGTTTAAACCACATTAGAAGATTTACCTAATCGTTTAATAAATTTTAGAAGGATTGAAGGATTTAGAAGGATTCATTGAATTTGAATTTATAGGAATTTTGTGCACTATTTATAACGCCATCTTTTATTTTAAATATTTTTCTTAGTATTTTGTAGAATTAGTAAGTGTACAAATATAATGTTCTTACAATAGAAATCTAGAAATATTTCCGAATTGAAAAATCCCACCCCCCACCCCCCATCGCCAAGAAAGCTGAAAAGATGCAAAGGCAAAAGAAATCATCCTTTTAAAAACATTTTTTGTTTTGAATACAAAATAATGCTTTTGGTACAAGATAAACTAATGTATCTATAACTCATTATAAACTGTATCACAACTAACCGATGTTTTAAATGAATTTTATAACAAGTTATTTTAATGGTACTTATAAGTACCGTTAGTAGGTAAAGGGTTAAACTCGTGTAGAGGAAAATATTTAACTGCCGCTCCATTCTTTTTAATAAGTCACTTCGTTTTAAATGGTTAATGGAAAGTAGTAGAAGTAGTAGTGCTTCGGATTAAATATGTGTAGAGGAAAATTACTGGGTGTTTAACTTTTCAGCATATATATAGATTCACTTGGTAAAATTAAAAATGAATGGAGCGGCAGTTAAATATTTTCCTCTACACAAGTTTAATCTTAAGCAGTACTACTTCTACAATTTTCCAGCTACGTATTTAAAACAAAATGATGTATATGAACAAAATGACGTATTAAAAATGAATGGAACGACAGTTAAATATTTTCATCTACAGAAGTTTAATCCGAAGCACTACTACTTCTACTTCCAGCTACACTAAGAATTTTAGACTCTCCCATTTCAAACGAAGTAACGTAATTTGAATAAATGGAACGCGCAATTGATGAAAATATTCCCTGATGGTGGCAGACCGAAAGTACTCGGCAATTTAAGTAAAATGTGTATAAACTTGAAACATCTTTATTATTATTTGTCACCTTTTAAGTAAACAGCGAACTTTTTGAAGTTTATATTATGCAGGTAATTTTTTATTAAATATTTCAATAACTTTTTTAGGCTGTGTCTGATATATTAATGAAACTACTGTTGTGTAGAATAAACCCTGATACGAGCTTTCTATCAACTTTTCTGCGTGATTTAAATAAAGACTTTTGACTTTCACTTTCTAGATAACCTCATATGTTTTTACCGCGCAAGCTCTTTCCTTCATTATATACATTTAATAAATATTTTTTTCTTTTTAACATAGCTAGCTCATGTCGCGTGTGCCGAAGGTCAGATGGAATATCAAATTAGTGGATAATTCGTGATTATTACCGACGGTGGATCCAATGATGAAAACAGGTAAGTGAATTTTCTTATCTGTATTTACGAGTATATTGTGAATTTCAAGATATATACAGCCTTGGCCAAAAGTATTAAGCACCCTCTACAAAGCACTTGAATCGTAAAAAAGACTACAAATTTTTCTCTTTAACATAGCTAGCTCATGTCGCGTGTGCCGACGGTCAGATGGAATATCAAATTAGTGGATAATTCGTGATTATTACCGACGGTGGATCCAATGATGAAAACAGGTAAGTGAATTTTCTTATCTGTATTTACGAGTACATTGTGAATTTCAAGATATATACAGCCTTGGCCAAAAGTATTAAGCACTTTCTACAAAGCACTTGAATCGTAAAAAAGACTACAAATTTTTCTCTTTAACATAGCTAGTTCATGTCGCGTGTGCCGACGGTCAGATGGAATATCAAATTAGTGGATAATTCGTGATTATTACCGACGGTGGATCCAATGATGAAAACAGGTAAGTGAATTTTCTTATCTATATTTACGAGTATATTGTGAATTTCAAGATATATACAGCCTTGGCCAAAAGTATTAAGCACCCTCTACAAAGCACTTGAATCGTAAAAAAGACTACAATTTTTTTCTCTTTAACATAGCTAGCTCATGTCGCGTGTGCCGACGGTCAGATGGAATATCAAATTAGTGGATAATTCGTGATTATTACCGACGGTGGATCCAATGATGAAAACAGGTAAGTGAATTTTCTTATCTATATTTACGAGTATATTGTGAATTTCAAGATATATACAGCCTTGGCCAAAAGTATTAAGCACCCTCTACAAAGCACTTGAATCGTAAAAAAGACTACAATTTTTTTCTCTTTAACATAGCTAGCTCATGTCGCGTGTACCGACGGTCAGATGGAATATCAAATTAGTGGATAATTCGTGATTATTACCGACGGTGGATCCAATGATGAAAACAGGTAAGTGAATTTTCTTATCTGTATTTGCGAGTATATTGTGAATTTCAAGATATATACAGCCTTGGCCAAAAGTATTAAGCACCCTCTACAAAGCACTTGAATCGTAAAAAAGACTACAATTTTTTTCTCTTTAACATAGCTAGCTCATGTCGCGTGTGCCGACGGTCAGATGGAATATCAAATTAGTGGATAATTCGTGATTATTACCGACGGTGGATCCAATGATGAAAACAGGTAAGTGCATTTTCTTATCTGTATTTACGAGTATATTGTGAATTTCAAGATATATACAGCCTTGGCCAAAAGTATTAAGCACCCTCTACAAAGCACTTGAATCGTAAAAAAGACTACAAACAATAACAAACGCTTTATAAAAAGGCGTAAGCGGTGTTGTCAAACGTCAATCAAAACATAGATCCCTTTGGTACGACTGGCGAGATCTGGTGACTAAAACAAAGAAAATACAATTTTTTGAAAAAATACTTCGAATGTTTTGCGAGTCTTTATTTGACATTACCAGTGCAAAGTATAAGTACCGTGTGTGATCTAATGGCGAATTTTACATCATTTAATTCTAAAATGCCTAAAAAAAGTGAGCTGTCTATTGAAAAAAAGACTGAGAATTCAGGTTTTGCATGAACAACGCAAATCTCAAGTAGAGACAAGCAAGTTGGTGAAATGTTCACGATGTGCAGTGAAGTGTGAGTGGTAGTGAAATCTATCGTCGAATGCTAAATGTGTATGGGACGGGGTGTATGGCACGCAGATCGGTATTCCGATGGTGTACGGGATTTTCGTAGTGGAAGAAGACCATACACTGTAAGAAAAAAAAAAAAAAAAAAAAAAAAAACGGACTAAAAAACGGAAATACTACTGGCAATCTAGACGCCAGTACTATTTCCGTTTTTTACGGGAATTTTTACCCATAAATTACAGAAAAATTTCCGTTTTTAATCAGAAAACCGGAAAATTTTCTGTAATTTATGGGTAAAAATTCCCGTAAAAAAACGGAAATAGTACTGGTGTCTAGATTGCCAGTAGTATTTCGGTTTTTTAGTCCGTTTTTTTACAGTGTATGCGCTTGACCAGGTCGTGACCTGTCGTCAGTACTGCTTCTTCCACTACGAAAATCCCTACACCATCGGAATACCGATCTGCGTGACATACACTCCGTGCCATACACATTTGGCATTCGACGATAGTTTTCACTACCACTCACATTTTCCGCTGTTAAAAATTGCACGACCGCGCGTTGACACCGTTTGGAGGCATTCATGATGCGAACGATGCCTTTTAACGTGCTCCCATGCTACCACACTCGCATCTGGCGGGATCTGTCGATATCGCATGCATTCTCAGCACTCTGCGTCCTCTATAGGAGCATGCGCAGTAATCTTTCTCTTCAAATGGCGGAGTTATTACAGCAATGCCACTTTCATTTGGGCGACCCGGAATTTCATTAATTTTCGTATTCAGTTAGAATTTGACATAAATTTGTTCCGATTAAGTTTGAGTGTATATAGCTGAATAAGTGGCGGTGCTCAGATGTGCTTTTCACAATTTCCGAGATAGATATATCTCGGCATGTATGGGATGGTATTTCACCAAATTCAATAAGTAAAATGTTTGTTAAAAATTATGTTCATTCAATTCTGGCTGCGTTCTCTGAACAGGAGACACTACTATGCTATTTTTTGCGATGAACGGTACAGCTGTATCTCAGTTTCTAGTCGGTAAGAAATGAACCAAATTTTTTATTTGAGGTTCATAATCAAAAACGTGTGTTGATCTAATTAAATTTTAATACCCAGCAGGGACTCTGCTGAGCTATGATTTTTCTTTTTTTTTAAATCACTGATCACTGTAATTTCGAGTTAAATTCGAAGAAATGCACTATGTTTCGTAATTGTTGGTGGATACAACTCTATTTAAATAAGTACAGGGTGATTATAATTAAAGTTTAACGTTCAAAGTGCTGTAAAAAAGGAACCACTAGTCAGAATGACTTCAAATTTGAAATGAACATACTGGAAGAAGGGGGAAACGGTATGGCATAAGAAAAAAAATGTTCCAAAGTGTCTCAATAGATGACGCTGTAAGTGGCATAACGAAAGTGGATTCGGCGTCAAGTGACATTTTTAATCGAAATACGACGGTTTTGTCATGAGTTGCACAGTAAACCAACCGTATTGTTCAATGTGCATGAAGGTTTCGATTGTTTTATGGAAAAAAAATGACTTCCAAATCAGTCAACAGTTGTGGTACTGTTAGCGGAAAGTCTATCCACCACGGCAAGGTCGTACCACATTGAATGGGAAAAATCGGTTTTTAACTGTCCTTGGGCCGAAAACCGCATAAAAAGCAATAATCATTCTGTTTTTAATTATTACTAGACATGCGGCAGACAGGTTCCATATGCTGTCCACCATTGTCCACCACAAGTTGAAAATCGTTATCGGTTGTCTCATCGCATGTCTAGCAATAATTAAAAACAGAATCATTATTCGCTTTTTATGCGGTTTTTGGCCCAAGGACAATTAAAAACCGATTTTTTCCATCCAATGTGGTACGACCTTGCCGTGGTGGATGGATTTTCGACTAACAGTACCACAACTGTTGACTGATTTGGAAGTCATTTTTTCCGTAAAACAACCGAAACACTCATACACATGGAACAGTACGGTTGGTTTACTGAGCAACTCATGACAAAACCGTCATATTTCGATTAAAAATGTCACTTGATGCCGAATCCACTTTCGTTATGCCGCTTCCAGCGCCATCTATTGAGACCCTTTGGAACTTGTTTTCTTATGCCATAGCGTTTCCTCCTTCTTCCAGTATATTCATTTCAAATTTGAAGTCATTCTGACCAGTGTTTCTTTTTTTACAGCATTTTGAAAGTTAAACTTTAATTATAATCACCCTGTATATTAGAATAATATGGAACAAAGTTTTTTGATGGCCGAAACAAACAAGTTAAAAAAAGTGTACCTAAGTCAACTGTAGCCATAAATGTATGGACAGACGCAAATTAAACTTAAGCACCACACTAATTACAACTATGTATGGAGCAAAAACAATTTTGTGTTCTATATAAAACAAAATATATTTAATGAGAAAAAAAGTGTAACTTTTTATAAAGAAACTAGCAGTCTCCGCCCGCTACCCTGCGCTGGTCGATTTCTCCAAAGGAATCTTGAATCAAACAAAAAAATATCTAGATATATATTACATAGATGAAATTTAAAAAAAAAAAACCTTTTTCTTATCTATTTTCAAAATATCTAATCAAAAATCAGTAATAAATGCCTTATACGTAATCTTACATTATCAAGTTGAAAGCCGATGTTGTCGACAAAATAGCTAAAAAAATAAATTGAGATGAAGTTTTCAAACAAATTGCATTTAAAAGTACTTTTTTCCCCCTATACGACGGTATAAAAATTGAAAATGTGCGATGCTTAGGAGTTAAAAAAATTGCAGTAGAGGTTATCCCGCACAATAATACATCTGCTGCTTTGTTTTACGGCTGACTTATACAACGTGACGTTATTTTTTAGAAACGACACTTTAATTGCTGGCAGAAAGAAGTAGCATATCGGGAGATAATAGTCTAAAACAGCTGAAGTACTTGTGTTTAATTATTTCTTTTTCTTTTTTTGTAGACTTGTTATCCCGAATTTCACGCTTCTACCTATAAAACTTGATTAAAAAAAAAAGAAAAAAAAAAGAAAAAAAAAAGAAAGAAAAATGTTTTATTCCCGAGTTTATTTCCAATAGACATAGTTTATTCCCAGGTTTATTCCCAAAATACCTGGTTTATTCCCAAGTTTAAACCGGGTTTTTTCTACTCTTTGCAACTGAACCTAAAACTGCTGCTGAGATATGGCAAAATGACCTAAAACTTTGCACCTGGAATTTCTTAAATAGGTCATAGCAACAACATACTGTTCAAATTTCGTGATCCTGACTTTATTAGTTTCAGCTCTGCGTTGATGAGTCACTCAGTCAGGAGCTTCTCTATTTATTATATTAAATATAGATTATAAGATTATAAACATGCTAAATCTGCTTCGTCCACACTCTTGAGATGTATGTGCCCTTAAGACAATCTTCCTATGGCATTATCGCCCCACCAGTGGCCGAGAGGTTCTGCTGTCGAAGCTGGTAAACGAGAAGTGCTGGGTTCGACGAACCCAATAGCGCCCGTCGGCCTAATCGTTCGGAGTTTTCGTGGTTTTCTTCGAAACTTGGATTTCCAAGTGTTAATACGGGTTAGGTTCCCTTAGAAAGACCCCCACGAAGGGCACCCCCCTCCCCTTAGGGCCTATATCCCTCGCGTTGATGATTGACCGTCATAAACACAACCAACCAACCTAAAGCATTATCAGGCGGCTATGGTAAAAAATGCCGAGTTCAAATTCTGGTTCAGGCTTTGAGTGTTTTTAGTACTTTAAAATAAGCACCTTTCTAATTAATCTTTGTGCGCATAAAATGACCGCAGAGATATACACACACAAAAAAAAAAGGTCTAATAATACCTTTCACTTTCTTTTCGAAAATTCTCAAAACCGCATTATGTCTAATAACTACTATTTTTAACCGTTTGGAAAAATGTTTATTGTCCTCGGTCAGGGTAGGAAATCAAAAACATATCTGAAGCATTTTATTAGTTGAATCCCGCATTTTATTCGTTTTCTGATTGGTCTATACAGTAATCTGTATTTTCCCTTTACTTTCAACAGAGATGGATACTTCTGTTGCCACTATGACAAAAAAGTAATAAAAACTACAAAAAAAATAATAACTCAGAAACAAATTGAGATACAGCTTTCAAACAAATTGCATTTAAAAGTGTACTTTTTTTCTCTATACGACGGTGTAAAAAGTAATATTGTGGGATGTTTAGAAGTTTAAGAATGAAATTTCATTTAAAATGGGTCCAGGAATATTAATGTTTAACCCATGGCGTACGTAATATATGACCAGCTCCGTAGAAGTTTAAAAATATACAGTACCGAAAAATGTAATCCATGGCGTACCATAATGTATGATCAACTCCGTGCGATTTTTTATGTCTTAAATTTTAGTCTTAGAAAGAATCATTTTCCAAATGGTCGTTGTAATTTGTTAAATTGCATTATTATTATTTTTTTTTTTTTTTCAGATACATAAAAACTGCAAACCATCTCACTGATTCTTAAGTACAATCTGCGTGGATTTACCATTTGTTCTCAGTAAAAAGAAAAGAGAAGAAAAAAATAAGGAAAAATGTCAAAGCCAATTATTTTAATCAGCAACTTGGAAATGTTTTTAGCAAAAAAGTAAGACCAGATATTGAGGCACAGCTGCCCTTTAAAAGCGAAGCTGTCAACACTGATTACATGAATGAAAGGTGGAGATGACTAGCTTGAATTATTTTCTCTGGTACATGTGTGACTATTTAATATTTTATCTGCATCCATCTACGCTATTTCCAAGATTTCTTTGGGCGTAGCTGAAATATTTACAAGTGCAAGATTTTTGTAATAGCTTTTTTAGTTTTCCTCTTTTAATATTGCTGACATTAAATTGAATTAACATTTCTGACCTCGGCACAGGAATTCTGAACAAGTAGTGTTAACAAGATATATAATAAATAATATATATATACTAGGGGGCTCTGTCCCCTGCAAGCTACGCTCGCCAACCTCCGTTCAGACACCGCAGAATCTAAAAACACGCTAATCTGATGGGTTTTAAAAATATTAAAGAAGATTGAATTATACTGAAAAAAGCTGTGCAGATCTCCCTGTAATCGGGTTTCCATTCAATTCCCTTTGATTGTAAAAATTTAAGGGCGAATCAGTTGCTGTTGAGAATTCAATGGTTGTTTTCGTTTTTGATTAAAGAGGGTCAGTTAAACATTTGAAAAGAAGCTAAAATAAAATGAATTAAGTATACAGCGTCTTTGTTTCCCGGCATTTTAAAACAATCTCTATATAGTCCAAGCAATAGGGAATTTTACCTAGCAAAATTAATGGTAGTTCTGGAAATCGGCTTACTTTATGTTTTTGGGTCGCTGAATCCGAATTTGTAACTTCCCACTAAAATTTCCCCGGCAACACTCCCAAATTTTGGTAAAAAGCCCCCCAACCCAAAAAAAAGCTTTTTATTAAAAAAATCAATTTTTTTATTGTTTTAGGGGAAAAGTATCTAGAAAATCAGAAATTAGACAAAATTTGCAACAAATTAGATGTATGACATTATGACTTAGGATGAAGGGGAAGGGGGGATCTGCCTCGGAACATGCGCGCGATGCTGCGTGGACTAAGTTGCGCAATTCCACTTAACAACTCACACGTTTACATTCGCCCTCCCATCTCCCCTCCGAACTTTCCTTATAAGGTTTACTTTAAGTTTTTTGGGTCGCTGAATCCGAATTTTTAACATACCCCCAAAATTTCCCGCCCCCCCCGAAACCCCCCCAAAATAGTTGTTATTAACTTAAATTTCTTTTTGTTTTAGGGGAAAAGCATTACGAAATTCAGAAACTAGACAAAATTTGCAACAAATAGGATATATGACATTAAGACGTAGAATAAACGGATAGAGGGGGGCTGCCTCGGAACATTCCCCGCGCGCTTTTCTCAAAAACCAAATTTTTTCAAAAAATCAATTTTTTAGGGAGTTGCCGGATGAAATTTTGGTGGGAAGTTACAAATTCGGATTCAGCGACCCAAAAAACATAAAGTCAGTCGAAATTCAGAACTAGTATTAATTTTTCCAGGTAAAATCACCTATTGCCTGGACTTCATAACTTAGTGCACGTAGCGCCGCAGTGCATGTTCAGAGGCAGCCCCCTCCTTCCCCGTTCATCCTACGTCATAATGTCATGTATCATATTTGTTGCAAATTTTGGCTAGTTTCTCTATTCCGTAATGCTTTTCGCCTAAAACAATAAGAAATTCAAGTTAAAGACAACTATTTGGGGGGGGGGGGACTTTGAGGGGAAGTTAAAAATTCGGATTCAGCGACCCAAAAAACTTAAAGTAAACCTTATAGAGAAAGTTCGGAGGGGAGATGGGAGGGCGAATGTAAACGTGTGAGTGGTTAAGTGGAATTGCGCAACTTAGTTCACGTAGCACCGCGCGCATGTTCCAAGGCAGATCCCCCCTTCCCCTTCATCCTAAGTCATAATGTCATGTACCTAATTTGTTGCAAATTTTGTCTACTTTCTGAATTTCTAGTTACTTTTCCCCTAAAACAATAAAAAAATTGATTTTTTCAATAAAAATCTTTTTTGGTGGCATTTTACCAAAATTTTGGGGGGTTGTCGGGTTAAATTTTGGTGGGAAGTTAAAAATTCGGATTCAGCGACCCAAAAAACATATAGTAAGCCTTTTTTCCAGAACGACCATGAATTTTGCTAGGTAGAGACACTATACGGTCTCTATTGCCTGAACTAATAACAATACCCTAAGTCATGTGACTATCATCAACAGTTCCGGGCGGACCACTTCGCTTTTTATACTCTAGGTGCCATTTTGGTTCTTTAATATTAGCCAGGCACAGGTGATAAGTCGCCAAATATTATTCTATCGCCATCATTTCATCTATATTATAATAGTTCAAGTCATCAACAGCCATAAACAAATACGGTCTAAATTCTTCCCTTACATATGAAAGTTTGGCACAGCTGTCATATACATATATTGGCGCGATTTTTTCCCGACGCCAATTTGGGGAACGCATCAACAGCATAAACAACAACGTCCAGCTTACCAAATGAAGCAAAATAACGATACTTTTGCGCCAGTTAAGTCCCCGTTCCGTATATGACATTGGCGTTAGAAAAAATCGCGCCAATATGGGGCCGTAAATTTTCCATTTTGATTAAAAAATCTAATTTTTTTTTTTCGAATAAAGCTACATAAAAGTTGCCATGGTCGCAAAGAATTCTTGGTACTGTTACGCTAGACGGATGCAAATCTGCCAATAGCTTTTTTTCATCTCGCCAGTTAGCATTTTTTTTTTCGAGTGGTAATATTTGGCCAGATGTCATATACGCACCGCAGGTTTGGCGTGATTATTATTTTTTTTTTAACGAAAATTTCGCGAAAACCTCGTTTTGAAATACCAGTTACATATGCATTTTTGGTATTACTTAGTTATCCCGTCGACCAAAAATCTATCTCCAAACTATAAGATTAAATGCCAATAATGGTTGATCGTAAATGTCACATTAACTTGACTTTAAACAAGTTACACGTGTTTGCGGCATTAAGTTATTTTTATTTTGACGTTTTATTTGTATATTTATTAATGTATTTACTAATTTATTTGTTCTTTCGTTATTTAGAATAAAAATTATGTCAATTTGCATAATTTGGCGAAATTGGTCGACGGAATAACTAAGTAGTACCATATTTTTTAATTATTTTCTATTATTTTCTAAAAAAAAAAGAAATTAATAACTATAGAACAAAATAATTTATATAATTTAAAAAAAGAAATAAAAGTAAATAAACATTTATTATTAAATAAACAACAGTAGCCGGGTTACCATGTCAATCACAATAATGCCATTTTGGCGCCAATTAGGAACCTCGGTGCGTAGATAACATCTGTGCCTAATATTTTTCTTTTCGTTTTGTTTTAAAAACAAAGAAAGAAGTTAAAGCCACCAATTTTAAATGAAAGTTGTGCATTTTAAATAAAATGAATGAAAGGATTATATTTTAAATGAAATTAATGAAATATAAAAAAATGCGACGGGAAAAATATTTAACGAATTATCACCAGAGTCTCGCTAACATAAAAATACCGTCAGAATTGATTTCTCTATCAGAATCTTTCGATTTGGCGAAAGATTGTTCAAGTAAATTGAATTATGAATAAAAGTAGCATGATACATTTCTTAGCATGCATTTAAGGGAGGCCAAACTGGTCGCCAAATTAGTTTAAAATAATAACCTTTTCTTAAATATGAAAAAAAAAATATCAGTTATGATTAAAATTTTAGTTGCCATCATTAGAAAAATGTATTTAAAGTTAGAAAAAAAATTAATATTTCGGAAACTAATTCGAATTTAAAAATTCTAATACCAGTTTTGAGATCTGCGGATCAATGCTGATTTTTGGTGTAAATTTCATCGCAAAGTATTCCATATTTTAGGAGAAATCGCCGTGAAATATAATCTGTTGTTTAATCAGCCGTTTGAAAGAATCGTTACATAAATTCGTTTCATTTCAGCCGTTTCATATATCCGTTTCATAAATTCGTTTCATTAGGATTTTACAGGGTGCGGAAAAAGTATTGATAATTTTTTCTTAATGTTTGTGTGTGTCTTTTAAATGTTGTAGAATAATTTTTTTTTGTGTATATTTGCTCTTTATAATCTAAATACTGCATTATAAGTAAGTATTTTTGGGTTATTGTTTGGATTTCGTCTTCTGTGCCGAAAAACTGTTCATCATTGAATAAGCTGTTAACCATCAGAATGACTGCATATTAGCCAAAAACAGTAAAACTGCTAATTCAAGTGGTGTTATAGTAGCCAGAAAAGCTCATCCAGCCAGCGTGATGGTTTTTGGCTGCATCACAAGCAATGGGAAATCCCCTTTGGTCTTTGATGATGCTGGTGTCAAGATT
The DNA here is from genome assembly GCA_963932465.1 of Maratus speciosus. NCBI lineage: Eukaryota > Metazoa > Arthropoda > Arachnida > Araneae > Salticidae > Maratus > Maratus speciosus. The sequence goes on along the minus strand of OZ010793.1, from coordinate 564,908,527 downwards.
ACAGATCAATTATCTCAACGATATTCTAAAGGAGGTCCCTTCCATGGCTAAATTCTCATTTTGGAAACAATCCATATGTGTTCCAACAAGATTCAGTACCAGCCCATAAGTCTTGCCAAACGCAACGGTGGTGCCAAGCAAATCTTCGTGATTTCATTTCATCTCAAGACTGCTCTCCGAATACTCCGGATTTTAATCCACTTGATTACTCAGCATGGGAGTATTTCAAGCAAGAGCCTGTGCTAATCCTCACAAAGATGTCACTTCTTTTAAAGCTGCTCTGACGCGCAAATGGAACGGTCTCGATGCGGACTACTTGCGGCGCACCGTGGATGTCTTCCTGCACTTTCTCCGCGAGTGTATCAAGGCAAAAGAAGACCGAATCGAAAATGAATGATAGAATATCAATTGATACTTAGTTGTTAATCTTACGCAATAAAAATTATTGAAATAATTGTATCTATGGTGTTGTAGTAGAGATTGATATTACTATCAATACTGTCTCCGCATCCTATATATAGGATATATAAATATATATAACGTAAAGAATAAGTAGATTAAATCGAACAATCCTGCCGTGCTTTTTACTACATCCTGCTGGATGTATTATTATATAAAAATAACGCACTGGTGAGATAGTATACCATTCGTATCATTTACAAGGGCAGCACCAAACATGGTGCTCACAGATTTTGATGATTTTAAAATATGTTATAGGGATCATACCCCTAATTATTCTGCTGAAAGGTTTTATTCAAAATGGACCCTAGTTTTCGAGAATTTGGGGGTCAAATTTCAACATGCGTTTCAAATACTGATTAATTTGCTGCTTTAAATCTGGGTTGGGTAACGTCGAGGTAAAGTGCGAGTACTCTACCGTAGATGACGGATTCGAACCCAACTTATACCGTTTTTACTTTTTTATTTAATATTATATTTTTGACATGTTACAATTTTTACACCGAATTAAAAAATCCGCAACTTTGAAATTTTTGATATTTTTCTAACAAATTACATTTAGATTTTCAAATTTGTTATGAATGTTATATTTTTTCTACAATTTTTAAGCTAATATTTCTAATGATGAAAATTAAAATAATTTATGTTCTAGGATTTTTTTGTTAAATTATTTTTATTAATTTTATTTGTATTTACATTTTTATATTTTAAATGCAGATCTATCTATCTATATTATAAAGGACAAACATATCTGTGCGTAACGCATACGTAATTCTGCGAATGGCAACACTTTGAAATTCGAAATAAAATTTCGGTTTTGCAATTTTCGCTACTGCCAAATTTTAAACTTCTAACCATCGCACAGTTTCAATTTTTACACCGTTGTATAAGGAAAAAAATGTACTTTTAAATGCAATTTGTTTAAAAACTCTATCTCAATTTATTTTTGAGATATTAATTTTTTTTATAGTTTTTAGTACCAATTTTGTAATTGTGGCAACTGAAATACTCCATTTCTATAAAAAATAAAGGGCAAATAGTCATGGTTTACTTATTTTTATTGATTATATCCTTATTGTTCCCATTTTCACATTACAAATAAAAGAAACTTTTTTCTAATTTTTGAACAAAAAATGACGCCAGCCATTAAAAAAAAAAACACGCATTCTTCTTCATAAATCAAAAGATTGAAGAATACATTTCAATATTTATACATTACGCTGATACTGAGTTTAAAACGCTAGGCAAAATGATTCATAGTGTGTAAAAATGATGTCATATTTAAAACAAAACGATAATTTTCTTTGATAAAACTAAATATTTGACCAATACTAAATGGCCAATACTATGGCAACTAAAGGCAAATTTCTGAATGGTAAATTTTCGCGGGTACTGAGATAAGAACTTAAATTTTATGCGAATGTTCACATGAAAAGTTGTAATCGGACAAACGTGACTTTGAGTTTGAAAATACATTCATTAATGATGTATTGCGCGTTAAAATACTTTTAAATTGTGAATTTGAGTGGTGCGTATGTAAATTTTGAGAATGTGAAAATAACGTACAGTTTAGATTTTATGGGGGGAAATTTTATGATGTGACAAAGCGAAATCCTTTTTACTGATTTTTCATCCCGTAAAAACAAACGTAATTGCCTCAATCGATAACTTCAACATAATTACTCATCTTGATTACGTATTCTAATACAGTTTAATTTTTCAATAATTTAAGCTGTTGAAGTTTTTGGAAATAATATTTTGGTAATTTTAGGTTAAAAACATTATTTGTTTTAAGAGTTAGATAACCAATGCAAGATGAATTTTTTATTGTAATTATTTTAGTAGGTTTATTATAAAATAGGTCTAACAGTTCCATTCTAAACATTTTAATTCGTCGAATTTCGTCGGGTTCCAACTCGTAATAATAATATACCGGGTGTCCTAAAAAGGACTGACTGATTTTAAAATTCAATAACTTGCAAACGGTGACAGATATTTAAAAAATTCTTGCAGGAGGGTCATGCATGAGGTCAAAAGTTTTTTTAAAGTGATTTTCGACTTTAGTTCGAATTACAAACAATAAATGGCGTTGTAAGCAATAGGTGCTAAATACAGGTTCGATTTTGTGGCCGATCTCTTCTTCCCTGCGGAAAAAGGAGATTAAAATGTATTGAGTGGGTCCCGAAGGACCAAAAATCGAGCCTGAATTTAGCGCCTATTGATCGCAGCGCCATCTATTGTTTGTAATTCGAAATAAAATCGAAAATCACTGTAAAAAAACTTTTGACCTCATGCATAACACTCCTGCAAGAATTTTTTAAATATCTGTCACCGTTTGCAAGTTATTGAATTTTAAAATCCGTCACTCCTTTTTAGGACACCCGGTATGCATATTATTTTACATTATGGGATTTTAAATGAAAATTTATATATTTTCCCCCGTAATTTATACAAAATATTTTTCATGTCGAATCTTTTAAACGTATTCATGATTAGATAATTTCAATAATATATTTACAAAAGAGTTAGTATGTATAATATTGTAAACATCAATAATATGTTTACAAAAGAGTAGTAACACTTATATGCAAGTTTCTGCCAGTTGTATAAATTTTTAATGTTCTATAAATATATTTGTCTGTAAAGTTCGAACTCAAAATCATTTTTTATTTGCAAAGATTAAAAATGACACATTAAATTTAAAACATTTTTTTCGTTCTAACAATTATAAATCTGCTCTCGAAGCTGGTAGACGGGAGGTGCTGGGTTCGATCCCAATCGCGCCCGTCGGCCTAATCGTTCGGAGTTTCCGTGGTTTTCTTCGAACCTTGGTTCTCCAAGCGTTAATACGAGTTAGGTTCCCTTAGAAAGACCTCCACGGAAGGCACCCCCCCCCCTTAGGGCCTATATCCCACGTGCTGATAATTGGCCGACATAAATACAACCAACTGCTCTTGAAGCAGGTAGACGGGAGGTGCTGGGTTCGAACACAAACGCGCCCGTCGGCCTAACCGTTTCGGAGTTTTCGTGGTTTTTTTCGAAACCGTGCGTTCCCATGCGTAAATACGGGTTAGGTTCCCTTAGAAAAATTCCCACGAAGGGCAACCCCCCCCCCCCCCCCCCGGACCTATATCCCACGTGTTGATAATCGGCCGTCATAAACACAAACCAAACCAAACTAACAATTATAAACATTGTTGACTTCATTCTCAAAAAATGAACTGGAAATGCCAGAAATAATTTGTTAGATATATAAAAAATATTTTTAACAAAATCGTCTGCTGTGTTTTCGAGGCAATATCAGAATAAGTAACGTTCTCTTTTTATTGATCTCACTCAGCTATTTAATATGGCATTAAAATTTTAAAGCTTTTAAAGAATATATATTACTAGCAGATCTACCCGGCTTCGCTCGTGTCAATAATAATGGTCCACCCGGGTAAAATACATTAAAATGAAATAATACGGCAGTGACAATAACTGAGATTGGTGCATTACCGTCCACGAATCGTTAAAAGACCGATATGGAATATAAGTAAAATAGTTTTAATTGCGTCTACTATTAACTATACCATAATAATGTATATTCCAAACAAATGTCATAACATATATTAAAGTACAATTATTTGCTTAAAAAGCGTCATTTAAATAATAAAAAATATTAAAAATATTATAAATTTACATGTTTCGACTCTTTCATTGAGTCATCTTCAGAATATATATATATATATAAAACTACAAACACAATGCCAATTGTGACATTATACTGATGATGGCAATGACCTAACCCATAAATTTTACCTTTACTAAAATTTTTTTAACTTATGACCATCATACAATTTCGTTTTTCACACTGTCGAATAGAAAAAGCTTCTGTCAAATGAAATTTATTTGAAAATTGTATCTCAATTTTTTCATGTGAATGGATTTTAAAATAATTTTCAATCATGGATATTTTTGATTTGCACAGAGCCAGGGATAAGATTTCCGCATTTTCTCACACCAGTATTTTGTTAGAGTAAATGATATTTCATTTAATCGGGACACTCTCTTGATTTAACAGAACAACATTTTCTTTAAGAATATACCGGTGTGCAAAAACGTGGAAATCTCATCCCTACATACAGCCCAATTACGAAAGATATACCTGTTTGCTCTTAATGCAATATTATAAAGTAAAGACATTGATGAACTATGAGTAACTCTAGCATCATATTGTTGGTGGCAATAACCTAACCCAACCACAAATTTAACTTTTACTGCAATTTGACCTTTAAACATCGCACATTTGATTATTCCAAAATCTAATAGAATACAAAAAGTACCTTCAGTATTTTTTTTTTTATTTTTTTTGAAAAGCTTATCTCAATTTACGGATTATTTATCCATTTTAAATTAATTTTCAATCACGGATATATTTTTAAATATACCTGTAACCCAATTCAGAAAGATATATCCCTTTGCTATTAATGAAATATTATGAAGAAAAGACATATCTGTGAGTAACGCCTAGCACCATATTGTTGGTGACAACAGCCTAACCGTACCATAAATTACGCTTTTACTGCAATTTGATCTCTAAACATCATGCATCCCATTATTTCAACGTCTAACAAAAAAGTCTGTCAGTCATGAAATTTTGTTTAAAAAAGAAAAAAAAGCTTACCCTAAAAAATAGTAGCTATAATTTCTATTTAATATAAATCGTACAAAAATCGTATTTTATAAAACCCTATTCGATACAAATCGTAGAATGTTATCACTGCATTTCAGGTATTAAAACATTTATCTAAATGATATAATTAAAGATTACAAAGAAATAGGGAATAAATTGTAGCATCCAGTTTGAAATTATATTGATGACACTGACGTCATATCTAGCAAACGATTTTTTTTTTACTATTATCATTTTCCTTATTTGATTCTTGATATTGAAACGACTTCATTAAAATAGATTTTTTAACATTCAACTAAAGTACTTCTAAGGTCATTTTAAAGCATGATTAGTTAAAGTTTTTACATAAATATATGAAAAATGTGCATTTTCTGATTAGAATGACGTCGATTTCAAAAATGTAAAAATATAGCAGTCGAGTCTGAATTTTTATTGGCTAATAAAACAAAGTACTCGAGTTATCAATTTTTTTTTTAATTATTGAGCAGTTTTTTAGATGTGTGGCAACAGGAAATAAGCTATTGAATTTGAAAATTTAAAATGAGATATTTCTACAATGTTAAATTATGAAAGATGATAGAAAAAAGGGATAAATATTGGTCTGATGACTTTTTAAATGTGACAGGAATCTATTCCACGTTCTAAAGCCTATGTACAGCAAGTTTCATGCAAATCGGTCAAAAATTAAAGATTTGTGTAAAGGACATACACACAGAGAACGGCTTTTATATATATAGATGTTAGTAAGTATCTTCCAATATTGTTAAAAAATATTCATGCAAAGAAGTTGTTTTTATTGTGATTTTTTCATTGAACTTTATGTTTTGAATATTATTATGATATGTATCATTCAGTTAATTGCATATTTACTAAATTAATAATGGCGATGTCGGTAATGATATACATTTTTGTACGCCATTAGTTAATGCATTACATTCATTATATTTTAGAACAAATGAAATAATAAAATTATATATCATTTTGTTAAATTTTCCTAGTCTCTCTCTCTCCTATATATATATATACATATATATACGGCATTTCAAAATGAATTAACTGAATCCATAGGTTTTAATTTCTGTGTTAACTTAACTGTTTTATTCACCTTAATCTTATCATGCTTTTGGATTCCATGTGCGGGAAGATATTTTGAAAATCAACTGGGAATTTATTCGGTATGTTGTGTAAGATTTCTATTGCTATAAATTAAATATTTAATGGGTTGTAGTGTTTTTTCCATTTCATGCCATTTGATAATGTTCTGTTTTCATCTTGAAAATATTCTTTTAGTTATATTGGTTGTTTGGGTACAGGAGAAAGTTTTTTTCAGCTTTTAGCTTTTTTTTTTTTTCACAGAAAACAACAGATTTGCTTATATCATTGAATTCTGTACTCTTGGAAACGTAATTCAATATATAAGTTTTTCAATTTTTTCGGAATCCATATTCTTCTTTTTATCTTCCATATTAATTCTTATAATTAAGTATAAGGCACTTTATTTTATACATACAGTTCTATATTATAGGTTTTTGGCTTCCATTTTTATTGTCAATTCATTCACAATATTGCGGTTTTTGAAGATGGTCGGTAATGTTTGATTAAGGGTTATATATATATATATATATATATATTGTTCATTTTATAAATATCTTATATTTAATAGTTATTATTAGCGATTTTTGTATTATTTTTATTATATATTTATATTAATTATTATTGAATTTATTTTATAGCATATAGCTATATGCTATATATTATCAATGTTATAGAATTATTTAAATTCTTAGTGTAGTTTAAATGAGTAAGAAAATAGAATATTTTGAATGCTTTTTTTTTTAATGTTATCAACATTAGTTTAATTTTTTTTTTTTTTTTTTTTTTTTTGTGCATAATGATATAGTGTGGTTTATATTAGGTTTATAATTATCTATATATAAGGATTTGTTTGGTTTTGCAGTTGATATTTTTATTTTTATTTTTTTTTTTTTTTACATTCATAGGCTTACATTTGTTCATCTTGTGACATTTGAATAATAAAAATACTACTAGATGGCAGCACCAAAATTTGTCTTTTGATGATAAGTTATAAATTTTGTCTTTTGCAGCTTCTTTTCAGTAGTAATTTCTTACACCAGGTGGTTTTTTTTTCGCTAAATTTTGACGATATTGTTAAATAGTAATTAAGTAATTTAAAAGTGTATTTTAGTTATTTTAAATAATGTAATCACTTTCTATTTATTTTATTTTATATTATATTAATTGTATTTATCACGGTATTTCAAAATGTATTAACTGCATCCTTTGTTATCAATTACTGTGATTTCTTAACTGTTTTATTCACCTTAATCTTTACGTTATTATGGTAGCCATGTGCGAGTGGATATATTGAAAAAAAACTGAAATATTAATCGGTATGTTGTGTATCGGTATGCTATAGATATTTAAATTGGTTTTATTGAATTTTCCATTTCATATTATTTGATTCTATTCTGTTTTCATTTTGAATCTATTCACTTGATTATAATGGTTGTTCGGCCACAGAGAAAAAAAAATTTTTTAGCTTTAGCTTTTTTTTTTCTCACAGAAAACACCATCTTGCTTATATCATTGAATTCTGTCCCTTGAAAATGTAATTCAATGTATAAGCTTTTCCATTATTTGTCGGTGTCCACTTTCTTCTTTTTTCTTCCATAATAATTCTTATAATAAATATATATTATATATATTATAAAATCTTATATATATATATATATATATATATATATAATAGAGAGAGAGAGAGAGAGAGAGAGAGAGAGAGAGATAGCAAGCAATATACATATTAGTTTAAATTTCGTTAATAGAAATATTAGTTTAAAATTTTGCAAGAGAAAATATAAATTTTCATAAAAAAAATCGAAAATGTAAATGTAATTTGTAGGGAAAATATGAACAATTTCAAAGCTGCGATTTTTTTAAAATTCAGTATAAAACTTGCAACATGTCAAAGGTATAATATTAAACAAAAAAAAAATAAGAATGGTAAAAGCTAGGTTCAATCACGCCATCTACGGCATTGCGTACTCGCGCCTCACCTCGACCCTACCCAGCCCACATTCACAAACGCCAATTAATCAATATTTCAAACGTATGTTGAACTTTCACATCCAAATTCTCGAAAACTAAGGCCCATTTGAATAAAACTTTTCAGCAGAATAATTAAGGGTATGATCCCTAAATCAATCTTTAAAATCATCAAAATCTGTGAGCACCATGTTTAATGGTACACTTTTTAGTGCAAATATCACTATTGGAGGTATCAATATGGTGGAATATTAGCACCTGCGGACAAAGAGAAAAATGTAGATTCATAAGAAACGTATACTCGTTTTTGTAATTTTACGAATGAATCGGAAAATTTTTCAAGTCAGATTTTATAAATTGAAATTAAATAACTTCTAGCTTTTTTTCAAGTTGTCTTAAAACAAAGCTGATAGTTCCTCGGTAGCGTAGCAGGCAGCCCGTCAGTCTCATAATCAATCTTCTTCGAGTTATCTGAAGGTCGTGAGTTCGGTACTCACACGGGGCATATTTTTTTCAGTTACACATAATTGACAAAACATAATTTATAATACTTCTTCAGAGCACGCATGCCGTGTGTTAGCGGATACCAACGACGTCTTCAGAATTCGAAATTTAGGTGTATGAAATTTTTAGATAAATTTTATTTTCTGCGTATCTTTGAAGTCCTACCAAATTCATTCTTGATATCATAAATGAACAAAATTATTTCTAAGAAGAGAAAAATGTAGATTCATAAGAAACTTATGTTCGTTTTAGTAATTTTACGAATTAATCGGAAAATTTTTTCAAGTCTGATTTTATAAATCGAAATTAAATAACTTCTTGCGTTTTTTCAAGCTGTCTTAAAACAAAACCGACAGGCCTCGGTAGCACAGTAGACAGCGCGTTAGTCTCATAATCAATCTTCTTTGAGTTATCTGAAGGTCGTGAGTTCGATTCTCGCCCGCGGCATATTTTTTTCAGTTACATATAATTGACAAAACATAATTTATAATTCTTCTACAGAGCACGCGCCCCACCAGTGGCTGAGAGGTTCTGCTCTCGAAGCTGGTAGACGGGAGGTGCTGGGTTCAAACCCAATCGCGCCCGTCGGCCTAACCGTTTCTGTGTTTTCGTGGTTTTCTTCGAAGCCGTGGTTTTCCATGCGTAAATACGGGTTAGGTTCCCTTAGAAAGACCCCCACGAAGGGCACTCCCCCCAGGGCCTATATCCCACGTGTTGATAATCGGCCGTCATAAACACAAACCAAACCAATCTACAGAGCACGCATGGCGTGTGTTAGCGGATTACCAACAAAATCTTCAGAATTCGAAATTAAGGTGTATGTAAATTTTAGATAAATTTTATTTTCTGCGTAGCTTTGAAATCCTATTAAATTCATTCTTGGTACCATAAATGAACAATATTATTTCTAAAAAGAGAAGAATGTAGATTTATAAGATACGTATGTTCGTTTTCGTAATTTTACGAATGAAACGGGAAATTGTTCAAGTCAGATTTTATAAATCGAAATTAAATAACATCTTGCGTTTTTTCAAGTTGTCTTAAAACAAAACCGATAGTCCCCGGTAGCGCAATAGGCAGCGCGTCAGTCTCATAATCAATCTTTTGATCCCAATCGCGCCCGTCGGCCTAATCGTTCGGAGTTTTCGTGGTTTTCTTCGAACCTTGGTTCTCCAACCGTTAATACGGGTTAGTTTCCCTTAGAAAGACCTCCACGGAAGGCACTCACCCCCTTAGGGCCTATATCCCATGTGCAGATAATTGGCCGACATAAATACAACCAACCAACCAACCAACAAACCATAATCAATCTTCTTCGTGTTATCTGATTGTCCTGAGCTCGATCCTCACCCGGGGCATACTTTTTTCAGTTACATATAATTGACAAAACATAATTTATAATACTTCTTCAGAGCTCGCATGCAGTGTGTTAGCGGATACCAAAGACATCTTTAGAATTTGAAATTTCGGTGTATGAAATTTTTAGATAAATTTTATTTTCTGCGTAGCTTTGAAGTCCTATCAAATTCATTCTTGATATCATAAATGAACAAAATTATTTCTAATATGAGAAAAATATAGATTCATAAGAAACGTTTGCTCGTTTTCGTAATTTTACGACTGAATTGGAAAAGTTTTCAAGTCAGATTTTATAAATCGAAATTAAATAACTTCTAGCTTTTTTTCAAATTGTCCTAAAACACAACTGATAGGCCTCACGTTAATCTCATATTCAATCTTCTTCGAGTTATCTGAAGGTCCTGACTTGGATCCTCACACAGGGCATATTTTTTTCAGTTACATATAATTGACAAAACATAACTTATAATACTTCTTCAGAGCACGCATGCCGTGTATTAGCGGATACCAACGACATCTTCAGAATTTGAAATTTAGGTGTATGAAATTTTATGATAAATTTTATTTTCTGCGTAGCTTTGAAGTCCTATTACATTCATTCTTGATATCATAAATGAACAAAATTATTTCTAAGAAGAGAAAAATGTAGATTCGTAAGAAACGTATGTTCGTTTTCATAATTTTAGGAATGAATCGGAAAATTTTTCAAGTCACATTTTATAAATCGAAATTAAATTTTTGCGTTTTTTCAAGTTGTCTTAAAATAAAACCGATAGGCATCGGATGCGCAGAAGACAGCGCGTTAGTCTCATAATCAATCTTTTTCGCGTTATCTGAAGGTCGGGAGTTCGATACTCACCCGGGGCATTTATTTTTCAGTTACCTATAATTGAGAAAACATAATTTATCCCAACAAAAAGTTTTCGGTAAAAAAAAAAAAAAAAAAGCGCCAACTTCTCCTTAATGTTTCGGCCAGAAAAATTAGTGATATCTGAAGTTCGCACAAGTTAAAAGCCAAACATCCCAAATCTTTCATTGAAAATGGCTTCCTGCGACTTGGCCGTTAATGCCTTCTACAACATTTCAAAATTAATGATTGGAAATTAGGCGTTTATGAATTATTTAAATATTAAAAGTAATATTAGAACGCAAAGAGGCAAATTCACATAAAGACATAAGTAAAAGATTTCTGATAACTACCATTCAGTTTCAACAAACATTAGTTTTGATTACAGATCATTTAGTCCACTTGTGGTTTAATTGCCATTTTGTACGGTCTAAAGCTAAAGTCATTAACGTAAAACCCAAGAAATAAAACAAAATTTACTTACTTCAAATCTCACAATATGTTACATTATATTTTATTGAGTAATATTGAAATCTTGTGTATTGATGAAAGAGAATTTTTTCGTTTGAACATTTATTATAGTTTGTTTGCATACATTATGAGGTATTCGATTTATAAACTGTTAAAAGATGATACTAATTATGTTTTATCAATTAGGGATATTATCTCCTGAATACAAGTATTTTGTTATTTTTAACTTCTAAGCATTTAAATAGACTGAAGTTGTTTAAATGCTTTTTTTCAAATGTGTATTTTTTCTGTACTCTGTGCCACAAAATGCCTAAAATATTCAAAAAATGTAGTTGGCATGTAGCTCATTTGTACATATTTTAAAATTTGAAAAACTCTCTCGAAGGCATTAACGGCCAAATCGCAGGAAGCCATTTTCAATGAAAGATTTGGGATGTTTGGCCTTTAACTTGTGCGAACTTGAGATATCACTACTTTTTCTGGCCGAAACATTAAGGAGAACTTAGCGCTTTTTTTTTTTTTTTTTTTTTTTTTTTTTTACCGAAAACTTTTTGTTGGGATATCACTACTTTTTGTAAGTTTTTTCAAGTTTGTTATTCTAAACTATATTAATATGAAAAAACTTAAATTTCGGTACTTTTATGTTACCCGGGAGCAAATCTCCTCATTAGACTTTTGTTTTCTCGCCAATAGCAGTTTTCATTTTTTACATGTGTAAATTAGAAACAATGCTTTGATTTTCAAATAAAATATTTTGGTTTATGTTATTATTTCTTATTTATTTATTTATTTATTTCTATGTTAAATATTCTATTATATAAAATGAGGGAAATGCATCTATTTTAAATGAGATGACTGAAAAGTATATATCTTTAAATGAAACGAATGCAATATGAAAAATGGAGTTGGGAACAGTATTTGGCGATTTGCCACTTTCGCCCGGCTAATATAAAAATACCTAATTTTATTTTATTGAGCTTAACAAATTTATACTTTATTTCTTTTTATATTAAAGTACTAGCCGCCTCTAGCAAGCAGTATTTACCGTATTAATTCTATGTTAAACGTTGCATCATGTTACTGCTATTCATAATTTAATTTACTTGCCCATTCTTTCGCCAAGTCGGAAGCTTTTGATAGAGAAATCAAAAACTCTTTACGATCATGGAAGCACATCATATATTTTGTGGTGTTATGTATTCCATCTTTCGTGACAAATATCTCTTAACTCACTTATGCATGCTTCCTTATCAGTTACGATTCGTTCTCTAATGCGGAAATTTTTAATCCTATTAAGTAATCTTTTCTAATTGGGCTCACTGCCAATTGTTGTGTTTTAACTGATACGACTGGGTACAAGTGAAATGGTTCTTATGAAATCCTTTGACAATATATGCATTTGCATTAAACCATATTGATGCTAATATCTTTTTGTTTGGCGTTAACCTTTTCAATAGACTCGATTACGGAAGAATAGAAGGTCTACCGGATCACTGCCATGATCCATTTGAAAATCTATTTTTATTCTCATCTGATCGTGTTGAAGAATTAGTCAATGTGCCATGGTTTTAAGATTTTAGTTAATTTTATTCGAAACCTGAAAACTAAAATGCGAGGAACCGGATTATAGAAGATTCATTCCAACGTACATATCGATTAACAGGCTACATATTATAGAATTATAATAATCATAAGGAGAACTGGCAGTTTCAATGCTTTAATTGTTTCCGTAAATTCTCTTTATATAATACAGAAGTTTTAGCGGTGTAATGATTAGCAACATAGTCACAGTAAGTATAATAACAGTACAATATAATAACAATAGCAGAGGTTTTGGGCAGTGACGAAACTATTTGCACTTTGGAAATATTAGTACGTTATATCATTTAACTATTCAGATGATATGCGGAAAAATAAAAATAGATGGCTCGCATTAATAATTAACTCATTGAAAAATAGCCACTAGCGTCAAATATTCGCCAAGCTTGGCGACATTTAGCAAAGTTTCGCCGAATTTGGTAATATATCATGTCAATTCTCAAATTTGGCGACCGAAACTTTTTTGTTTATTCTGACGTCATAATGATGCATATGTATTATGTATTATACACTTATACACTATACTATTGAGATTAGAATTCCGACATTTATAATAGACCGGGAGGCGTCTGTACACACCATCACCTCATCGAGTTTACAGCTAAAATTTTAGGATTAGTTAAAACTAGATTAGCATATTTAAATGCAACTGGTCTGTTAAGTCATATCTTGGTAGAAACCATCTGAAGACCTAATTTTTGTGGTTAACTGATAGGTTTTCTATTGTATTTTCCTGCATCCAAAAGTTTGGAAATATGGAGGAATGGTCGCAGGAAAACACAATGGAAAATCCACCAATTAACCCGTAAAATCGGGTCTGTAGGTGGTTTCCATAAAGATATGACTTGGCAGACCAGTTACATTTCAATACGCTAATCGATATTTAACTAATCCTAAAATTTCAGCCGTCAACTCGATGAGGTGAAGATCTGTGCAGACGCCTCCCGGTCTTTAATAAAATTTGTTTTAAGGAAGTAAAAGATAGAAAGATGGACAGATAAACTGAAAGATTTGCCTTATTAAGATTTTTGTAAAAGCACTAGGGGGCTCGGCCCCCTACGAGCTACGCTCGCCAACCCCCGTCCAGACACCGTAGACTCTAAATGCACGCTAATTTGATCGGCTTTAAAAAGATTTCGAAAGATTGAATTATAATTTAAAAAACAGTGGCGATCTCTCTATAAACGGATTTCTATTCCTTTCTCTTTGATTGTGGAATATTAACGCCAAATCCGTTGCGGTACTACTTGATTATCCCGTCGACCAATTTCGCCAAATTATATAAATCGCCAAACCACTCGCCAAATTATACAAATTGACATAATTTTTATTTTAAATAACGAAAAAACAAATAAATTAGTACAACATTAATAAAAATACAAATAAAACGTCGAAATAAAAATAACTTGGTGACGTAGACACGTGTAACAACATTTCAAAATAAGCTAATATAAAAGGAATTAAGTAAACAGAGTCTTTGTCTCCTGGTATTTTTTAACAAAGTGAAAAGAAAGTTCTTTTAAATGAGACATTTTAAATTAATCGTTTTTAATCTGACGTAATTTTGACCAAACTATTCTTTCTCTTTTTAATACTAGTGGGCTCGGCCCCCTACGAGCTACGCTCGCCAACCCCCGTCCAGATACCGCAGACTCTAAATGCAAGCTAATGTGATCGGCTTTAAAAAGATTTCGAAAGATTGAATTATCTCTCTATTCTAAAAAAAAGTAAATACCGCTGTCACCGCCGCCGGTTTTGAATTTTTTGTGACCGGAGGTCTTTCTTCGTTAATATTAAAAAAAACTGTTGCATACAAAAATATGAAAATCGGTAGTATTATAGAAAAATATTTGATAAACACGCTGATGCAGACAGTTTTCAAATCGAAGAATTATTTTAAGAGATATTTAATGCCAAATTTGGACAAAATCGTTCCATTGAAAAAGTTTTATAGGAGCAAAAACTGTACATAGGAATTTAATCATTTTTAGATGATTTTATGCGTCAGAATTTCCCGGTGTGCAGATTGCAGTTAGTTTTTTAATTTGAATAATTTTTCGAGGTTTTATTTCTATTTTAAATTCAAATTGACAGCATTTCGAGAGATATTTTTTACAAACTAGGGGGCCCTGCCCCCTACGAGCTACGCTCGTCAACCTCCGTCCAGACACCGCAGACTTTAACAGCACGCTAATTTGATCGCCTTTAAAAAGATTTCGGAAGATTGAATTATAATTTGAATCTGACAATTATAATCTGACGTAGTTTTCACCAAACTTTTCTTTCTCTTTTTAATATTCACGTCAAAATACTTTTGTTAGAAATGAAATATTATGATCATCTTAAAATGTCAAGTAAATGTCTCGCGCAATTTTTAAATTAAAACTGTTTTGCAATATTATTTTTTGTTCATTTTACGTAATAAGTGTAATATGACGTAAATTCTCCTATTTAGGACTTCTAACGCATGTTACTGAATTTATTATTTTACAATATTCTTTCTCATTTAAAATTCACGTGTAACTATAGTTTTTATGACGTAATTTTCAATGAGTTCCTGCTTTTTATATTTTTTGTTTATAATAGTCACGTGTAAAATAAATTTTTAATTTGAAGCAAACATTACTGTTTGCGCTGTTTATACAGCTGGCAACAGTTTAAATTAATACAATCTCTCTATTCTAAAAAAAAGTAACCACCGCCGCAGTCGCCGGTTTTGATTTTTTTGTGACCGGAGGCCTTTCTTCGTTAATATTAACAAAAATAATGCATACAAATATATGAAAATCTGTGGTTTTATACAGAAATGTTTGATAAACACGCTGATGCAGACAGTTTTCAAATCGAAGAATTATTTTAAGAGTTATTTAATGCTAAATTTGGACAAAATCGTTCCACTAAAAAAGTTTTATAGCAGCAAAAACTATACATGGCAGTGTAATCATTTTTAGATCATTTTATGCGTTAGTATGTATGTATGTATTTTGACGGCCGATTATCTGCGCTTGGGATATAGGCCCTAGTGGGAGTGCCCTTCGTGGGGTCTTTCTAAGGGAACCTAACCCGTATTTACCCATGGAAATCCAAGGTTTCGAAGAAAACCACGAAAACTCCGAAACGGTTAGGCCGACGGGCGCGATTGGGTTCGAACCCAGCACTTCCCGTCTACCAGTTTCGAGAGCAGAACCTCTCAGCCACTGGTGGGGCTTTTATGCGTTAGAATTTGCCGGAGTGCAGATTGCTTTAATTTTTTTATTTTGACTCATTTTTTCAGGTTTTATTTCTATTTTAAATTCAAATTTTCAGCATTTCTAGAGATATTTTTTACAGATTTCAGAAAATTGTACTAATTTAAACTGTTGCCAAAACTGTATAAAAAGCGCAAGCAATAATGTTTGCTTCAAATTAAAAATTTATTTATACGTGACTATTATAAACAGGAAAAAAACTTTCAAATTAGAATTAAATAATTACGTATAAAAAGCAGGAACGTATTAAAAATTACGTCATACAAAGTATACACGTGAATTTTAAAAGAGAAAGGATATTGTAAAATAATAAATTCATTAACATGCGTTAGAAGTCTTAGGAGAAATTACGTCATATTTACGTCACATTATAGTTATTACATAAAATGAACACAAAATAATATCGCAAAAAATTTAAATTTAGAAATTGCAATTTTTGCAAAATTGCAAAATTTACATTTATTTGATATTTTGAGAATTAATTTAAAATGTCTTATTTAAAAGAACTTTCTTTTTCGCTTTGTTAAAAAATACCTGGAGACAAAGACTCTCTTTACTTAATTCCTTTTATATTAGCTTATTTTGAAATGTTGTTACACGTGTATACGTCATCAAGTTATTTTTATTTCGACGTTTTATTCGTGTTTTTATTAATGTTGTACGAATTTATTTGTTCTTTCGTTATTTAAAATAAAAATTATATCAATTTGTATAATTTGGCGAGTGGTTTGGCGTTTTATATAATTTGGCGAAATTGGTCGACAGGATAATCAAGTAGTACCGCAGCGGATTTGGCGTTAAAATTCCCCAATCAAAGAGAAATGAATAGAAATTCGTTTATAGGGAGATCGCCACTGTTTTTTAAATTATAATTCAATCTTTCGAAATCTTTTTAAAGCCGATCAAATTAGCGTGCATTTAGAGTCTGCGGTGTCTGAACGTTGGCGCGGGGTTGGCGAGCGTAGCTCGTAGGGGGCCGAGCCCCCTAGTTAACAATAAATTAACAGTAAGTAGGCTAATAATACAATATAATAACATTAGCAGCGGACTTCGGAAGCCGCATCTGTCGCATATCGTTAAAGACAGATTATTAGTTACACATTTCATTTAATTAAAAGAAGATTTTTAAAAACTTTCATATGGAATTAGGATATTTTTCCACTATAGGGACCTTGGCATTTTTTTTTAAATCTTGGCGCAATTCGGACTTCAGAAACTGAGATATGCTGCCAAATGATATAAACAACTATGAAAACAAACCTGCTGAACTTTTATGTTATTTATATTATGTATTTATATACATATAAACATTTTATTTATACATGTATAAAATATTACTTTTTATATACAAATTATTTATGTTGGTATATAAAAATAAATAAATAGGTTCCTTACATTAAATAAATTGTATACATATGGAAAAAATTGCTTGTGTATATGACACAGTAAATAGGTTGCCAGAAAATACGTTATCAAATTTCTTTTCTCGTCAAGGCTATTTTCTGTATTTCGCCAAGGCTACTATATCGGAAACATACCGAATTGCGGTTATATTTTGTTAAATGTTTTATTGTTTTAATATCGTAAATATATCATAACCTATACTGATTAACATTTTTAGGTATATTCATTTTTTTTCTATTTAACAAACATCTTTGGAAAAGCATATATATAAAGTTTTATTCTGCTTGAAATTACGTGACCCCATCAAAACTCTGTAATCGAGTATTGGCGACCAACATTGGCGCAATTGAATGTGAAGGAACTGTTTACGGCCAAATGAACACCCCCTGTTTGAAGGGTTTAGAGGCGGAAATTCTGTGTTTCAGATTTTTCCTGTTAATTGTGCTACAAACCCGACTTACTTGTGAAATTTCATGATTCTACGACTTTTAGAAGTACCTTAGTTATTTGATGATGCGAAGTGAGTCAGTGACAAAAAAGCGCTTTTTCGGAATTTAATATTTCGAAAACTACTAAATATAGAAACAGGAAATCGTGGAACCTTAGTTCAGTTTGACCATACGAACATGTGTATAAATGAAAAATTTCTACATCTCTCCCTAAAACGACGTTATGAGGGGGTGAAATGTATGCCGAAATGGTTCAGGAAAAGGTAACTTACGGCTTGTGCGAACTTGGCGGACGCACTGCCGTGCTCACAGATAATACTTCTTCAGAGCACGCATGCCGTGTGTTAGCGGATACCAACGACATCTTCAGAATTCGCAATTTAGGTATATGAAATTTTTAGATAAATTTTATTTTCTGCGTAGCTTTGAAGTCCTATCAAATTCATTCTTGATATCATAAATGAAAAAAATTATTTCTAAGAAGAGAAAAGTTAGATTCATAAGAAACTTATGTTCGTTTTAATAATTTTACGAATGAATCGGAAAATTGTTAAAGTCAGATTTTATAAATAGAAATTAAATAACTTCTTGCGTTTTTTCAAGTTGCCTTAATTCAAAACCACCAGGCCTCGGTAGTGCAGTAGGAAGCGCGTCACTATCGTGATCAATCTTCTTGGAGTTGTCTGAAGGTCGTAAGTTCGATCTTCACCCGGGGCATATTTTTTTTAGTTACATATTGTTGTGGTTACTTAGAACCACTGCCATATTTTTATTTAATTTCATTTAGAAAATATTTTTATTAATCTTGTATTCATTTAATTTTAATATTCGCATTCCAAAATTATTTTAATTCCCTTTTTTTCTCAACTTTCCCCTGTAAGTTTTTCTTTCTGGCATAGCATTTCATTCATTTTAAAATCATAAACGTCGTTTTGAAATCTGTACTTCCGGTAAAAGAATTATCTGGAAAGTTCCATATCTTTCTATTTGTGAAGTCATATCCTTTTGAAGCTCCACCCCTTAGCCAATAATATTTAAATCAGTTTAATTCGTAATTTCAAAATTTGTAACTCTTTACTACTGTTTGACATCTTATCTCAGTGAAATCTATCAAATTTCCTTTTTAAAGCAGTTTTTTATATTCTTTGGCATTGCATTTTATGCCAATGCAGGGCGCCTGTATGTTCGTTCCGCCAAAGTTGGCGTGTTTCAAGGATTATAGCAAACCCCTTTACTCCTCTTCTCGGAGAGCTCGTGCGCATTCAGTTCAGTTGAGTTGGGATTTCAATGCAGAATGGCTGCTTTTGCCGTTCTGCGAAGAATTATATTCGCACCTGCTTGAGTGCTCTGTCAAAGAACGCAGAGAATGGGTGGCAGACTCTTCCCCTTCTACAAAAAAATAATAAACGGATTTCGTATCTACAGTAAGAAATATTAAAAGTGCAAGAATATGTCGGCTGCATAGTTTCGTCTTTTTTTTGTGGCGAGATTCTTTGATCAGTTACTTCTAATTCTTCAGTAAAATGTGGATAAAATTTCTGTTGACGGCATTATTATTTTTTTTTATTCAAGTGTTGCTTTTATTTCGAGTCGTAGAATTGTGATGCTAAAAAAAATCATCTAAATGCCTGTGCCTCCACACTGCCCAAGGGAAAAAATTATTTTATTTTCTTTAGTAAGAACGTAGAATGAACGTAGATTGTATGTATCTATCATAAAAAAAGTACATCTAAAAGAATAAGAGGTGTACTTTACGATAATGCGCTATGTTCTGCAAGAAAAAATTGCTTCATAAATAAAAATTTTTCAAGGAAGATTTCTCATCTGTTTATTTCCTTTCTGCAAATGTCTCCATCAGTTTCTGTTCTTTCAGGTGAATGCAGGTTGTTATATAAAAAATATAAAAGTATCTTATAAATCTAAAACTTTCTCACCTGAGTCGTGAATTCTACGCCTTTATTGTGGCTGATCTCGTTAAGGTATTTACTTCGAAGAATATAAACACTGCTGTACGAAACAAAACATTTAATAGACAAAAACTAACACTAAAAACGGTACATATACTATCTTTAAACATCTTCAATTTTAAATTCGTATATCTCGTCTGCAGTAAATTCATGGAACAACAAATGACATAAAAATTAAATCAAAAACAAAAATGGGTCACTTTAGTTCACACAGCTTGTTTGTTTTTACTTCGCACCAAAGAGTTTGGAATTTGAGTCAGAAAATACAACATCCTCCGGCCCAGAAAGATAAGCTATTCTTTATAATAGTCAAGTTCCAATGGATATAGGTGTTGGACTGCTCGCCGAATGAAATTGCCAGTTGCCAGTCTTAAAGTGCATGCACGAACCTTTCCATCTCTACCAGGATGAATATCTGTAATAATGCCCAATTTCCACAAAAGCCTTGGCTGATTGTCTTCTTTAATTTGAACAACGGCTCCTTTTTTTACTTGTATGCCTTTGGAGTGATCTGTATAATGGACAGATTTTAAATCCATTAGGTAAAATTGATTCCACTTCAACCAAAATTTTTGTACTAAGTTTAATCTGTATCTATATCTGCGAGTTACTTCACTTTTGGTAGAAGGAATGATCCTTATCTTTTCCGGTGGCAAAGCTGTCAGTCTTTTCCCTACCAGGAAATGTGCTGGACACAAGGGGGTTGGCTCATTTACATCACTCGATACAAAGGTTAATGGGCGGGAATTCAAAACAGCTTCCACTTCCTGTAAAGTGGTTTCAAATTCTTTGTAGTCTAATGAAGATCTTCCAAGGATTTTCTTAAGGCATATCTTCGTTGAACGTATCAATCTTTCGTAGAATCCTCCCCACCACGCTGCTCTCTCTAAGATGAATTTCCATTCAATTCTTTTTTCACTAAAATAATTTTGTACCTCGGGATTCTTTATCGAATTCCATATCTGCTGTAAATTCCTGTCCGCTTTCTTGAAGGTTTTAGCATTATCGGTGTAAATAATCTTGCAAATACCACGACGTGAGATGAATCTTCGAAAGGCTATTAAAAATTCGGTCGTTGTTAAATTCATAACAATTTCTAGATGCACTGCTCTTACTACTGCGAATGTAAATAAAACAACGTAAATCTTTGTACTATTTTTGAGGTATAATGGACCTAGGAAATCTGCTCCTGTCACTTCAAACGGTGATGCTTCTTTAATTCTATCTGGAGGAAGGGGTGCAATGTCTTGGCAGTAAGGTTTAGTGCTGAATTTTTTACAGATGATACATCGCCTTAGTATGCGTTTTACTTGTTGCCTACCCTTTATAATCCATAAACTTTCTCTTAATTGGGTGAGTGTTTCGGCAACTCCAGCATGAGCTACTTCTTCATGAGCTCTTCTGATTTGAAGATCTGTAAAATGACTTTTGCTAGGAAGGATAATTGGATGTGCTTCTGAATAACTTAAATTTGAATTCTGGAGTCTTCCTTTTAATCGCATGATTCCATCTTTATCTAAGAACGGATTTAAATTTATAATTTTTGATTTTCTTAGGATTAATTTCTTCTTAAACAATGCTTCTCTTTCTTCTGGAAAGCATTTCTCTTGCGTCTGTTTTATCCAATATTTCTCGGCTTTCAACATTTCTTCAGCACTCAAAGGTCCTGAAAGTTTACTTACACGTATCTTTGTATTGTTCGCAAATCTGAATATCCAACAGGTGATGCGAAATACTCTAGTCAATGTACTGTAATTTTCAATTTTAAAAATTGTATTTTCTTCTTGAGTCACACAGCTAGCTTGGAGAATTTTTGTTTTCATTGATGATCTTTTCTCTACTTCGACACCTTTAATATCAATTTCTTTCGTTTCTTGAGGCCAAAATGTTTCATTTTCTTTCAGCCACTTGGGACCGTTAAACCATGCTTCATTTTTCAAAAATGATTCTGCTTTTTCACCTCTGGTTAACAGGTCGGCTGGATTTTCTGAGCCAGGGCAATGCGACCACAAGTTTGGATTTGTTTTTTGCTGTATTTCTCGAATCCTATTCTGAACAAATGACTTCCATTCTTCAACATTGCCTCTGATCCAATGCAGAACAATCATTGAATCTGTCCAGAAATGTAGACTGATTTCCATTTCTTTGAAAAGACGTTGATTAACATAGGCTGTTAGTCTAGTCCCTACTAGTGCGCTCATTAGTTCCAATCTTGGCAGAGATAATTTCTTGACTGGAGCAACTCTGACTTTGGAAATGACAAAACTAGTAAATATTTGTTCGTTAACACGATATCTTAGATAAACAACAGATCCATAAGCTTTGGAACTTGCGTCGTTAAAACAGTGCAATTGTAGATCTTGAATCGCATCTTTTGAATAGTCACCAAAATAATATCTTGCAATCTTTGCAGCTTCAACAGAACTTAGTTGCTTGCACCACTTAATCCATTTATTGTGCATATCTTCATTCAATTTATCTTCCCAATTCAGACCTTCTTTCCAAATTTCTTGCATAAGAATTCTTGCAGTTACCGTAAAAGGGTTCAAAATTCCTATGAGATCATACATTCTTCCTATCATCTTTAAAACTTCTCTTTTGATTACACCGTTATTCTTATCGTCAAATTTCAAAAGATTCTGTAATTCGACTTTCAAATAATCTTCTTGGGTATTCCATTTATAACCTAGAACCTTTGTATAAATAGATTTTTCATGGCTAGTTTCTTCTTTTAAGTCAAATTGCGATTGAAGTCTTCCAGAATTTGTAATCCACTTACGCATATTGAAATTAGCATCTTTCAAAATGGTCTTAACCTCAGCATATACCTTCAAACCTTGAGATTCTTCATTCACACCAGTGAGTAAATCAACATACAGACAATCATTAAGTAGATCAAACGTTTCTGGAAATGTAGATTTGTATTTACTGATATGATGTTTTATCGTTGCAGATAACAGAAATGAACTAGGCTTCGCTCCGAATAAAACTCTGGTCATTCTTAATGTTTTCAACTTTAAATTTGACACTGGATTAGGAGAATTTTCCATCCATAAAAATCTAACAGCATCTCTATCTGCAGTATCTAAACTAATTTGCAAATATGCCTGTTCAATGTCCCCAGTGATTGCAATTTTATGTAATCGAAATCGAAGTAAAACATCGAGTATATCTGGATTTAAATTTGGACCCGCATGTAAACAGTGATTCAACGAAATAGATTCGGAAGAATGAGAAGACGCATCGAAAACTACTCTAAGTTTGGTAGTTGTTTTGTCTTCACGCAAAACTGTTTGATGAGGCATATAGTAAGATACTGAGTTTGGCTTCGAATTAATAACTTTTGCCATTCCTTTCTCTAAATAATTATCTATAACATTGGCATATTTTTCATAAAATTCTGGACATTTCTCAAATTTCTTATTTAAACTATATAGCCTTTTTCTCGCTAACTCATAATTATCCGTTAATTCAACAACTCTTTCATTCCAGGGCAACTGCACTTGATGCACATTATTCTTAAATTTAACAGTTTTATTATAATTTTCCAAAACTGTATTCTCTATATCAGATTGTTCCTTTTCTGGTTTTATTCCCATAGTTTCTAACTCCCAGAAAGCCTTTAAAGTATTATTTACATCGGTATTCCTATCCAACTCAACATGCTCCGAAACAGTTTTCATAACACTGATTGAAGTTTGTAAAATATTAGCATCTTTAGACGCAGTAGAACCATTAGCAGTCCATCCTAAAATTGTTTCAGAAAGTACGAGATTATCTGAAAGTCTACGAAGCTTCCCTGTAACCATTTTCCAATAATAATCACTTCCTATCAAAATAGATAATCGAAAATATTTTGAATCTCCATAGGTTCTATCAGCTAATTGTAATTAATTTCTATATACAAAATCTCGTATTCTCTTCTCGGGTACGGCAAGTAAAGCTTCACTAATTTCAGGTGTCTCTAACACTTCAATTGTAATACTTTTATTCAGCATTTCGGGATTTTTCAAAAGAATTCTGTATCGCTTACGTTTCTGATTTATCGCGGCTTTAGAGCCAAAAGCGTGAATTGTAACATCTTCTTCTCCCACTACTTGTAAACCTAATTTTTCTGCAACGTTACTCAATATAAATGATCTCTGCTACCCTAAGTCATATGATAGACGTAATTTCGATTTATGTTCTTTTCCGATAGCTAATGCAGTAGCGGTTTGCAAATAAATATCTCGTGTTACGTTCCCATTTTGAATTGATGAAACTAATGTATCTGTTATTTCCCCTTTATTCTCGCTTTCTTCACAAATCACTGAATTATGCCTCCGAAAACAAAATTTACATCTATTTTTAGACTTACAATTTTTAACTAGGTGAAATCGCTTCAAACATAGGAAACATCTTGCTTGGCTCTTTATAGCATTTTTCTTCTCTTCTATAGTTTTAGAGCAAGTTTCTATATCATGGTTTTCTGAGCAGAATATGCATTTATTCTCAACATTCGTATTCAAAGTAGCTGCCGTAGGCATTTTGTGCTTAAATGATTTGCTATTAACAAAATCCCTATTTGAAAATTCTTTTTTTACAACTACTTTGTTTCCAAATCTTGTATCGTCATCTTATTCTTTCTTGCCAAACGAAAATGTGCGATTTCTTGTTTGATTTCCGCTCTCAAATAATCTAATAGCTTCGAAACATTCCACGATTCTGCTTCATCTTTATTTTCTCTGTTATAATTCAACATTAAACTATTCGGTATTAACTTTGTTATTATAGGAAATAATAAACTTCCATAACTTTCTAACTCGATTCCTAATGATTTCAAACTGCGTATATGTATTTCGCAAGTATCGTACAAATTGCGCAATTCTTTCAAATTAGAAGAATTACGGACGGGTGGCAAATTTAATAACTTATTGATATATGACCTCATCAACATTTCTTTTTTCCCGTAGCGACTCTCTAAAATATTCACAGCCATATCATAATTTTCTTCGGAAACTAATAATCCTTGAATGGCAGTTTGCGACTCTGATTTTAGGAGACTTTTCAAATATGTAAATTTATCTATTTTGCTTATTTCATCATTATCATGAATAGCTGATTTAAACTGACTGTAAAATTCTTGCCAGTTCTCTAAATTACCATCGAATTTCTCAATATTCAACTTAGGCAGGTTAACGCGAATCCCACGTTTGGCCATAAAAGGCAAATTGGCGTTCATATCACTAGGGGCAACCGCCGAATTTGTAGCGACATTACTTTCTTCTTTCTGTAAATCCTTCATTTTACGATTTAATTTAGTTTTAACGGAAATAAACCTTTCCCTATACTCTTGGTTGGATTCAAAATCCGACTCTAAACTTTTTAAATCTTTTATTTCTCTCTCAATATTCTTACATAATTCAAGGAATTAATTTTCTTTATCATTAATTTGTGCAAACGATTCTTCTAACCAAAGCATATCAATTGTTCTATCGAATTTTTCAAATACATCATTGAAATTATTCATGAGCTTCGTTGCGCTAGATTTAATAACCTTACGTTTCGACTTCAATGCATCTAAATTTTCCATTTTAATATTCTCAAAGGAAATAAATACTTATCAAATAATATTTCAACCAAATAAAAGCGCGACGTATGGGCGCCAAAATGTTATATAAAAAATATAAAAGTATCTTATAAATCTAAAACTTTCTCACCTGAGTCGTGAATTCTACGCCTTTATTGTGACTGATCTCGTTAAGGTATTTACTTCGAAGAATATAAACACTGCTGTACGAAACAAAACATTTAATAGACAAAAACTAACACTAAAAACGGTACATATACTATCTTTAAACATCTTCAATTTTAAATTCGTACATCTCGTCTGCAGTAAATTCATGGAACAACAAATGACATAAAAATTAAATCAAAAACAAAAATGGGTCACTTTAGTCCACACAGCTTGTTTGTTTTTACTTCGCACCAAAGAGTTTGGAATTTGAGTCAGAAAATACAACACAGGTAATGCTTTTACCTTTTATTTTTTTTTGTTCTCAATTTCCAAATGTATGATAAGGAAATTCAGTTTTTTTTTAATTAATGACTGTTATGTCAAAGTGGTCTTTTGTGGCCACAACAAAAATGTTATAACACTATACGATCGATCCTAAAAAAATGATTTGGAATTTCAATATCCAAAATAACTGTAATATGTTGCGGTTACTTAGAACCACTGCCATATTTTTATTTAATTTCATTTAGAAAATATTTTTATTAATCTTGTATTCATTTAATTTTAATATTCGCATTCCAAAATTATTTTAATTCCCTTTTTTTTTTCAACTTTCCCCTGTAAGTTTTTCTTTCTGGCATAGCATTTCATTCATTTTAAAATCATAAACGTCGTTTTGAAATCTGTACTTCCGGTAAAAGAATTATCTGGAAAGTTCCATATCTTTCTATTTGTGAAGTCATATCCTTTTGAAGCTCCACCCCTTAGCCAATAATATTTAAATCAGTTTAATTCGTAATTTCAAAATTTGTAACTCTTTACCTGTTTGGCATCTTATCTCAGTGAAATCTATCAAATTTCCCTTTTTAAAGCAGTTTTTTATATTATTTAGCCTTGCATTTTATGCCAATGCAGGGCGCCTGTATGTTCGTTCCGCCAAATTTGGCGTGTTTCAAGGATTATAGCAACCACCTTTACTCCTCTTCTCGGAGAGCTCGTGCGCATTCAGTTCAGTTGAGTTGGGATTTCAATGCAGAATGGCTGCTTTTGCCGTTCTGCGAAGAATTATATTCGCACCTGCTTGAGTGCTCTGTCAAAGAACGCAGAGAATGGGTGGATGCCTCTTCCCCTTCTACAAAAAAATAATAAACGGATTTCGTATCTACAGTAAGAAATATTAAAAGTGCAAGAATATTTCGGCTGCATAGTTTCGTCTTTTTTTGTGTGGCGAGATTCTTTGATCAGTTACTTCTGATTCTTCAGTAAAATGTGGATAAAAATTCTGTCGACGGCATTATTATTATTTTTTATTCAAGTATTGCTTTTATTTCGAGTCGTAGAATTATGAGGCTAAAAAAATCATCTAAATATACTGTGCCTCCACACTCCAGAAAAAATTATTTTATTTTCTTTAGTAAGAACGTAGAATGAATGTAGATTGTATGTGTCTATCATAAAAAAAAGTACATCTAAAAGAATAAGAGGTGTACTTTACGATAATGCGCTATGTTCTGCAAGAAAAAATTGCTTCATAAATAAAAATTTTTCAAGGAAGATTTCTCATCTGTTTATTTCCTTTCTGCAAATGTCTCCATCAGTTTCTGCTCTTTCAGGTGAATGCAGGTAATGCTTTTACCTTTTATTTTTTTTTTGTTCTCAATTTCCAAATGTATGATAAGTAAATTCAGATTTTTTTTTTATTAATGACTGTTATGTCAAAGTGGTCTTTTGTGGCCACAACAAAAATGTTATAACACAATACGATCGATCCTTAAAAAATGATTTGGAATTTCAATATCCAAAATAACTTTACAATATTATTCTATCACCTCCTGTCTTCCAAACACAACAGCCTTCTTTCCTGGTACCGTAAACCTTTAGAAACCTTTATGACATGACAGTGATTAAGTTATATTTTGATATGAAAATTTGTTTTAGTGTATTATTACTGAAATATTTGATATTTAGAAAAAGTGACTTCCTTAAATTTTTATACAATCTTTCTAAAAAAAAAAAAAAGAGAAAGAATTCATGTAATATTTACAGTTTATTATCATTAAGGAAAAATGATTGCTTATGATATTATTTACAAAAAAAGATGAGTTAAGAATAATTTTCTTACTTATAAGTAAATGATTGATTTATTGATGCCACTTTGTTTTGATAATATGTCGAGAACAATTATTTCATTATTCTGTTGAATTGACATTATTTTTAAAAGGTGACTTCATATGAGATTATTTTTTTTTACTTCACCACATTAATTTAAAATTTATTCGGATTTGTTTTAAAATTTGTTCAACATTGTTTTGAAATTTATCACCATGCCTCCAAAAGCAAATTTAAACCTCTGTATTCAACCATTTGATGGAAATCCTCAGACGGTCGAATTTTTCTTCGACCAGTTATCAGATTTGCAGGAATTATATAATTACTCTGAAAAAGAACTTTTTGCTCTTTTGAAGTCAAAGTTACAGGTTACTGCATTACATTTCTTTCTCGAAACACAATTTCAATTCAAAAATTCTATCCTTCAAACCATTCGCAAAGAATTTATTAACTATTTTCTGCCAAGTAAAAAATCTGACACTCTGAAGTCTCTTCAAAATTTAAAATTGGATTCTAATGAGTCAGTTAAAAATTTTTCATATCGTTTGGCTAAACATCTTCGACTTGCGTATCCTAAATTAGATCCAGCTGCTCTAGATTCTTTGAAATTTACTCATTTTATTCAAGCTTTACCTAAGCAAATTAAAAGGAAAATTCTAGAAGAAAACATTTCCACTTTTGAGTTAGCTCTTGAACGAGCACAAT
Organism: Maratus speciosus; assembly: GCA_963932465.1. Classification (NCBI taxonomy): domain Eukaryota; kingdom Metazoa; phylum Arthropoda; class Arachnida; order Araneae; family Salticidae; genus Maratus; species Maratus speciosus. Next base: position 564,879,952 of record OZ010793.1, on the reverse strand, counting down.
TTTTACAAGATATCTATGATTCACCACCTACTCAAAAATCTAATCAACATTATGACCAAGTTTATTCTCTGAATAATGAAAATAATGGTGAAAATTAAAAATTTTCTGAAAGTTTTGTTGAACAAGCTGCTATCAGACATAAAAAGAACAGAGTCTATAGAAATTCGCAAATAGCATTCTCGCCATCTGAATCTCATAATGAACATTCTCCTAGACATAGAACTGTTGTTAAAAAAAAGCGTGTAACTTACTCTCCCTCACCAGTTAGACATAACTTGGCTTCTAGAAATACAACAAACTTTATTCAGCATAAGCCAGATCAGAAACGATCTTTCTTTCGGCCAAAGTTTGACAAGTTTTCTCACAAGAAAAACTCTTCAGAATATTTTCGCAAACAAAATGTTATCCAGTGTGCCTTTTGTGGTCGTTTTAACCATCTTATGGAGTCATGTTACAAGTTTAGAAATCTACTTGACTCTTCTAGGCAAAATGCCAATCACACTCAAGACTCCCATTTTTCTTCGAATTCTTCTCAAAGAAAGAAAAACTTTACTTCTTTTTCTAAAAATAAAAATGATGATAAAAATTATCATTTAAACAAGTAAGGGAGATTGGTCCAACTGACCACCATCCCTCCCAATCTTACTCGTTAGGGTCAGTACACTCCTGTGAAAATTCAAGCGAATGTCAGATTGACAAAAAATTTTCTTCAACTACTTCCTTTTCAAGCGCTGTTACACAGACATCACCAATGGTGCAAAAAATGAACAGACCTTGCTGTTCTGAAAATTCTTTGTCATCAAAGTATTCTTCTCAAATTGAGGATTGTGTACAACAACGACACGTAATTTGCAGCTCTTTTGATAACACTTATTCACTTCCATGTATAATTATGAATGTTCAACATAATGAGATATCAACTCTCATTGATTCAGGTTCAACATTAAGTTTGTTGGATCATGAATGCTTTAACAGCATTAAATCCAAAATCCAGTATAAATATTTATCTAGAAATGTTTCTGTATCAACTATAAACTCTAAAGTTTTCTTTAAAGGATGTATCGAGATTGCATTCAAAATAGACAAATTCTTTTTTCATCATGTCTTTTACCTTACTGATATAAAGAATGTTAATTTTGAAGCCATACTTGGTTTTGAGTTTATAAACAAGCATTCTATAACCATCTCTCCAACTTTTAAATCTATATTAATTAAAGATAAACATATACCTTTTAACATTCAAAAAGAGTCTCCTAGCAGTTTTTATTTGAATTCTCAGTATAATAATAATAACAATACAACAGTGCCATTTTCTTTTGATGAAAACAATGTGCCTATTTATGAAAATTCTATGTCAGTTAACACAAATAATGGTACTTATTTTGATAATATGAATGGAAATTTTGGTGGTAATTATTTGCATTTGGTAAATAATTATGAAAATTATCCTTGCAATTACAGTTTTCCAAATAATGGTTTGTTTGCAAATAGTGTTGGTAATACTGCTATGAATTATGATAATTCTTTTATAAATGCTAATCTTAATATCAGAAATTTAGAAGGTCATGCTCAAGTTTTTACTCAGTTTCCTAATTATTTTCCCACTCATACAAACTTTGATTATCCTAATGTTATAAATAATATTTCTAGTACCAATACCAAAATTACCTCTGATGACAAAAATGTCACATCAGAAGATGACAATGACATTAGTTATGTTGGTAAAAAGTGCACCAATTTGAAAAATGGTAATGGAAAATTATTGAGTTCTAACATGGTACAAACTGTAAATAAAGAATTGATTCCCCCAATTCTTCTGTTTATTTACATGTCAAATACTTGAATTCTCCCTCTGAATATTTTATTTTTAAGCCTGCTTTGAAAAGTAAAGCTCTTATTTTGCATGAATCATTGCATTCTAAATCTTCAATTCAAAAAGATTTATTCTTAATTGTATGTCAGAATATATCCAAAGTGGATGTTCATTTAAACAAACATACAATTCTTGCTGAGTGCATTAATGTAGATGAGAATGATATTGAAAAATATTCCTTTGATTTAGATTCTGAAAAGGAATATTGTAATTTAATTTTACCATCTGAGGAAATTAAAAGAAAACGAATACAAGAACTGTCACCAAATGATTTTGATTTAAAGCACTTGTACCCACATGAAAGTGACTGTTTACTAAAATTATTGTGCAATAAAGCTCAAGCATTTTCTAAATCCTTAGACACTTTGGGTCATGCGGACCTAGTTAACCCTCAGTTTTCAATGATGAATTCTCATCCAGTGAAAACCCTACCTTTTGCTGTGCCACAGGCACTAGAGCAAGAAGCTCTTGACCAGATTAATCAAATGCTAAATGCTGGCATTATAGAAAGATCAAATTCTTCTTGGGCTTGCCCCATGCTGTTAGTTAAAAAGAAAAGAACTGACATGTCAAAACCTCAAAAATATCGTTTGGTTTTAGATCTATGATTATTAAATTCTATTATTATTCCTTCTTCATATCCTCTACCTCGCATTCAAAACCTATTAGTACAATTGTCAAAATTTAAATACTCCAGTACACTGGACTTACCCTCTGCGTACTGGCAGATTGCGGTTCTAAAGAGATGCAAGATAAGCTCAGTTTTACCACTCCATGGTGAATGTTTACCTACCTTCGTCTTGTTTTTGGCTTGAAGACGGCTGCAAGTACTTTTCAACAGTTAATTGATTCAGTTATTCAATTATCCGAAATTGACTCTTGTTACGCATACCAGGACGACATAGTTGTTGGCGCTAATTCGTTTGAAGAAATGGTTGCAAAACTCACAAAACTCTTGGATACTCTTATTGCTAACAACATTACTCTTTCACCTGAAAAATGTTCTTTTATGCAAACTAGCATTAACTTTTTAGGCTTCCACCTCACTGATCATAAAATTCTTCCAATTACGAGCAATATTTTGAAAATTACTTCTTTTCCAAAGCCAAAAACTAAGATGCAGACAAAGAGTTTTATTGGCTTATGTTCATTTTACAGGTCAATCATACCTCATTTTGCTAAATTAATTACTCCTCTTATTGAAATCACCAAACCTAAAAATAAATTCTGTTGGAAATCTGAACAAGAAAATGCATTTAATAAATTGCAAGAAATTTTTTTCCATAAACCCATGCTCAATCTTCCAAATTGGAATGAGACCTTTTATGTTAATACAGATGCCTCAAAGACAGCAATCTCAGCTGTTCTTATGCAAAAAATTCAAGATGAACTTCGCCTCATTTCTTATTACTCCAAAACTTTATCTCAATCTGAAAAACAGTACCCAGCCATTAAACTGGAACTTTATGCCATTTATAAAGGTATAACGGCTTTTAAATATTACATTTTCGGCAGACCTTTCATTCTTTTGTCTGATGCTAAACCTCTCAATAATTACAAAAAATCAACATCTCCTGCTGACATCACTACACGTTGGATGTTAGAACTATCTGAATACTCTTACACATTTCAGCATGTTCCAGGCAAAGCTAATGTGTTAGCAGATTTTCTAAGTAGGACACCTCATATTCCTACTGAAGATCTTCATACTAACCCTGATCTCATTTTTGAACAAGAAGTACTGCCTATTGTTGATAATCAAAATGACCTACATAATGAAATTGCTCAGTATCCATGTGGATTAATTGGTAAAAAACACCATAACTGCCATCTTCAAAGTGACCCTCCATCTATAAATAATGTTAGTAATGAAGACCCATTGTTAGAAATTTTTGATCAAACCTTCCTTTCTGAACAACAAAAAGATCCTCAAATTAAGAAAATTTATGAAGATATTAAATCTAATAAAAAATCTAAAAGTTTAAATGGTAATTACATTAATCCAAGTAATGAGTTGCTTTGTTATAATGGACACTTCTCTTCAGAAGACATTGAATTACATAGAGCTGTTTTACCATCTTCACTTAGAGCTAAAGCTTTAAGAATTGCTCATATTACTCATACTGGTATTCATAAAACCATTGTTAATTTAAAGAAAAGATTCACTTGGAAAACTCTAATTTCTGATACACTTAATTATGTCAACTCTTGTGAAATTTGTTTAGTAAATAAAAATCATAAAAAAACACTGTTCCATATCTTCCAGCACCTATTCCTACAGCTCCCAATCAAAAAGTTTCGATGGATTTACTTGGTCCTTTGAGAAATCACCAGTTTGTTATGACTGTAATCGAACATTTTTCTCGTCATCTTGAATTATATGCCTTGAATAGCATTCATGCTGAGTCGGTGACTAAAGCTCTGTTGAATTACATTTCCACTCATGGAAAACCCGAGTTAACTCTTACAGATCATGGTTCCCAGTTCACTAGTGATTTGTTTTCTTATTTCAACAAAAAACTTGGCATAAAGCTAGAGCACAGTACAGTAGCGCATCCACAGTCTAATGGATTGAGCGAGAGATGTAACACTCAAATAAAGTCATCTGTCAATACAATGGCTTCCCAAGGATTTGATGTTCCAACTGCTTTAAAAATTCACCAATCCATATACAACGCTACACCTCATCCAGCCACAAAATTTACTCCAAGTCTTCTTCATTTTGGAATGGAGGTGAATGATATTTATGCCAATTATAAAACCCATTTTTCCTGGAAAATCCTTAACACTGCATATGAAATCCACAAATTAATGGATGTAATTGAAAAAATATACTACCAAGCTTACAAAAATAACGAGTCTTCTAGACAAAAAGTGTATCAAAAATCAAGAAAAAAATTAAAATTTGCTAATATCAAAGTTGATGATATTGTTTATGTAAAATTTCCCAGTGTATTTAATAAAAAAATACAAGGACCTTATATGGTAAAGAAAATAATTTCACCTGTACTTATTCAAATTCAAGATTGCAATAATAATCAAGCATCACCTGTGTAAATTCATACTAACAGAATCTTGAAACTCCGGAAAAGAAATGAAGCATTGCTTCATCCTTCTGATTCATCTAGAAGTGCAACACATGATCAAACGACTGTTGATAGTGCATCTTCTTCTCCTGTGAAACGACATATGCCTACTCATACTACTAATTGTGATTCTCCTCAAATTCACACCACTTCGAAGTGCCAATAAACACCTTCGCATTCACATAGTTCAGTGCATTCTCAAACATCTGGTAGTAAAACTTCCACTACAGTTCTAAATAAATCTACTCAAAGTAAAAAAAATTATGATATTCGTCCTCGCAGTCATAAACACTATAAAATATAAACTAATCATCAGTTTTATTTATGATGCCTTTACCATTGTAAAAAATCTCATCTATGCTAGCTAGATTGGATTGTCAAATACGAAGACTGACTGTTTATTTTATTTCTTTACTTCTACCAAAGCTGCAGGCAGCATTTGTGTATTTTTTTATATTTATTTTTTTCTTTTTAAGTCGCCTTCGCCTTGACACTGTGGAATTGTCATCCTGCAAAAGTATGTAAATCTTATTTTTGTTTACTATGTTGCTCACTGAAACGTTTTCTTCAAAATCTTATTCATTTTTTAGAATTTATATGTATTTTAAAAAAAAAATGTGCTGGTAACTCAGAATTTTTAATTTCAGTATTTGATTTAAGTAATAAGAAAGATTTAAAAAAAAAAAAAAATCAAATCAAAGTTTTGTAAGTCATTATTTTAGTTGCAAATGAAATGTCATTGATTGCTTTATTTTGATATGGTATTTATCATAAAAAAGTAAATTGTTATTGATATAAAATATGAGTACATATATCATCACTTTCCCTATTGTGACTTTTAGAGTAACTCAAAATGTTACTTTGTTCTTAATTATAATTCATGCATGTTCTAACAACTAACCTCTTTCTAACATCTAAAATAATAATAATGATGAAAGTTATGCATGCTTCTACTGTTATTATTGGTGTATGTAAAGTGGTTGAAAATACATTAAACTTTTTTAAGTGTTTGAAAGTTCACAAATTAAAAAAAAAGATATTTGTGTACATGAAAATTTTGTACTTTGGATCCAAAGATACTCTACAAAGATTATTTTAAGTCTTTACAAAAGGAATACTTATGTATTTTACATGAAAAAATGTAGCAACATGTTTATATTTCCAAAGATTATTTTAGGTCTTTACAAAAAAATACTCATGTACTTTATATGAAAAATGTGGTAACATGTTTATACTTACAAAGATTGTTTTAGGTCTTTACATAGAAAATACTTATGTATTTTATATGACAAAGAAATAGTCACATATCTATTCTTACAGATGTTTGAATTAACATAATTCAATAAGCGTTTCAGAATATGTTGTATAAATATTTTGTGTGATAATTTTTTGTAAGACAAATGTTATTAAAGTTATGTGGTACTACATTTATGAGAGCTTAAAATCCTCTCTTTGCATTTATTTTCTTTGAAAGTATTATTATTGTTGTTGTAGAATAACACGATATTAGTTGTTCATCTAAGAAAAGTTGATTTCTAAAAAAGTGCTATATTTATATATAAATATTTTTAACGAGAGTGTAAATATTCTCTCTTGACTATATACTTACATTTTGAATTTTTGTTATGGAAAATCCTCGGATGAGTAATTTATTGAAGAATTGATAAAAAAAAAAAATTGAAATGTAGTTCATAGACTGACTTGAAATAGAATTGTGGAATAAAGGTACTACTTTAAATTATTGCTATATTCTTTTTCTTTAAAAATAGAAAGGTTTTATTACTAATGTTGTATTATACTGAACGATGCAAAGTCATCATTAATATGCATGTCAATTTGTATCATGTAATATTATTTGTCTATGTGTACATTATTACAATTTTTACCCACTCTTTTAATATACACTGATCTTACTTTACAGTGTTGTATTTGCTGTTTCACATATTAGTGAATGAACTTTTAGCAACCTTTTTTTAAAAGACTTTATGTACCTTTTGTCAGAAGAATGTAACCGATTATTATTTTTATTTTGTTTCTTATTATTTGAAGTTATACGCATGTTGTATATGTATATAGTTTAGAAAATATTAGCTCAATGTCAAAATTATTAAATTTCTCCATCTTACCAATATTTTCTTTTGGGGAGGCCGGAGTAATATGTTGTGGTTACTCAGAACCACTGCCATATTTTTATTTAATTTCATTTAGAAAATATTTTTATTAATCTTGTATTCATTTAATTTTAATATTCGCATTCCAAAATTATTTTAATTCCCTTTTTTTCAACTTTCCCCTGTAAGTTTGTCTTTCTGGCATAGCATTTCATTCATTTTAAAATCATAAACATCGTTTTGAAATCTGTACATCCGGTAAAAGAATTATCTGGAAAGTTCCATATCTTTCTATTTGTGAAGTCATATCCTTTTGAAGCTCCACCCCTTAGCCAATAATATTTAAACCAGTTTAATTCGTAATTTCAAAATTTGTAACTCTTTACTACTGTTTGGCATCTTATCTCAGTGAAATCTATCAAATTTTCTTTTTTAAAGCAATTTTTTATATTCTTTAGCATTGCATTTTATGCCAATGCAGGGCGCCTGTATGTTCGTTCCGCCAAAGTTGGCGGGTTTCAAGGATTATAGCATCTCTCTTTACTCCTCTTCTCGGAGAGCTCGTGCGCATTCAGTTCAGTTGAGTTGGGATTTCAATGCAGAATGGCTGCTTTTGCCGTTCTGCGAAGGATTATATTCGCACCTGCTTGAGTGCTCTGTCAAAGAAAGCAGAGAATGGGTGGATGCCTCTTCCCCTTCTACAAAAAAATAATAAACGGATTTCGTATCTACAGTAAGAAATATTGTTCGTTTTAGTAATTTTACGAATGAATCGGAAAAATTTTCAAGTCAGATTTTATAAATCGAAATTAAATAACTTCTACCTTTTTTTCAAGTTGTTTTAAAACAACGCTGATAGGCCTCGGTATCGCAATAGGCAACGCGTCAGTCTCATAATCAATCTTCTTCGAGTTATCTGAAGGTCGTGAGTTCGATCCTCACCCGGGGCATATTTTTTTAGTTACATATAATTGACAAAACATAATTTATAATACTTCTTCAGAGCATGCATGCCGTGTGTTAGCGGATACCAACGGCATCGGAATTTAAAGGTGTGAAATTTTTAGATAAATCTTATTTCCTGCGTAGCTTTGAAGTGCTATCAAATTCATTCTTGTTGTCATAAATGGACAAAATTATTTCTAAGATGAGAAAAATGTAGATTCATAAGAAACGTATGTTCGTTTTCGTAATTTTACGAACTAATTGGAAAATTTTTCAAGTCAGATTTTATAAATCGAAAATAAATAACTTCTAGCTTTTTTTCAAGTTGTCTTAAAACAAAGCTGATAGGCTTCGGTAGCGCAGCAGGCAGCGCGTCAGTCTCATAATCAATCTTCTTCGAGTTATCTGAAGGTCGTGAGTTCGATCCTCACCCGGAGCATATTTTTTTAGTTACATATAATTGACAAAACATAATTTATAATGCTTCTTCAGAGCACGCATGCCGTGTGTTATCGGATACCAACGACATCTTCAGAATTTGGAATTTACGTGTGTGAAATTTTTAGATAAATCTTATTTAATGCGTAGCTTTGAAATGCTATCAAATTCATTCTTCATGTCATAAATGGACAAAATTATTTCTAAGATGAGGAAAATGTAGATTCATAAGAAACGTATGTTCGTTTTCGTAATTTTACGAATTAATTGGAAAAATTTTCAAGTCAGATTTTATAAATCGAAATTAAATAACTTCTAGCTTTTGTTCAAGTTGTTTTAAAACAACGCTGATAGGCCTCGGTAGCGCAGCAGGCAGCGCGTCAGTCTCATAATCAATCTTCTTCGAGTTATCTGAAGGTCGTGAGTTCGATCATCACACGGGGCATATTTTTTTAGTTACATATAATTGACAAAACATAATTTATAATACTTCTTCAGAGCACGCATGCCGTGTGTTAGCGGATACCAACGACATCGGAATTTAAATGTGTGAAATTTTTAGATAAATCTTATTTCCTGCGTAGCTTTGAAGTGCTATCAAATTCATTCTTGATGTCATAAATGGACAAAATTATTTCTAAGATGAGAAAAATGTAGATTCATAAGAAACGTATGTTCGTTTTCGTAATTTTACGAATTAATTGGAAAAATTTTCAAGTCAGATTTTATAAATCGAAAATAAATAACTTCTAGCTTTTTTTCAAGTTGTCTTAAAACAAAGCTGATAGGCTTCGGTAGCGCAGCAGGCAGCGCGTTAGTCTCATAATCAATTTTCTTCGAGTTATCTGAAGGTCGTGAGTTCGATCCTCACCCGGAGCATATTTTTTTAGTTACATATAATTGACAAAACATAATTTATAATACTTCTTCAGAGCATGCATGCCGTGTGTTATCGGATACCAACGACATCTTCAGAATTTGGAATTTACGTGTGTGAAATTTTTAGATAAATCTTATTTAATGCGTAGCTTTGAAATGCTATCAAATTCATTCTTCATGTCATAAATGGACAAAATTATTTCTAAGATGAGAAAAATGTAGATTCATAAGAAACGTATGTTCGTTTTCGTAATTTTACGAATTAATTGGAAAAATTTTCAAGTCAGATTTTATAAATCGAAATTAAATAACTTCTAGCTTTTTTTCAAGTTGTTTTAAAACAATGCTGATAGGCCTCGGTAGCGCAGCAGGCAGCGCGTCAGTCTCATAATCAGTCTTCTTCGAGTTATCTGAAGGTAGTGAGTTCGATCCTCACCCGGGGCATATTTTTTTAGTTACATATAATTGACAAAACATAATTTATAATACTTCTTCAGAGCACGCATGCCGTGTGTTAGCGGATACCAACGACATCGGAATTTAAATGTGTGAAACTTTTAGATAAATCTTATTTCCTGCGTAGCTTTGAAGTGCTATCAAATTCATTCTTGATGTCATAAATGGACAAAATTATTTCTAAGATGAGAAAAATGTAGATTCATAAGAACCGTATGTTCGTTTTCGTAATTTTACGAACTAATTGGAAAATTTTTCAAGTCAGATTTTATAAATCGAAAATAAATAACTTCTAGCTTTTTTTCAAGTTGTCTTAAAACAAAGCTGATAGGCCTCGGTAGCGCAGCAGGCAGCGCGTCAGTCTCATAATTAATCTTCTTCGAGTTATCTGAAGGTCGTGAGTTCGATCCTCACCCGAGCATATTTTTTTAGTTACATATAATTGACAAAACATAATTTATAATACTTCTTCAGAGCACGCATGCCGCGTGTTAGCGGATACCAACGACATCTTCAGAATTCGGAATTTACGTGTGTGAAAATTTTAGTTAAATCTTATTTTCTGCGTAGCTTTGAAGTGCTATCAAATTCATTCTTGATGTCATAAATGGACAAAATTATTTCTAAGATGAGAAAAATGTAGATTCATAAGAAACGTATTTTCGTTTTCGTAATTTTACGAACTAATTGGAAAATTTTTCAAGTCAGATTTTATAAATCGAAAATAAATAACTTCTAGCTTTTTTTCAAGTTGTCTTAAAACAAGGCTGATAGGCTTCGGTAGCGCAGCAGGCAGCGCGTCAGTCTCATAATCAATCTTCTTCGAGTTATCTGAAGGTCGTGAGTTCGATCCTCACCCGGAGCATATTTTTTTAGTTATATATAATTGACAAAACATAATTTATAATACTTCTTCAGAGCACGCATGCCGTGTGTTATCGGATACCAACGACATCTTCAGAATTTGGAATTTACGTGTGTGAAATTCTTAGATAAATCTTATTTAATGCGTAGCTTTGAAATGCTATCAAATTCATTCTTCATGTCATAAATGGACAAAATTATTTCTAAGATGAGAAAAATGTAGATTCATAAGAAACGTATGTTCGTTTTCGTAATTTTACGAATTAATTGGAAAAATTTTCAAGTCTGATTTTATAAATCGAAATTAAATAACTTCTAGCTTTTTTTTCAAGTTGTTTTAAAACAACGCTGATAGGCCTCGGTAGCGCAGCAGGCAGCGCGTCAGTCTCATAATCAATCTTCTTCGAGTTATCTGAAGGTCGTGAGTTCGATCCTCACCCGGGGCATATTTCTTTAGTTACATATAATTGACAAAACATAATTTATAATACTTCTTCAGAGCACGCATGCCGTGTGCTAGCGGATACCAACGACATCGGAATTTAAATGTGTGAAATTTTTAGATAAATCTTATTTCCTGCGTAGCTTTGAAGTGCTATCAAATTCATTCTTGATGTCATAAATGGACTAAATTATTTCTAAGATGAAAAAAATGTAGATTCATAAGAACCGTATGTTCGTTTTCGTAATTTTACGAACTAATTGGAAAATTTTTCAAGTCAGATTTTATAAATCGAAAATAAATAACTTCTAGCTTTTTTTCAAGTTGTCTTAAAACAAAGCTGATAGGCCTCGATAGCGCAGCAGGCAGCGCGCAGTCTCATAATCAATCTTCTTCGAGTTATCTGAAGGTCGTGAGTTCGATCCTCACCCGGAGCGTATTTTTTTAGTTACATATAATTGACAAAACATAATTTATAATACTTCTTCAGAGCACGCATGCCGTGTGTTAGCGGATACCAACGACATCTTCAGAATTTGGAATTTACGTGTGTGAAATTTTTAGATAAATCTTATTTAATGCGTAGCTTTGAAATGCTATCAAATTAATTCTTCATGTCATAAATGGACAAAATTATTTCTAAGATGAGAAAAATGTAGATTCATAAGAAACGTATGTTCGTTTTCGTAATTTTACGAATTAATTGGAAAAATTTTCAAGTCAGATTTTATAAATCGAAAATAAATAACTTCTAGCTTTTTTTCAAGTTGTCTTAAAACAAGGCTGATAGGCTTCGGTAGCGCAGCAGGCAGCGCGTCAGTCTCGTAATCAATCTTCTTCGAGTTATCTGAAGGTCGTGTGTTCGATGCTCACCCGGAGCATATTTTTTTAGTTACATATAATTGACAAAACATAATTTATAATACTTCTTCAGAGCACGCATGCCGTGTGTTATCGGATACCAACGACATCTTCAGAATTTGGAATTTACGTGTGTGAAATTTTTAGATAAATCTTATTTAATGCGTAGCTTTGAAATGCTATCAAATTCATTCTTCATGTCCTAAATGGACAAAATTATTTCTAAGATGAGAAAAATGTAGATTCATAAGAAACGTATGTTCGTTTTCGTAATTTTACGAATTAATTGGGAAAATTTTCAAGTCAGATTTTATAAATCGAAATTAAATAACTTCTAGCTTTTTTTCAAGTTGTTTTAAAACAACGCTGATAGGCCTCGGTAGCACAGCAGGCAGCGCGTCAGTCTCATAATCAATCTTCTTCGAGTTATCTGAAGGTCGTGAGTTCGATCCTCACCCGGGGCATATTTTTTTAGTTACATATAATTGACAAAACATAATTTATAATACTTCTTCAGAGCACGCATGCCGTGTGTTAGCGGATACCAACGACATCTTCAGAATTCGGAATTTACGTGTGTGAAAATTTTAGTTAAATCTTATTTTCTGCGTAGCTTTGAAATGCTATCAAATTCATTCTTGATGTCATAAATGGACAAAATTATTTCTAAGATGAGAAAAATGTAGATTCATAAGAAACGTATGTTCGTTTTCGTAATTTTACGAATTAATTGGAAAATTTTTCAAGTCAGATTTTATAAATCGAAAATAAAAAATTTCTAGCTTTTTTTCAAGTTGTCTTAAAACAAAGCGGATAGGCTTCGGTAGCGCAGCAGGCAGCGCGTCAGTCTCATAATCAATCTTCTTCGAGTTATCTGAAGGTCGTGAGTTCGATCCTCACCCGGGGCATACTTTTTTAGTTACATATAATTGACAAAACATAATTTATAATACTTCTTCAGAGCACGCATGCCGTGTGTTAGCGGATACCAACGACATCGGAATTTAAATGTGTGAAATTTTTAGATAAATCTTATTTCCTGCGTAGCTTTGAAGTGCTATCAAATTCATTCTTGATGTCATAAATGGACAAAATTATTTCTAAGATGAGAAAAATGTAGATTCATAAGAAACGTATGTTCGTTTTCGTAATTTTACGAACTAATTGGAAAATTTTTCAAGTCAGATTTTATAAATCGAAAATAAATAACTTCTAGCTTTTTTTCAAGTTGTCTTAAAACAAAGCTGACAGGCCTCGGTAGCGCAGCAGGCAGCGCGTCAGTCTCATAATCAATCTTCTTCGAGTTATCTGAAGGTCGTGAGTTCGACCCTCACCCGGAGCGTATTTTTTTAGTTACATATAATTGACAAAACATAATTTATAATACTTCTTCAGAGCACGCATGCCGTGTGTTAGCGGATACCAGCGACATCTTCAGAATTCGGAATTTACGTGTGTGAAAATTTTAGTTAAATCTTATTTTCTGCGTAGCTTTGAAGTGCTATCAAATTCATTCTTGATGTCATAAATGGACAAAATTATTTCTAAGATGAGAAAAATGTAGATTCATAAGAAACGTATGTTCGTTTTCGTAATTTTACGAACTAATTGGAAAATTTTTCAAGTCAGATTTTATAAATCGAAAATAAATAACTTCTAGCTTTTTTTCAAGTTGTCTTAAAACAAAGCTGATAGGCTTCGGTAGCGCAGCAGGCAGCGCGTCAGTCTCATAATCAATCTTCTTCGAGTTATCTGAAGGTCGTGAGTTCGATTCTCACCCGGGGCATATTTTTTTAGTTACATATAATTGACAAAACATAATTTATAATACTTCTTCAGAGCATGCATGCCGTGTGTTAGCGGATACCAACGGCATCGGAATTTAAATGTGTGAAATTTTTAGATAAATCTTATTTCCTGCGTAGCTTTGAAGTGCTATCAAATTCATTCTTGTTGTCATAAATGGACAAAATTATTTCTAAGATGAAAAAAATGTAGATTCATAAGAAACGTATGTTCGTTTTCGTAATTTTACGAACTAATTGGAAAATTTTTCAAGTCAGATTTTATAAATCGAAAATAAATAACTTCTAGCTTTTTTTCAAGTTGTCTTAAAACAAAGCTGATAGTCCTCGGTAGCGCAGCAGGCAGCGCGTCAATCTCATAATCAATCTTCTTTGAGTTATCTGAAGGTCGTGAGTTCGATCCTCACCCGAGCATATTTTTTTAGTTACATATAATTGACAAAACATAATTTATAATACTTCTTCAGAGCACGCATGCCGCGTGTTAGCGGATACCAACGACATCTTCAGAATTCGGAATTTACGTGTGTGAAAATTTTAGTTAAATCTTATTTTCTGCGTAGCTTTGAAGTGCTATCAAATTCATTCTTGATGTCATAAATGGACAAAATTATTTCTAAGATGAGAAAAATGTAGATTCATAAGAAACGTATGTTCGTTTTCGTAATTTTACGAACTAATTGGAAAATTTTTCAAGTCAGATTTTATAAATCGAAAATAAATAACTTCTAGCTTTTTTTCAAGTTGTCTTAAAACAAAATTGATAGGCTTCGGTAGCGCAGCAGGCAGCGCGTCAGTCTCATAATCAATCTTCTTCGAGTTATCTGAAGGTCGTGAGTTCGATCCTCACTCGGAGCATATTTTTTTAGTTACATATAATTGACAAAACATAATTTATAATACTTCTTCAGAGCACGCATGCCGTGTGTTATCGGATACCAACGACATCTTCAGAATTTGGAATTTACGTGTGTGAAATTTTTAGATAAATCTTATTTAATGCGTAGCTTTGAAATGCTATCAAATTCATTCTTCATGTCATAAATGGACAAAATTATTTCTAAGATGAGAAAAATGTAGATTCATAAGAAACGTATGTTCGTTTTCATAATTTTACGAATTAATTGGAAAATTTTTCAAGTCAGATTTTATAAATCGAAATTAAATAACTTCTAGCTTTTTTTCAAGTTGTTTTAAAACAACGCTGATAGGCCTCGGTAGCGCAGCAGGCAGCGCGTCAGTCTCATAATCAATCTTCTTCGAGTTATCTGAAGGTCGTGAGTTCGATACTCACCCGGGGCATATTATTTTAGTTACATATAATTGACAAAACATAATTTATAATACTTCTTCAGAGCACGCATGCCGTGTGTTAGCGGATACCAACGACATCGGAATTTAAATGTGTGAATCTTTTAGATAAATCTTATTTCCTGCGTAGCTTTGAAGTGCTATCAAATTCATTCTTGATGTCATAAACGGACAAAATTATTTCTAAGATGAGAAAAATGTAGATTCATAAGAACCCTATGTTCGTTTTCGTAATTTTACGAACTAATTGGAAATTTTTCAAGTCAGATTTTATAAATCGAAAATAAATAACTTCTAGCTTTTTTTCAAGTTGTCTTAAAACAAAGCTGATAGGCCTCGGTAGCGCAGCAGGCAGCGCGTCAGTCTCATAATCAATCTTCTTCGAGTTATCTGAAGGTCGTGAGTTCGATCCTCACCCGAGCATATTTTTTTAGTTACATATAATTGACAAAACATAATTTATAATACTTCTTCAGAGCACGCATGCCGCGTGTTAGCGGATACCAACGACATCTTCAGAATTCGGAATTTACGTGTGTGAAAATTTTAGTTAAATCTTATTTTCTGCGTAGCTTTGAAGTGCTATCAAATTCATCCTTGATGTCATAAATGGACAAAATTATTTCTAAGATGAGAAAAATGTAGATTCATAAGAAACGTATGTTCGTTTTCGTAATTTTACGAACTAATTGGAAAATTTTTCAAGTCAGATTTTATAAATCGAAAATAAATAACTTCTAGCTTTTTTTCAAGTTGTCTTAAAACGAAGCTGATAGGCTTCGGTAGCGCAGCAGGCAGCGCGTCAGTCTCATAATCAATCTTCTTCGAGTTATCTGAAGGTCGTGAGTTCGATCCTCACACGGAGCATATTTTTTTAGTTACATATAATTGACAAAACATAATTTATAATACTTCTTCAGAGCATGCATGCCGTGTGTTATCGGATACCAACGACATCTTCAGAATTTGGAATTTACGTGTGTGAAATTTTTAGATAAATCTTATTTAATGCGTAGCTTTGAAATGCTATCAAATTCATTCTTCATGTCATAAATGGACAAAATTATTTCTAAGATGAGAAAAATGTAGATTCATAAGAAACGTATGTTCGTTTTCGTAATTTTACGAATTAATTGGAAAATTTTTCAAGTCTGATTTTATAAATCAAAATTAATTAACTTCTAGCTTTTTTTCAAGTTGTCTTTAAAAAAAGCTGATAGGCCTCTGTAGCGCAGCAGACAACGCGTCAGTCTCATAACCAATCTTCTTCGAGTTATCTGAAGGTCGTGAGTTCGATCCTCACCCGGGGCATATTTTTTTAGTTACTTATAATTGACAAAACATAATTTATAATACTTCTTCAGAGCACGGATGCCGTGTGTTAGCGGATACCAACGACATCTTCAGAATTCGGAATTTACGTGTGTGAAATTTTTATATAAATCTTATTTAATGCATAGCTTTGAAATGCTATCAAATTCATTCTTCATGTCATAAATGGACAAAATTATTTCTAAGATGAGAAAATGTAGATTCATAAGAAACGTATGTTCGTTTTCGTAATTTTACGAATTAATTGGAAAAATTTTCAAGTCAGATTTTATAAATCGAAATTAAATAATTCTAGCTTTTTTTCAAGTTGTCTTAAAACAAATCTGATAAGCCTCGGTAACGCAGCAGGCAGCGCGTCAGTCTCATAATCAATCTTCCTCGAGTTATCTGAAGGTCGTGAGTTCGATCCTCACCCGGGGCATATTTTTTTAGTTACATATAATTGACAAAACATAATTTATAATACTTCTTCAGAGCACGCATGCCGTGTGTTAGCGGATACCAACGACATCGGAATTTAAATGTGTGAAATTTTTAGATAAATCTTATTTCCTGCGTAGCTTTGAAGTGCTATCAAATTCATTCTTGATGTCATAAATGGACAAAATTATTTCTAAGATGTGAAAAATGTAGATTCATAAGAAACGTATGTTCGTTTTCGTAATTTTACGAATTAATTGGAAAATTTTTCAAGTCAGATTTTATAAATCGAAAATAAATAACTTCTAGCTTTTTTTCAAGTTGTCTTAAAACAAAGCTGATAGGCCTCGGTAGCGCAGCAGGCAGCGCGTCAGTCTCATAATCAATCTTCTTCGAGTTTTCTGAAGGTCGTGAGTTCGATCCTCACCCGGGGCATATTTTTTTAGTTACATATAATTGACAAAACATAATTTATAATACTTCTTCAGAGCACGCATGCCGTGTGTTAGCGGATACCAACGACATCGGAATTTAAATGTGTGAAATTTTTAGATAAATCTTATTTCCTGCGTAGCTTTGAAGTGCTATCAAATTCATTCTTGATGTCTTAAATGGACAAAATTATTTCTAAGATGAGAAAAATATAGATTCATAAGAAACGTATGTTCGTTTTCGTAATTTTACGAACTAATTGGAAAATTTTTCAAGTCAGATTTTATAAATCGAAAATAAATAACTTCTAGCTTTTTTTCAAGTTGTCTTAAAACAAAGTTGATAGGCCTCGGTAGCGCAGCAGGCAGCGCGTCAGTCTCATAATCAATCTTCTTCGAGTTATCTGAAAGTCGTGAGTTCGATCCTCACCCGGAGCATATTTTTTTAGTTACATATAATTGACAAAACATAATTTATAATACTTCTTCAGAGCACGCATGCCGTGTGTTAGCGGATACCAGCGACATCTTCAGAATTCGGAATTTACGTGTGTGAAAATTTTAGTTAAATCTTATTTTCTGCGTAGCTTTGAAATGCTATCAAATTCTTTCTTGATGTCATAAATGGACAAAATTATTTCTAAGATGAGAAAAATGTAGATTCATAAGAAACGTATGTTCGTTTTAGTAATTTTACGAATGGATCGGAAAAATTTTCAAGTCAGATTTTATAAATCGAAATTAAATAATTTCTAGCTTTTTTTCAAGTTGTTTTAAAACAACGCTGATAGCCCTCGGTAGCGCAGCAGGCTGCGCGTCAGTCTCATAATCAATCTTTTTCGAGTTATCTGAAGGCCGTGAGTTCGATCCTCCCCCGGGGCATATTTTTTTAGTTACATATAATTGACAAAACATAATTTATAATACTTCTTCAGAGCACGCCTGCCGTGTGTTATCGGATACCAACGGCATCCTCAGAATTTGGAATTTACGTGTGTGAAATTTTTAGATAAATCTTATTTAATGCGTAGCTTTGAAATGCTATCAAATTCATTCTTCATGTCATAAATGGACAAAATTATTTCTAAGATGAGAAAAATGTAGATTCATAAGAAACGTATGTTCGTTTTCGTAATTTTACGAACTAATTGGAAAATTTTTCAAGTCAGATTTTATAAATCGAAAATAAATAACTTCTAGCTTTTTTTCAAGTTGTCTTAAAACAAAGCTGACAGTCCTCGGTAGCGCAGCAGGCAGCGCGTCAGTCTCATAATCAATCTTCTTCGAGTTATCTGAAGGTCGTGAGTTCGATCCTCACCCGAGCATATTTTTTTAGTTACATATAATTGACAAAACATAATTTATAATACTTCTTCAGAGCACGCATGCCGCGTGTTAGCGGATACCAACGACATCTTCAGAATTCGGAATTTACGTGTGTGAAAATTTTAGTTAAATCTTATTTTCTGCGTAGCTTTGAAGTGTTATCAAATTCATTCTTGATGTCATATATGGACAAAATTATTTCTAAGATGAGAAAAATGTAGATTCATAAGAAACGTATGTTCGTTTTCGTAATTTTACGAACTAATTGGAAAATGTTTCAAGTCAGATTTTATAAATCGAAAATAAATAACTTCTAGCTTTTTTTCAAGTTGTCTTAAAACAAAGCTGATAGGCTTCGGTAGCGCAGCAGGCAGCGCGTCAGTCTCATAATCAATCTTCTTCGAGTTATCTGAAGGTCGTGAGTTCGATCCACACCCGGAGCATATTTTTTTAGTTACATATAATTGACAAAACATAATTTATAATACTTCTTCAGAGCACGCATGCCGTGTGTTATCGGATACCAACGACATCTTCAGAATTTGGAATTTACGTGTGTGAAATTTTTAGATAAATCTTATTTAATGCGTAGCTTTGAAATGCTATCAAATTCATTCTTCATGTCATAAATGGACAAAATTATTTCTAAGATGAGAAAAATGTAGATTCATAAGAAACGTATGTTCGTTTTCGTAATTTTACGAATTAATTGGAAAAAATTTCAAGTCAGATTTTATAAATCGAAATTAAACAACTTCTAGCTTTTTTTCAAGTTGTTTTAAAACAACGCTGATAGCCCTCGGTAGCGCAGCAGGCAGCGCGTCAGTCTCATAATCAATCTTCTTCGAGTTATCTGAAGGTCGTGAGTTCGATCCTCACCCGGGGCATATTTTTTTAGTTACATATAATTGACAAAACATAATTTATAATACTTCTTCAGAGCACGCATGCCGTGTGTTAGCGGATACCAACGACATCGGAATTTAAATGTGTGAAATTTTTAGATAAATCTTATTTCCTGCGTAGCTTTGAAGTGCTATCAAATTCATTCTTGATGTCTTAAATGGACAAAATTATTTCTAAGATGAGAAAAATATAGATTCATAAGAAACGTATGTTCGTTTTCGTAATTTTACGAACTAATTGGAAAATTTTTCAAGTCAGATTTTACAAATCGAAAATAAATAACTTCTAGCTTTTTTTCAAGTTGTCTTAAAACAAAGTTGATAGGCCTCGGTAGCGCAGCAGGCAGCGCGTCAGTCTCATAATCAATCTTCTTCGAGTTATCTGAAGGTCGTGAGTTCGATCCTCACCCGGAGCATATTTTTTTAGTTACATATAATTGACAAAACATAATTTATAATACTTCTTCAGAGCACGCATGCCGTGTGTTAGCGGATACCAGCGACATCTTCAGAATTCGGAATTTACGTGTGTGAAAATTTTAGTTAAATCTTATTTTCTGCGTAGCTTTGAAATGCTATCAAATTCTTTCTTGATGTCATAAATGGACAAAATTATTTCTAAGATGAGAAAAATGTAGATTCATAAGAAACGTATGTTCGTTTTAGTAATTTTACGAATGGATCGGAAAAATTTTCAAGTCAGATTTTATAAATCGAAATTAAATAATTTCTAGCTTTTTTTCAAGTTGTTTTAAAACAACGCTGATAGCCCTCGGTAGCGCAGCAGGCTGCGCGTCAGTCTCATAATCAATCTTCTTCGAGTTATCTGAAGGCCGTGAGTTCGATCCTCCCCCGGGGCATATTTTTTTAGTTACATATAATTGACAAAACGTAATTTATAATACTTCTTCAGAGCACGCCTGCCGTGTGTTATCGGATACCAACGGCATCTTCAGAATTTGGAATTTACGTGTGTGAAATTTTTAGATAAATCTTATTTAATGCGTAGCTTTGAAATGCTATCAAATTCTTTCTTGATGTCATAAATGGACAAAATTATTTCTAAGATGAGAAAAATGTAGATTCATAAGAACCGTATGTTCGTTTTCGTAATTTTACGAACTAATTGGAAAATTTTTCAAGTCAGATTTTATAAATCGAAAATAAAAAACTTCTAGCTTTTTTCAAGTTGTCTTAAAACAAAGCGGATAGGCTTCGGTAGCGCAGCAGGCAGCGCGTCAGTCTCATAATCAATCTCCCCACCAGTGGCTGAGAGGTTCTGCTCTCGAAGCTGGTAGACGGGAGGTGCTGGGTTCGAACCCAATCGCGCCCGTCGGCCTAACCGCTTTGGAGTTTTCGTGGTTTTCTTCGAAGCCTTGGATTTTCCATGCGTAAATACGGGTTAGGTTCCCTTAGAAAGACCCCCACGAAGGGCACTCCCCCTAGGGCCTATATCCCTCCAGTAGATAATTGGCCGTCAAAAATCAACCCAACCCAACCCATAATCAATCTTCTTCGAGTTATCTGAAGGTCGTGAGTTCGATCCTCACCCGGGGCATATTTTTTTAGTTACATATAATTGACAAAACATAATTTATAATACTTCTTCAGAGCACGCATGCCGTGTGTTAGCGGATACCAACGACATCGGAATTTAAATGTGTGAAATTTTTAGATAAATCTTATTTCCTGCGTAGCTTTGAAGTGCTATCAAATTCATTCTTGATGTCATAAATGGACAAAATTATTTCTAAGACGAGAAAAATGTAGATTCATAAGAAACGTATGTTCGTTTTCGTAATTTTACGAACTAATTGGAAAATTTTTCAAGTCAGATTTTATAAATCGAAAATAAATAACTTCTAGCTTTTTTTCAAGTTGTCTTAAAACAAAGCTGATAGGCCTCGGTAACGCAGCAGGCAGCGCGTCAGTCTCATAATCAATCTTCTTCGAGTTATCTGAAGGTCGTGAGTTCGATCCTCACCCGGGGCATATTTTTTTAGTTACATATAAATGACAAAACATAATTTATAATACTTCTTCAGAGCACGCATGCCGTGTGTTAGCGGATACCAGCGACATCTTCAGAATTCGGAATTTACGTGTGTGAAAATTTTAGTTAAATCTTATTTTCTGCGTAGCTTTGAATTGCTATCAAATTCATTCTTGATGTCATAAATGGACAAAATTATTTCTAAGATGAGAAAAATGTAGATTCATAAGAAACGTATGTTCGTTTTAGTAATTTTACGAATGGATCGGAAAAATTTTCAAGTCAGATTTTATAAATCGAAATTAAATAATTTCTATCTTTTTTTCAAGTTGTTTTAAAACAACGCTGACAGCCCTCGGTAGCGCAGCAGGCTGCGCGTCAGTCTCGTTATCAATCTTCTTCGAGTTATCTGAATGTCGTGAGTTCGATCCTCACCCGGGGCATATTTTTTTAGTTACATATAATTGACAAAACATAATTTATAATACTTCTTCAGAGCACGCATGCCGTGTGTTATCGGATACCAACGACATCTTCAGAATTTGGAATTTACGTGTGTGAAATTTTTAGATAAATCTTATTTAATGCGTAGCTTTGAAATGCTATCAAATTCATTCTTCATGTCATAAATGGATAAAATTATTTCTAAGATGAGAAAAATGTAGATTCATAAGAAACGTATGTTCGTTTTAGTAATTTTACGAATGGATCGGAAAAATTTTCAAGTCAGATTTTATAAATCAAAATTAAATAACTTCTAGCTTTTTTTCAAGTTGTTTTAAAACAACGCTGATGGGCCTCGGTAGCGCAGCAGGCAGCGCGTCAATCTCATAATCAACCTTCTTCGAGTTATCTGAAGGTCGTGAGTTCGATCCTCACCCGGGGCATATTTTTTTAGTTACATATAATTGACAAAACATAATTTATAATACTTCTTCAGAGCACGCATGCCGTGTGTTAGCGGATACCACCGACATCGGAATTTAAATGTGTGAAACTTTTAGATAAATCTTATTTCCTGCGTAGCTTTGAAGTGCTATCAAATTCATTCTTGATGTCATAAATGGACAAAATTATTTCTAAAATGAGAAAAATGTAGATTCATAAGAACCGTATGTTCGTTTTCGTAATTTTACGAACTAATTGGAAAATTTTTCAAGTCAGATTTTATAAATCGAAAATAAATAACTTCTAGCTTTTTTTCAAGTTGTCTTAAAACAAAGCTGATAGGCCCCGGTAGCGCAGCAGGCAGCGCGCAGTCTCATAATCAATCTTCTTCGAGTTATCTGAAGGTCGTGAGTTCGATCCTCACCCGGAGCATATTTTTTTAGTTACATATAATTGACAAAACATAATTTATAATACTTCTTCAGAGCACGCATGCCGTGTGTTAGCGGATTCCAGCGACATCTTCAGAATTCGGAATTTACGTGTGTGAAAATTTTAGTTAAATCTTATTTTCTGCGTAGCTTTGAATTGCTATCAAATTCATTCTTGATGTCATAAATGGACAAAATTATTTCTAAGATGAGAAAAATGTAGATTCATAAGAAACGTATGTTCGTTTTAGTAATTTTACGAATGGATCGGAAAAATTTTCAAGTCAGATTTCATAAATCGAAATTAAATAATTTCTAGCTTTTTTTCAAGTTGTTTTAAAACAACGCTGACAGCCCTCGGTAGCGCAGCAGGCTGCGCGTCAGTCTCATAATCAATCTTCTTCGAGTTATCTGAATGTCGTGAGTTCGATCCTCACCCGGGGCATATTTGTTTAGTTACATATAATTGACAAAACATAATTTATAATACTTCTTCAGAGCACGCATGCCGTGTGTTATCGGATACCAACGACATCTTCAGAATTTGGAATTTACGTGTGTGAAATTTTTAGATAAATCTTATTTAATGCGTAGCTTTGAAATGCTATCAAATTCATTCTTCATGTCATAAATGGACAAAATTATTTCTAAGATGAGAAAAATGTAGATTCATAAGAAACGTATGTTCGTTTTAGTAATTTTACGAATGGATCGGAAAAATTTTCAAGTCAGATTTTATAAATCAAAATTAAATAACTTCTAGCTTTTTTTCAAGTTGTTTTAAAACAACGCTGATGGGCCTCGGTAGCGCAGCAGGCAGCGCGTCAATCTCATAACCAACATTCTTCGAGTTATCTGAAGGTCGTGAGTTCGATCCTCACCCGGGGCATATTTTTTTAGTTACATATAATTGACAAAACATAATTTATAATACTTCTTCAGAACACGCATGCCGTGTGTTAGCGGATACCAACGACATCGGAATTTAAATGTGTGAAACTTTTAGATAAATCTTATTTCCTGCGTAGCTTTGAAGTGTTATCAAATTCATTCTTGATGTCATAAATGGACAAAATTATTTCTAAGATGAGAAAAATGTAGATTCATAAGAACCGTATGTTCGTTTTCGTAATTTTACGAACTAATTGGAAAATTTTTCAAGTCAGATTTTATAAATCGAAAATAAATAACTTCTAGCTTTTTTTCAAGTTGTCTTAAAACAAAGCTGATAGGCCTCGGTAGCGCAGCAGGCAGCGCGCAGTCTCATAATCAATCTTCTTCGAGTTATCTGAAGGTCGTGAGTTCGATCCTCACCCGGAGCATATTTCTTTAGTTACATATAATTGACAAAACATAATTTATAATACTTCTTCAGAGCACGCATGCCGTGTGTTAGCGGATACCAACGACATCTTCAGAATTCGGAATTTACGTGTGTGAAAATTTTAGTTAAATCTTATTTTCTGCGTAGCTTTGAAATGCTATCAAATTCATTCTTGATGTCATAAATGGACAAAATTATTTCTAAGATGAGAAAAATGTAGATTCATAAGAAACGTATGTTCGTTTTCGTAATTTTACGAATTAATTGGAAAATTTTTCAAGTCAGATTTTATAAATCGAAAATAAAAAACTTCTAGCTTTTTTTCAAGTTGTCTTAAAACAAAGCGGATAGGCTTCGGTAGCGCAGCAGGCAGCGCGTCAGTCTCATAATCAATCTCCCCACCAGTGGCTCAGAGGTTCTGCTCTCGAAGCTGGTAGACGGGAGGTGCTGGGTTCGAACCCAATCGCGCCCGTCGGCCTAACCGCTTTGGAGTTTTCGTGGTTTTCTTCGAAGCCTTGGATTTTCCATGCGTAAATACGGGTTAGGTTCCCTTAGAAAGACCCCCACGAAGGGCACTCCCCCTAGGGCCTATATCCCTCCAGTAGATAATTGGCCGTCAAAAATCAACCCAACCCATAATCAATCTTCTTCGAGTTATCTGAAGGTCGTGAGTTCGATCCTCACCCGGAGCATATTTTTTTAGTTACATATAATTGACAAAACATAATTTATAATACTTCATCAGAGCACGCATGCCGTGTGTTATCGGATACCAACGACATCTTCAGAATTTGGAATTTACGTGTGTGAAATTTTTAGATAAATCTTATTTAATGCATAGCTTTGAAATGCTATCAAATTCATTCTTCATGTCATAAATAGACAAAATTATTTCTAAGATGAGAAAAATGTAGATTCATAAGAAACGTATGTTCGTTTTCGTAATTTTACGAATTAAATGGAAAAATTTTCAAGTCAGATTTTATAAATCGAAATTAAATAACTTCTAGCTTTTTTTCAAGTTGTTTTAAAACAATGCCGATAGGCCTCGGTAGCGCAGCAGGCAGCGCGTCAGTCTCATAATCAATCTTCTTCGAGTTATCTGAAGGTCGTGAGTTCGATCCTCACCCGGGGCATAATTTTTTAGTTACATATAATTGACAAAACATAATTTATAATACTTCTTCAGAGCACGCATGCCGTGTGTTAGCGGATACCAACGGCATCGGAATTTAAATGTGTGAAAATTTTAGTTAAATCTTATTTTCTGCGTAGCTTTGAAATGCTATCAAATTCATTCTTGATGTCATAAATGGACAAAATTATTTCTAAGATGTAGATTCATAAGAAACGTATGTTCGTTTTAGTAATTTTACGAATGGATCGGAAAAATTTTCAAGTCAGATTTTATAAATCGAAATTAAATAATTTCTAGCTTTTTTTCAAGTTGTTTTAAAACAACGCTGATAGGCCTCGGTAGCGCAGCAGGCTGCGCGTCAGTCTCATAATCAATCTTCTTCGAGTTATCTGAAGGCCGTGAGTTCGATCCTCACCCGGGGCATATTTTTTTAGTTACATATAATTGACAAAACATAATTTATAATACTTCTTCAGAGCACGCATGCCGTGTGTTAGCGGATACCAACGACATCGGAATTTAAATGTATGAAATTTTTAGATAAATCTTATTTCCTGCGTAGCTTTGAAGTGCTATCAAATTCATTCTTGATGTCATAAATGGACAAAATTATTTCTAAGACAAGAAAAATGTAGATTCATAAGAACCGTATGTTCGTTTTCGTAATTTTACGAACTAATTGGAAAATTTTTCAAGTCAGATTTTATAAATCGAAAATAAATAACTTCTAGCTTTTTTTCAAGTTGTCTTAAAACGAAGCTGATAGGCCTCGGTAGCGCAGCAGGCAGCGCGTCAGTCTCATAATCAATCTCCCCACCAGTGGCTCAGAGGTTCTGCTCTCGAAGCTGGTAGACGGGAGGTGCTGGGTTCGAACCCAATCGCGCCCGTCGGCCTAACCGCTTTGGAGTTTTCGTGGTTTTCTTCGAAGCCTTGGATTTTCCATGCGTAAATACGGGTTAGGTTCCCTTAGAAAGACCCCCACGAAGGGCACTCCCCCTAGGGCCTATATCCCTCCAGTAGATAATTGGCCGTCAAAAATCAACCCAACCCATAATCAATCTTCTTCGAGTTATCTGAAGGTCGTGAGTTCGATCCTCACCCGAGCATGTTTTTTTAGTTACATATAATTGACAAAACATATTTTATAATACTTCTTCAGAGCACGCATGCCGCGTGTTAGCGGATACCAACGACATCTTCAGAATTCGGAATTTACGTGTGTGAAAATTTTAGTTAAATCTTATTTTCTGCGTAGCTTTGAAGTGCTATCAAATTCATTCTTGATGTCATAAATGGACAAAATTATTTCTAAGATGAGAAAAATGTAGATTCATAAGAAACGTATGTTCGTTTTCGTAATTTTACGAAGTAATTGGAAAATTTTTCAAGTCAGGTTTTATAAATCGAAATTAGATAACTTCTAGCTTTTTTTCAAGTTGTTTTAAAACAGTGCTGATAGGCCTCGGTAGCGCAGCAGGCAGCGCGTCAGTCTCATAATCAATCTTCTTCGAGTTATCTGAAGGTCGTGAGTTCGATCCTCACCCGGGGCATATTTTTTTAGTTACATATAATTGACAAAACATAATTTATAATACTTCTTCAGAGCACGCATGCCGTGTGTTAGCGGATACCAACGACATCGGAATTTAAATGTGTGAAATTTTTAGATAAATCTTATTTCCTGCGTAGCTTTGAAGTGCTATCAAATTCATTCTTGATGTCATAAATGGACAAAATTATTTCTAAGATGAGAAAAATGTAGATTCATAAGAAACGTATGTTCGTTTTCGTAATTTTACGAACTAATTGGAAAAATTTTCAAGTCAGATTTTATAAATCGAAAATAAATAACTTCTAGCTTTTTTTCAAGTTGTCTTAAAACAAAGCTGATAGGCTTCGGTAGCGCAGCAGGCGGCGCGTCAGTCTCATAATCAATCTTCTTCGAGTTATCTGAAGGTCGTGAGTTCGATCCTCACCCGGAGCATATTTTTTTAGTTACATATAATTGACAAAACATAATTTATAATACTTCTTCAGAGCACGCATGCCGTGTGTTATCGGATACCAACGACATCTTCAGAATTTGGAATTTACGTGTGTGAAATTTTTAGATAAATCTTATTTAATGCGTAGCTTTGAAATGCTATCAAATTCATTCTTCATGTCATAAATGGACAAAATTATTTCTAAGATGAGAAAAATGTAGATTCATAAGAAACGTATCTTCGTTTTCGTAATTTTACGAATTAATTGGAAAAATTTTCAAGTCAGATTTTATAAATCGAAATTAAATAACTTCTACCTTTTTTTCAAGTTGTTTTAAAACAACGCCGATAGGCCTCGGTAGCGCAGCAGGCAGCGCGTCAGTCTCATAATCAATCTTCTTCGAGTTATCTGAAGGTCGTGAGTTCGATCCTCACCCGGGGCATATTTTTTTAGTTACATATAATTGACAAAACATAATTTATAATACTTCTTCAGAGCACGCATGCCGTGTGTTAGCGGATACCAACGACATCGGAATTTAAATGTGTGAAATTTTTAGATAAATCTTATTTCCTGCGTAGCTTTGAAGTGCTATCAAATTCATTCTTGATGTCATAAATGGACAAAATTATTTCTAAGATGAGAAAAATGTAGATTCATAAGAAACGTATGTTCGTTTTCGTAATTTTACGAACTAATTGGAAAATTTTTCAAGTCAGATTTTATAAATCGAAAATAAATAACTTCTAGCTTTTTTTCAAGTTGTCTTAAAACAAAGCTGATAGGCTTCGGTAGCGCATCAGGCAGCGCGTCAGTCTCATAATCAATCTTCTTCGAGTTATCTGAAGGTCGTGAGTTCGATCCTCACCCGGAGCATATTTTTTTAGTTACATATAATTGACAAAACATAATTTATAATACTTCTTCAGAGCACGCATGCCGTGTGTTATCGGATACCATCGACATCTTCAGAATTTGGAATTTACGTGTGTGAAATTTTTAGATAAATCTTATTTAATGCGTAGCTTTGAAATGCTATCAAATTCATTCTTCATGTCATAAATGGACAAAATTATTTCTAAGATGAGAAAAATGTAGATTCATAAGAAACGCATGTTCGTTTTCGTAATTTTACTAATTAATTGGAAAAATTTTCCAATCAGATTTTATAAATCGAAATTAAATAACTTCTAGCTTTTTTTCAAGTTGTCTTAAAACGAAGCTGATAGGCCTCGGTAGCGCAGCAGGCAGCGCGTCAGTCTCATAATCAATCTTCTTCGAGTTATCTGAAGGTCGTGAGTTCGATCCTCACCCGAGCATATTTTTTTAGTTACATATAATTGACAAAACATAATTTATAATACTTCTTCAGAGCACGCATGCCGTGTGTTAGCGGATACCAACGACATCGGAATTTAAATGTGTGAAATTTTTAGATAAATCTTATTTCCTGCGTAGCTTTGAAGTGCTATCAAATTCATTCTTGATGTCATAAATGGACAAAATTATTTCTAAGACAAGAAAAATGTAGATTCATAAGAACCGTATGTTCGTTTTCGTAATTTTACGAACTAATTGGAAAATTTTTCAAGTCAGATTTTATAAATCGAAAATAAATAACTTCTAGCTTTTTTTCAAGTTGTCTTAAAACGAAGCTGATAGGCCTCGGTAGCGCAGCAGGCAGCGCGTCAGTCTCATAATCAATCTTCTTCGAGTTATCTGAAGGTCGTGAGTTCGATCCTCACCCGAGCATATTTTTTTAGTTACATATAATTGACAAAACATAATTTATAATACTTCTTCAGAGCACGCATGCCGTGTGTTAGCGGATACCAACGACATCGGAATTTAAATGTGTGAAATTTTTAGATAAATCTTATTTCCTGCGTAGCTTTGAAGTGCTATCAAATTCATTCTTGATGTCATAAATGGACAAAATTATTTCTAAGATGAGAAAAATGTAGATTCATAAGAAACGTATGTTCGTTTTCGTAATTTTACGAACTAATTGGAAAATTTTTCAAGTCAGATTTTATAAATCGAAAATAAATAACTTCTAGCTTTTTTTCAAGTTGTCTTAAAACAAAGCTGATAGGCCTCGGTAGCGCAGCAGGCAGCGCGTCAGTCTCATAATCAATATTCTTCGAGTTATCTGAAGGTCGTGAGTTCGATCCTCATCCGGAGCATATTTTTTTAGTTACATATAATTGACAAAACATAATTTATAATACTTCTTCAGAGCACGCATGCCGTCTGTTAGCGGATACCAACGACATCTTCAGAATTCGGAATTTACGTGTGTGAAATTTTTAGATAAATCTTATTTCCTGCGTGGCTTTGAAGTGCTAACAAATTCATTCTTGATGTCATAAATGGACAAAATTATTTCTAAGATGAGAAAAATGTAGATTCATAAGAAACGTATGTTCGTTTTAGTAATTTTACGAATGGATCGGAAAAATTTTTAAGTCAGATTTTATAAATCGAAATTAAATAACTTCTAGCTTTTTTTCAAGTTGTTTTAAAACAACGCTGATAGGCTTCGGTAGCGCAGCAGGCAGCGCGTCAGTCTCATAATCAATCGTCTTCGAGTTATCTGAAGGTCGTGAGTTCGATCCTCACCCGGGGCATATTTTTTTAGTTACATATAATTGACAAAACATAATCTATAATACTTCTTCAGAGCACGCATGCCGCGTGTTAGCGGATACCAACGACATCTTCAGAATTCGGAATTTACGTGTGTGAAAATTTTAGTTAAATCTTATTTTCTGCGTAGCCTTGAAGTGCTATCAAATTCATTCTTGATGTCATAAATGGACAAAATTATTTCTAAGATGCGAAAAATGTAGATTCATAAGAAACGTATGTTCGTTTTCGTAATTTTACGAACTAATTGGAAAATTTTTCAAGTCAGATTTTATAAATCGAAAATAAATAACTTCTAGCTTTTTTTCAAGTTGTCTTAAAACAAGGCTGATAGGCTTCGGTAGCGCAGCAGGCAGCGCGTCAGTCTCATAATCAATCTTCTTCGAGTTATCTGAAGGTCGTGAGTTCGATCCTCACCCGGAGCATATTTTTTTAGTTACATATAATTGACAAAACATAATTTATAATACTTCTTCAGAGCACGCATGCCGTGTGTTAGCGGATACCAACGACATCGGAATTTAAATGTGGGAAATTTTTAGATAAATCTTATTTCCTGCGTAGCTTTGAAGTGCTATCAAATTCATTCTTGATGTCATAAATGGACAAAATTATTTCTAAGATGAGAAAAATGTAGATTCATAAGAACCGTATGTTCGTTTTCGTAATTTTACGAACTAATTGGAAAATTTTTCAAGTCAGATTTTATAAATCGAAATTAAATAATTTCTAGCTTTTTTTCAAGTTGTTTTAAAACAACGCTGACAGCCCTCGGTAGCGCAGCAGGCTGCGCGTCAGTCTCGTAATCAATCTTCTTCGAGTTATCTGAAGGTCGTGAGTTCGATCCTCACCCGGGGCATATTTTTTTAGTTACATATAATTGACAAAACACAATTTATAATACTTCTTCAGAGCACGCATGCCGTGTGTTATCGGATACCAACGACATCTTCACAATTTGGAATTTACGTGTGTGAAATTTTTAGATGAATCTTATTTAATGCGTAGCTTTGAAATGCTATCAAATTCATTCTTCATGTCATAAATGGACAAAATTATTTCTAAGATGAGAAAAATGTAGATTCATAAGAAACGTATCTTCGTTTTCGTAATTTTACGAATTAATTGGAAAAATTTTCAAGTCAGATTTTATAAATCGAAATTAAATAACTTCTACCCTTTTTTCAAGTTGTTTTAAAACAACGCCGATAGGCTTCGGTAGCGCAGCAGGCAGCGCGTCAGTCTCATAATCAATCTTCTTCGAGTTATCTGAAGGTCGTGAGTTCGATCCTCACCCGGGGCATTTTTTTTTAGTTACATATAATTGACAAAACATAATTTATAATACTTCTTCAGAGCACGCATGCCGTGTGTTAGCGGATACCAACGACATCGGAATTTAAATGTGTGAAATTTTTAGATAAATCTTATTTCCTGCGTAGCTTTGAAGTGCTATCAAATTCATTCTTGATGTCATAAATGGACAAAATTATTTCTAAGACAAGAAAAATGTAGATTCATAAGAACCGTATGTTCGTTTTCGTAATTTTACGAACTAATTGGAAAATTTTTCAAGTCAGATTTTATAAATCGAAAATAAATAACTTCTAGCTTTTTTTCAAGTTGTCTTAAAACGAAGCTGATAGGCCTCGGTAGCGCAGCAGGCAGCGCGTCAGTCTCATAATCAATCTTCTTCGAGTTATCTGAAGGTCGTGAGTTCGATCCTCACCCGAGCATATTTTTTTAGTTACATATAATTGACAAAACATAATTTATAATACTTCTTCAGAGCACGCATGCCGTGTGTTAGCGGATACCAACGACATCGGAATTTAAATGTGTGAAATTTTTAGATAAATCTTATTTCCTGCGTAGCTTTGAAGTGCTATCAAATTCATTCTTGATGTCATAAATGGACAAAATTATTTCTAAGATGAGAAAAATGTAGATTCATAAGAAACGTATGTTCGTTTTCGTAATTTTACGAACTAATTGGAAAATTTTTCAAGTCAGATTTTATAAATCGAAAATAAATAACTTCTAGCTTTTTTTCAAGTTGTCTTAAAACAAAGCTGATAGGCCTCGGTAGCGCAGCAGGCAGCGCGTCAGTCTCATAATCAATCTTCTTCGAGTTATCTGAAGGTCGTGAGTTCGATCCTCATCCGGAGCATATTTTTTTAGTTACATATAATTGACAAAACATAATTTATAATACTTCTTCAGAGCACGCATGCCGTGTGTTAGCGGATACCAGCGACATCTTCAGAATTCGGAATTTACGTGTGTGAAAATTTTAGTTAAATCTTATTTTCTGCGTAGCTTTGAATTGCTATCAAATTCATTCTTGATGTCATAAATGGACAAAATTATTTCTAAGATGAGAAAAATGTAGATTCATAAGAAACGTATGTTCGTTTTAGTAATTTTACGAATGGATCGGAAAAATTTTCAAGTCAGATTTTATAAATCGAAATTAAATAATTTCTAGCTTTTTTTCAAGTTGTTTTAAAACAACGCTGACAGCCCTCGGTAGCGCAGCAGGCTGCGCGTCAGTCTCGTAATCAATCTTCTTCGAGTTATCTGAAGGTCGTGAGTTCGATCCTCACCCGGGGCATATTTTTTTAGTTACATATAATTGACAAAACACAATTTATAATACTTCTTCAGAGCACGCATGCCGTGTGTTATCGGATACCAACGACATCTTCACAATTTGGAATTTACGTGTGTGAAATTTTTAGATGAATCTTATTTAATGCGTAGCTTTGAAATGCTATCAAATTCATTCTTCATGTCATAAATGGACAAAATTATTTCTAAGATGAGAAAAATGTAGATTCATAAGAAACGTATCTTCGTTTTCGTAATTTTACGAATTAATTGGAAAAATTTTCAAGTCAGATTTTATAAATCGAAATTAAATAACTTCTACCCTTTTTTCAAGTTGTTTTAAAACAACGCCGATAGGCTTCGGTAGCGCAGCAGGCAGCGCGTCAGTCTCATAATCAATCTTCTTCGAGTTATCTGAAGGTCGTGAGTTCGATCCTCACCCGGGGCATTTTTTTTTAGTTACATATAATTGACAAAACATAATTTATAATACTTCTTCAGAGCACGCATGCCGTGTGTTAGCGGATACCATTGACATCGGAATTTAAATGTGTGAAATTTTTAGATAAATCTTATTTCCTGCGTAGCTTTGAAGTCCTATCAAATTCATTCTTGATGTCATAAATGGACAAAATTATTTCTAAGATGAGAAAAATGTAGATTCATAAGGACCGTATGTTCGTTTTCGTAATTTTACGAACTAATTGGAAAATTTTTCAAGTCAGATTTTATAAATCGAAAATAAATAACTTCTAGCTTTTTTTCAAGTTGTCTTAAGACAAAGCTGATAGGCCTCGGTAGCGCAGCAGGCAGCGCGTCAGTCTCATAATCAATCTTCTTCGAATTATCTAAAGGTCGTGAGTTCGATCCTCACCCGAGCATGTTTTTTTAGTTACATATAATTGACAAAACATATTTTATAATACTTCTTCAGAGCACGCATGCCGCGTGTTAGCGGATACCAACGACATCTTCAGAATTCGGAATTTACGTGTGTGAAAATTTTAGTTAAATCTTATTTTCTGCGTAGCTTTGAAGTGCTATCAAATTCATTCTTGATGTCATAAATGGACAAAATTATTTCTAAGATGAGAAAAATGTAGATTCATAAGAAACGTATGTTCGTTTTCGTAATTTTACGAAGTAATTGGAAAAATTTTCAAGTCAAGTTTTATAAATCGAAATTAAATAACTTCTAGCTTTTTTTCAAGTTGTTTTAAAACAGCGCTGATAGGCCTCGGTAGCGCAGCAGGCAGCGCGTCAGTCTCATAATCAATCTTCTTCGCGTTATCTAAAGGTCGTGAGTTCGATCCTCACCCGAGCATGTTTTTTTAGTTACATATAATTGACAAAACATATTTTATAATACTTCTTCAGAGCACGCATGCCGCGAGTTAGCGGATACCAACGACATCTTCAGAATTCGGAATTTACGTGTTTGAAAATTTTAGTTAAATCTTATTTTCTGCGTAGCTTTGAAGTGCTATCAAATTCATTCTTGATGTCATAAATGGACAAAATTATTTCTAAGATGAGAAAAATGTAGATTCATAAGAAACGTATGTTCGTTTTCGTAATTTTACGAAGTAATTGGAAAAATTTGCAAGTCAGATTTTATAAATCGAAATTAAATAACTTCTACCTTTTTTTCAAGTTGTTTTAAAACAACGCCGATAGGCCTCGGTAGCGCAGCAGGCAGCGCGTCAGTCTCATAATCAATCTTCTTCAAGTTATCTGAAGGTCGTGAGTTCGATCCTCACCCGGGGCATATTTTTTTAGTTACATATAATTGACAAAACATAATTTATAATACTTCTTCAGAGCACGCATGCCGTGTGTTAGCGGATACCAACGACATCGGAATTTAAATGTGTGAAATTTTTAGATAAATCTTATTTCCTGCGTAGATTTGAAGTGCTATCAAATTCATTCTTGATGTCATAAATGGACAAAATTATTTCTAAGATGAGAAAAATGTAGATTCATAAGGACCGTATGTTCGTTTTCGTAATTTTACGAACTAATTGGAAAATTTTTCAAGTCAGATTTTATAAATCGAAAATAAATAACTTCTAGCTTTTTTTCAAGTTGTCTTAAAACAAAGCTGATAGGCCTCGGTAGCGCAGCAGGCAGCGCGTCAGTCTCATAATCAATCTTCTTCGAGTTATCTAAAGGTCGTGAGTTCGATCCTCACCCGAGCATGTTTTTTTAGTTACATATAATTGACAAAACATATTTTATAATACTTCTTCAGAGCACGCATGCCGCGTGTTAGCGGATACCAACGACATCTTCAGAATTCGGAATTTACGTGTGTGAAAATTTTAGTTAAATCTTATTTTCTGCGTAGCTTTGAAGTGCTATCAAATTCATTCTTGATGTCATAAATGGACAAAATTATTTCTAAGATGAGAAAAATGTAGATTCTTAAGAAACGTATGTTCGTTTTCGTAATTTTACGAAGTAATTGGAAAAATTTTCAAGTCAGATTTTATAAATCGAAATTAAATAACTTCTAGCTTTTTTTCAAGTTGTTTTAAAACAGCGCTGATAGGCCTCGGTAGCGCAGCAGGCAGCGCGTCAGTCTCATAATCAATCTTCTTCGAGTTATCTGAAGGTCGTGAGTTCGATCCTCACCCGGGGCATATTTTTTTAGTTACATATAATTGACAAAACATAATTTATAATACTTCTTCAGAGCACGCATGCCGTGTGTTAGCGGATACCAACGACATCGGAATTTAAATGTGTGAAATTTTTAGATAAATCTTATTTCCTGCGTAGCTTTGAAGTGCTATCAAATTCATTCTTGATGTCATAAATGGACAAAATTATTTCTAAGATGAGAAAAATGTAGATTCATAAGAACCGTATGTTCGTTTTCGTAATTTTACGAACTAATTGGAAAATTTTTCAAGTCAGATTTTATAAATCGAAAATAAATAACTTCTAGCTTTTTTTCAAGTTGTCTTAAAACAAAGCTGATAGGCCTCGGTAGCGCAGCAGGCAGCGCGTAGTCTCCTAATCAATCTTCTTCGAGTTATCTGAAGGTCGTGAGTTCGATCCTCACCCGGGGCATGTTTTTTTAGTTACATATAATTGACAAAACATAATTTATAATACTTCTTCAGAGCACGCATGCCGCGTGTTAGCGGATACCAACGACATCTTCAGAATTCGGAATTTACGTGTGTGAAAATTTTAGTTAAATCTTATTTTCTGCGTAGCTTTGAAGTGCTATCAAATTCAGTCTTGATGTCATAAATGGACAAAATTATTTCTAAGATGCGAAAAATGTAGATTCATAAGAAACGTATGTTCGTTTTCGTAATTTTACGAACTAATTGGAAAATTTTTCAGGTCAGATTTTATAAATCGAAAATAAATAACTTCTAGCTTTTTTTCAAGTTGTCTTAACACAAAGCTGATAGGCTTCGGTAGCGCAGCAGGCAGCCCGTCAGTCTCATAATCAATCTTCTTCGAGTTATCTGAAGGTCGTGAGTTCGATCCTCACCCGGAGCATATTTTTTTAGTTACATATAATTGACAAAACATAATTTATAATACTTCTTCAGAGCACGCATGCCGTGTGTTATCGGATACCAACGACATCTTCAGAATTTGGAATTTACGTGTGTGAAATTTTTAGGTAAATCTTATTTAATGCGTAGCTTTGAAATGCTATCAAATTCATTCTTCATGTCATAAATGGATAAAATTATTTCTAAGATGAGAAAAAATGTAGATTCATAAGAAACGTATGTTCGTTTTCGTAATTTTACGAATTAATTGGAAAAATTTTCAAGTCAGATTTTATAAATCGAAATTAAATAACTTCTAGCTTTTTTTCAAGTTGTTTTAAAACAACGCGGATAGTCCTCGGTAGCGCAGCAGGCAGCGCGTCAGTCTCATAATCAATCTTCTTCGAATTATCTGAAGGTCGTGAGTTCGATCCTCACCCGGGGCATATTTTTTTAGTTACATATAATTGACAAAACATAATTTATAATACTTCTTCAGAGCACGCATGCCGTGTGTTAGCGGATACCAACGACATCGGAATTTAAATGTGTGAAATTTTTAGATAAATCTTATTTCCTGCGTAGCTTTGAAGTGCTATCAAATTCATTCTTGATGTCATAAATGGACAAAATTATTTCTAAGATGAGAAAAATGTAGATTCATAAGAAACGTATGTTCGTTTTCGTAATTTTACGAATTAATTGGAAAAATTTTCAAGTCAGATTTTATAAATCGATATTAAAAAACTTCTAGCTTTTTTCAAGTTGTTTTAAAACAAAGCTGATAGGCCTCGGTAGCGCAGCAGGGAGCGCGTCAGTCTCATAATCAATCTTCTTCGAGTTATCTGAAGGTCGTGAGTTCGATCCCCACCCGGGGCACATTTTTTTAGTTACATATAATTGACAAAACATAATTTATAATACTTCTTCAGAGCACGCATGCCGTGTGTTAGCGGATACCAACGACATCGGAATTTAAATGTGTGAAATTTTTATATAAATCTTATTTCCTGCGTAGCTTTGAAGTGCTATCAAATTCATTCTTGATGTCATAAATGGACAAAATTATTTTTAAGATGAGAAAAATGTAGATTCATAAGAATTGTATGTTCGTTTTCGTAATTTTACGAACTAATTGGAAAATTTTTCAAGTCAGATTTTATAAATCGAAAATAAATAACTTCTAGCTTTTTTTCAAGTTGTCTTAAAACAACGATGATAGACCTCGGTAGCGCAGCAGGCAGCGCGTCAGTCTCATAATCAATCTTCTTCGAGTTATCTGAAGGTCGTGAGTTCGATCCTCACACGGAGCATATTTTTTTAGTTACATATAATTGACAAAACATAATTTATAATACTTCTTCAGAGCACGCATGCCGCGTGTTAGCGGATACCAACGACATCTTCAGAATTCGGAATTTACGTGTGTGAAAATTTTAGTTAAATCTTATTTTCTGCGTAGCTTTGAAGTGCTATCAAATTCAGTCTTGATGTCATAAATGGACAAAATTATTTCTAAGATGCGAAAAATGTAGATTCATAAGAAACGTATGTTCGTTTTCGTAATTTTACGAACTAATTGGAAAATTTTTCAAGTCAGATTTTATAAATCGAAAATAAATAACTTCTAGCTTTTTTTCAAGTTGTCTTAAAGCAAGGCTGATAGGCTTCGGTAGCGCAGCAGGCAGCGCGTCAGTCTCATAATCAATCTTCTTCGCGTTATCTGAAGGTCGTGAGTTCGATCCTCACCCGGAGCATATTTTTTTAGTTACATATAATTGACAAAACATAATTTATAATACTTCTTCAGAGCACGCATGCCGTGTGTTAGCGGATACCAACGACATCTTCAGAATTCGGAATTTACGTGTGTGAAAATTTTAGTTAAATCTTATTTTCTGCGTAGCTTTGAAATGCTATCAAATTCATTCTTGATGTCATAAATGGACAAAATTATTTCTAAGATGAGAAAAATGTAGATTCATAAGAAACGTATGTTCGTTTTCGTAATTTTACGAATTAATTGGAAAATTTTTCAAGTCAGATTTTATAAATCGAAAATAAATAACTTCTAGCTTTTTTTCAAGTTGTCTTAAAACAAAGCGGATAGGCTTCGGTAGCGCAGCAGGCAGCGCGTCTGTCTCATAATCAATCTTCTTCGAGTTATCTGAAGGTCGTGAGTTCGATCCTCACCCGGAGCATATTTTTTTAGTTACATATAATTGACAAAACATAATTTATAATACTTCTTCAGAGCACGCATGGCGTGTGTTATCGGATACCAACGACATCTTCAGAATTTGGAATTTACGTGTGTGAAATTTTTAGATAAATCTTATTTAATGCATAGCTTTGAAATGCTATCAAATTCATTCTTCATGTCATAAATGGACAAAATTATTTCTAAGATGAGAAAAATGTAGATTCATAAGAAACTTATGTTCGTTTTCGTAATTTTACGAATTAAATGGAAAAATTTTCAAGTCAGATTTTATAAATCGAAATTAAATAACTTCTAGCTTTTTTTGAAGTTGTTTTAAAACAACGCTGATAGGCCTCGGTAGCGCAGAAGGCAGCGCGTCAGTCTCATAATCAATCTTCTTCGAGTTATCTGAAGGTCGTGAGTTCGATCCTCACCCGGGGCATATTTTTTTAGTTACATATAATTGACAAAACATAATTTGTAATACTTCTTCAGAGCACGCATGCCGTGTGTTAGCGGATACCAACGACATCGGAATTTAAATGTGTGAAATTTTTAGATAAATCTTATTTCCTGCGTAGCTCTGAAGTGCTATCAAATTCATTCTTGATGTCATAAATGGACAAAATTATTTCTAAGATGAGAAAAATGTAGATTCATAAGAAACGTATGTTCGTTTTCGTAATTTTACGAATTAATTGGAAAATTTTTCAAGTCAGATTTTATAAATCGATATTAAAAAACTTCTAGCTTTTTTCAAGTTGTTTTAAAACAACGCTGATAGGCCTCGGTAGCGCAGCAGGCAGCGCGTCAGTCTCATAATCAATCTTCTTCGAGTTATCTGAAGGTCGTGAGTTCGATCCTCACATGGAGCATATTTTTTTAGTTACATATAATTGACAAAACATAATTTATAATACTTCTTCAGAGCTGGCCGAGAGGTTCTGCTCTCGAAGCTGGTAGACGGGAGGTGCTGGGTTCGATCCCAATCGCGCCCGTCGGCCTAATCGTTCGGAGTTTTCGTGGTTTTCTTCGAACCTTGGTTCTCCAAGCGTTAATACGGGTTAGGTTCCCTTAGAAAGACCTCCACGGAAGGCACTCCCCCCTTAGGGCCCATATCCCACGTGCAGATAATTGGCCGACATAAATACAACCAACCAACTTCTTCAGAGCACGCATGCCGTGTGTTAGCGGATACCAACGACATCTTCAGAATTCGGAATTTACGTGTGTGAAAATTTTAGTTAAATCTTACTTTCTGCGTAGCTTTGAAATGCTATCAAATTCATTCTTGATGTCATAAATGGACAAAATTATTTCTAAGATGAGAAAAATGTAGATTCATAAGAAACGTATGTTCGTTTTCGTAATTTTACGAATTAATTGGAAAATTTTTCAAGTCAGATTTTATAAATCGAAATTAAATAACTTCTAGCTTTTTTTCAAGTTGTCTTAAAACAAATCTGATAAGCCTCGGTAGCGCAGCAGGCAGCGCGTCAGTCTCATAATCAATCTTCTTCGAGTTATCTGAAGGTCGTGAGTTCGATCCTCACCCGGGGCATATTTTTTTAGTTACATATAATTGACAAAACATAATTTATAATACTTCTTCAGAGCACGCATGCCGCGTGTTAGCGGATACCAACGACATCTTCAGAATTCGGAATTTACGTGTGTGAAAATTTTAGTTAAATCTTATTTTCTGCGTAGCTTTGAAGTGCTATCAAATTCATTCTTGATGTCATAAATGGACAAAATTATTTCTAAGATGCGAAAAATGTAGATTCATAAGAAACGTATGTTCGTTTTCGTAATTTTACGAACTAATTGGAAAAATTTTCAAGTCAGATTTTATAAATCGAAAATAAATAACTTCTAGCTTTTTTTCAAGTTGTCTTAAAACAAAGCTGATAGGCTTCGGTAGCGCAGCAGGCAGCGCGTCAGTCTCATAATCAATCTTCTTCGAGTTATCTGAAGGTCGTGAGTTCGATCCTCACCCGGGGCATATTTTTTTAGTTACATATAATTGACAAAACATAATTTATAATACTTCTTCAGAGCACGCATGCCGTGTGTTAGCGGATACCAACGACATCGGAATTTAAATGTGTGAAATTTTTAGATAAATCTTATTTCCTGCGTAGCTTTGAAGTGCTATCAAATTCATTCTTGATGTCATAAATGGACAAAATTATTTCTAAGATGAGAAAAATGTAGATTCATAAGAACCGTATGTTCGTTTTCGTAATTTTACGAACTAATTGGAAAATTTTTCAAGTCAGATTCTATAAATCGAAAATAAATAACTTCTAGCTTTTTTTCAAGTTGTTTTAAAACAAAGCTTATAGGCCTCGGTAGCGCAGCAGGCAGCGCGTCAGTCTCATAATCAATCTTTTGAGTTATCTGAAGGTCGTGAGTTCGATCCTCACCCGGGGCATATTTTTTTAGTTACATATAATTGACAAAACATAATTTATAATACTTCTTCAGAGCACGCATGCCGTGTGTTAGCGGATACCAACGACATCGGAATTTAAATGTGTGAAATTTTTAGATAAATCTTATTTCCTGCGTAGCTTTGAAGTGCTATCAAATTCATTCTTGATGTCATAAATGGACAAAATTATTTCTAAGATGAGAAAAATGTAGATTCATAAGAACCGTATGTTCGTTTTCGTAATTTTACGAACTAATTGGAAAATTTTTCAAGTCAGATTTTATAAATCGAAAATAAATAACTTCTAGCTTTTTTTCAAGTTGTCTTAAAACAAAGCTGATAGGCCTCGGTAACGCAGCAGGCAGCGCGCAGTCTCATAATCAATCTTCTTCGAGTTATCTGAAGGTCGCGAGTTCGATCCTCACCCGGAGCATATTTTTTTAGTTACATATAATTGACAAAACATAATTTATAATACTTCTTCAGAGCACGCATGCCGTGTGTTAGCGGATACCAACGACATCTTCAGAATTTGGAATTTACGTGTGTGAAATTTTTAGATAAATCTTATTTAATGCGTAGCTTTGAAATGCTATCAAATTCATTCTTCATGTCATAAATGGACAAAATTATTTTTAAGATGAGAAAAATGTAGATTCATAAGAAACGTATGTTCGTTTTCGTAATTTTACGAATTAATTGGAAAATTTTTCAAGTCAGATTTTATAAATCGAAATTAAATAACTTCTAGCATTTTTTCAAGTTGTTTTAAAACAATGCGGATAGGCCTCGGTAGCGCAGCAGGCAGCGCGTCAGTTTCATAATCAATCTTCTTCGAATTATCTGAAGGTCGTGAGTTCGATCCTCACCCGGGGCATATTTTTTTAGTTACATATAATTGACAAAACATAATTTATAATACTTCTTCAGAGCACGCATGCCGCGTGTTAGCGGATACCAACGACATCTTCAGAATTCGGAACTTACGTGTGTGAAAATTTTAGTTAAATCTTATTTTCTGCGTAGCTTTGAAGTGCTATCAAATTCAGTCTTGATGTCATAAATGGACAAAATTATTTCTAAGATGCGAAAAATGTAGATTCATAAGAAACGTATGTTCGTTTTCGTAATTTTACGAACTAATTGGAAAATTTTTCAAGTCAGATTTTATAAATCGAAAATAAATAACTTCTAGCTTTTTTTCAAGTTGTCTTAAAACAAGGCTGATAGGCTTCGGTAGCGCAGCAGGCAGCGCGTCAGTCTCATAATCAATCTTCTTCGAGTTATCTGAAGGTCGTGAGTTCGAACCTCACCCGGAGCATATTTTTTTAGTTACATATAATTGACAAAACATAATTTATAATACTTCTTCAGAGCACGCATGCCGTGTGTTAGCGGATACCAACGACATCGGAATTTAAATGTGGGAAATTTTTAGATAAATCTTATTTCCTGCGTAGCTTTGAAGTGCTATCAAATTCATTCTTGATGTCATAAATGGACAAAATTATTTCTAAGATGAGAAAAATGTAGATTCATAAGAAACGTATGTTCGTTTTCGTAATTTTACGAATTAATTGGAAAAATTTTCAAGTCAGATTTTATAAATCGAAATTAAAAAACTTCTAGCTTTTTTTGAAGTTGTTTTAAAACAACGCTGGTAGGCCTCGGTAGCGCAGCAGGCAGCGCGTCAGTCTCATAATCAATCTTCTTCGAGTTATCTGAAGGTCGTGAGTTCGATCCCCACCCGGGGCATATTTTTTTAGTTACATATAATTGACAAAACATAATTTATAATACTTCTTCAGAGCACGCATGCCGTGTGTTAGCGGATACCAACGATATCGGAATTTAAATGTGTGAAATTTTTAGATAAATCTTATTTCCTGCGTAGCTTTGAAGTGCTATCAAATTCATTCTTGATGTCATAAATGGACAAAATTATTTCTAAGATGAGAAAAATGTAGATTCATAAGAAACGTATGTTCGTTTTCGTAATTTTACGAACTAATTGGAAAATTTTTCAAGTCAGATTTTATAAATCGAAAATAAATAACTTCTAGCTTTTTTTCAAGTTGTCTTAAAACAACGATGATAGACCTCGGTAGCGCAGCAGGCAGCGCGTCAGTCTCATAATCAATCTTCTTCGAGTTATCTGAAGGTCGTGAGTTCGATCCTCACACGGAGCATATTTTTTTAGTTACATATAATTGACAAAACATAATTTATAATACTTCTTCAGAGCACGCATGCCGTGTGTTAGCGGATACCAACGACATCTTCAGAATTCGGAATTTACATGTGTGAAAATTTTAGTTAAATCTTATTTTCTGCGTAGCTTTGAAATGCTATCAAATTCATTCTTGATGTCATAAATGGACAAAATTATTTCTAAGATGAGAAAAATGTAGATTCATAAGAAACGTATGTTCGTTTTCGTAATTTTAAGAATTAATTGGAAAATTTTTCAAGTCAGATTTTATAAATCAAAATTAAATAACTTCTAGCTTTTTTTCAAGTTGTCTTAAAACAAATCTGATAAGCCTCGGTAGCGCAGCAGGCAGCGCGTCAGTCTCATAATCAATCTTCTTCGAGTTATCTGAAGGTCGTGTGTTCGATCCTCACCCGGGGCATATTTTTTTAGTTACATATAATTGACAAAACATAATTTATAATACTTCTTCAGAGCACGCATGCCGCGTGTTAGCGGATACCAACGACATCTTCAGAATTCGGAATTTACGTGTGTGAAAATTTTAGTTAAATCTTATTTTCTGCGTAGCTTTGAAGTGCTATCAAATTCATTCTTGATGTCATAAATGGACAAAATTATTTCTAAGATGCGAAAAATGTAGATTCATAAGAAACGTATGTTCGTTTTCGTAATTTTACGAACTAATTGGAAAAATTTTCAAGTCAGATTTTATAAATCGAAAATAAATAACTTCTAGCTTTTTTTCAAGTTGTCTTAAAACAAAGCTGATAGGCTTCGGTAGCGCAGCAGGCAGCGCGTCAGTCTCATAATCAATCTTCTTCGAGTTATCTGAAGGTCGTGAGTTCGATCCTCACCCGGAGCATATTTTTTTAGTTACATATAATTGACAAAACATAATTTATAATACTTCTTCAGAGCACGCATGCCGTGTGTTATCGGATACCATCGACATCTTCAGAATTTGGAATTTACGTGTGTGAAATTTTTAGATAAATCTTATTTAATGCGTAGCTTTGAAATGCTATCAAATTCATTCTTCATGTCATAAATGGACAAAATTATTTCTAAGATGAGAAAATTGTAGATTCATAAGAAACGTATGTTCGTTTTCGTAATTTTACGAATTAATTGGAAAAATTTTCAAGTCAGATTTTATAAATCGAAATTAAATAACTTCTAGCTTTTTTTCAAGTTGTTTTAAAACAACGCTGATAGGCCTCGGTAGCGCAGCAGGCAGCGCGTCAGTCTCATAATCAATCTTCTTCGAGTTATCTGAAGGTCGTGAGTTCGATCCTCACCCGGGGCATATTTTTTTAGTTACATA
This sequence comes from Maratus speciosus, assembly GCA_963932465.1. Classification (NCBI taxonomy): domain Eukaryota; kingdom Metazoa; phylum Arthropoda; class Arachnida; order Araneae; family Salticidae; genus Maratus; species Maratus speciosus. The sequence continues at coordinate 564,835,748 of OZ010793.1, read as the reverse complement.
TAATTGACAAAACATAATTTATAATACTTCTTCAGAGCACGCATGCCGTGTGTTAGCGGATACCAACGACATCGGAATTTAAATGTGTGAAATTTTTAGATAAATCTTATTTCCTGCGTAGCTTTGAAGTGCTATCAAATTCATTCTTGATGTCATAAATGGACAAAATTATTTCTAAGATGAGAAAAATGTAGATTCATAAGAAACGTATGTTCGTTTTAGTAATTTTACGAATGGATCGGAAAAATTTTCAAGTCAGATTTTATAAATCGAAATTAAATAATTTCTAGCTTTTTTTCAAGTTGTTTTAAAACAACGCTGATAGCCCTCGGTAGCGCAGCAGGCTGCGCGTCAGTCTCATAATCAATCTTCTTCGAGTTATCTGAAGGTCGTGAGTTCGATCCTCACCCGGGGCATATTTTTTTAGTTACATATAATTGACAAAACATAATTTATTATACTTCTTCAGAGCACGCATGCCGTGTGTTATCGGATACCAACGACATCTTCAGAATTTGGAATTTACGTGTGTGAAATGTTTAGATAAATCTTATTTAATGCGTAGCTTAGAAATGCTATCAAATTCATTCTTCGTGTCATAAATGGACAAAATTATTTCTAAGATGAGAAAAATGTAGATTCATAAGAAACGTATGTTCGTTTTAGTAATTTTACGAATGGATCGGAAAAATTTTCAAGTCAGATTTTATAAATCGAAATTAAATAACTTCTAGCTTTTTTTCAAGTTGTTTTAAAACAACGCTGATAGGCCTCGGTAGCGCAGCAGGCAGCGCGTCAATCTCATAATCAACCTTCTTCGAGTTATCTGAAGGTCGTGAGTTCGATCTTCACCCGGGGCATGTTTTTTTAGTTACATATAATTGACAAAACATAATTTATGATACTTCTTCAGAGCACGCATGCCGTGTGTTAGCGGATACAAACGGCATCGGAATTTAAATGTGTGAAATTTTTAGATAAATCTTATTTCCTGCGTAGCTTTGAAGTGCTATCAAATTCATTCTTGATGTCATAAATGGACAAAATTATTTCTAAGATGAGAAAAATGTAGATTCATAAGAAACGTATTTTCGTTTTCGTAATTTTACGAACTAATTGGAAAATTTTTCAAGTCAGATTTTATAAATCGAAAATAAATAACTTCTAGCTTTTTTTCAAGTTGTCTTAAGACAAAGCTGATAGGCTTCGGTAGCGCAGCAGGCGGCGCGTCAGTCTCATAATCAATCTTCTTCGAGTTATCTGAAGGTCGTGTGTTCGATCCTCACCCGGAGCATATTTTTTTAGTTACATATAATTGACAAAACATAATTTATAATACTTCTTCAGAGCACGCATGCCGTGTGTTATCGGATACCAACGACATCTTCAGAATTTGGAATTTACGTGTGTGAAATTTTTAGATAAATCTTATTTAATGCGTAGCTTTGAAATGCTATCAAATTCATTCTTCATGTCATAAATGGACAAAATTATTTCTAAGATGAGAAAAATGTAGATTCATAAGAAACGTATGTTCGTTTTCGTAATTTTACGAATTAATTGGTTGGTTGTTGTATTTATGTCGGCCAATTATCAGCACGTGGGATATGGGCCCTAAGGGGGGAGTGCCTTCCGTGGAGGTCTTTCTAAGGGAACCTAATCCGTATTAACGCTTGGAGAACCAAGGTTCGAAGAAAACCACGAAAACTCCGAACGATTAGGCCGACGGGCGCGATTGGGATCGAACCCAGCACTTCCCGTCTACCAGCTTCGAGAGCAGAACCTCTCGGCCACTGGTGGGGCTACGAATTAATTGGAAAAATTTTCAAGTTAGATTTTATAAATCGAAATTAAATAACTTCTACCTTTTTTTCAAGTTTTTTTAAAACAACGCCGATAGGCCTCGGTAGCGCAGCTGGCAGCGCGTCAGTCTCATAATCAATCTTCTTCGAGTTATCTGAAGGTCGTGAGTTCGATCCTCACCCGGGGCATATTTTTTTAGTTACATATAATTGACAAAACATAATTTATAATACTTCTTCAGAGCACCCATGCCGTGTGTTAGCGGATACCAACGACATCGGAATTTAAATGTGTGAAATTTTTAGATAAATCTTATTTCCTGCGTAGCTTTGAAGTGCTATCAAATTCATTCTTGATGTCATAAATGGACAAAATTATTTCTAAGATGAGAAAAATGTAGATTCATAAGTAACGTATGTTCGTTTTCGTAATTTTACGAAGTAATTGGAAAAATTTTCAAGTCAGATTTTATAAATCGAAATTAAATAACTTCTAGCTTTTTTTCAAGTTGTTTTAAAACAACGCTGATAGGCCTCGGTAGCGCAGCAGGCAGCGCGTCAGTCTCATAATCGATCTTCTTCGAGTTATCTGAAGGTCGTGAGTTCGATCCTCACCCGGGGCATATTTTTTTAGTTACATATAATTGACAAAACATAATTTATAATACTTCTTCAGAGCACGCATGCCGTGTGTTAGCGGATACCAAGGACATCGGAATTTAAATGTGTGAAATTTTTAGATAAATCTTATTTCCTGCGTAGCTTTGAAGTGCTATCAAATTCATTCTTGATGTCATAAATGGACAAAATTATTTCTAAGATGAGAAAAATGTAGATTCATAAGAAACGTATGTTCGTTTTCGTAATTTTACGAAGTAATTGGAAAAATTTTCAAGTCAGATTTTATAAATCGAAATTAAATAACTTCTAGCTTTTTTTCAAGTTGTTTTAAAACAACGCTGATAGGCCTCGGTAGCGCAGCAGGCAGCGCGTCAGTCTCATAATCAATCTTCTTCGAGTTATCTGAAGGTCGTGAGTTCGATCCTCACCCGGAGCATATTTTTTTAGTTACATATAATTGACAAAACATAATTTATAATACTTCTTCAGAGCACGCATGCCGTGTGTTAGCGGATACCAACGACATCTTCAGAATTTGGAATTTACGTGTGTGAAATTTTTAGATAAATCTTATTTAATGCGTAGCTTTGAAATGCTATCAAATTCATTCTTCATGTCATAAATGGACAAAATTATTTCTAAGATGAGAAAAATGTAGATTCATAAGAAACGTATGTTCGTTTTCGTAATTTTACGAATTAATTGGAAAAATTTTCAAGTCAGATTTTATAAATCGAAATTAAATAACTTCTAGCTTTTTTTCAAGTTGTTTTAAAACAACGCGGATAGGCCTCGGTAGCGCAGCAGGCAGCGCGTCAGTCTTATAATCAATCTTCTTCGAATTATCTGAAGGTCGTGAGTTCGATCCTCACCCGGGGCATATTTTTTTAGTTACATATAATTGACAAAACATAATTTATAATACTTCTTCAGAGCACGCATGCCGCGTGTTAACGGATACCAACGACATCTTCAGAATTCGGAATTTACGTGTGTGAAAATTTTAGTTAAATCCTATTTTCTGCGTAGCTTTGAAGTGCTATCAAATTCATTCTTGATGTCATAAATGGACAAAATTATTTCTAAGATGCGAAAAATGTAGATTCATAAGAAACGTATGTTCGTTTTCGTAATTTTACGAACTAATTGGAAAATTTTTCAAGTCAGATTTTATAAATCGAAAATAAATAACTTCTAGCTTTTTTTCAAGTTGTCTTAAAACAAGGCTGATAGGCTTCGGTAGCGCAGCAGGCAGCGCGTCAGTCTCATAATCAATCTTCTTCGAGTTATCTGAAGGTCGTGAGTTCGATCCTCACCCGGAGCATATTTTTTTAGTTACATATAATTGACAAAACATAATTTATAATACTTCTTCAGAGCACGCATGTCGTGTGTTAGCGGATACCAACGACATCGGAATTTAAATGTGGGAAATTTTTAGATAAATCTTATTTCCTGCGTAGCTTTGAAGTGCTATCAAATTCATTCTTGATGTCATAAATGGACAAAATTATTTCTAAGATGAGAAAAATGTAGATTCATAAGAAACGTATGTTCGTTTTCGTAATTTTACGAAGTAATTGGAAAAATTTTCAAGTCAGATTTTATAAATCGAAATTAAATAACTTCTAGCTTTTTTTCAAGTTGTTTTAAAACAACGCTGATAGGCCTCGGTAGCGCAGCAGGCAGCGCGTCAGTCTCATAATCAATCTTCTTCGAGTTGTCTGAAGGTCGTGAGTTCGATCCTCACCCGGAGCATATTTTTTTAGTTACATATAATTGACAAAACATAATTTATAATACTTCTTCAGAGCACGCATGCCGTGTGTTATCGGATACCAACGACATCTTCAGAATTTGGAATTTACGTGTGTGAAATTTTTAGATAAATCTTATTTAATGCGTAGCTTTGAAATGTTATCAAATTCATTCTTCATGTCATAAATGGACAAAATTATTTCTAAGATGAGAAAAATGTAGATTCATAAGAAACGTATGTTCGTTTTAGTAATTTTACGAATGGATCGGAAAAATTTTCAAGTCAGATTTTATAAATCGAAATTAAATAACTTCTAGCTTTTTTTCAAGTTGTTTTAAAACAACGCTGATAGGCCTCGGTAGCGCAGCAGGCAGCGCGTCAATCTAATAATCAACCTTCTTCGAGTTATCTGAAGGTCGTGAGTTCGATCTTCACCCGGGGCATATTTTTTTAGTTACATATAATTGATAAAACATAATTTATAATACTTCTTCAGAGCACGTATGCCGTGTGTTAGCGGATACCAACGACATCGGAATTTAAATGTGTGAAATTTTTAGATAAATCTTATTTCCTGCGTAGCTTTGAAGTGCTATCAAATTCATTCTTGATGTCATAAATGGACAAAATTATTTCTAAGATGAGAAAAATGTAGATTCATAAGAAACGTATGTTCGTTTTCGTAATTTTACGAACTAATTGGAAAATTTTTCAAGTCAGATTTTATAAATCGAAATTAAATAACTTCTAGCTTTTTTTCAAGTTGTTTTAAAACAACGCTGATAGGCTTCGGTAGCGCAGCAGGCAGCGCGTCAGTCTCATAATCAATCTTCTTCGAGTTATCTGAAGGTCGTGAGTTCGATCCTCACCCGGGGCATATTTTTTTAGTTACATATAATTGACAAAACATAATCTATAATACTTCTTCAGAGCACGCATGCCGTCTGTTAGCGGATACCAACGACATCTTCAGAATTCGGAATTTACGTGTGTGAAAATTTTAGTTAAATCTTATTTTCTGCGTAGCTTTGAAATGCTATCAAATTCATTCTTGATGTCATAAATGGACAAAATTATTTCTAAGATGAGAAAAATGTAGATTCATAAGAAACGTATGTTCGTTTTCGTAATTTTACGAATTAATTGGAAAATTTTTCAAGTCAGATTTTATAAATCGAAATTAAATAACTTCTAGCTTTTTTTCAAGTTGTCTTAAAACAAATGTGATAAGCCTCGGTAGCGCAGCAGGCAGCGCGTCAGTCTCATAATCAATCTTCTTCGAGTTATCTGAAGGTCGTGAGTTCGATCCTCACCCGGGGCATATTTTTTTAGTTATATATAATTGACAAAACATAATTTATAATACTTCTTCAGAGCACGCATGCCGTCTGTTAGCGGATACCAACGACATCTTCAGAATTCGGAATTTACGTGTGTGAAATTTTTAGATAAATCTTATTTCCTGCGTGGCTTTGAAGTGCTATCAAATTCATTCTTGATGTCATAAATGGACAAAATTATTTCTAAGATGAGAAAAATGTAGATTCATAAGAAACGTATGTTCGTTTTAGTAATTTTACGAATGGATCGGAAAAATTTTTAAGTCAGATTTTATAAATCGAAATTAAATAACTTCTAGCTTTTTTTCAAGTTGTTTTAAAACAACGCTGATAGGCTTCGGTAGCGCAGCAGGCAGCGCGTCAGTCTCATAATCAATCGTCTTCGAGTTATCTGAAGGTCGTGAGTTCGATCCTCACCCGGGGCATATTTTTTTAGTTACATATAATTGACAAAACATAATCTATAATACTTCTTCAGAGCACGCATGCCGCGTGTTAGCGGATACCAACGACATCTTCAGAATTCGGAATTTACGTGTGTGAAAATTTTAGTTAAATCTTATTTTCTGCGTAGCCTTGAAGTGCTATCAAATTCATTCTTGATGTCATAAATGGACAAAATTATTTCTAAGATGCGAAAAATGTAGATTCATAAGAAACGTATGTTCGTTTTCGTAATTTTACGAACTAATTGGAAAATTTTTCAAGTCAGATTTTATAAATCGAAAATAAATAACTTCTAGCTTTTTTTCAAGTTGTCTTAAAACAAGGCTGATAGGCTTCGGTAGCGCAGCAGGCAGCGCGTCAGTCTCATAATCAATCTTCTTCGAGTTATCTGAAGGTCGTGAGTTCGATCCTCACCCGGAGCATATTTTTTTAGTTACATATAATTGACAAAACATAATTTATAATACTTCTTCAGAGCACGCATGCCGTGTGTTAGCGGATACCAACGACATCGGAATTTAAATGTGGGAAATTTTTAGATAAATCTTATTTCCTGCGTAGCTTTGAAGTGCTATCAAATTCATTCTTGATGTCATAAATGGACAAAATTATTTCTAAGATGAGAAAAATGTAGATTCATAAGAACCGTATGTTCGTTTTCGTAATTTTACGAACTAATTGGAAAATTTTTCAAGTCAGATTTTATAAATCGAAAATAAATAACTTCTAGCTTTTTTTCAAGTTGTTTTAAAACAAAGCTGATAGGCCTCGGTAGCGCAGCAGGCAGCGCGTCAGTCTCATGATCAGTCTTCTTCGAGTTATCTGAAGGTCGTGAGTTCGATCCTCACCCGGGGCATATTTTTTTAGTTACATATAATTGACAAAACATAATTTATAATACTTCTTCAGAGCACGCATGCCGTGTGTTATCGGATACCAACGACATCTTCAGAATTTGGAATTTACGTGTGTGAAATTTTTAGATAAATCTTATTTAATGCGTAGCTTTGATATGCTATCAAATTCATTCTTCATGTCATAAATGGACAAAATTATTTCTAAGATGAGAAAAATGTAGATTCATAAGAACCGTATGTTCGTTTTCGTAATTTTACGAACTAATTGGAAAATTTTTCAAGTCAGATTTTATAAATCGAAAATAAATAACTTCTAGCTTTTTTTCAAGTTGTCTTAAAACAAAGCTGATAGGCCTCGGTAGCGCAGCAGGCAGCGCGCAGTCTCGTAATCAATCTTCTTCGAGTTATCTGAAGGTCGTGAGTTCGATCCTGACCCGGAGCATATTTTTTTAGTTACATATAATTGACAAAACATAATTTATAATACTTCTTCAGAGCACGCATGCCGTGTGTTAGCGGATACCAACGACATCTTCAGAATTCGGAATTTACGTGTGTGAAAATTTTAGTTAAATCTTATTTTCTGCGTAGCTTTGAAATGCTATCAAATTCATTCTTGATGTCATAAATGGACAAAATTATTTCTAAGATGAGAAAAATGTAGATTCATAAGAAACGTATGTTCGTTTTCGTAATTTTACGAATTAATTGGAAAATTTTTCAAGTCAGATTTTATAAATCGAAAATAAATATTTTCTAGCTTTTTTTCAAGTTGTCTTAAAACAAAGCGGATAGGCTTCGGTCGCGCAGCAGGCAGCGCGTCAGTCTCATAATCAATCTTCTTCGAGTTTTCTGAAGGTCGTGAGTTCGATCCTCACCCGGGGCATATTTTTTTAGTTACATATAATTGACAAAACATAATTTATAATACTTCTTCAGAGCACGCATGCCGTGTGTTAGCGGATACCAACGACATCGGAATTTAAATGTGTGAAATTTTTAGATAAATCTTATTTCCTGCGTAGCTTTGAAGTGCTATCAAATTCATTCTTGATGTCATAAATGGACAAAATTATTTCTAAGATGAGAAAAATGTAGATTCATAAGAAACGTATGTTCGTTTTCGTAATTTTACGAACTAATTGGAAAATTTTTCAAGTCCTATTTTATAAATCGAAAATAAATAACTTCTAGCTTTTTTTCAAGTTGTCTTAAAACAAAGCTGATAGGCTTCGGTAGCGCAGCAGGCAGCGCGTCAGTCTCATGATCAGTCTTCTTCGAGTTATCTGAAGGTCGTGAGTTCGATCCTCACCCGGGGCATATTTTTTTAGTTACATATAATTGACAAAACATAATTTATAATACTTCTTCAGAGCACGCATGCCGTGTGTTAGCGGATACCAACGACATCGGAATTTAAATGTGTGAAATTTTTAGATAAATCTTATTCCCTGCGTAGCTTTGAAGTGCTATCAAATTCATTCTTGATGTCATAAATGGACAAAATTATTTCTAAGATGAGAAAAATGTAGATTCATAAGAAACGTATGTTCGTTTTCGTAATTTAACGAACTAATTGGAAAATTTTTCAAGTCAGATTTTATAAATCGAAAATAAATAACTTCTAGCTTTTTTTTCAAGTTGTCTTAAAACAAAGCTGATAGGCCTCGGTAGCGCAGCTGGCAGCGCGTCAGTCTCATAATCAATCTTCTTCGAGTTATCTGAAGGTCGTGAGTTCGATCCTCACCCGGTGCATATTTTTTTAGTTACATATAATTGACAAAACATAATTTATAATACTTCTTCAGAGCACGCATGGCGTGTGTTATCGGATACCAACGACATCTTCAGAATTTGGAATTTACGTGTGTGAAATTTTTAGATAAATCTTATTCAATGCATAGCTTTGAAATGCTATCAAATTCATTCTTCATGTCATAAATGGACAAAATTATTTCTAAGATGAGAAAAATGTAGATTCATAAGAAACGTATGTTCGTTTTCGTAATTTTACGAATTAAATGGAAAAATTTTCAAGTCAGATTTTATAAATCGAAATTAAATAACTTCTAGCTTTTTTTCAAGTTGTTTTAAAACAAAGCTGATAGGCCTCGGTAGCGCAGCAGGCAGCGCGTCAGTCTCATAATCAATCTTCTTCGAGTTATCTGAAGGTCGTGAGTTCGATCCTCACCCGGGGCATATTTTTTTAGTTACATATAATTGACAAAACATAATTTATAATACTTCTTCAGAGCACGCATGCCGTGTGTTAGCGGATACCAACGACATCGGAATTTAAATGTGTGAAATTTTTAGATAAATCTTATTTCCTGCGTAGCTTTGAAGTGCTATCAAATTCATTCTTGATGTCATAAATGGACAAAATTATTTCTAAGACGAGAAAAATGTAGATTCATAAGAAACGTATGTTCGTTTTCGTAATTTTACGAACTAATTGGAAAATTTTTCAAGTCAGATTTTATAAATCGAAAATAAATAACTTCTAGCTTTTTTTGAAGTTGTCTTAAAACAAAGCTGATAGGCCTCGGTAGCGCAGCAGGGAGCGCGTCAGTCTCATAATCAATCTTCTTCGAGTTATCTGAAGGTCGTGAGTTCGATCCTCACCCAGAGCCTATTTTTTTAGTTACATATAATTGACAAAACATAATTTATAATACTTCTTCAGAGCACGCATGCCGCGTGTTAGCGGATACCAACGACATCTTCAGAATTCGGAATTTACGTGTGTGAAAATTTTAGTTAAATCTTATTTTCTGCGTAGCTTTGAAGTGCTATCAAATTCATTCTTGATGTCATAAATGGACAAAATTATTTCTAAGATGAGAAAAATGTAGATTCATAAGAAACGTATGTTCGTTTTCGTAATTTTACGAACTAATTGGAAAATTTTTCAAGTCAGATTTTATAAATCGAAAATAAATAACTTCTAGCTTTTTTTCAAGTTGTCTTAAAACAAAGCTGATAGGCTTCGGTAGCGCAGCAGGCAGCGCGTCAGTCTCATAATCAATCTTCTTCGAGTTATCTGAAGGTCGTGAGTTCGATCCTCACCCGGAGCATATTTTTTTAGTTACATATAATTGACAAAACATAATTTATAATACTTCTTCAGAGCACGCATGCCGTGTGTTATCGGATACCAACGACATCTTCAGAATTTGGAATTTACGTGTGTGAAATTTTTAGATAAATCTTATTTAATGCGTAGCTTTGAAGTGCTATCAAATTCATTCTTCATGTCATAAATGGACAAAATTATTTCTAAGAGGAGAAAAATGTAGATTCATAAGAAACGTATGTTCGTTTTCGTAATTTTACGAATTAATTGGAAAAATTTTCAAGTCAGATTTTATAAATCGAAATTAAATAACTTCTAGCTTTTTTTCAAGTTGTTTTAAAACAATGCTGATAGGCCTCGGTAGCGCAGCAGGCAGCGCGTCAGTCTCATAATCAATCTTCTTCGATTCATCTGAAGGTCGTGAGTTCTATCCTCACCCGGGGCATATTTTTTTAGTTACATATAATTGACAAAACATAATTTATAATACTTCTTCAGAGCACGCATGCCGTGTGTTAGCGGATACCAACGACATCGGAATTTAAATGTGTGAAATTTTTAGATAAATCTTATTTCCTGCGTAGCTTTGAAGTGCTATCAAATTCATTCTTGATGTCATAAATGGACAAAATTATTTCTAAGATGAGAAAAATGTAGATTCATAAGAAACGTATGTTCGTTTTCTTAATTTTACGAACTAATTGGAAAATTTTTCAAGTCAGATTTTATAAATCGAAAATAAATAACTTCTAGCTTTTTTTCAAGTTGTCTTAAAACAAAGATGATAGGCCTCGGTAGCGCAGCAGGCAGCGCGTCAGTCTCATAATCCATCTTCTTCGAGTTATCTGAAGGTCGTGAGTTCGATCCTCACACGGAGCATATTTTTTTAGTTACATATAATTGACAAAACATAATTTAAAATACTTCTTCAGAGCACGCATGCCGTGTGTTAGCGGATACCAACGACATCTTCAGAATTCGGAATTTACGTGTGTGAAAATTTTAGTTAAATCTTATTTTCTGCGTAGCTTTGAAATGCTATCAAATTCATTCTTGATGTCATAAATGGACAAAATTATTTCTAAAAACAGAAAAATGTAGATTCATAAGAAACGTATGTTCGTTTTCGTAATTTTACGAATTAATTGGAAAATTTTTCAAGTCAGATTTTATAAATCGAAATTAAATAACTTCTAGCTTTTTTTCAAGTTGTCTTAAAACAAATCTGATAAGCCTCGGTAGCGCAGCAGGCAGCGCGTCAGTCTCATAATCAATCTTCTTCGAGTTATCTGAAGGTCGTGAGTTCGATCCTCACCCGGGGCATATTTTTTTAGTTACATATAATTGACAAAACATAATTTATAATACTTCTTCAGAGCACGCATGCCGTGTGTTAGCGGATACCAACGACATCGGAATTTAAATGTGTGAAATTTTTAGATAAATCTTATTTCCTGCGTAGCTTTGAAGTGCTATCAAATTCATTCTTGATGTCATAAATGGACAAAATTATTTCTAAGATGAGAAAAATGTAGATTCATAAGAAACGTATGTTCGTTTTCGTAATTTTACGAACTAATTGGAAAATTTTTCAAGTCCTATTTTATAAATCGAAAATAAATAACTTCTAGCTTTTTTTCAAGTTGTCTTAAAACAAAGCTGATAGGCCTCGGTAGCGCAGCAGGCAGCGCGTCAGTCTCATGATCAGTCTTCTTCGAGTTATCTGAAGGTCGTGAGTTCGATCCTCACCCGGGGCATATTTTTTTAGTTACATATAATTGACAAAACATAATTTATAATACTTCTTCAGAGCACGCATGCCGTGTGTTATCGGATACCAACGACATCTTCAGAATTTGGAATTTACGTGTGTGAAATTTTTAGATAAATCTTATTTAATGCGTAGCTTTGATATGCTATGAAATTCATTCTTCATGTCATAAATGGACAAAATTATTTCTAAGATGAGAAAAATGTAGATTCATAAGAAACGTATGTTCGTTTTCGTAATTTTACGAATTAATTGGAAAAAATTTCAAGTCAGATTTTATAAATCGAAATTAAATAACTTCTAGCTTTTTTTCAAGTTGTTTTAAAACAACGCTGACAGGCCTCGGTAGCGCAGCAGGCAGCGCGTCAGTCTCATAATCAATCTTCTTCGAGTTATGTGAAGGTCGTGAGTTCGATCCTCACCCGGGGCATATTTTTTTAGTTACATATAATTGACAAAACATAGTTTATAATACTTCTTCAGAGCACGCATGCCGTGTGTTAGCGGATACCAACGACATCGGAATTTAAATGTGTGAAATTTTTAGATAAATCTTATTCCCTGCGTAGCTTTGAAGTGCTATCAAATTCATTCTTGATGTCATAAATGGACAAAATTATTTCTAAGATGAGAAAAATGTAGATTCATAAGAAACGTATGTTCGCTTTCGTAATTTAACGAACTAATTGGAAAATTTTTCAAGTCAGATTTTATAAATCGAAAATAAATAACTTCTAGCTTTTTTTTCAAGTTGTCTTAAAACAAAGCTGATAGGCCTCGGTAGCGCAGCTGGCAGCGCGTCAGTCTCATAATCAATCTTCTTCGAGTTATCTGAAGGTCGTGAGTTCGATCCTCACCCGGTGCATATTTTTTTAGTTACATATAATTGACAAAACATAATTTATAATACTTCTTCAGAGCACGCATGGCGTGTGTTATCGGATACCAACGACATCTTCAGAATTTGGAATTTACGTGTGTGAAATTTTTAGATAAATCTTATTCAATGCATAGCTTTGAAATGCTATCAAATTCATTCTTCATGTCATAAATGGACAAAATTATTTCTAAGATGAGAAAAATGTAGATTCATAAGAAACGTATGTTCGTTTTCGTAATTTTACGAATTAAATGGAAAAATTTTCAAGTCAGATTTTATAAATCGAAATTAAATAACTTCTAGCTTTTTTTCAATTTGTTTTAAAACAACGCTGATAGGCCTCGGTAGCGCAGCAGGCAGCGCGTCAGTCTCATAATCAATCTTCTTCGAGTTATCTGAAGGTCGTGAGTTCGATCCTCACCCGGGGCATATTTTTTTAGTTACATATAATTGACAAAACATAATTTATAATACTTCTTCAGAGCACGCATGCCGTGTGTTAGCGGATACCAACGACATCGGAATTTAAATGTGTGAAATTTTTAGATAAATCTTATTTCCTGCGTAGCTTTGAAGTGCTATCAAATTCATTCTTGATGTCATAAATGGACAAAATTATTTCTAAGACGAGAAAAATGTAGATTCATAAGAAACGTATGTTCGTTTTCGTAATTTTACGAACTAATTGGAAAATTTTTCAAGTAAGATTTTATAAATCGAAAATAAATAACTTCTAGCTTTTTTTGAAGTTGTCTTAAAACAAAGCTGATAGGCCTCGGTAGCGCAGCAGGGAGCGCGTCAGTCTCATAATCAATCTTCTTCGAGTTATCTGAAGGTCGTGAGTTCGATCCTCACCCGGAGCCTATTTTTTTAGTTACATATAATTGACAAAACATAATTTATAATACTTCTTCAGAGCACGCATGCCGCGTGTTAGCGGATACCAACGACATCTTCAGAATTCGGAATTTACGTGTGTGAAAATTTTAGTTAAATCTTATTTTCTGCGTAGCTTTGAAGTGCTATCAAATTCATTCTTGATGTCATAAATGGACAAAATTATTTCTAAGATGAGAAAAATGTAGATTCATAAGAAACGTATGTTCGTTTTCGTAATTTTACGAACTAATTGGAAAATTTTTCAAGTAAGATTTTATAAATCGAAAATAAATAACTTCTAGCTTTTTTTGAAGTTGTCTTAAAACAAAGCTGATAGGCCTCGGTAGCGCAGCTGGCAGCGCGTCAGTCTCATAATCAATCTTCTTCGAGTTATCTGAAGGTCGTGAGTTCTATCCTCACCCGGGGCATATTTTTTTAGTTACATATAATTGACAAAACATAATTTATAATACTTCTTCAGAGCACGCATGCCGTGTGTTAGCGGATACCAACGACATCGGAATTTAAATGTGTGAAATTTTTAGATAAATCTTATTTCCTGCGTAGCTTTGAAGTGCTATCAAATTCATTCTTGATGTCATAAATGGACAAAATTATTTCTAAGATGAGAAAAATGTAGATTCATAAGAAACGTATGTTCGTTTTCTTAATTTTACGAACTAATTGGAAAATTTTTCAAGTCAGATTTTATAAATCGAAAATAAATAACTTCTAGCTTTTTTTCAAGTTGTCTTAAAACAAAGATGATAGGCCTCGGTAGCGCAGCAGGCAACGCGTCTGTCTCATAATCAGTCTTCTTCGAGTTATCTGAAGGTCGTGAGTTCGATCCTCACACGGAGCATATTTTTTTAGTTACATATAATTGACAAAACATAATTTAAAATACTTCTTCAGAGCACGCATGCCGTGTGTTAGCGGATACCAACGACATCTTCAGAATTCGGAATTTACGTGTGTGAAAATTTTAGTTAAATCTTATTTTCTGCGTAGCTTTGAAATGCTATCAAATTCATTCTTGATGTCATAAATGGACAAAATTATTTCTAAGATGAGAAAAATGTAGATTCATAAGAAACGTATGTTCGTTTTCGTAATTTTACGAATTAATTGGAAAATTTTTCAAGTCAGATTTTATAAATCGAAATTAAATAACTTCTAGCTTTTTTTCAAGTTGTCTTAAAACAAATCTGATAAGCCTCGGTAGCGCAGCAGGCAGCGCGTCAGTCTCATAATCAATCTTCTTCGAGTTATCTGAAGGTCGTGAGTTCGATCCTCACCCGGGGCATATTTTTTTAGTTACATATAATTGACAAAACATAATTTATAATACTTCTTCAGAGCACGCATGCCGTGTGTTATCGGATACCAACGACATCTTCAGAATTTGGAATTTACGTGTGTGAAATATTTAGATAAATCTTATTTAATGCGTAGCTTTGATATGCTATCAAATTCATTCTTCATGTCATAAATGGACAAAATTATTTCTAAGATGAGAAAAATGTAGATTCATAAGAAACGTAAGTTCGTTTTCGTAATTTTACGAATTAATTGGAAAAAATTTCAAGTCAGATTTTATAAATCGAAATTAAATAACTTCTAGCTTTTTTTCAAGTTGTTTTAAAACAACGCTGATAGGCCTCGGTAGCGCAGCAGGCAGCGCGTCAGTCTCATAATCAATCTTCTTTCGAGTTATGTGAAGGTCGTGAGTTCGATCCTCACCCGGGGCATATTTTTTTAGTTACATATAATTGACAAAACATAATTTATAATACTTCTTCAGAGCACGCATGCCGTGTGTTAGCGGATACCAACGACATCGGAATTTAAATGTGTGAAATTTTTAGATAAATCTTATTCCCTGCGTAGCTTTGAAGTGCTATCAAATTCATTCTTGATGTCATAAATGGACAAAATTATTTCTAAGATGAGAAAAATGTAGATTCATAAGAAACGTATGTTCGTTTTCGTAATTTAACGAACTAATTGGAAAATTTTTCAAGTCAGATTTTATAAATCGAAAATAAATAACTTCTAGCTTTTTTTTCAAGTTGTCTTAAAACAAAGCTGATAGGCCTCGGTAGCGCAGCTGGCAGCGCGTCAGTCTCATAATCAATCTTCTTCGAGTTATCTGAAGGTCGTGAGTTCGATCCTCACACGGTGCATATTTTTTTAGTTACATATAATTGACAAAACATAATTTATAATACTTCTTCAGAGCACGCATGCCGCGTGTTAGCGGATACCAACGACATCTTCAGAATTCGGAATTTACGTGTGTGAAAATTTTAGTTAAATCTTATTTTCTGCGTAGCTTTGAAGTGCTATCAAATTCATTCTTGATGTCATAAATGGACAAAATTATTTCTAAGATGAGAAAAATGTAGATTCATAAGAAACGTATGTTCGTTTTCGTAATTTAACGAACTAATTGGAAAATTTTTCAAGTCAGATTTTATAAATCGAAAATAAATAACTTCTAGCTTTTTTTTCAAGTTGTCTTAAAACAAAGCTGATAGGCCTCGGTAGCGCAGCTGGCAGCGCGTCAGTCTCATAATCAATCATCTTCGAGTTATCTGAAGGTCGTGAGTTCGATCCTCACACGGTGCATATTTTTTTAGTTACATATAATTGACAAAACATAATTTATAATACTTCTTCAGAGCACGCATGCCGTCTGTTAGCGGATACCAACGACATCTTCAGAATTCGGAATTTACGTGTGTGAAATTTTTAGATAAATCTTATCTCCTGCGTGGCTTTGAAGTGCTATCAAATTCATTCTTGATGTCATAAATGGACAAAATTATTTCTAAGATGAGAAAAATGTAGATTCATAAGAAACGTTTGTTCGTTTTAGTAATTTTACGAATGGATCGCAAAAATTTTCAAGTCAGATTTTATAAATCGAAAATAAATATTTTCTAGCTTTTTTTCAAGTTGTCTTAAAACAAAGCGGATAGGCTTCGGTCGCGCAGCAGGCAGCGCGTCAGTCTCATAATCAATCTTCTTCGAGTTTTCTGAAGGTCGTGAGTTCGATCCTCACCCGGGGCATATTTTTTTAGTTACATATAATTGACAAAACATAATTTATAATACTTCTTCAGAGCACGCATGCCGTGTGTTAGCGGATACCAACGACATCGGAATTTAAATGTGTGAAATTTTTAGATAAATCTTATTTCCTGCGTAGCTTTGAAGTGCTATCAAATTCATTCTTGATGTCATAAATGGACAAAATTATTTCTAAGATGAGAAAAATGTAGATTCATAAGAAACGTATGTTCGTTTTCGTAATTTTACGAACTAATTGGAAAATTTTTCAAGTCCTATTTTATAAATCGAAAATAAATAACTTCTAGCTTTTTTTCAAGTTGTCTTAAAACAAAGCTGATAGGCCTCGGTAGCGCAGCAGGCAGCGCGTCAGTCTCATGATCAGTCTTCTTCGAGTTATCTGAAGGTCGTGAGTTCGATCCTCACCCGGGGCATATTTTTTTAGTTACATATAATTGACAAAACATAATTTATAATACTTCTTCAGAGCACGCATGCCGTGTGTTATCGGATACCAACGACATCTTCAGAATTTGGAATTTACGTGTGTGAAATTTTTAGATAAATCTTATTTAATGCGTAGCTTTGATATGCTATCAAATTCATTCTTCATGTCATAAATGGACAAAATTATTTCTAAGATGAGAAAAATGTAGATTCATAAGAAACGTATGTTCGTTTTCGTAATTTTACGAATTAATTGGAAAAAATTTCAAGTCAGATTTTATAAATCGAAATTAAATAACTTCTAGCTTTTTTTTCAAGTTGTTTTAAAACAACGCTGATAGGCCTCGGTAGCGCAGCAGGCAGCGCGTCAGTCTCATAATCAATCTTCTTCGAGTTATGTGAAGGTCGTGAGTTCGATCCTCACCCGGGGCATATTTTTTTAGTTACATATAATTGACAAAACATAGTTTATAATACTTCTTCAGAGCACGCATGCCGTGTGTTAGCGGATACCAACGACATCGGAATTTAAATGTGTGAAATTTTTAGATAAATCTTATTCCCTGCGTAGCTTTGAAGTGCTATCAAATTCATTCTTGATGTCATAAATGGACAAAATTATTTCTAAAAACAGAAAAATGTAGATTCATAAGAAACGTATGTTCGTTTTCGTAATTTTACGAATTAATTGGAAAATTTTTCAAGTCAGATTTTATAAATCGAAATTAAATAACTTCTAGCTTTTTTTCAAGTTGTCTTAAAACAAATCTGATAAGCCTCGGTAGCGCAGCAGGCAGCGCGTCAGTCTCATAATCAATCTTCTTCGAGTTATCTGAAGGTCGTGAGTTCGATCCTCACCCGGGGCATATTTTTTTAGTTACATATAATTGACAAAACATAATTTATAATACTTCTTCAGAGCACGCATGCCGTGTGTTAGCGGATACCAACGACATCGGAATTTAAATGTGTGAAATTTTTAGATAAATCTTATTTCCTGCGTAGCTTTGAAGTGCTATCAAATTCATTCTTGATGTCATAAATGGACAAAATTATTTCTAAGATGAGAAAAATGTAGATTCATAAGAAACGTATGTTCGTTTTCGTAATTTTACGAACTAATTGGAAAATTTTTCAAGTCCTATTTTATAAATCGAAAATAAATAACTTCTAGCTTTTTTTCAAGTTGTCTTAAAACAAAGCTGATAGGCCTCGGTAGCGCAGCAGGCAGCGCGTCAGTCTCATGATCAGTCTTCTTCGAGTTATCTGAAGGTCGTGAGTTCGATCCTCACCCGGGGCATATTTTTTTAGTTACATATAATTGACAAAACATAATTTATAATACTTCTTCAGAGCACGCATGCCGTGTGTTATCGGATACCAACGACATCTTCAGAATTTGGAATTTACGTGTGTGAAATTTTTAGATAAATCTTATTTAATGCGTAGCTTTGATATGCTATGAAATTCATTCTTCATGTCATAAATGGACAAAATTATTTCTAAGATGAGAAAAATGTAGATTCATAAGAAACGTATGTTCGTTTTCGTAATTTTACGAATTAATTGGAAAAAATTTCAAGTCAGATTTTATAAATCGAAATTAAATAACTTCTAGCTTTTTTTCAAGTTGTTTTAAAACAACGCTGACAGGCCTCGGTAGCGCAGCAGGCAGCGCGTCAGTCTCATAATCAATCTTCTTCGAGTTATGTGAAGGTCGTGAGTTCGATCCTCACCCGGGGCATATTTTTTTAGTTACATATAATTGACAAAACATAGTTTATAATACTTCTTCAGAGCACGCATGCCGTGTGTTAGCGGATACCAACGACATCGGAATTTAAATGTGTGAAATTTTTAGATAAATCTTATTCCCTGCGTAGCTTTGAAGTGCTATCAAATTCATTCTTGATGTCATAAATGGACAAAATTATTTCTAAGATGAGAAAAATGTAGATTCATAAGAAACGTATGTTCGCTTTCGTAATTTAACGAACTAATTGGAAAATTTTTCAAGTCAGATTTTATAAATCGAAAATAAATAACTTCTAGCTTTTTTTTCAAGTTGTCTTAAAACAAAGCTGATAGGCCTCGGTAGCGCAGCTGGCAGCGCGTCAGTCTCATAATCAATCTTCTTCGAGTTATCTGAAGGTCGTGAGTTCGATCCTCACCCGGTGCATATTTTTTTAGTTACATATAATTGACAAAACATAATTTATAATACTTCTTCAGAGCACGCATGGCGTGTGTTATCGGATACCAACGACATCTTCAGAATTTGGAATTTACGTGTGTGAAATTTTTAGATAAATCTTATTCAATGCATAGCTTTGAAATGCTATCAAATTCATTCTTCATGTCATAAATGGACAAAATTATTTCTAAGATGAGAAAAATGTAGATTCATAAGAAACGTATGTTCGTTTTCGTAATTTTACGAATTAAATGGAAAAATTTTCAAGTCAGATTTTATAAATCGAAATTAAATAACTTCTAGCTTTTTTTCAATTTGTTTTAAAACAACGCTGATAGGCCTCGGTAGCGCAGCAGGCAGCGCGTCAGTCTCATAATCAATCTTCTTCGAGTTATCTGAAGGTCGTGAGTTCGATCCTCACCCGGGGCATATTTTTTTAGTTACATATAATTGACAAAACATAATTTATAATACTTCTTCAGAGCACGCATGCCGTGTGTTAGCGGATACCAACGACATCGGAATTTAAATGTGTGAAATTTTTAGATAAATCTTATTTCCTGCGTAGCTTTGAAGTGCTATCAAATTCATTCTTGATGTCATAAATGGACAAAATTATTTCTAAGACGAGAAAAATGTAGATTCATAAGAAACGTATGTTCGTTTTCGTAATTTTACGAACTAATTGGAAAATTTTTCAAGTAAGATTTTATAAATCGAAAATAAATAACTTCTAGCTTTTTTTGAAGTTGTCTTAAAACAAAGCTGATAGGCCTCGGTAGCGCAGCAGGGAGCGCGTCAGTCTCATAATCAATCTTCTTCGAGTTATCTGAAGGTCGTGAGTTCGATCCTCACCCGGAGCCTATTTTTTTAGTTACATATAATTGACAAAACATAATTTATAATACTTCTTCAGAGCACGCATGCCGCGTGTTAGCGGATACCAACGACATCTTCAGAATTCGGAATTTACGTGTGTGAAAATTTTAGTTAAATCTTATTTTCTGCGTAGCTTTGAAGTGCTATCAAATTCATTCTTGATGTCATAAATGGACAAAATTATTTCTAAGATGAGAAAAATGTAGATTCATAAGAAACGTATGTTCGTTTTCGTAATTTTACGAACTAATTGGAAAAATTTTCAAGTCAGATTTTATAAATCGAAATTAAATAACTTCTAGCTTTTTTTCAAGTTGTTTTAAAACAATGCTGATAGGCCTCGGTAGCGCAGCAGGCAGCGCGTCAGTCTCATAATCAATCTTCTTCGAGTTATCTGAAGGTCGTGAGTTCTATCCTCACCCGGGGCATATTTTTTTAGTTACATATAATTGACAAAACATAATTTATAATACTTCTTCAGAGCACGCATGCCGTGTGTTAGCGGATACCAACGACATCGGAATTTAAATGTGTGAAATTTTTAGATAAATCTTATTTCCTGCGTAGCTTTGAAGTGCTATCAAATTCATTCTTGATGTCATAAATGGACAAAATTATTTCTAAGATGAGAAAAATGTAGATTCATAAGAAACGTATGTTCGTTTTCTTAATTTTACGAACTAATTGGAAAATTTTTCAAGTCAGATTTTATAAATCGAAAATAAATAACTTCTAGCTTTTTTTCAAGTTGTCTTAAAACAAAGATGATAGGCCTCGGTAGCGCAGCAGGCAACGCGTCTGTCTCATAATCAGTCTTCTTCGAGTTATCTGAAGGTCGTGAGTTCGATCCTCACACGGAGCATATTTTTTTAGTTACATATAATTGACAAAACATAATTTAAAATACTTCTTCAGAGCACGCATGCCGTGTGTTAGCGGATACCAACGACATCTTCAGAATTCGGAATTTACGTGTGTGAAAATTTTAGTTAAATCTTATTTTCTGCGTAGCTTTGAAATGCTATCAAATTCATTCTTGATGTCATAAATGGACAAAATTATTTCTAAGATGAGAAAAATGTAGATTCATAAGAAACGTATGTTCGTTTTCGTAATTTTACGAATTAATTGGAAAATTTTTCAAGTCAGATTTTATAAATCGAAATTAAATAACTTCTAGCTTTTTTTCAAGTTGTCTTAAAACAAATCTGATAAGCCTCGGTAGCGCAGCAGGCAGCGCGTCAGTCTCATAATCAATCTTCTTCGAGTTATCTGAAGGTCGTGAGTTCGATCCTCACCCGGGGCATATTTTTTTAGTTACATATAATTGACAAAACATAATTTATAATACTTCTTCAGAGCACGCATGCCGTGTGTTATCGGATACCAACGACATCTTCAGAATTTGGAATTTACGTGTGTGAAATTTTTAGATAAATCTTATTTAATGCGTAGCTTTGATATGCTATCAAATTCATTCTTCATGTCATAAATGGACAAAATTATTTCTAAGATGAGAAAAATGTAGATTCATAAGAAACGTAAGTTCGTTTTCGTAATTTTACGAATTAATTGGAAAAAATTTCAAGTCAGATTTTATAAATCGAAATTAAATAACTTCTAGCTTTTTTTCAAGTTGTTTTAAAACAACGCTGATAGGCCTCGGTAGCGCAGCAGGCAGCGCGTCAGTCTCATAATCAATCTTCTTTCGAGTTATGTGAAGGTCGTGAGTTCGATCCTCACCCGGGGCATATTTTTTTAGTTACATATAATTGACAAAACATAATTTATAATACTTCTTCAGAGCACGCATGCCGTGTGTTAGCGGATACCAACGACATCGGAATTTAAATGTGTGAAATTTTTAGATAAATCTTATTCCCTGCGTAGCTTTGAAGTGCTATCAAATTCATTCTTGATGTCATAAATGGACAAAATTATTTCTAAGATGAGAAAAATGTAGATTCATAAGAAACGTATGTTCGTTTTCGTAATTTAACGAACTAATTGGAAAATTTTTCAAGTCAGATTTTATAAATCGAAAATAAATAACTTCTAGCTTTTTTTTCAAGTTGTCTTAAAACAAAGCTGATAGGCCTCGGTAGCGCAGCTGGCAGCGCGTCAGTCTCATAATCAATCTTCTTCGAGTTATCTGAAGGTCGTGAGTTCGATCCTCACACGGTGCATATTTTTTTAGTTACATATAATTGACAAAACATAATTTATAATACTTCTTCAGAGCACGCATGCCGCGTGTTAGCGGATACCAACGACATCTTCAGAATTCGGAATTTACGTGTGTGAAAATTTTAGTTAAATCTTATTTTCTGCGTAGCTTTGAAGTGCTATCAAATTCATTCTTGATGTCATAAATGGACAAAATTATTTCTAAGATGAGAAAAATGTAGATTCATAAGAAACGTATGTTCGTTTTCGTAATTTAACGAACTAATTGGAAAATTTTTCAAGTCAGATTTTATAAATCGAAAATAAATAACTTCTAGCTTTTTTTTCAAGTTGTCTTAAAACAAAGCTGATAGGCCTCGGTAGCGCAGCTGGCAGCGCGTCAGTCTCATAATCAATCTTCTTCGAGTTATCTGAAGGTCGTGAGTTCGATCCTCACACGGTGCATATTTTTTTAGTTACATATAATTGACAAAACATAATTTATAATACTTCTTCAGAGCACGCATGCCGTCTGTTAGCGGATACCAACGACATCTTCAGAATTCGGAATTTACGTGTGTGAAATTTTTAGATAAATCTTATTTCCTGCGTGGCTTTGAAGTGCTATCAAATTCATTCTTGATGTCATAAATGGACAAAATTATTTCTAAGATGAGAAAAATGTAGATTCATAAGAAACGTTTGTTCGTTTTAGTAATTTTACGAATGGATCGCAAAAATTTTCAAGTCAGATTTTATAAATCGAAAATAAATATTTTCTAGCTTTTTTTCAAGTTGTCTTAAAACAAAGCGGATAGGCTTCGGTCGCGCAGCAGGCAGCGCGTCAGTCTCATAATCAATCTTCTTCGAGTTTTCTGAAGGTCGTGAGTTCGATCCTCACCCGGGGCATATTTTTTTAGTTACATATAATTGACAAAACATAATTTATAATACTTCTTCAGAGCACGCATGCCGTGTGTTAGCGGATACCAACGACATCGGAATTTAAATGTGTGAAATTTTTAGATAAATCTTATTTCCTGCGTAGCTTTGAAGTGCTATCAAATTCATTCTTGATGTCATAAATGGACAAAATTATTTCTAAGATGAGAAAAATGTAGATTCATAAGAAACGTATGTTCGTTTTCGTAATTTTACGAACTAATTGGAAAATTTTTCAAGTCCTATTTTATAAATCGAAAATAAATAACTTCTAGCTTTTTTTCAAGTTGTCTTAAAACAAAGCTGATAGGCCTCGGTAGCGCAGCAGGCAGCGCGTCAGTCTCATGATCAGTCTTCTTCGAGTTATCTGAAGGTCGTGAGTTCGATCCTCACCCGGGGCATATTTTTTTAGTTACATATAATTGACAAAACATAATTTATAATACTTCTTCAGAGCACGCATGCCGTGTGTTATCGGATACCAACGACATCTTCAGAATTTGGAATTTACGTGTGTGAAATTTTTAGATAAATCTTATTTAATGCGTAGCTTTGATATGCTATCAAATTCATTCTTCATGTCATAAATGGACAAAATTATTTCTAAGATGAGAAAAATGTAGATTCATAAGAAACGTATGTTCGTTTTCGTAATTTTACGAATTAATTGGAAAAAATTTCAAGTCAGATTTTATAAATCGAAATTAAATAACTTCTAGCTTTTTTTCAAGTTGTTTTAAAACAACGCTGATAGGCCTCGGTAGCGCAGCAGGCAGCGCGTCAGTCTCATAATCAATCTTCTTCGAGTTATGTGAAGGTCGTGAGTTCGATCCTCACCCGGGGCATATTTTTTTAGTTACATATAATTGACAAAACATAGTTTATAATACTTCTTCAGAGCACGCATGCCGTGTGTTAGCGGATACCAACGACATCGGAATTTAAATGTGTGAAATTTTTAGATAAATCTTATTCCCTGCGTAGCTTTGAAGTGCTATCAAATTCATTCTTGATGTCATAAATGGACAAAATTATTTCTAAGATGAGAAAAATGTAGATTCATAAGAAACGTATGTTCGCTTTCGTAATTTAACGAACTAATTGGAAAATTTTTCAAGTCAGATTTTATAAATCGAAAATAAATAACTTCTAGCTTTTTTTTCAAGTTGTCTTAAAACAAAGCTGATAGGCGTCGGTAGCGCAGCTGGCAGCGCGTCAGTCTCATAATCAATCTTCTTCGAGTTATCTGAAGGTCGTGAGTTCGATCCTCACCCGGTGCATATTTTTTTAGTTACATATAATTGACAAAACATAATTTATAATACTTCTTCAGAGCACGCATGGCGTGTGTTATCGGATACCAACGACATCTTCAGAATTTGGAATTTACGTGTGTGAAATTTTTAGATAAATCTTATTCAATGCATAGCTTTGAAATGCTATCAAATTCATTCTTCATGTCATAAATGGACAAAATTATTTCTAAGATAAGAAAAATGTAGATTCATAAGAAACGTATGTTCGTTTTCGTAATTTTACGAATTAAATGGAAAAATTTTCAAGTCAGATTTTATAAATCGAAATTAAATTACTTCTAGCTTTTTTTCAAGTTGTTTTAAAACAACGCTGATAGGCCTCGGTAGCGCAGCAGGCAGCGCGTCAGTCTCATAATCAATCTTCTTCGAGTTATCTGAAGGTCGTGAGTTCGATCCTCACCCGGGGCATATTTTTTTAGTTACATATAATTGACAAAACATAATTTATAATACTTCTTCAGAGCACGCATGCCGTGTGTTAGCGGATACCAACGACATCGGAATTTAAATGTGTGAAATTTTTAGATAAATCTTATTTCCTGCGTAGCTTTGAAGTGCTATCAAATTCATTCTTGATGTCATAAATGGACAAAATTATTTCTAAGACGAGAAAAATGTAGATTCATAAGAAACGTATGTTCGTTTTCGTAATTTTACGAACTAATTGGAAAATTTTTCAAGTAAGATTTTATAAATCGAAAATAAATAACTTCTAGCTTTTTTTGAAGTTGTCTTAAAACAAAGCTGATAGGCCTCGGTAGCGCAGCAGGGAGCGCGTCAGTCTCATAATCAATCTTCTTCGAGTTGTCTGAAGGTCGTGAGTTCGATCCTCACCCGGAGCCTATTTTTTTAGTTACATATAATTGACAAAACATAATTTATAATACTTCTTCAGAGCACGCATGCCGCGTGTTAGCGGATACCAACGACATCTTCAGAATTCGGAATTTACGTGTGTGAAAATTTTAGTTAAATCTTATTTTCTGCGTAGCTTTGAAGTGCTATCAAATTCATCTTGATGTCATAAATGGACAAAATTATTTCTAAGATGAGAAAAATGTAGATTCATAAGAAACGTATGTTCGTTTTCGTAATTTTACGAACTAATTGGAAAATTTTTCAAGTCAGATTTTATAAATCGAAAATAAATAACTTCTAGCTTTTTTTCAAGTTGTCTTAAAACAAAGCTGATAGGCTTCGGTAGCGCAGCAGGCAGCGCGTCAGTCTCATAATCAATCTTCTTCGAGTTATCTGAAGGTCGTGAGTTCGATCCTCACACGGAGCATATTTTTTTAGTTACATATAATTGACAAAACATAATTTATAATACTTCTTCAGAGCACGCATGCCGTGTGTTATCGGATACCAACGACATCTTCAGAATTTGGAATTTACGTGTGTGAAATTTTTAGATAAATCTTATTTCCTGCGTGTCTTTGAAGTGCTATCAAATTCATTCTTGATGTCATAAATGGACAAAATTATTTGTAAGATGAGAAAAATGTAGATTCATAAGAAAAATTTGTTCGTTTTAGTAATTTTACGAATGGATCGCAAAAATTTTCAAGTCAGATTTTATAAATCGAAATTAAATAACTTCTAGCTTTTTTTCAAGTTGTTTTAAAACAACGTTGATAGGCCTCGGTAGCGCAGCAGGCAGCGCGTCAGTCTCATAATCAATCTTCTTCGAGTTATCTGAAGGTCGTGAGTTCGAACCTCACCCGGGGCATATTTTTTTAGTTACATATAATTGACAAAACATAATTTATAATACTTCTTTAGAGCACGCATGCCGTGTGTTAGCGGATACCAACGGCATCGGAATTTAAATGTTTGAAATTTTTAGATAAATCTTATTTCCTGCGTAGCTTTGAAGTGCTATCAAATTCATTCATGATGTCATAAATGGACAAAATTATTTCTAAGATGAGAAAAATGTAGATTCATAAGAAACGTATGTTCGTTTTCGTAATTTTACGAACTAATTGGAAAATTTTTCAAGTCAGATTTTATAAATCGAAAATAAATAACTTCTAGCTTTTTTTCAAGTTGTCTTAAAACGAAGCTGATAGGCTTCGGTAGCGCAGCAGGCAGCGCGTCAGTCTCATAATCAATCTTCTTCGAGTTATCTGAAGGTCGTGAGTTCGATCCTCACCCGGAGAATATTTTTTTAGTTACATATAATTGACAAAACATAATTTGTAATACTTCTTCAGAGCACGCATGCCGTGTGTTATCGGATACCAACGACATCTTCAGAATTTGGAATTTACGTGTGTGAAATTTTTAGATAAATCTTATTTAATGCGTAGCTTTGAAATGCTATCAAATTCATTCTTCATGTCATAAATGGACAAAATTATTTCTAAGATGAGAAAAATGTAGATTCATAAGAAACGTATGTTCGTTTTCGTAATTTTACGAATTAATTGGAAAAATTTTCAAGTCAGATTTTATAAATCGAAATTAAATAACTTCTAGCTTTTTTTCAAGTTGTTTTAAAACAACGCTGACAGGCCTCGGTAGCGCAGCAGGCAGCGCGTCCGTCTCATAATCAATCTTCTTCGAGTTATCTGAAGGTCGTGAGTTCGATCCTCACCCGGGGCATATTTTTTTAGTTACATATAATTGACAAAACATAATTTATAATACTTCTTCAGAGCACGCATGCCGTCTGTTAGCGGATACCAACGACATCTTCAGAATTCGGAATTTACGTGTGTGAAATTTTTAGATAAATCTTATTTCCTGCGTGGCTTTGAAGTGCTATCAAATTCATTCTTGATGTCATAAATGGACAAAATTATTTCTAAGATGAGAAAAATGTAGATTCATAAGAAACGTATGTTCGTTTTAGTAATTTTACGAATGGATCGGAAAAATTTTCAAGTCAGATTTTATAAATCGAAATTAAATAACTTCTAGCTTTTTTTCAAGTTGTTTTAAAACAACGCTGATAGGCCTCGGTAGCGCAGCAGGCAGCGCGTCAGTCTCATAACACAAGCCAACAGCT
The DNA here is from genome assembly GCA_963932465.1 of Maratus speciosus. NCBI lineage: Eukaryota > Metazoa > Arthropoda > Arachnida > Araneae > Salticidae > Maratus > Maratus speciosus. Next base: position 564,808,284 of record OZ010793.1, on the reverse strand, counting down.
GTTTTGGTGCCTAGGTTTTTGGAGCTGATTTTATATGAATTCGATGTCCTGAATTCAAATATGACATTCAATTTTGCCTGGGAGCTCAAATATTTAAGATATAGAACTTTTTGTGAAATATATGTTACACTATTTTATGTTAAATCCATGAATTAAACAAAAATAAAAATAAAATAAATAAACACAGATTTTTTTTAATAATATACAAATGTTAATTTTCATTATTATAATATACATATATTCAAATAAAATTTTTAAGAATTATATTATACAAATATATTTATTTACTCACAAAGATAGAGGAAAAAATCATCGATGAGACCAATTCTCACTGAACATTTCGGAAGCTTCTTTTCCGTGACATTCTTGAATTTATTTTTGAACAATCCCTTTTTAAACTCCAACAGTAATCTGCCATCATGTGCGTATCCCATCTTCCTTGGTAGTGGTCCTATATAGTCTTAATATCCTGGTGAAATCTTTCGCCCTGTTCCTCACTGGTGTGTCCTACATTTTCAGGAAAATACTCTAAGTGGCTGTGTAAATAGTGCACCTTAATGCTCATATTACACCCAAGAGATTTAAAACTATTAAGCATTTCGTTTACCAGTTCTACATAGTTTTCTGCTTTGTGTTTGCCCAGAAAGTTTTCGACAACTGCAACAAAAGAAGTCCAGGCTTTTCCCTCAGTCTCAATCATCGAATTTACGAAGGCAGGATCCCTAATCAGTTGTTTTATTTGTGGCCCGTCAAATATTCCTGATTTAATTTTTTCATAACTCAATTGGGGCATTTTCTCTTTTATATATGCAAAGCATGACCCGTTCTTATCAAGAGCCTTTACAAACTGCTTCATAAGGCCGAGCTTGATATGCAGTGGAGGAAGTATAATTTTGTCTCACCCAACTAAGGGGTTTTTAATGATATTCCTTTGCCCAACATCCATGTTTTCTCTCTTAGGCCACTCGTTTCTAACCCAGTGGTGTGTTTTATCCCTGCTATCCCAAAGACACAAGAAGCAAGGATATTTGGTGTAACCGCTTTGCTGTCCAAGGAGAAAGTTTACCATTTTTAAATCAACACAAATCACCCATTGATGTTCATGATACTTTATCTTGTCAAAGACCAAAGCTATTGTGTTATATTCTTCTTTCATTTTCGTTGAGTGAGCAATTGGTATTGAACCATATTTGTTCCCCAATGTGTAGAAGGACACATTTTAAATTCCGCTTTAAGCTGTCTACAAATAAGCGCCAATGATCTGGAAAATATTCCGGAGGACCCATGTTTCAAGAGTCCTCTAATTTTATGACAAAATACAAGATTGTCTTCTTGGAAGAAGAAGGGTAGTAGACCCTTTTCTCTTGTGCGGTAAAAGGTAATTTTGGTTCCTTGTTCCAGTAAATTTTTGTCCTTCAATCTTGAAGCTAGCAATTCAGAAGCTTCTTTTGACAGGTTGAGATCTCTGGTGAGATCATTTAACTCACCCTGGTTGAAACGTTGAGGCATTGATGACATCTCCTCATAATCACTGTCACCTTCATAAGTATCGGAAGGATGATCAGAAGAACAGTATTCATCCTCTCAGAGCTCTGGTAGCTGGTAAAACGTTGGGATCGGCAATTACTTCCTCTGAGTGAGAAACCGGGGGTCTTGCAGACACTAAATCAGGATAAGTCCACTTACTACGTTTCTTTCGATTAATTCCATTAATATTTACTAGGCAGAAATAACAATCATCGAAGTGGTTTTGGGGTTTTCTCCAAATCATCAGTAAACCAAATTTGAGACTTTTTCTTTTCCCGTTAGTCCACTGTCGTAAGTGTTCTGTACCATTTTTACAGACCTGATGCGGTGCCCTGGTTTTATCTTGATCACCAAGTTTAACACCAAAGTGTCCAAGATAAGCTCTCTTTACAAAGTCAGTAACATTTTTTCTGTTCTCTTTTAACACGTATTCTCCGCATATGTAGCAAAACACATCAGGATGATTTACACAACTTCTTCTACTTGAACTCATTTAAATTATATTCAACAACACAAATACAACAATCTACAAAACAGTACGTTTTAAATTAACTTTATAAGAATTTACACTAAACACAAATATCGCAAAAGGTCAACAACGTCTACCCTCCACAGAGAAAACTCACAAACTAGCCTTATCTCTTTGCGGCTTTTCCATTTGGCTTTATGGATGAGCGGCACGAAATCATAAGCATGCGCAGAACCTCAGTTTTACTTGCACATCTGTTTTTTTTCAAGGTCTTCTGAAATTTCAGTGCCTCCCAAATCGCTTTGAGCATTGCGACAGGCCCATGTGTCAAAGGCCAGTTTAAGCGTTGAACGTCACTTCAGTTCTAAAAAATCTTTAGTTCTCTTCGCATATCTAAAAAAGTGGAGCTGATAGAGAAAAACTGATTTCATATTTGGATTCAGTGTCCCAAAAATATCTAAAATCAGATGTAAAATCATAGGCACCAAAAAAAAATTTTTTTTTGTAGGCCTGTGAATCAATCTTCTTTGAGTTATCTGAAGGTCGTGAGTTCGATCCTCACCCGGGGCATATTTTTTTAGTTACATATAATTGACAAAACATAATTTATAATACTTCTGCAGAGCACGCATGCCGTGTGTTATCGGATACCAACGACATCTTCAGAATTTGGAATTTACGTGTGTGAAATTTTTAGATAAATCTTATTTAATGCGTAGCTTTGAAATGCTATCAAATTCATTCTTCATGTCATAAATGGACAAAATTATTTCTAAGATGAGAAAAATGTAGATTCATAAGAAACGTATGTTCGTTTTCGTAATTTTACGAATTAATTGGAAAAATTTTCAAGTCAGATTTTATAAATCGAAATTAAATAACTTCTAGCTTTTTTTCAAGTTGTTTTAAAACAACGCTGATAGGCCTCGGTAGCGCAGCAGGCAGCGCGTCAGTCTCATAATCAATCTTCTTCAAGTTATCTGAAGGTCGTGAGTTCGATCCTCACCCGGGGCATATTTTTTTAGTTACATATAATTGACAAAACATAATTTATAATACATCTTCAGAGCACGCATGCCGTGTGTTAGCGGATACCAACGACATCGGAATTTAAATGTGTGAAATTTTTAGATAAATCTTATTTCCTGCGTAGCTTTGAAGTGCTATCAAATTCATTCTTGATGTCATAAATGGACAAAATTATTTCTAAGATGAGAAAAATGTAGATTCATAAGAACCGTATGTTCGTTTTCGTAATTTTATGAATTAATTGGAAAATTTTTCAAGTCAGATTTTATAAATCGAAAATAAATAACGTCTAGCTTTTTTCAAGTTGTCTTAAAACAAAGCGGATAGGCTTCGGTAGCGCAGCAGGCAGCGCGTCAGTCTCATAATCAAACTTCTTCGAGTTATCTGAAGGTCGTGAGTTCGATCCTCACCCGGGGCATATTTTTTTAGTTACATATAATTGACAAAACATAATTTATAATACTTCTTCAGAGCACGCATGCCGTGTGTTAGCGGATACCAACGACATCGGAATTTAAATGTGTGAAATTTTTAGATAAATCTTATTTCCTGCGTAGCTTTGAAGTGCTATCAAATTCATTCTTGATGTCATAAATGGACAAAATTATTTCTAAGATGAGAAAAATGTAGATTCATAAGAAACGTATGTTCGTTTTCGTAATTTTATGAATTAATTGGAAAATTTTTCAAGTCAGATTTTATAAATCAAAAATAAATAACTTCTAGCTTTTTTCAAGTTGTCTTAAAACAAAGCGGATAGGCTTCGGTAGCGCAGCAGGCAGCGCGTCAGTCTCATAATCAATCTTCTTCGAGTTATCTGAAGGTCGTGAGTTCGATCCTCACCCGGGGCATATTTTTTTAGTTACATATAATTGACAAAACATAATTTATAATACTTCTTCAGAGCACGCATGCCGTGTGTTAGCGGATGCCAACGACATCGAATTTAAATGTGTGAAATTTTTAGATAAATCTTATTTCCTGCGTAGCTTTGAAGTGCTATCAAATTCATTCTTGATGTCATAAATGGACAAAATTATTTCTAAGATGAGAAAAATGTAGATTCATAAGAAACGTATGTTCGTTTTCGTAATTTTATGAATTAATTGGAAAATTTTTCAAGTCAGATTTTATAAATCGAAAATAAATAACTTCTAGCTTTTTTCAAGTTGTCTTAAAACAAAGCGGATAGGCTTCGGTAGCGCAGCAGGCAGCGCGTCAGTCTCATAATCAATCTTCTTCGAGTTATCTGAAGGTCGTGAGTTCGATCCTCACCCGGGGCATATTTTTTTAGTTACATATAATTGACAAAACATAATTTATAATACTTCTTCAGAGCACGCATGCCGTGTGTTAGCGGATACCAACGACATCGGAATTTAAATGTGTGAAATTTTTAGATAAATCTTATTTCCTGCGTAGCTTTGAAGTGCTATCAAATTCATTCTTGATGTCATAAATGGACAAAATTATTTCTAAGATGAGAAAAATGTAGATTCATAAGAAACGTATGTTCGTTTTCGTAATTTTATGAATTAATTGGAAAATTTTTCAAGTCAGATTTTATAAATCGAAAATAAATAACTTCTAGCTTTTTTCAAGTTGTCTTAAAACAAAGCGGATAGGCTTCGGTAGCGCAGCAGGCAGCGCGTCAGTCTCATAATCAATCTTCTTCGAGTTATCTGAAGGTCGTGAGTTCGATCCTCACCCGGGGCATATTTTTTTAGTTACATATAATTGACAAAACATAATTTATAATACTTCTTCAGAGCACGCATGCCGTGTGTTAGCGGATACCAACGACATCGGAATTTAAATGTGTGAAATTTTTAGATAAATCTTATTTCCTGCGTAGCTTTGAAGTGCTATCAAATTCATTCTTGATGTCATAAATGGACAAAATTATTTCTAAGATGAGAAAAATGTAGATTCATAAGAAACGTATGTTCGTTTTCGTAATTTTACGAACTAATTGGAAAATTTTTCAAGTCAGATTTTATAAATCGAAAATAAATAACTTCTAGCTTTTTTTCAAGTTGTCTTAAAACAAAGCTGATAGGCCTCGGTAGCGCAGCAGGCAGCGCGTCAGTCTCATAATCAATCTTCTTCGAGTTATCTGCAGGTCGTGAGTTCGATCCTCACCCGGGGCATATTTTTTTAGTTACATATAATTGACAAAACATAATTTATAATACTTCTTCAGAGCACGCATGCCGTGTGTTAGCGGATACCAACGACATCGGAATTTAAATGTGTGAAATTTTTAGATAAATCTTATTTCCTGCGTAGCTTTGAAGTGCTATCAAATTCATTCTTGATGTCATAAATGGACAAAATTATTTCTAAGATGAGAAAAATGTAGATTCATAAGAAACGTATGTTCGTTTTCGTAATTTTATGAATTAATTGGAAAATTTTTCAAGTCAGATTTTATAAATCAAAAATAAATAACTTCTAGCTTTTTTCAAGTTGTCTTAAAACAAAGCGGATAGGCTTCGGTAGCGCAGCAGGCAGCGCGTCAGTCTCATAATCAATCTTCTTCGAGTTATCTGAAGGTCGTGAGTTCGATCCTCACCCGGGGCATATTTTTTTAGTTACATATAATTGACAAAACATAATTTATAATACTTCTTCAGAGCACGCATGCCGTGTGTTAGCGGATGCCAACGACATCGAATTTAAATGTGTGAAATTTTTAGATAAATCTTATTTCCTGCGTAGCTTTGAAGTGCTATCAAATTCATTCTTGATGTCATAAATGGACAAAATTATTTCTAAGATGAGAAAAATGTAGATTCATAAGAAACGTATGTTCGTTTTCGTAATTTTATGAATTAATTGGAAAATTTTTCAAGTCAGATTTTATAAATCGAAAATAAATAACTTCTAGCTTTTTTCAAGTTGTCTTAAAACAAAGCGGATAGGCTTCGGTAGCGCAGCAGGCAGCGCGTCAGTCTCATAATCAATCTTCTTCGAGTTATCTGAAGGTCGTGAGTTCGATCCTCACCCGGGGCATGTTTTTTTAGTTACATATAATTGACAAAACATAATTTATAATACTTCTTCAGAGCACGCATGCCGTGTGTTAGCGGATACCAACGACATCGGAATTTAAATGTGTGAAATTTTTAGATAAATCTTATTTCCTGCGTAGCTTTGAAGTGCTATCAAATTCATTCTTGATGTCATAAATGGACAAAATTATTTCTAAGATGAGAAAAATGTAGATTCATAAGAAACGTATGTTCGTTTTCGTAATTTTATGAATTAATTGGAAAATTTTTCAAGTCAGATTTTATAAATCGAAAATAAATAACTTCTAGCTTTTTTCAAGTTGTCTTAAAACAAAGCGGATAGGCTTCGGTAGCGCAGCAGGCAGCGCGTCAGTCTCATAATCAATCTTCTTCGAGTTATCTGAAGGTCGTGAGTTCGATCCTCACCCGGGGCATATTTTTTTAGTTACATATAATTGACAAAACATAATTTATAATACTTCTTCAGAGCACGCATGCCGTGTGTTAGCGGATACCAACGACATCGGAATTTAAATGTGTGAAATTTTTAGATAAATCTTATTTCCTGCGTAGCTTTGAAGTGCTATCAAATTCATTCTTGATGTCATAAATGGACAAAATTATTTCTAAGATGAGAAAAATGTAGATTCATAAGAAACGTATGTTCGTTTTCGTAATTTTACGAACTAATTGGAAAATTTTTCAAGTCAGATTTTATAAATCGAAAATAAATAACTTCTAGCTTTTTTTCAAGTTGTCTTAAAACAAAGCTGATAGGCCTCGGTAGCGCAGCAGGCAGCGCGTCAGTCTCATAATCAATCTTCTTCGAGTTATCTGCAGGTCGTGAGTTCGATCCTCACCCGGGGCATATTTTTTTAGTTACATATAATTGACAAAACATAATTTATAATACTTCTTCAGAGCACGCATGCCGTGTGTTAGCGGATACCAACGACATCGGAATTTAAATGTGTGAAATTTTTAGATAAATCTTATTTCCTGCGTAGCTTTGAAGTGCTATCAAATTCATTCTTGATGTCATAAATGGACAAAATTATTTCTAAGATGAGAAAAATGTAGATTCATAAGAAACGTATGTTCGTTTTCGTAATTTTATGAATTAATTGGAAAATTTTTCAAGTCAGATTTTATAAATCGAAAATAAATAACTTCTAGCTTTTTTCAAGTTGTCTTAAAACAAAGCGGATAGGCTTCGGTAGCGCAGCAGGCAGCGCGTCAGTCTCATAATCAATCTTCTTCGAGTTATCTGAAGGTCGTGAGTTCGATCCTCACCCGGGGCATATTTTTTTAGTTACATATAATTGACAAAACATAATTTATAATACTTCTTCAGAGCACGCATGCCGTGTGTTAGCGGATACCAACGACATCGGAATTTAAATGTGTGAAATTTTTAGATAAATCTTATTTCCTGCGTAGCTTTGAAGTGCTATCAAATTCATTCTTGATGTCATAAATGGACAAAATTATTTCTAAGATGAGAAAAATGTAGATTCATAAGAAACGTATGTTCGTTTTCGTAATTTTATGAATAAATTGGAAAATTTTTCAAGTCAGATTTTATAAATCGAAAATAAATAACTTCTAGCTTTTTTCAAGTTGTCTTAAAACAAAGCGGATAGGCTTCGGTAGCGCAGCAGGCAGCGCGTCAGTCTCATAATCAATCTTCTTCGAGTTATCTGAAGGTCGTGAGTTCGATCCTCACCCGGGGCATATTTTTTTAGTTACATATAATTGACAAAACATAATTTATAATACTTCTTCAGAGCACGCATGCCGTGTGTTAGCGGATACCAACGACATCGGAATTTAAATGTGTGAAATTTTTAGATAAATCTTATTTCCTGCGTAGCTTTGAAGTGCTATCAAATTCATTCTTGATGTCATAAATGGACAAAATTATTTCTAAGATGAGAAAAATGTAGATTCATAAGAAACGTATGTTCGTTTTCGTAATTTTACGAACTAATTGGAAAATTTTTCAAGTCAGATTTTATAAATCGAAAATAAATAACTTCTAGCTTTTTTTCAAGTTGTCTTAAAACAAAGCTGATAGACCTCGGTAGCGCAGCAGGCAGCGCGTCAGTCTCATAATCAATCTTCTTCGAGTTATCTGAAGGTCGTGAGTTCGATCCTCACCCGGGGCATATTTTTTTAGTTACATATAATTGACAAAACATAATTTATAATACTTCTTTAGAGCACGCATGCCGTGTGTTAGCGGATACCAACGGCATCGGAATTTAAATGTGTAAAATTTTTAGATAAATCTTATTTCCTGCGTAGCTTTGAAGTGCTATCAAATTCATTCTTGATGTCATAAATGGACAAAATTATTTGTAAGATGAGAAAAATGTAGATTCATAAGAAACGTATGTTCGTTTTCGTAATTTTACGAACTAATTGGAAAATTTTTCAAGTCAGATTTTATAAATCGAAAATAAATAACTTCTAGCTTTTTTTCAAGTTGTCTTAAAACAAAGCTGATAGGCTTCGGTAGCGCAGCAGGAAGCGCGTCAGTCTCATAATCAATCTTCTTCGAATTATCTGAAGGTCGTGAGTTCGATCCTCACCCGGAGCATATTTTTTTAGTTACATATAATTGACAAAACATAATTTATAATACTTCTTCAGAGCACGCATGCCGTGTGTTATCGGATACCAACGACATCTTCAGAATTTGGAATTTACGTGTGTGAAATTTTTAGATAAATCTTATTTAATGCGTAGCTTTGAAATGCTATCAAATTCATTCTTCATGTCATAAATGGACAAAATTATTTCTAAGATGAGAAAAATGTAGATTCATAAGAAACGTATGTTCGTTTTCGTAATTTTACGAATTAATTGGAAAAATTTTCAAGTCAGATTTTATAAATCGAAATTAAATAACTTCTAGCTTTTTTTCAAGTTGTTTTAAAACAACGCTGATAGGCCTCGGTAGCGCAGCAGGCAGCGCGTCAGTCTCATAATGAATCTTCTTCGAGTTATCTGAAGGTCGTGAGTTCGATCCTCACCCGGGGCATATTTTTTTAGTTACATATAATTGACAAAACATAATTTATAATACTTCTTCAGAGCACGCATGCCGTGTGTTAGCGGATACCAACGACATCGGAATTTAAATGTGTGAAATTTTTAGATAAATCTTATTTCCTGCGTAGCTTTGAAGTGCTATCAAATTCATTCTTGATGTCATATATGGACAAAATTATTTCTAAGATGAGAAAAATGTAGATTCATAAGAAACGTATGTTCGTTTTCGTAATTTTATGAATTAATTGGAAAATTTTTCAAGTCAGATTTTATAAATCGAAAATAAATAACTTCTAGCTTTTTTCAAGTTGTCTTAAAACAAAGCGGATAGGCTTCGGTAGCGCAGCAGGCCGCGCGTCAGTTTCATAATCAATCTTCTTCGAGTTATCTGAAGGTCGTGAGTTCGATCCTCACCCGGGGCATATTTTTTTAGTTACATATAATTGACAAAACATAATTTATAATACTTCTTCAGAGCACGCATGCCGTGTGTTAGCGGATACCAACGACATCGGAATTTAAATGTGTGAAATTTTTAGATAAATCTTATTTCCTGCGTAGCTTTGAAGTGCTATCAAATTCATTCTTGATGTCATAAATGGACAAAATTATTTCTAAGATGAGAAAAATGTAGATTCATAAGAAACGTATGTTCGTTTTCGTAATTTTACGAACTAATTGGAAAATTTTTCAAGTCAGATTTTATAAATCGAAAATAAATAACTTCTAGCTTTTTTTCAAGTTGTCTTAAAACAAAGCTGATAGGCCTCGGTAGCGCAGCAGGCAGCGCGTCAGTCTCATAATCAATCTTCTTCGAGTTGTCTGAAGGTCGTGAGTTCGATCCTCACCCGGGGCATATTTTTTTAGTTACATATAATTGACAAAACATAATTTATAATACTTCTTTAGAGCACGCATGCCGTGTGTTAGCGGATACCAACGGCATCGGAATTTAAATGTGTAAAATTTTTAGATAAATCTTATTTCCTGCGTAGCTTTGAAGTGCTATCAAATTCATTCTTGATGTCATAAATGGACAAAATTATTTGTAAGATGAGAAAAATGTAGATTCATAAGAAACGTATGTTCGTTTTCGTAATTTTACGAACTAATTGGAAAATTTTTCAAGTGAGATTTTATAAATCGAAAATAAATAACTTCTAGCTTTTTTTCAAGTTGTCTTAAAACAAAGCTGATAGGCTTCGGTAGCGCAGCAGGCAGCGCGTCAGTCTCATAATCAATCTTCTTCGAATTATCTGAAGGTCGTGAGTTCGATCCTCACCCGGAGCATATTTTTTTAGTTACATATAATTGACAAAACATAATTTATAATACTTCTTCAGAGCACGCATGCCGTGTGTTATCGGATACCAACGACATCTTCAGAATTTGGAATTTACGTGTGTGAAATTTTTAGATAAATCTTATTTAATGCGTAGCTTTGAAATGCTATCAAATTCATTCTTCATGTCATAAATGGACAAAATTATTTCTAAGATGAGAAAAATGTAGATTCATAAGAAACGTATGTTCGTTTTCGTAATTTTACGAATTAATTGGAAAAATTTTCAAGTCAGATTTTATAAATCGAAATTAAATAACTTCTAGCTTTTTTTCAAGTTGTTTTAAAACAACGCTGATAGGCCTCGGTAGCGCAGAAGGCAGCGCGTCAGTCTCATTATCAATCTTCTTCGAGTTATCTGAAGGTCGTGAGTTCGATCCTCACCCGGGGCATATTTTTTTAGTTACATATAATTGACAAAACATAATTTATAATACTTCTTCAGAGCACGCATGCCGTGTGTTAGCGGATACCAACGACATCGGAATTTAAATGTGTGAAATTTTTAGATAAATCTTATTTCCTGCGTAGCTTTGAAGTGCTATCAAATTCATTCTTGATGTCATAAATGGACAAAATTATTTCTAAGATGAGAAAAATGTAGATTCATAAGAAACGTATGTTCGTTTTCGTAATTTTATGAATTAATTGGAAAATTTTTCAAGTCAGATTTTATAAATCGAAAATAAATAACTTCTAGCTTTTTTCAAGTTGTCTTAAAACAAAGCGGATAGGCTTCGGTAGCGCAGCAGGCCGCGCGTCAGTTTCATAATCAATCTTCTTCGAGTTATCTGAAGGTCGTGAGTTCGATCCTCACCCGGGGCATATTTTTTTAGTTACATATAATTGACAAAACATAATTTATAATACTTCTTCAGAGCACGCATGCCGTGTGTTAGCGGATACCAACGACATCGGAATTTAAATGTGTGAAATTTTTAGATAAATCTTATTTCCTGCGTAGCTTTGAAGTGCTATCAAATTCATTCTTGATGTCATAAATGGACAAAATTATTTGTAAGATGAGAAAAATGTAGATTCATAAGAAACGTATGTTCGTTTTCGTAATTTTACGAACTAATTGGAAAATTTTTCAAGTCAGATTTTATAAATCGAAAATAAATAACTTCTAGCTTTTTTTCAAGTTGTCTTAAAACAAAGCTGATAGGCTTCGGTAGCGCAGCAGGCAGCGCGTCAGTCTCATAATCAATCTTCTTCGAATTATCTGAAGGTCGTGAGTTCGATCCTCACCCGGAGCATATTTTTTTAGTTACATATAATTGACAAAACATAATTTATAATACTTCTTCAGAGCACGCATGCCGTGTGTTATCGGATACCAACGACATCTTCAGAATTTGGAATTTACGTGTGTGAAATTTTTAGATAAATCTTATTTAATGCGTAGCTTTGAAATGCTATCAAATTCATTCTTCATGTCATAAATGGACAAAATTATTTCTAAGATGAGAAAAATGTAGATTCATAAGAAACGTATGTTCGTTTTCGTAATTTTACGAATTAATTGGAAAAATTTTCAAGTCAGATTTTATAAATCGAAATTAAATAACTTCTAGCTTTTTTTCAAGTTGTTTTAAAACAACGCTGATAGGCCTCGGTAGCGCAGAGGGCAGCGCGTCAGTCTCATTATCAATCTTCTTCGAGTTATCTGAAGGTCGTGAGTTCGATCCTCACCCGGGGCATATTTTTTTAGTTACATATAATTGACAAAACATAATTTATAATACTTCTTCAGAGCACGCATGCCGTGTGTTAGCGGATACCAACGACATCGGAATTTAAATGTGTGAAATTTTTAGATAAATCTTATTTCCTGCGTAGCTTTGAAGTGCTATCAAATTCATTCTTGATGTCATAAATGGACAAAATTATTTCTAAGATGAGAAAAATGTAGATTCATAAGAAACGTATGTTCGTTTTCGTAATTTTACGAACTAATTGGAAAATTTTTCAAGTCAGATTTTATAAATCGAAAATAAATAACTTCTAGCTTTTTTCAAGTTGTCTTAAAACAAAGCGGATAGGCTTCGGTAGCGCAGCAGGCAGCGCGTCAGTCTCATAATCAATCTTCTTCGAGTTATCTGAAGGTCGTGAGTTCGATCCTCACCCGGGGCATATTTTTTTAGTTACATATAATTGACAAAACATAATTTATAATACTTCTTCAGAGCACGCATGCCGTGTGTTAGCGGATACCAACGACATCGGAATTTATATGTGTGAAATTTTTAGATAAATCTTATTTCCTGCGTAGCTTTGAAGTGCTATCAAATTCATTCTTGATGTCATAAATGGACAAAATTATTTCTAAGATGAGAAAAATGTAGATTCATAAGAAACGTATGTTCGTTTTCGTAATTTTATGAATTAATTGGAAAATTTTTCAAGTCAGATTTTATAAATCGAAAATAAATAACTTCTAGCTTTTTTCAAGTTGTCTTAAAACAAAGCGGATAGGCTTCGGTAGCGCAGCAGGCAGCGCGTCAGTCTCATAATCAATCTTCTTCGAGTTATCTGAAGGTCGTGAGTTCGATCCTCACCCGGGGCATATTTTTTTAGTTACATATAATTGACAAAACATAATTTATAATACTTCTTCAGAGCACGCATGCCGTGTGTTAGCGGATACCAACGACATCGGAATTTAAATGTGTGAAATTTTTAGATAAATCTTATTTCCTGCGTAGCTTTGAAGTGCTATCAAATTCATTCTTGATGTCATAAATGGACAAAATTATTTGTAAGATGAGAAAAATGTAGATTCATAAGAAACGTATGTTCGTTTTCGTAATTTTACGAACTAATTGGAAAATTTTTCAAGTCAGATTTTATAAATCGAAAATAAATAACTTCTAGCTTTTTTTCAAGTTGTCTTAAAACAAAGCTGATAGGCTTCGGTAGCGCAGCAGGCAGCGCGTCAGTCTCATAATCAATCTTCTTCGAATTATCTGAAGGTCGTGAGTTCGATCCTCTCCCGGAGCATATTTTTTTAGTTACATATAATTGACAAAACATAATTTATAATACTTCTTCAGAGCACGCATGCCGTGTGTTATCGGATACCAACGACATCTTCAGAATTTGGAATTTACGTGTGTGAAATTTTTAGATAAATCTTATTTAATGCGTAGCTTTGAAATGCTATCAAATTCATTCTTCATGTCATAAATGGACAAAATTATTTCTAAGATGAGAAAAATGTAGATTCATAAGAAACGTATGTTCGTTTTCGTAATTTTACGAATTAATTGGAAAAATTTTCAAGTCAGATTTTATAAATCGAAATTAAATAACTTCTAGCTTTTTTTCAAGTTGTTTTAAAACAACGCTGATAGGCCTCGGTAGCGCAGCAGGCAGCGCGTCAGTCTCATTATCAATCTTCTTCGAGTTATCTGAAGGTCGTGAGTTCGATCCTCACCCGGGGCATATTTTTTTAGTTACATATAATTGACAAAACATAATTTATAATACTTCTTCAGAGCACGCATGCCGTGTGTTAGCGGATACCAACGACATCGGAATTTAAATGTGTGAAATTTTTAGATAAATCTTATTTCCTGCGTAGCTTTGAAGTGCTATCAAATTCATTCTTGATGTCATAAATGGACAAAATTATTTCTAAGATGAGAAAAATGTAGATTCATAAGAAACGTATGTTCGTTTTCGTAATTTTACGAACTAATTGGAAAATTTTTCAAGTCAGATTTTATAAATCGAAAATAAATAACTTCTAGCTTTTTTCAAGTTGTCTTAAAGCAAAGCGGATAGGCTTCGGTAGCGCAGCAGGCAGCGCGTCAGTCTCATAATCAATCTTCTTCGAGTTATCTGAAGGTCTTGAGTTCGATCCTCACCCGGGGCATATTTTTTTAGTTACATATAATTGACAAAACATAATTTATAATACTTCTTCAGAGCACGCATGCCGTGTGTTAGCGGATACCAACGAGATCGGAATTTATATGTGTGAAATTTTTAGATAAATCTTATTTCCTGCGTAGCTTTGAAGTGCTATCAAATTCATTCTTGATGTCATAAATGGACAAAATTATTTGTAAGATGAGAAAAATGTAGATTCATAAGAAACGTATGTTCGTTTTCGTAATTTTACGAACTAATTGGAAAATTTTTCAAGTCAGATTTTATAAATCGAAAATAAATAACTTCTAGCTTTTTTCAAGTTGTCTTAAAACAAAGCGGATAGGCTTCGGTAGCGCAGCAGGCAGCGCGTCAGTCTCATAATCAATCTTCTTCGAGTTATCTGAAGGTCGTGAGTTCGATCCTCACCCGGGGCATATTTTTTTAGTTACATATAATTGACAAAACATAATTTATAATACTTCTTCAGAGCACGCATGCCGTGTGTTAGCGGATACCAACGACATCGGAATTTAAATGTGTGAAATTTTTAGATAAATCTTATTTCCTGCGTAGCTTTGAAGTGCTATCAAATTCATTCTTGATGTCATATATGGACAAAATTATTTCTAAGATGAGAAAAATGTAGATTCATAAGAAACGTATGTTCGTTTTCGTAATTTTATGAATTAATTGGAAAATTTTTCAAGTCAGATTTTATAAATCGAAAATAAATAACTTCTAGCTTTTTTCAAGTTGTCTTAAAACAAAGCGGACAGGCTTCGGTAGCGCAGCAGTCAGCGCGTCAGTCTCATAATCAATCTTCTTCGAGTTATATGAAGGTCGTGAGTTCGATCCTCACCCGGGGCATATTTTTTTAGTTACATATAATTGACAAAACATAATTTATAATACTTCTTCAGAGCACGCATGCCGTGTGTTAGCGGATACCAACGACATCGGAATTTAAATGTGTGAAATTTTTAGATAAATCTTATTTCCTGCGTAGCTTTGAAGTGCTATCAAATTCATTCTTGATGTCATAAATGGACAAAATTATTTCTAAGATGAGAAAAATGTAGATTCATAAGAAACGTATGTTCGTTTTCGTAATTTTATGAATTAATTGGAAAATTTTTCAAGTCAGATTTTATAAATCGAAAATAAATAACTTCTAGCTTTTTTCAAGTTGTCTTAAAACAAAGCGGATAGGCTTCGGTAGCGCAGCAGGCAGCGCGTCAGTCTCATAATCAATCTTCTTCGAGTTATCTGAAGGTCGTGAGTTCGATCCTCACCCGGGGCATATTTTTTTAGTTACATATAATTGACAAAACATAATTTATAATACTTCTTCAGAGCACGCATGCCGTGTGTTAGCGGATACCAACGACATCGGAATTTAAATGTGTGAAATTTTTAGATAAATCTTATTTCCTGCGTAGCTTTGAAGTGCTATCAAATTCATTCTTGATGTCATAAATGGACAAAATTATTTCTAAGATGAGAAAAATGTAGATTCATAAGAAACGTATGTTCGTTTTCGTAATTTTACGAACTAATTGGAAAATTTTTCAAGTCAGATTTTATAAATCGAAAATAAATAACTTCTAGCTTTTTTTCAAGTTGTCTTAAAACAAAGCGGATAGGCCTCGGTAGCGCAGCAGGCAGCGCGTCAGTCTCATAATCAATCTTCTTCGAGTTATCTGAAGGTCGTGAGTTCGATCCTCACCCGGGGCATATTTTTTTAGTTACATATAATTGACAAAACATAATTTATAATACTTCTTTAGAGCACGCATGCCGTGTGTTAGCGGATACCAACGGCATCGGAATTTAAATGTGTAAAATTTTTAGATAAATCTTATTTCCTGCGTAGCTTTGAAGTGCTATCAAATTCATTCTTGATGTCATAAATGGACAAAATTATTTGTAAGATGAGAAAAATGTAGATTCATAAGAAACGTATGTTCGTTTTCGTAATTTTACGAACTAATTGGAAAATTTTTCAAGTCAGATTTTATAAATCGAAAATAAATAACTTCTAGCTTTTTTTCAAGTTGTCTTAAAACAAAGCTGATAGGCTTCGGTAGCGCAGCAGGCAGCGCGTCAGTCTCATAATCAATCTTCTTCGAATTATCTGAAGGTCGTGAGTTCGATCCTCACCCGGAGCATATTTTTTTAGTTACATATAATTGACAAAACATAATTTATAATACTTCTTCAGAGCACGCATGCCGTGTGTTATCGGATACCAACGACATCTTCAGAATTTGGAATTTACGTGTGTGAAATTTTTAGATAAATCTTATTTAATGCGTAGCTTTGAAATGCTATCAAATTCATTCTTCATGTCATAAATGGACAAAATTATTTCTAAGATGAGAAAAATGTAGATTCATAAGAAACGTATGTTCGTTTTCGTAATTTTACGAATTAACTGGAAAAATTTTCAAGTCAGATTTTATAAATCGAAATTAAATAACTTCTAGCTTTTTTTCAAGTTGTTTTAAAACAACGCTGATAGGCCTCGGTAGCGCAGCAGGCAGCGCGTCAGTCTCATAATCAATCTTCTTCGAGTTATCTGAAGGTCGTGAGTTCGATCCTCACCCGGGGCATATTTTTTTAGTTACATATAATTGACAAAACATAATTTATAATACTTCTTCAGAGCACGCATGCCGTGTGTTAGCGGATACCAACGACATCGGAATTTAAATGTGTGAAATTTTTAGATAAATCTTATTTCCTGCGTAGCTTTGAAGTGCTATCAAATTCATTCTTGATGTCATAAATGGACAAAATTATTTCTAAGATGAGAAAAATGTAGATTCATAAGAAACGTATGTTCGTTTTCGTAATTTTATGAATTAATTGGAAAATTTTTCAAGTCAGATTTTATAAATCGAAAATAAATAACTTCTAGCTTTTTTCAAGTTGTCTTAAAACAAAGCGGATAGGCTTCGGTAGCGCAGCAGGCAGCGCGTCAGTCTCATAATCAATCTTCAGGCCCCACCAGTGGCCGAGAGGTTCTGCTCTCGAATCTGGTAGACGGGAGGTGCTGGGTTCGATCCCAATCGCGCCCGTCGGCCTAATCGTTCGGAGTTTTCGTGGTTTTCTTCGAACCTTGGTTCTCCAAGCGTTAAAACGGGTTAGGTTCCCTTAGAAAGACCTCCACGGAAGGCACTCCCCCCCTTAGGGCCTATATACCACGTGCAGATAATTGGCCGACATAAATACAACCAACCATAATCAATCTTCTTCGAGTTATCTGAAGGTCGTGAGTTCGATCCTCACCCGGGGCATATTTTTTTAGTTACATATAATTGACAAAACATAATTTATAATACTTCTTCAGAGCACGCATGCCGTGTGTTAGCGGATACCAACGACATCGGAATTTAAATGTGTGAAATTTTTAGATAAATCTTATCTCCTGCGTAGCTTTGAAGTGCTATCAAATTCATTCTTGATGTCATAAATGGACAAAATTATTTCTAAGATGAGAAAAATGTAGATTCATAAGAAACGTATGTTCGTTTTCGTAATTTTACGAACTAATTGGAAAATTTTTCAAGTCAGATTTTATAAATCGAAAATAAATAACTTCTAGCTTTTTTCAAGTTGTCTTAAAGCAAAGCGGATAGGCTTCGGTAGCGCAGCAGGCAGCGCGTCAGTCTCATAATCAATCTTCTTCGAGTTATCTGAAGGTCTTGAGTTCGATCCTCACCCGGGGCATATTTTTTTAGTTACATATAATTGACAAAACATAATTTATAATACTTCTTCAGAGCACGCATGCCGTGTGTTAGCGGATACCAACGACATCGGAATTTATATGTGTGAAATTTTTAGATAAATCTTATTTCCTGCGTAGCTTTGAAGTGCTATCAAATTCATTCTTGATGTCATAAATGGACAAAATTATTTCTAAGATGAGAAAAATGTAGATTCATAAGAAACGTATGTTCGTTTTCGTAATTTTATGAATTAATTGGAAAATTTTTCAAGTCAGATTTTATAAATCGAAAATGAATAACTTCTAGCTTTTTTCAAGTTGTCTTAATCTAAGCGGATAGGCTTCGGTAGCGCAGCAGGCAGCGCGTCAGTCTCATAATCAATCTTCTTCGAGTTATCTGAAGGTCGTGAGTTCGATCCACACCCGGGGCATATTTTTTTAGTTACATATAATTGACAAAACATAATTTATAATACTTCTTCAGAGCACGCATGCCGTGTGTTAGCGGATACCAACGACATCGGAATTTAAATGTGTGAAATTTTTAGATAAATCTTATTTCCTGCGTAGCTTTGAAGTGCTATCAAATTCATTCTTGATGTCATAAATGGACAAAATTATTTCTAAGATGAGAAAAATGTAGATTCATAAGAAACGTATGTTCGTTTTCGTAATTTTATGAATTAATTGGAAAATTTTTCAAGTCAGATTTTATAAATCGAAAATAAATAAATTCTAGCTTTTTTCAAGTTGTCTTAAAACAAAGCGGATAGGCTTCGGTAGCGCAGCAGGCAGCGCGTCAGTCTCATAATCAATCTTCAGGCCCCACCAGTGGCCGAGAGGTTCTGCTCTCGAATCTGGTAGACGGGAGGTGCTGGGTTCGATCCCAATCGCGCCCGTCGGCCTAATCGTTCGGAGTTTTCGTGGTTTTCTTCGAACCTTGGTTCTCCAAGCGTTAATACGGGTTAGGTTCCCTTAGAAAGACCTCCACGGAAGGCACTCCCCCCCTTAGGGCCTATATCCCACGTGCAGATAATTGGCCGACATAAATACAACCAACCATAATCAATCTTCTTCGAGTTATCTGAAGGTCGTGAGTTCGATCCTCACCCGGGGCATATTTTTTTAGTTACATATAATTGACAAAACATAATTTATAATACTTCTTCAGAGCACGCATGCCGTGTGTTAGCGGATACCAACGACATCGGAATTTAAATGTGTGAAATTTTTAGATAAATCTTATTTCCTGCGTAGCTTTGAAGTGCTATCAAATTCATTCTTGATGTCATAAATGGACAAAATTATTTCTAAGATGAGAAAAATGTAGATTCATAAGAAACGTATGTTCGTTTTCGTAATTTTATGAATTAATTGGAAAATTTTTCAAGTCAGATTTTATAAATCGAAAATAAATAACTTCTAGCTTTTTTCAAGTTGTCTTAAAACAAAGCGGATAGGCTTCGGTAGCGCAGCAGGCAGCGCGTCAGTCTCATAATCAATCTTCTTCGAGTTATCTGAAGGTCGTGAGTTCGATCCTCACCCGGGGCATATTTTTTTAGTTACATATAATTGACAAAACATAATTTATAATACTTCTTCAGAGCACGCATGCCGTGTGTTAGCGGATACCAACGACATCGGAATTTAAATGTGTGAAATTTTTAGATAAATCTTATTTCCTGCGTAGCTTTGAAGTGCTATCAAATTCATTCTTGATGTCATAAATGGACAAAATTATTTCTAAGATGAGAAAAATGTAGATTCATAAGAAACGTATGTTCGTTTTCGTAATTTTACGAACTAATTGGAAAATTTTTCAAGTCAGATTTTATAAATCGAAAATAAATAACTTCTAGCTTTTTTTCAAGTTGTCTTAAAACAAAGCTGATAGGCCTCGGTAGCGCAGCAGGCAGCGCGTCAGTCTCATAATCAATCTTCTTCGAGTTATCTGAAGGTCGTGAGTTCGATCCTCACCCGGGGCATATTTTTTTAGTTACATATAATTGACAAAACATAATTTATAATACTTCTTTAGAGCACGCATGCCGTGTGTTAGCGGATACCAACGGCATCGGAATTTAAATGTGTAAAATTTTTAGATAAATCTTATTTCCTGCGTAGCTTTGAAGTGCTATCAAATTCATTCTTGATGTCATAAATGGACAAAATTATTTGTAAGATGAGAAAAATGTAGATTCATAAGAAACGTATGTTCGTTTTCGTAATTTTACGAACTAATTGGAAAATTTTTCAAGTCAGATTTTATAAATCGAAAATAAATAACTTCTAGCTTTTTTTCAAGTTGTCTTAAAACAAAGCTGATAGGCCTCGGTAGCGCAGCAGGCAGCGCGTCAGTCTCATAATCAATCTTCTTCGAGTTATCTGAAGGTCGTGAGTTCGATCCTCACCCGGGGCATATTTTTTTAGTTACATATAATTGACAAAACATAATTTATAATACATCTTCAGAGCACGCATGCCGTGTGTTAGCGGATACCAACGACATCGGAATTTAAATGTGTGAAATTTTTAGATAAATCTTATTTCCTGCGTAGCTTTGAAGTGCTATCAAATTCATTCTTGATGTCATAAATGGACAAAATTATTTCTAAGATGAGAAAAATGTAGATTCATAAGAACCGTATGTTCGTTTTCGTAATTTTATGAATTAATTGGAAAATTTTTCAAGTCAGATTTTATAAATCGAAAATAAATAACGTCTAGCTTTTTTCAAGTTGTCTTAAAACAAAGCGGATAGGCTTCGGTAGCGCAGCAGGCAGCGCGTCAGTCTCATAATCAATCTTCTTCGAGTTATCTGAAGGTCGTGAGTTCGATCCTCACCCGGGGCATATTTTTTTAGTTACATATAATTGACAAAACATAATTTATAATACTTCTTCAGAGCACGCATGCCGTGTGTTAGCGGATACCAACGACATCGGAATTTAAATGTGTGAAATTTTTAGATAAATCTTATTTCCTGCGTAGCTTTGAAGTGCTATCAAATTCATTCTTGATGTCATAAATGGACAAAATTATTTCTAAGATGAGAAAAATGTAGATTCATAAGAAACGTATGTTCGTTTTCGTAATTTTATGAATTAATTGGAAAATTTTTCAAGTCAGATTTTATAAATCGAAAATAAATAACTTCTAGCTTTTTTCAAGTTGTCTTAAAACAAAGCGGATAGGCTTCGGTAGCGCAGCAGGCAGCGCGTCAGTCTCATAATCAATCTTCTTCGAGTTATCTGAAGGTCGTGAGTTCGATCCTCACCCGGGGCATATTTTTTTAGTTACATATAATTGACAAAACATAATTTATAATACTTCTTCAGAGCACGCATGCCGTGTGTTAGCGGATACCAACGACATCGGAATTTAAATGTGTGAAATTTTTAGATAAATCTTATTTCCTGCGTAGCTTTGAAGTGCTATCAAATTCATTCTTGATGTCATAAATGGACAAAATTATTTCTAAGATGAGAAAAATGTAGATTCATAA
Organism: Maratus speciosus; assembly: GCA_963932465.1. Classification (NCBI taxonomy): domain Eukaryota; kingdom Metazoa; phylum Arthropoda; class Arachnida; order Araneae; family Salticidae; genus Maratus; species Maratus speciosus. The sequence goes on along the minus strand of OZ010793.1, from coordinate 564,786,729 downwards.
GAAACGTATGTTCGTTTTCGTAATTTTACGAACTAATTGGAAAATTTTTCAAGTCAGATTTTATAAATCGAAAATAAATAACTTCTAGCTTTTTTTCAAGTTGTCTTAAAACAAAGCTGATAGGCCTCGGTAGCGCAGCAGGCAGCGCGTCAGTCTCATAATCATTCTTCTTCGAGTTATCTGAAGGTCGTGAGTTCGATCCTCACCCGGGGCATATTTTTTTAGTTACATATAATTGACAAAACATAATTTATAATACTTCTTTAGAGCACGCATGCCGTGTGTTAGCGGATACCAACGGCATCGGAATTTAAATGTGTAAAATTTTTAGATAAATCTTATTTCCTGCGTAGCTTTGAAGTGCTATCAAATTCATTCTTGATGTCATAAATGGACAAAATTATTTGTAAGATGAGAAAAATGTAGATTCATAAGAAACGTATGTTCGTTTTCGTAATTTTACGAACTAATTGGAAAATTTTTCAAGTCAGATTTTATAAATCGAAAATAAATAACTTCTAGCTTTTTTTCAAGTTGTCTTAAAACAAAGCTGATAGGCTTCGGTAGCGCAGCAGGCAGCGCGTCAGTCTCATAATCAATCTTCTTCGAATTATCTGAAGGTCGTGAGTTCGATCCTCACCCGGAGCATATTTTTTTAGTTACATATAATTGACAAAACATAATTTATAATACTTCTTCAGAGCACGCATGCCGTGTGTTATCGGATACCAACGACATCTTCAGAATTTGGAATTTACGTGTGTGAAATTTTTAGATAAATCTTATTTAATGCGTAGCTTTGAAATGCTATCAAATTCATTCTTCATGTCATAAATGGACAAAATTATTTCTAAGATGAGAAAAATGTAGATTCATAAGAAACGTATGTTCGTTTTCGTAATTTTACGAATTAGTTGGAAAAATTTTCAAGTCAGATTTTATAAATCGAAATTAAATAACTTCTAGCTTTTTTTCAAGTTGTTTTAAAACAACGCTGATAGGCCTCGGTAGCGCAGCAGGCAGCGCGTCAGTCTCATAATCAATCTTCTTCGAGTTATCTGAAGGTCGTGAGTTCGATCCACACCCGGGGCATATTTTTTTAGTTACATATAATTGACAAAACATAATTTATAATACTTCTTCAGAGCACGCATGCCGTGTGTTAGCGGATACCAACGACATCGGAATTTAAATGTGTGAAATTTTTAGATAAATCTTATTTCCTGCGTAGCTTTGAAGTGCTATCAAATTCATTCTTGATGTCATAAATGGACAAAATTATTTCTAAGATGAGAAAAATGTAGATTCATAAGAAACGTATGTTCGTTTTCGTAATTTTATGAATTAATTGGAAAATTTTTCAAGTCAGATTTTATAAATCGAAAATAAATAACTTCTAGCTTTTTTCAAGTTGTCTTAAAACAAAGCGGATAGGCTTCGGTAGCGCAGCAGGCAGCGCGTCAGTCTCATAATCAATCTTCTTCGAGTTATCTGAAGGTCGTGAGTTCGATCCTCACCCGGGGCATATTTTTTTAGTTACATATAATTGACAAAACATAATTTATAATACTTCTTCAGAGCACGCATGCCGTGTGTTAGCGGATACCAACGACATCGGAATTTAAATGTGTGAAATTTTTAGATAAATCTTATTTCCTGCGTAGCTTTGAAGTGCTATCAAATTCATTCTTGATGTCATATATGGACAAAATTATTTCTAAGATGAGAAAAATGTAGATTCATAAGAAACGTATGTTCGTTTTCGTAATTTTATGAATTAATTGGAAAATTTTTCAAGTCAGATTTTATAAATCGAAAATAAATAACTTCTAGCTTTTTTCAAGTTGTCTTAAAACAAAGCGGACAGGCTTCGGTAGCGCAGCAGTCAGCGCGTCAGTCTCATAATCAATCTTCTTCGAGTTATCTGAAGGTCGTGAGTTCGATCCTCACCCGGGGCATATTTTTTTAGTTACATATAATTGACAAAACATAATTTATAATACTTCTTCAGAGCACGCATGCCGTGTGTTAGCGGATACCAACGACATCGGAATTTAAATGTGTGAAATTTTTAGATAAATCTTATTTCCTGCGTAGCTTTGAAGTGCTATCAAATTCATTCTTGATGTCATAAATGGACAAAATTATTTCTAAGATGAGAAAAATGTAGATTCATAAGAAACGTATGTTCGTTTTCGTAATTTTATGAATTAATTGGAAAATTTTTCAAGTCAGATTTTATAAATCGAAAATAAATAACTTCTAGCTTTTTTCAAGTTGTCTTAAAACAAAGCGGATAGGCTTCGGTAGCGCAGCAGGCAGCGCGTCAGTCTCATAATCAATCTTCTTCGAGTTATCTGAAGGTCGTGAGTTCGATCCTCACCCGGGGCATATTTTTTTAGTTACATATAATTGACAAAACATAATTTATAATACTTCTTCAGAGCACGCATGCCGTGTGTTAGCGGATACCAACGACATCGGAATTTAAATGTGTGAAATTTTTAGATAAATCTTATTTCCTGCGTAGCTTTGAAGTGCTATCAAATTCATTCTTGATGTCATAAATGGACAAAATTATTTCTAAGATGAGAAAAATGTAGATTCATAAGAAACGTATGTTCGTTTTCGTAATTTTACGAACTAATTGGAAAATTTTTCAAGTCAGATTTTATAAATCGAAAATAAATAACTTCTAGCTTTTTTTCAAGTTGTCTTAAAACAAAGCTGATAGGCCTCGGTAGCGCAGCAGGCAGCGCGTCAGTCTCATAATCAATCTTCTTCGAGTTATCTGAAGGTCGTGAGTTCGATCCTCACCCGGGGCATATTTTTTTAGTTACATATAATTGACAAAACATAATTTATAATACTTCTTTAGAGCACGCATGCCGTGTGTTAGCGGATACCAACGGCATCGGAATTTAAATGTGTAAAATTTTTAGATAAATCTTATTTCCTGCGTAGCTTTGAAGTGCTATCAAATTCATTCTTGATGCCATAAATGGACAAAATTATTTGTAAGATGAGAAAAATGTAGATTCATAAGAAACGTATGTTCGTTTTCGTAATTTTACGAACTAATTGGAAAATTTTTCAAGTCAGATTTTATAAATCGAAAATAAATAACTTCTAGCTTTTTTTCAAGTTGTCTTAAAACAAAGCTGATAGGCTTCGGTAGCGCAGCAGGCAGCGCGTCAGTCTCATAATCAATCTTCTTCGAATTATCTGAAGGTCGTGAGTTCGATCCTCACCCGGAGCATATTTTTTTAGTTACATATAATTGACAAAACATAATTTATAATACTTCTTCAGAGCACGCATGCCGTGTGTTATCGGATACCAACGACATCTTCAGAATTTGGAATTTACGTGTGTGAAATTTTTAGATAAATCTTATTTAATGCGTAGCTTTGAAATGCTATCAAATTCATTCTTCATGTCATAAATGGACAAAATTATTTCTAAGATGAGAAAAATGTAGATTCATAAGAAACGTATGTTCGTTTTCGTAATTTTACGAATTAACTGGAAAAATTTTCAAGTCAGATTTTATAAATCGAAATTAAATAACTTCTAGCTTTTTTTCAAGTTGTTTTAAAACAACGCTGATAGGCCTCGGTAGCGCAGCAGGCAGCGCGTCAGTCTCATAATCAATCTTCTTCGAGTTATCTGAAGGTCGTGAGTTCGATCCTCACCCGGGGCATATTTTTTTAGTTACATATAATTGACAAAACATAATTTATAATACTTCTTCAGAGCACGCATGCCGTGTGTTAGCGGATACCAACGACATCGGAATTTAAATGTGTGAAATTTTTAGATAAATCTTATTTCCTGCGTAGCTTTGAAGTGCTATCAAATTCATTCTTGATGTCATAAATGGACAAAATTATTTCTAAGATGAGAAAAATGTAGATTCATAAGAAACGTATGTTCGTTTTCGTAATTTTATGAATTAATTGGAAAATTTTTCAAGTCAGATTTTATAAATCGAAAATAAATAACTTCTAGCTTTTTTCAAGTTGTCTTAAAACAAAGCGGATAGGCTTCGGTAGCGCAGCAGGCAGCGCGTCAGTCTCATAATCAATCTTCAGGCCCCACCAGTGGCCGAGAGGTTCTGCTCTCGAATCTGGTAGACGGGAGGTGCTGGGTTCGATCCCAATCGCGCCCGTCGGCCTAATCGTTCGGAGTTTTCGTGGTTTTCTTCGAACCTTGGTTCTCCAAGCGTTAAAACGGGTTAGGTTCCCTTAGAAAGACCTCCACGGAAGGCACTCCCCCCCCTTAGGGCCTATATCCCACGTGCAGATAATTGGCCGACATAAATACAACCAACCATAATCAATCTTCTTCGAGTTATCTGAAGGTCGTGAGTTCGATCCTCACCCGGGGCATATTTTTTTAGTTACATATAATTGACAAAACATAATTTATAATACTTCTTCAGAGCACGCATGCCGTGTGTTAGCGGATACCAACGACATCGGAATTTAAATGTGTGAAATTTTTAGATAAATCTTATCTCCTGCGTAGCTTTGAAGTGCTATCAAATTCATTCTTGATGTCATAAATGGACAAAATTATTTCTAAGATGAGAAAAATGTAGATTCATAAGAAACGTATGTTCGTTTTCGTAATTTTACGAACTAATTGGAAAATTTTTCAAGTCAGATTTTATAAATCGAAAATAAATAACTTCTAGCTTTTTTCAAGTTGTCTTAAAGCAAAGCGGATAGGCTTCGGTAGCGCAGCAGGCAGCGCGTCAGTCTCATAATCAATCTTCTTCGAGTTATCTGAAGGTCTTGAGTTCGATCCTCACCCGGGGCATATTTTTTTAGTTACATATAATTGACAAAACATAATTTATAATACTTCTTCAGAGCACGCATGCCGTGTGTTAGCGGATACCAACGACATCGGAATTTATATGTGTGAAATTTTTAGATAAATCTTATTTCCTGCGTAGCTTTGAAGTGCTATCAAATTCATTCTTGATGTCATAAATGGACAAAATTATTTCTAAGATGAGAAAAATGTAGATTCATAAGAAACGTATGTTCGTTTTCGTAATTTTATGAATTAATTGGAAAATTTTTCAAGTCAGATTTTATAAATCGAAAATGAATAACTTCTAGCTTTTTTCAAGTTGTCTTAATCTAAGCGGATAGGCTTCGGTAGCGCAGCAGGCAGCGCGTCAGTCTCATAATCAATCTTCTTCGAGTTATCTGAAGGTCGTGAGTTCGATCCTCACCCGGGGCATATTTTTTTAGTTACATATAATTGACAAAACATAATTTATAATACTTCTTCAGAGCACGCATGCCGTGTGTTAGCGGATACCAACGACATCGGAATTTAAATGTGTGAAATTTTTAGATAAATCTTATTTCCTGCGTAGCTTTGAAGTGCTATCAAATTCATTCTTGATGTCATATATGGACAAAATTATTTCTAAGATGAGAAAAATGTAGATTCATAAGAAACGTATGTTCGTTTTCGTAATTTTATGAATTAATTGGAAAATTTTTCAAGTCAGATTTTATAAATCGAAAATAAATAACTTCTAGCTTTTTTCAAGTTGTCTTAAAACAAAGCGGACAGGCTTCGGTAGCGCAGCAGGCAGCGCGTCAGTCTCATAATCAATCTTCTTCGAGTTATCTGAAGGTCGTGAGTTCGATCCTCACCCGGGGCATATTTTTTTAGTTACATATAATTGACAAAACATAATTTATAATACTTCTTCAGAGCACGCATGCCGTGTGTTAGCGGATACCAACGACATCGGAATTTAAATGTGTGAAATTTTTAGATAAATCTTATTTCCTGCGTAGCTTTGAAGTGCTATCAAATTCATTCTTGATGTCATAAATGGACAAAATTATTTCTAAGATGAGAAAAATGTAGATTCATAAGAAACGTATGTTCGTTTTCGTAATTTTATGAATTAATTGGAAAATTTTTCAAGTCAGATTTTATAAATCGAAAATAAATAACTTCTAGCTTTTTTCAAGTTGTCTTAAAACAAAGCGGATAGGCTTCGGTAGCGCAGCAGGCAGCGCGTCAGTCTCATAATCAATCTTCTTCGAGTTATCTGAAGGTCGTGAGTTCGATCCTCACCCGGGGCATATTTTTTTAGTTACATATAATTGACAAAACATAATTTATAATACTTCTTCAGAGCACGCATGCCGTGTGTTAGCGGATACCAACGACATCGGAATTTAAATGTGTGAAATTTTTAGATAAATCTTATTTCCTGCGTAGCTTTGAAGTGCTATCAAATTCATTCTTGAATTCATAAATGGACAAAATTATTTCTAAGATGAGAAAAATGTAGATTCATAAGAAACGTATGTTCGTTTTCGTAATTTTACGAACTAATTGGAAAATTTTTCATGTCAGATTTTATAAATCGAAAATAAATAACTTCTAGCTTTTTTTCAAGTTGTCTTAAAACAAAGCTGATAGGCCTCGGTAGCGCAGCAGGCAGCGCGTCAGTCTCATAATCAATCTTCTTCGAGTTATCTGAAGGTCGTGAGTTCGATCCTCACCCGGGGCATATTTTTTTAGTTACATATAATTGACAAAACATAATTTATAATACTTCTTTAGAGCACGCATGCCGTGTGTTAGCGGATACCAACGGCATCGGAATTTAAATGTGTAAAATTTTTAGATAAATCTTATTTCCTGCGTAGCTTTGAAGTGCTATCAAATTCATTCTTGATGTCATAAATGGACAAAATTATTTGTAAGATGAGAAAAATGTAGATTCATAAGAAACGTATGTTCGTTTTCGTAATTTTACGAACTAATTGGAAAATTTTTCAAGTCAGATTTTATAAATCGAAAATAAATAACTTCTAGCTTTTTTTCAAGTTGTCTTAAAACAAAGCTGATAGGCTTCGGTAGCGCAGCAGGCAGCGCGTCAGTCTCATAATCAATCTTCTTCGAATTATCTGAAGGTCGTGAGTTCGATCCTCACCCGGAGCATATTTTTTTAGTTACATATAATTGACAAAACATAATTTATAATACTTCTTCAGAGCACGCATGCCGTGTGTTATCGGATACCAACGACATCTTCAGAATTTGGAATTTACGTGTGTGAAATTTTTAGATAAATCTTATTTAATGCGTAGCTTTGAAATGCTATCAAATTCATTCTTCATGTCATAAATGGACAAAATTATTTCTAAGATGAGAAAAATGTAGATTCATAAGAAACGTATGTTCGTTTTCGTAATTTTACGAATTAATTGGAAAAATTTTCAAGTCAGATTTTATAAATCGAAATTAAATAACTTCTAGCTTTTTTTCAAGTTGTTTTAAAACAACGCTGATAGGCCTCGGTAGCGCAGCAGGCAGCGCGTTAGTCTCATAATCAATCTTCTTCGAGTTATCTGAAGGTCGTGAGTTCGATCCACACCCGGGGCATATTTTTTTAGTTACATATAATTGACAAAACATAATTTATAATACTTCTTCAGAGCACGCATGCCGTGTGTTAGCGGATACCAACGACATCGGAATTTAAATGTGTGAAATTTTTAGATAAATCTTATTTCCTGCGTAGCTTTGAAGTGCTATCAAATTCATTCTTGATGTCATAAATGGACAAAATTATTTCTAAGATGAGAAAAATGTAGATTCATAAGAAACGTATGTTCGTTTTCGTAATTTTATGAATTAATTGGAAAATTTTTCAAGTCAGATTTTATAAATCGAAAATAAATAAATTCTAGCTTTTTTCAAGTTGTCTTAAAACAAAGCGGATAGGCTTCGGTAGCGCAGCAGGCAGCGCGTCAGTCTCATAATCAATCTTCAGGCCCCACCAGTGGCCGAGAGGTTCTGCTCTCGAATCTGGTAGACGGGAGGTGCTGGGTTCGATCCCAATCGCGCCCGTCGGCCTAATCGTTCGGAGTTTTCGTGGTTTTCTTCGAACCTTGGTTCTCCAAGCGTTAATACGGGTTAGGTTCCCTTAGAAAGACCTCCACGGAAGGCACTCCCCCCCTTAGGGCCTATATCCCACGTGCAGATAATTGGCCGACATAAATACAACCAACCATAATCAATCTTCTTCGAGTTATCTGAAGGTCGTGAGTTCGATCCTCACCCGGGGCATATTTTTTTAGTTACATATAATTGACAAAACATAATTTATAATACTTCTTCAGAGCACGCATGCCGTGTGTTAGCGGATACCAACGACATCGGAATTTAAATGTGTGAAATTTTTAGATAAATCTTATTTCCTGCGTAGCTTTGAAGTGCTATCAAATTCATTCTTGATGTCATAAATGGACAAAATTATTTCTAAGATGAGAAAAATGTAGATTCATAAGAAACGTATGTTCGTTTTCGTAATTTTATGAATTAATTGGAAAATTTTTCAAGTCAGATTTTATAAATCGAAAATAAATAACTTCTAGCTTTTTTCAAGTTGTCTTAAAACAAAGCGGATAGGCTTCGGTAGCGCAGCAGGCAGCGCGTCAGTCTCATAATCAATCTTCTTCGAGTTATCTGAAGGTCGTGAGTTCGATCCTCACCCGGGGCATATTTTTTTAGTTACATATAATTGACAAAACATAATTTATAATACTTCTTCAGAGCACGCATGCCGTGTGTTAGCGGATACCAACGACATCGGAATTTAAATGTGTGAAATTTTTAGATAAATCTTATTTCCTGCGTAGCTTTGAAGTGCTATCAAATTCATTCTTGATGTCATAAATGGACAAAATTATTTCTAAGATGAGAAAAATGTAGATTCATAAGAAACGTATGTTCGTTTTCGTAATTTTACGAACTAATTGGAAAATTTTTCAAGTCAGATTTTATAAATCGAAAATAAATAACTTCTAGCTTTTTTTCAAGTTGTCTTAAAACAAAGCTGATAGGCCTCGGTAGCGCAGCAGGCAGCGCGTCAGTCTCATAATCAATCTTCTTCGAGTTATCTGAAGGTCGTGAGTTCGATCCTCACCCGGGGCATATTTTTTTAGTTACATATAATTGACAAAACATAATTTATAATACTTCTTTAGAGCACGCATGCCGTGTGTTAGCGGATACCAACTGCATCGGAATTTAAATGTGTAAAATTTTTAGATAAATCTTATTTCCTGCGTAGCTTTGAAGAGCTATCAAATTCATTCTTGATGTCATAAATTGACAAAATTATTTGTAAGATGAGAAAAATGTAGATTCATAAGAAACGTATGTTCGTTTTCGTAATTTTACGAACTAATTGGAAAATTTTTCAAGTCAGATTTTATAAATCGAAAATAAATAACTTCTAGCTTTTTTTCAAGTTGTCTTAAAACAAAGCTGATAGGCCTCGGTAGCGCAGCAGGCAGCGCGTCAGTCTCATAATCAATCTTCTTCGAGTTATCTGAAGGTCGTGAGTTCGATCCTCACCCGGGGCATATTTTTTTAGTTACATATAATTGACAAAACATAATTTATAATACATCTTCAGAGCACGCATGCCGTGTGTTAGCGGATACCAACGACATCGGAATTTAAATGTGTGAAATTTTTAGATAAATCTTATTTCCTGCGTAGCTTTGAAGTGCTATCAAATTCATTCTTGATGTCATAAATGGACAAAATTATTTCTAAGATGAGAAAAATGTAGATTCATAAGAACCGTATGTTCGTTTTCGTAATTTTATGAATTAATTGGAAAATTTTTCAAGTCAGATTTTATAAATCGAAAATAAATAACGTCTAGCTTTTTTCAAGTTGTCTTAAAACAAAGCGGATAGGCTTCGGTAGCGCAGCAGGCAGCGCGTCAGTCTCATAATCAATCTTCTTCGAGTTATCTGAAGGTCGTGAGTTCGATCCTCACCCGGGGCATATTTTTTTAGTTACATATAATTGACAAAACATAATTTATAATACTTCTTCAGAGCACGCATGCCGTGTGTTAGCGGATACCAACGACATCGGAATTTAAATGTGTGAAATTTTTAGATAAATCTTATTTCCTGCGTAGCTTTGAAGTGCTATCAAATTCATTCTTGATGTCATAAATGGACAAAATTATTTCTAAGATGAGAAAAATGTAGATTCATAAGAAACGTATGTTCGTTTTCGTAATTTTATGAATTAATTGGAAAATTTTTCAAGTCAGATTTTATAAATCGAAAATAAATAACTTCTAGCTTTTTTCAAGTTGTCTTAAAACAAAGCGGATAGGCTTCGGTAGCGCAGCAGGCAGCGCGTCAGTCTCATAATCAATCTTCTTCGAGTTATCTGAAGGTCGTGAGTTCGATCCTCACCCGGGGCATATTTTTTTAGTTACATATAATTGACAAAACATAATTTATAATACTTCTTCAGAGCACGCATGCCGTGTGTTAGCGGATACCAACGACATCGGAATTTAAATGTGTGAAATTTTTAGATAAATCTTATTTCCTGCGTAGCTTTGAAGTGCTATCAAATTCATTCTTGATGTCATAAATGGACAAAATTATTTCTAAGATGAGAAAAATGTAGATTCATAAGAAACGTATGTTCGTTTTCGTAATTTTACGAACTAATTGGAAAATTTTTCAAGTCAGATTTTATAAATCGAAAATAAATAACTTCTAGCTTTTTTTCAAGTTGTCTTAAAACAAAGCTGATAGGCCTCGGTAGCGCAGCAGGCAGCGCGTCAGTCTCATAATCAATCTTCTTCGAGTTATCTGAAGGTCGTGAGTTCGATCCTCACCCGGGGCATATTTTTTTAGTTACATATAATTGACAAAACATAATTTATAATACTTCTTTAGAGCACGCATGCCGTGTGTTAGCGGATACCAACGGCATCGAAATTTAAATGTGTAAAATTTTTAGATAAATCTTATTTCCTGCGTAGCTTTGAAGTGCTATCAAATTCATTCTTGATGTCATAAATGGACAAAATTATTTGTAAGATGAGAAAAATGTAGATTCATAAGAAACGTATGTTCGTTTTCGTAATTTTACGAACTAATTGGAAAATTTTTCAAGTCAGATTTTATAAATCGAAAATAAATAACTTCTAGCTTTTTTTCAAGTTGTCTTAAAACAAAGCTGATAGGCTTCGGTAGCGCAGCAGGCAGCGCGTCAGTCTCATAATCAATCTTCTTCGAATTATCTGAAGGTCGTGAGTTCGATCCTCACCCGGAGCATATTTTTTTAGTTACATATAATTGACAAAACATAATTTATAATACTTCTTCAGAGCACGCATGCCGTGTGTTATCGGATACCAACGACATCTTCAGAATTTGGAATTTACGTGTGTGAAATTTTTAGATAAATCTTATTTAATGCGTAGCTTTGAAATGCTATCAAATTCATTCTTCATGTCATAAATGGACAAAATTATTTCTAAGATGAGAAAAATGTAGATTCATAAGAAACGTATGTTCGTTTTCGTAATTTTACGAATTAATTGGAAAAATTTTCAAGTCAGATTTTATAAATCGAAATTAAATAACTTCTAGCTTTTTTTCAAGTTGTTTTAAAACAACGCTGATAGGCCTCGGTAGCGCAGCAGGCAGCGCGTCAGTCTCATAATCAATCTTCTTCGAGTTATCTGAAGGTCGTGAGTTCGATCCACACCCGGGGCATATTTTTTTAGTTACATATAATTGACAAAACATAATTTATAATACTTCTTCAGAGCACGCATGCCGTGTGTTAGCGGATACCAACGACATCGGAATTTAAATGTGTGAAATTTTTAGATAAATCTTATTTCCTGCGTAGCTTTGAAGTGCTATCAAATTCATTCTTGATGTCATAAATGGACAAAATTATTTCTAAGATGAGAAAAATGTAGATTCATAAGAAACGTATGTTCGTTTTCGTAATTTTATGAATTAATTGGAAAATTTTTCAAGTCAGATTTTATAAATCGAAAATAAATAAATTCTAGCTTTTTTCAAGTTGTCTTAAAACAAAGCGGATAGGCTTCGGTAGCGCAGCAGGCAGCGCGTCAGTCTCATAATCAATCTTCAGGCCCCACCAGTGGCCGAGAGGTTCTGCTCTCGAATCTGGTAGACGGGAGGTGCTGGGTTCGATCCCAATCGCGCCCGTCGGCCTAATCGTTCGGAGTTTTCGTGGTTTTCTTCGAACCTTGGTTCTCCAAGCGTTAATACGGGTTAGGTTCCCTTAGAAAGACCTCCACGGAAGGCACTCCCCCCCTTAGGGCCTATATCCCACGTGCAGATAATTGGCCGACATAAATACAACCAACCATAATCAATCTTCTTCGAGTTATCTGAAGGTCGTGAGTTCGATCCTCACCCGGGGCATATTTTTTTAGTTACATATAATTGACAAAACATAATTTATAATACTTCTTCAGAGCACGCATGCCGTGTGTTAGCGGATACCAACGACATCGGAATTTAAATGTGTGAAATTTTTAGATAAATCTTATTTCCTGCGTAGCTTTGAAGTGCTATCAAATTCATTCTTGATGTCATAAATGGACAAAATTATTTCTAAGATGAGAAAAATGTAGATTCATAAGAAACGTATGTTCGTTTTCGTAATTTTATGAATTAATTGGAAAATTTTTCAAGTCAGATTTTATAAATCGAAAATAAATAACTTCTAGCTTTTTTCAAGTTGTCTTAAAACAAAGCGGATAGGCTTCGGTAGCGCAGCAGGCAGCGCGTCAGTCTCATAATCAATCTTCTTCGAGTTATCTGAAGGTCGTGAGTTCGATCCTCACCCGGGGCATATTTTTTTAGTTACATATAATTGACAAAACATAATTTATAATACTTCTTCAGAGCACGCATGCCGTGTGTTAGCGGATACCAACGACATCGGAATTTAAATGTGTGAAATTTTTAGATAAATCTTATTTCCTGCGTAGCTTTGAAGTGCTATCAAATTCATTCTTGATGTCATAAATGGACAAAATTATTTCTAAGATGAGAAAAATGTAGATTCATAAGAAACGTATGTTCGTTTTCGTAATTTTACGAACTAATTGGAAAATTTTTCAAGTCAGATTTTATAAATCGAAAATAAATAACTTCTAGCTTTTTTTCAAGTTGTCTTAAAACAAAGCTGATAGGCCTCGGTAGCGCAGCAGGCAGCGCGTCAGTCTCATAATCAATCTTCTTCGAGTTATCTGAAGGTCGTGAGTTCGATCCTCACCCGGGGCATATTTTTTTAGTTACATATAATTGACAAAACATAATTTATAATACTTCTTTAGAGCACGCATGCCGTGTGTTAGCGGATACCAACTGCATCGGAATTTAAATGTGTAAAATTTTTAGATAAATCTTATTTCCTGCGTAGCTTTGAAGAGCTATCAAATTCATTCTTGATGTCATAAATTGACAAAATTATTTGTAAGATGAGAAAAATGTAGATTCATAAGAAACGTATGTTCGTTTTCGTAATTTTACGAACTAATTGGAAAATTTTTCAAGTCAGATTTTATAAATCGAAAATAAATAACTTCTAGCTTTTTTTCAAGTTGTCTTAAAACAAAGCTGATAGGCCTCGGTAGCGCAGCAGGCAGCGCGTCAGTCTCATAATCAATCTTCTTCGAGTTATCTGAAGGTCGTGAGTTCGATCCTCACCCAGGGCATATTTTTTTAGTTACATATAATTGACAAAACATAATTTATAATACATCTTCAGAGCACGCATGCCGTGTGTTAGCGGATACCAACGACATCGGAATTTAAATGTGTGAAATTTTTAGATAAATCTTATTTCCTGCGTAGCTTTGAAGTGCTATCAAATTCATTCTTGATGTCATAAATGGACAAAATTATTTCTAAGATGAGAAAAATGTAGATTCATAAGAACCGTATGTTCGTTTTCGTAATTTTATGAATTAATTGGAAAATTTTTCAAGTCAGATTTTATAAATCGAAAATAAATAACGTCTAGCTTTTTTCAAGTTGTCTTAAAACAAAGCGGATAGGCTTCGGTAGCGCAGCAGGCAGCGCGTCAGTCTCATAATCAATCTTCTTCGAGTTATCTGAAGGTCGTGAGTTCGATCCTCACCCGGGGCATATTTTTTTAGTTACATATAATTGACAAAACATAATTTATAATACTTCTTCAGAGCACGCATGCCGTGTGTTAGCGGATACCAACGACATCGGAATTTAAATGTGTGAAATTTTTAGATAAATCTTATTTCCTGCGTAGCTTTGAAGTGCTATCAAATTCATTCTTGATGTCATAAATGGACAAAATTATTTCTAAGATGAGAAAAATGTAGATTCATAAGAAACGTATGTTCGTTTTCGTAATTTTATGAATTAATTGGAAAATTTTTCAAGTCAGATTTTATAAATCGAAAATAAATAACTTCTAGCTTTTTTCAAGTTGTCTTAAAACAAAGCGGATAGGCTTCGGTAGCGCAGCAGGCAGCGCGTCAGTCTCATAATCAATCTTCTTCGAGTTATCTGAAGGTCGTGAGTTCGATCCTCACCCGGGGCATATTTTTTTAGTTACATATAATTGACAAAACATAATTTATAATACTTCTTCAGAGCACGCATGCCGTGTGTTAGCGGATACCAACGACATCGGAATTTAAATGTGTGAAATTTTTAGATAAATCTTATTTCCTGCGTAGCTTTGAAGTGCTATCAAATTCATTCTTGATGTCATAAATGGACAAAATTATTTCTAAGATGAGAAAAATGTAGATTCATAAGAAACGTATGTTCGTTTTCGTAATTTTACGAACTAATTGGAAAATTTTTCAAGTCAGATTTTATAAATCGAAAATAAATAACTTCTAGCTTTTTTTCAAGTTGTCTTAAAACAAAGCTGATAGGCCTCGGTAGCGCAGCAGGCAGCGCGTCAGTCTCATAATCAATCTTCTTCGAGTTATCTGAAGGTCGTGAGTTCGATCCTCACCCGGGGCATATTTTTTTAGTTACATATAATTGACAAAACATAATTTATAATACTTCTTTAGAGCACGCATGCCGTGTGTTAGCGGATACCAACGGCATCGGAATTTAAATGTGTAAAATTTTTAGATAAATCTTATTTCCTGCGTAGCTTTGAAGTGCTATCAAATTCATTCTTGATGTCATAAATGGACAAAATTATTTGTAAGATGAGAAAAATGTAGATTCATAAGAAACGTATGTTCGTTTTCGTAATTTTACGAACTAATTGGAAAATTTTTCAAGTCAGATTTTATAAATCGAAAATAAATAACTTCTAGCTTTTTTTCAAGTTGTCTTAAAACAAAGCTGATAGGCTTCGGTAGCGCAGCAGGCAGCGCGTCAGTCTCATAATCAATCTTCTTCGAATTATCTGAAGGTCGTGAGTTCGATCCTCACCCGGAGCATATTTTTTTAGTTACATATAATTGACAAAACATAATTTATAATACTTCTTCAGAGCACGCATGCCGTGTGTTATCGGATACCAACGACATCTTCAGAATTTGGAATTTACGTGTGTGAAATTTTTAGATAAATCTTATTTAATGCGTAGCTTTGAAATGCTATCAAATTCATTCTTCATGTCATAAATGGACAAAATTATTTCTAAGATGAGAAAAATGTAGATTCATAAGAAACGTATGTTCGTTTTCGTAATTTTACGAATTAGTTGGAAAAATTTTCAAGTCAGATTTTATAAATCGAAATTAAATAACTTCTAGCTTTTTTTCAAGTTGTTTTAAAACAACGCTGATAGGCCTCGGTAGCGCAGCAGGCAGCGCGTCAGTCTCATAATCAATCTTCTTCGAGTTATCTGAAGGTCGTGAGTTCGATCCACACCCGGGGCATATTTTTTTAGTTACATATAATTGACAAAACATAATTTATAATACTTCTTCAGAGCACGCATGCCGTGTGTTAGCGGATACCAACGACATCGGAATTTAAATGTGTGAAATTTTTAGATAAATCTTATTTCCTGCGTAGCTTTGAAGTGCTATCAAATTCATTCTTGATGTCATAAATGGACAAAATTATTTCTAAGATGAGAAAAATGTAGATTCATAAGAAACGTATGTTCGTTTTCGTAATTTTATGAATTAATTGGAAAATTTTTCAAGTCAGATTTTATAAATCGAAAATAAATAACTTCTAGCTTTTTTCAAGTTGTCTTAAAACAAAGCGGATAGGCTTCGGTAGCGCAGCAGGCAGCGCGTCAGTCTCATAATCAATCTTCTTCGAGTTATCTGAAGGTCGTGAGTTCGATCCTCACCCGGGGCATATTTTTTTAGTTACATATAATTGACAAAACATAATTTATAATACTTCTTCAGAGCACGCATGCCGTGTGTTAGCGGATACCAACGACATCGGAATTTAAATGTGTGAAATTTTTAGATAAATCTTATTTCCTGCGTAGCTTTGAAGTGCTATCAAATTCATTCTTGATGTCATAAATGGACAAAATTATTTCTAAGATGAGAAAAATGTAGATTCATAAGAAACGTATGTTCGTTTTCGTAATTTTACGAACTAATTGGAAAATTTTTCAAGTCAGATTTTATAAATCGAAAATAAATAACTTCTAGCTTTTTTTCAAGTTGTCTTAAAACAAAGCTGATAGGCCTCGGTAGCGCAGCAGGCAGCGCGTCAGTCTCATAATCAATCTTCTTCGAGTTATCTGAAGGTCGTGAGTTCGATCCTCACCCGGGGCATATTTTTTTAGTTACATATAATTGACAAAACATAATTTATAATACTTCTTTAGAGCACGCATGCCGTGTGTTAGCGGATACCAACGGCATCGGAATTTAAATGTGTAAAATTTTTAGATAAATCTTATTTCCTGCGTAGCTTTGAAGTGCTATCAAATTCATTCTTGATGTCATAAATGGACAAAATTATTTGTAAGATGAGAAAAATGTAGATTCATAAGAAACGTATGTTCGTTTTCGTAATTTTACGAACTAATTGGAAAATTTTTCAAGTCAGATTTTATAAATCGAAAATAAATAACTTCTAGCTTTTTTTCAAGTTGTCTTAAAACATAGCTGATAGGCCTCGGTAGCGCAGCAGGCAGCGCGTCAGTCTCATAATCAATCTTCTTCGAGTTATCTGAAGGTCGTGAGTTCGATCCTCACCCGGGGCATATTTTTTTAGTTACATATAATTGACAAAACATAATTTATAATACATCTTCAGAGCACGCATGCCGTGTGTTAGCGGATACCAACGACATCGGAATTTAAATGTGTGAAATTTTTAGATAAATCTTATTTCCTGCGTAGCTTTGAAGTGCTATCAAATTCATTCTTGATGTCATAAATGGACAAAATTATTTCTAAGATGAGAAAAATGTAGATTCATAAGAACCGTATGTTCGTTTTCGTAATTTTATGAATTAATTGGAAAATTTTTCAAGTCAGATTTTATAAATCGAAAATAAATAACGTCTAGCTTTTTTCAAGTTGTCTTAAAACAAAGCGGATAGGCTTCGGTAGCGCAGCAGGCAGCGCGTCAGTCTCATAAACAATCTTCTTCGAGTTATCTGAAGGTCGTGAGTTCGATCCTCACCCGGGGCATATTTTTTTAGTTACATATAATTGACAAAACATAATTTATAATACTTCTTCAGAGCACGCATGCCGTGTGTTAGCGGATACCAACGACATCGGAATTTAAATGTGTGAAATTTTTAGATAAATCTTATTTCCTGCGTAGCTTTGAAGTGCTATCAAATTCATTCTTGATGTCATAAATGGACAAAATTATTTCTAAGATGAGAAAAATGTAGATTCATAAGAAACGTATGTTCGTTTTCGTAATTTTATGAATTAATTGGAAAATTTTTCAAGTCAGATTTTATAAATCGAAAATAAATAACTTCTAGCTTTTTTCAAGTTGTCTTAAAACAAAGCGGATAGGCTTCGGTAGCGCAGCAGGCAGCGCGTCAGTCTCATAATCAATCTTCTTCGAGTTATCTGAAGGTCGTGAGTTCGATCCTCACCCGGGGCATATTTTTTTAGTTACATATAATTGACAAAACATAATTTATAATACTTCTTCAGAGCACGCATGCCGTGTGTTAGCGGATGCCAACGACATCGAATTTAAATGTGTGAAATTTTTAGATAAATCTTATTTCCTGCGTAGCTTTGAAGTGCTATCAAATTCATTCTTGATGTCATAAATGGACAAAATTATTTCTAAGATGAGAAAAATGTAGATTCATAAGAAACGTATGTTCGTTTTCGTAATTTTATGAATTAATTGGAAAATTTTTCAAGTCAGATTTTATAAATCGAAAATAAATAACTTCTAGCTTTTTTCAAGTTGTCTTAAAACAAAGCGGATAGGCTTCGGTAGCGCAGCAGGCAGCGCGTCAGTCTCATAATCAATCTTCTTCGAGTTATCTGAAGGTCGTGAGTTCGATCCTCACACGGGGCATATTTTTTTAGTTACATATAATTGACAAAACATAATTTATAATACTTCTTCAGAGCACGCATGCCGTGTGTTAGCGGATACCAACGACATCGGAATTTAAATGTGTGAAATTTTTAGATAAATCTTATTTCCTGCGTAGCTTTGAAGTGCTATCAAATTCATTCTTGATGTCATAAATGGACAAAATTATTTCTAAGATGAGAAAAATGTAGATTCATAAGAAACGTATGTTCGTTTTCGTAATTTTATGAATTAATTGGAAAATTTTTCAAGTCAGATTTTATAAATCGAAAATAAATAACTTCTAGCTTTTTTCAAGTTGTCTTAAAACAAAGCTGATAGGCCTCGGTAGCGCAGCAGGCAGCGCGTCAGTCTCATAATCAATCTTCTTCGAGTTATCTGAAGGTCGTGAGTTCGATCCTCACCCGGGGCATATTTTTTTAGTTACATATAATTGACAAAACATAATTTATAATACTTCTTCAGAGCACGCATGCCGTGTGTTAGCGGATACCAACGACATCGGAATTTAAATGTGTGAAATTTTTAGATAAATCTTATTTCCTGCGTAGCTTTGAAGTGCTATCAAATTCATTCTTGATGTCATAAATGGACAAAATTATTTCTAAGATGAGAAAAATGTAGATTCATAAGAAACGTATGTTCGTTTTCGTAATTTTATGAATTAATTGGAAAATTTTTCAAGTCAGATTTTATAAATCGAAAATAAATAACTTCTAGCTTTTTTCAAGTTGTCTTAAAACAAAGCGGATAGGCTTCGGTAGCGCAGCAGGCAGCGCGTCAGTCTCATAATCAATCTTCTTCGAGTTATCTGAAGGTCGTGAGTTCGATCCTCACGCGGGGCATATTTTTTTAGTTACATATAATTGACAAAACATAATTTATAATACTTCTTCAGAGCACGCATACCGTGTGTTAGCGGATACCAACGACATCGGAATTTAAATGTGTGAAATTTTTAGATAAATCTTATTTCCTGCGTAGCTTTGAAGTGCTATCAAATTCATTCTTGATGTCATAAATGGACAAAATTATTTCTAAGATGAGAAAAATGTAGATTCATAAGAAACGTATATTCGTTTTCGTAATTTTATGAATTAATTGGAAAATTTTTCAAGTCAGATTTTATAAATCGAAAATAAATAACTTCTAGCTTTTTTCAAGTTGTCTTAAAACAAAGCGGATAGGCTTCGGTAGCGCAGCAGGCAGCGCGTCAGTCTCATAATCAATCTTCTTCGAGTTATCTGAAGGTCGTGAGTTCGATCCTCACCCGGGGCATATTTTTTTAGTTACATATAATTGACAAAACATAATTTATAATACTTCTTCAGAGCACGCATGCCGTGTGTTAGCGGATACCAACGACATCGGAATTTAAATGTGTGAAATTTTTAGATAAATCTTATTTCCTGCGTAGCTTTGAAGTGCTATCAAATTCATTCTTGATGTCATAAATGGACAAAATTATTTCTAAGATGAGAAAAATGTAGATTCATAAGAAACGTATGTTCGTTTTCGTAATTTTACGAACTAATTGGAAAATTTTTCAAGTCAGATTTTATAAATCGAAAATAAATAACTTCTAGCTTTTTTTCAAGTTGTCTTAAAACAAAGCTGATAGGCCTCGGTAGCGCAGCAGGCAGCGCGTCTGTCTCATAATCAATCTTCTTCGAGTTATCTGAAGGTCGTGAGTTCGATCCTCACCCGGGGCATATTTTTTTAGTTACATATAATTGACAAAACATAATTTATAATACTTCTTTAGAGCACGCATGCCGTGTGTTAGCGGATACCAACGGCATCGGAATTTAAATGTGTAAAATTTTTAGATAAATCTTATTTCCTGCGTAGCTTTGAAGTGCTATCAAATTCATTCTTGATGTCATAAATGGACAAAATTATTTGTAAGATGAGAAAAATGTAGATTCATAAGAAACGTATGTTCGTTTTCGTAATTTTACGAACTAATTGGAAAATTTTTCAAGTCAGATTTTATAAATCGAAAATAAATAACTTCTAGCTTTTTTTCAAGTTGTCTTAAAACAAAGCTGATAGGCTTCGGTAGCGCAGCAGGCAGCGCGTCAGTCTCATAATCAATCTTCTTCGAATTATCTGAAGGTCGTGAGTTCGATCCTCACCCGGAGCATATTTTTTTAGTTACATATAATTGACAAAACATAATTTATAATACTTCTTCAGAGCACGCATGCCGTGTGTTATCGGATACCAACGACATCTTCAGAATTTGGAATTTACGTGTGTGAAATTTTTAGATAAATCTTATTTAATGCGTAGCTTTGAAATGCTATCAAATTCATTCTTCATGTCATAAATGGACAAAATTATTTCTAAGATGAGAAAAATGTAGATTCATAAGAAACGTATGTTCGTTTTCGTAATTTTACGAATTAATTGGAAAAATTTTCAAGTCAGATTTTATAAATCGAAATTAAATAACTTCTAGCTTTTTTTCAAGTTGTTTTAAAACAACGCTGATAGTCCTCGGTAGCGCAGCAGGCAGCGCGTCAGTCTCATAATGAATCTTCTTCGAGTTATCTGAAGGTCGTGAGTTCGATCCACACCCGGGGCATATTTTTTTAGTTACATATAATTGACAAAACATAATTTATAATACTTCTTCAGAGCACGCATGCCGTGTGTTAGCGGATACCAACGACATCGGAATTTAAATGTGTGAAATTTTTAGATAAATCTTATTTCCTGCGTAGCTTTGAAGTGCTATCAAATTCATTCTTGATGTCATAAATGGACAAAATTATTTCTAAGATGAGAAAAATGTAGATTCATAAGAAACGTATGTTCGTTTTCGTAATTTTATGAATTAATTGGAAAATTTTTCTAGTCAGATTTTATAAATCGAAAATAAATAACTTCTAGCTTTTTTCAAGTTGTCTTAAAACAAAGCGGATAGGCTTCGGTAGCGCAGCAGGCAGCGCGTCAGTTTCATAATCAATCTTCTTCGAGTTATCTGAAGGTCGTGAGTTCGATCCTCTCCCGGGGCATATTTTTTTAGTTACATATAATTGACAAAACATAATTTATAATACTTCTTCAGAGCACGCATGCCGTGTGTTAGCGGATACCAACGACATCGGAATTTAAATGTGTGAAATTTTTAGATAAATCTTATTTCCTGCGTAGCTTTGAAGTGCTATCAAATTCATTCTTGATGTCATAAATGGACAAAATTATTTCTAAGATGAGAAAAATGTAGATTCATAAGAAACGTATGTTCGTTTTCGTAATTTTACGAACTAATTGGAAAATTTTTCAAGTCAGATTTTATAAATCGAAAATAAATAACTTCTAGCTTTTTTTCAAGTTGTCTTAAAACAAAGCTGATAGGCCTCGGTAGCGCAGCAGGCAGCGCGTCAGTCTCATAATCAATCTTCTTCGAGTTATCTGAAGGTCGTGAGTTCGATCCTCACCCGGGGCATATTTTTTTAGTTACATATAATTGACAAAACATAATTTATAATACTTCTTTAGAGCACGCATGCCGTGTGTTAGCGGATACCAACGGCATCGGAATTTAAATGTGTAAAATTTTTAGATAAATCTTATTTCCTGCGTAGCTTTGAAGTGCTATCAAATTCATTCTTGATGTCATAAATGGACAAAATTATTTGTAAGATGAGAAAAATGTAGATTCATAAGAAACGTATGTTCGTTTTCGTAATTTTACGAACTAATTGGAAAATTTTTCAAGTCAGATTTTATAAATCGAAAATAAATAACTTCTAGCTTTTTTTCAAGTTGTCTTAAAACAAAGCTGATAGGCTTCGGTAGCGCAGCAGGCAGCGCGTCAGTCTCATAATCAATCTTCTTCGAATTATCTGAAGGTCGTGAGTTCGATCCTCACCCGGAGCATATTTTTTTAGTTACATATAATTGACAAAACATAATTTATAATACTTCTTCAGAGCACGCATGCCGTGTGTTATCGGATACCAACGACATCTTCAGAATTTGGAATTTACGTGTGTGAAATTTTTAGATAAATCTTATTTAATGCGTAGCTTTGAAATGCTATCAAATTCATTCTTCATGTCATAAATGGACAAAATTATTTCTAAGATGAGAAAAATGTAGATTCATAAGAAACGTATGTTCGTTTTCGTAATTTTACGAATTAATTGGAAAAATTTTCAAGTCAGATTTTATAAATCGAAATTAAATAACTTCTAGCTTTTTTTCAAGTTGTTTTAAAACAACGCTGATAGGCCTCGGTAGCGCAGCAGGCAGCGCGTCAGTCTCATTATCAATCTTCTTCGGGTTATCTGAAGGTCGTGAGTTCGATCCTCACCCGGGGCATATTTTTTTAGTTACATATAATTGACAAAACATAATTTATAATACTTCTTCAGAGCACGCATGCCGTGTGTTAGCGGATACCAACGACATCGGAATTTAAATGTGTGAAATTTTTAGATAAATCTTATTTCCTGCGTAGCTTTGAAGTGCTATCAAATTCATTCTTGATGTCATAAATGGACAAAATTATTTCTAAGATGAGAAAAATGTAGATTCATAAGAAACGTATGTTCGTTTTCGTAATTTTACGAACTAATTGGAAAATTTTTCAAGTCAGATTTTATAAATCGAAAATAAATAACTTCTAGCTTTTTTCAAGTTGTCTTAAAACAAAGCGGATAGGCTTCGGTAGCGCAGCAGGCAGCGCGTCAGTCTCATAATCAATCTTCTTCGAGTTATCTGAAGGTCGTGAGTTCGATCCTCACCCGGGGCATATTTTTTTAGTTACATATAATTGACAAAACATAATTTATAATACTTCTTCAGAGCACGCATGCCGTGTGTTATCGGATACCAACGACATCTTCAGAATTTGGAATTTACGTGTGTGAAATTTTTAGATAAATCTTATTTAATGCGTAGCTTTGAAATGCTATCAAATTCATTCTTCATGTCATAAATGGACAAAATTATTTCTAAGATGAGAAAAATGTAGATTCATAAGAAACGTATGTTCGTTTTCGTAATTTTACGAATTAATTGGAAAAATTTTCAAGTCAGATTTTATAAATCGAAATTAAATAACTTCTAGCTTTTTTTCAAGTTGTTTTAAAACAACGCTGATAGGCCTCGGTAGCGCAGCAGGCAGCGCGTCAGTCTCATAATCAATCTTCTTCGAGTTATCTGAAGGTCGTGAGTTCGATCCTCACCCGGGGCATATTTTTTTAGTTACATATAATTGACAAAACATAATTTATAATACTTCTTCAGAGCACGCATGCCGTGTGTTAGCGGATACCAACGACATCGGAATTTAAATGTGTGAAATTTTTAGATAAATCTTATTTCCTGCGTAGCTTTGAAGTGCTATCAAATTCATTCTTGATGTCATAAATGGACAAAATTATTTCTAAGATGAGAAAAATGTAGATTCATAAGAAACGTATGTTCGTTTTCGTAATTTTATGAATTAATTGGAAAATTTTTCAAGTCAGATTTTATAAATCGAAAATAAATAACTTCTAGCTTTTTTCAAGTTGTCTTAAAACAAAGCGGATAGGCTTCGGTAGCGCAGCAGGCAGCGCGTCAGTCTCATAATCAATCTTCTTCGAGTTATCTGAAGGTCGTGAGTTCGATCCTCACCCGGGGCATATTTTTTTAGTTACATATAATTGACAAAACATAATTTATAATACTTCTTCAGAGCACGCATGCCGTGTGTTAGCGGATACCAACGACATCGGAATTTAAATGTGTGAAATTTTTAGATAAATCTTATTTCCTGCGTAGCTTTGAAGTGCTATCAAATTCATTCTTGATGTCATAAATGGACAAAATTATTTCTAAGATGAGAAAAATGTAGATTCATAAGAAACGTATGTTCGTTTTCGTAATTTTACGAACTAATTGGAAAATTTTTCAAGTCAGATTTTATAAATCGAAAATAAATAACTTCTAGCTTTTTTTCAAGTTGTCTTAAAACAAAGCTGATAGGCCTCGGTAGCGCAGCAGGCAGCGCGTCAGTCTCATCATCAATCTTCTTCGAGTTATCTGAAGGTCGTGAGTTCGATCCTCACCCGGGGCATATTTTTTTAGTTACATATAATTGACAAAACATAATTTATAATACTTCTTTAGAGCACGCATGCCGTGTGTTAGCGGATACCAACGGCATCGGAATTTAAATGTGTAAAATTTTTAGATAAATCTTATTTCCTGCGTAGCTTTGAAGTGCTATCAAATTCATTCTTGATGTCATAAATGGACAAAATTATTTGTAAGATGAGAAAAATGTAGATTCATAAGAAACGTATGTTCGTTTTCGTAATTTTACGAACTAATTGGAAAATTTTTCAAGTCAGATTTTATAAATCGAAAATAAATAACTTCTAGCTTTTTTTCAAGTTGTCTTAAAACAAAGCTGATAGGCTTCGGTAGCGCAGCAGGCAGCGCGTCAGTCTCATAATCAATCTTCTACGAATTATCTGAAGGTCGTGAGTTCGATCCTCACCCGGAGCATATTTTTTTAGTTACATATAATTGACAAAACATAATTTATAATACTTCTTCAGAGCACGCATGCCGTGTGTTATCGGATACCAACGACATCTTCAGAATTTGGAATTTACGTGTGTGAAATTTTTAGATAAATCTTATTTAATGCGTAGCTTTGAAATGCTATCAAATTCATTCTTCATGTCATAAATGGACAAAATTATTTCTAAGATGAGAAAAATGTAGATTCATAAGAAACGTATGTTCGTTTTCGTAATTTATGAATTAATTGGAAAATTTTTCAAGTCAGATTTTATAAATCGAAAATAAATAACTTCTAGCTTTTTTCAAGTTGTCTTAAAACAAAGCGGATAGGCTTCGGTAGCGCAGCAGGCAGCGCGTCAGTCTCATAATCAATCTTCTTCGAGTTATCTGAAGGTCGTGAGTTCGATCCTCACCCGGGGCATATTTTTTTAGTTACATATAATTGACAAAACATAATTTATAATACTTCTTCAGAGCACGCATGCCGTGTGTTAGCGGATACCAACGACATCGGAATTTAAATGTGTGAAATTTTTAGATAAATCTTATCTCCTGCGTAGCTTTGAAGTGCTATCAAATTCATTCTTGATGTCATAAATGGACAAAATTATTTCTAAGATGAGAAAAATGTAGATTCATAAGAAACGTATGTTCGTTTTCGTAATTTTATGAATTAATTGGAAAATTTTTCAAGTCAGATTTTATAAATCGAAAATAAATAACTTCTAGCTTTTTTCAAGTTGTCTTAAAACAAAGCGGACAGGCTTCGGTAGCGCAGCAGGCAGCGCGTCAGTCTCATAATCAATCTTCTTCGAGTTATCTGAAGGTCGTGAGTTCGATCCTCACCCGGGGCATATTTTTTTAGTTACATATAATTGACAAAACATAATTTATAATACTTCTTCAGAGCACGCATGCCGTGTGTTAGCGGATACCAACGACATCGGAATTTAAATGTGTGAAATTTTTAGATAAATCTTATTTCCTGCGTAGCTTTGAAGTGCTATCAAATTCATTCTTGATGTCATAAATGGACAAAATTATTTCTAAGATGAGAAAAATGTAGATTCATAAGAAACGTATGTTCGTTTTCGTAATTTTATGAATTAATTGGAAAATTTTTCAAGTCAGATTTTATAAATCGAAAATAAATAACTTCTAGCTTTTTTCAAGTTGTCTTAAAACAAAGCGGATAGGCTTCGGTAGCGCAGCAGGCAGCGCGTCAGTCTCATAATCAATCTTCTTCGAGTTATCTGAAGGTCGTGAGTTCGATCCTCACCCGGGGCATATTTTTTTAGTTACATATAATTGACAAAACATAATTTATAATACTTCTTCAGAGCACGCATGCCGTGTGTTAGCGGATACCAACGACATCGGAATTTAAATGTGTGAAATTTTTAGATAAATCTTATTTCCTGCGTAGCTTTGAAGTGCTATCAAATTCATTCTTGATGTCATAAATGGACAAAATTATTTCTAAGATGAGAAAAATGTAGATTCATAAGAAACGTATGTTCGTTTTCGTAATTTTACGAACTAATTGGAAAATTTTTCAAGTCAGATTTTAAAAATCGAAAATAAATAGCTTCTAGCTTTTTTTCAAGTTGTCTTAAAACAAAACTGATAGGCCTCGGTAGCGCAGCAGGCAGCGCGTCAGTCTCATAATCAATCTTCTTCGAGTTATCTGAAGGTCGTGAGTTCGATCCTCACCCGGGGCATATTTTTTTAGTTACATATAATTGACAAAACATAATTTATAATACTTCTTCAGAGCACGCATGCCGTGTGTTAGCGGATACCAACGACATCGGAATTTAAATGTGTGAAATTTTTAGATAAATCTTATTTCCTGCGTAGCTTTGAAGTGCTATCAAATTCATTCTTGATGTCATAAATGGACAAAATTATTTCTAAGATGAGAAAAATGTAGATTCATAAGAAACGTATGTTCGTTTTCGTAATTTTACGAACTAATTGGAAAATTTTTCAAGTCAGATTTTAAAAATCGAAAATAAATAGCTTCTAGCTTTTTTTCAAGTTGTCTTAAAACAAAGCTGATAGGCTTCGGTAGCGCAGCAGGCAGCGCGTCAGTCTCATAATCAATCTTCTTCGAATTATCTGAAGGTCGTGAGTTCGATCCTCACCCGGAGCATATTTTTTTAGTTACATATAATTGACAAAACATAATTTATAATACTTCTTCAGAGCACGCATGCCGTGTGTTATCGGATACCAACGACATCTTCAGTTGAGTTGAGTTGATTGTTGACGGCCAATTATCTACACGAGGGATATGGGCCCTAGGGGGAGTGCCTTCCGTGGAGGTCTTTCTAAGGGAACCTAATCCGTATTAACGCATGGAAATCCACGGTTCGAAGAAAACCACGAAAACTCCGAACGATTAGGCCGACGGGCGCGATTGGGTTCGAACCCAGCACCTCCCGTCTACCAGCTTCGAGAGCAGAACCTCTCAGCCACTGGTGGGGCCCGACATCTTCAGAATTTGGAATTTACGTGTGTGAAATTTTTAGATAAATCTTATTTAATGCGTAGCTTTGAAATGCTATCAAATTCATTCTTCATGTCATAAATGGACAAAATTATTTCTAAGATGAGAAAAATGTAGATTCATAAGAAACGTATGTTCGTTTTCGTAATTTTACGAATTAATTGGAAAAATTTTCAAGTCAGATTTTATAAATCGAAATTAAATAACTTCTAGCTTTTTTTCAAGTTGTTTTAAAACAATGCTGATAGGCCTCGGTAGCGCAGCAGGCAGCGCGTCAGTCTCATAATCAATCTTCTTCGAGTTATCTGAAGGTCGTGAGTTCGATCCTCACCCGGGGCATATTTTTTTAGTTACATATAATTGACAAAACATAATTTATAATACTTCTTCAGAGCACGCATGCCGTGTGTTAGCGGATACCAACGACATCGGAATTTAAATGTGTGAAATTTTTAGATAAATCTTATTTCCTGCGTAGCTTTGAAGTGCTATCAAATTCATTCTTGATGTCATAAATGGACAAAATTTTTTCTAAGATGAGAAAAATGTAGATTCATAAGAAACGTATGTTCGTTTTCGTAATTTTATGAATTAATTGGA
This sequence comes from Maratus speciosus, assembly GCA_963932465.1. Lineage (NCBI taxonomy): Eukaryota > Metazoa > Arthropoda > Arachnida > Araneae > Salticidae > Maratus > Maratus speciosus. The sequence continues at coordinate 564,758,697 of OZ010793.1, read as the reverse complement.
AAATTTTTCAAGTCAGATTTTATAAATCGAAAATAAATAACTTCTAGCTTTTTTCAAGTTGTCTTAAAACAAAGCGGATAGGCTTCGGTAGCGCAGCAGGCAGCGCGTCAGTCTCATAATCAATCTTCTTCGAGTTATCTGAAGGTCGTGAGTTCGATCCTCACCCGGGGCATATTTTTTTAGTTACATATAATTGACAAAACATAATTTATAATACTTCTTCAGAGCACGCATGCCGTGTGTTAGCGGATACCAACGACATCGGAATTTAAATGTGTGAAATTTTTAGATAAATCTTATTTCCTGCGTAGCTTTGAAGTGCTATCAAATTCATTCTTGATGTCATAAATGGACAAAATTATTTCTAAGATGAGAAAAATGTAGATTCATAAGAAACGTATGTTCGTTTTCGTAATTTTACGAACTAATTGGAAAATTTTTCAAGTCAGATTTTAAAAATCGAAAATAAATAGCTTCTAGCTTTTTTTCAAGTTGTCTTAAAACAAAACTGATAGGCCTCGGTAGCGCAGCAGGCAGCGCGTCAGTCTCATAATCAATCTTCTTCGAGTTATCTGAAGGTCGTGAGTTCGATCCTCACCCGGGGCATATTTTTTTAGTTACATATAATTGACAAAACATAATTTATAATACTTCTTTAGAGCACGCATGCCGTGTGTTAGCGGATACCAACGGCATCGGAATTTAAATGTGTAAAATTTTTAGATAAATCTTATTTCCTGCGTAGCTTTGAAGTGCTATCAAATTCATTCTTGATGTCATAAATGGACAAAATTATTTGTAAGATGAGAAAAATGTAGATTCATAAGAAACGTATGTTCGTTTTCGTAATTTTACGAACTAATTGGAAAATTTTTCAAGTCAGATTTTATAAATCGAAAATAAATAACTTCTAGCTTTTTTTCAAGTTGTCTTAAAACAAAGCTGATAGGCTTCGGTAGCGCAGCAGGCAGCGCGTCAGTCTCATAATCAATCTTCTTCGAATTATCTGAAGGTCGTGAGTTCGATCCTCGCCCGGAGCATATTTTTTTAGTTACATATAATTGACAAAACATAATTTATAATACTTCTTCAGAGCACGCATGCCGTGTGTTATCGGATACCAACGACATCTTCAGAATTTGGAATTTACGTGTGTGAAATTTTTAGATAAATCTTATTTAATGCGTAGCTTTGAAATGCTATCAAATTCATTCTTCATGTCATAAATGGACAAAATTATTTCTAAGATGAGAAAAATTTAGATTCATAAGAAACGTATGTTCGTTTTCGTAATTTTACGAATTAATTGGAAAAATTTTCAAGTCAGATTTTATAAATCGAAATTAAATAACTTCTAGCTTTTTTTCAAGTTGTTTTAAAACAACGCTGATAGGCCTCGGTAGCGCAGCAGGCAGCGCGTCAGTCTCATAATCAATCTTCTTCGAGTTATCTGAAGGTCGTGAGTTCGATCCTCACCCGGGGCATATTTTTTTAGTTACATATAATTGACAAAACATAATTTATAATACTTCTTCAGAGCACGCATGCCGTGTGTTAGCGGATACCAACGACATCGGAATTTAAATGTGTGAAATTTTTAGATAAATCTTATTTCCTGCGTAGCTTTGAAGTGCTATCAAATTCATTCTTGATGTCATAAATGGACAAAATTATTTCTAAGATGAGAAAAATGTAGATTCATAAGAAACGTATGTTCGTTTTCGTAATTTTACGAACTAATTGGAAAATTTTTCAAGTCAGATTTTATAAATCGAAAATAAATAACTTCTAGCTTTTTTTCAAGTTGTCTTAAAACAAAGCTGATAGGCCTCGGTAGCGCAGCAGGCAGCGCGTCAGTCTCATAATCAATCTTCTTCGAGTTATCTGAAGGTCGTGAGTTCGATCCTCACCCGGGGCATATTTTTTTAGTTACATATAATTGACAAAACATAATTTATAATACTTCTTTAGAGCACGCATGCCGTGTGTTAGCGGATACCAACGGCATCGGAATTTAAATGTGTCAAATTTTTAGATAAATCTTATTTCCTGCGTAGCTTTGAAGTGCTATCAAATTCATTCTTGATGTCATAAATGGACAAAATTATTTGTAAGATGAGAAAAATGTAGATTCATAAGAAACGTATGTTCGTTTTCGTAATTTTACGAACTAATTGGAAAATTTTTCAAGTCAGATTTTATAAATCGAAAATAAATAACTTCTAGCTTTTTTTCAAGTTGTCTTAAAACAAAGCTGATAGGCTTCGGTAGCGCAGCAGGCAGCGCGTCAGTCTCATAATCAATCTTCTTCGAATTATCTGAAGGTCGTGAGTTCGATCCTCACCCGGAGCATATTTTTTTAGTTACATATAATTGACAAAACATAATTTATAATACTTCTTCAGAGCACGCATGCCGTGTGTTATCGGATACCAACGACATCTTCAGAATTTGGAATTTACGTGTGTGAAATTTTTAGATAAATCTTATTTAATGCGTAGCTTTGAAATGCTATCAAATTCATTCTTCATGTCATAAATGGACAAAATTATTTCTAAGATGAGAAAAATGTAGATTCATAAGAAACGTATGTTCGTTTTCGTAATTTTACGAATTAATTGGAAAAATTTTCAAGTCAGATTTTATAAATCGAAATTAAATAACTTCTAGCTTTTTTTCAAGTTGTTTTAAAACAACGTTGATAGGCCTCGGTAGCGCAGCAGGCAGCGCGTCAGTCTCATAATCAATCTTCTTCGAGTTATCTGAAGGTCGTGAGTTCGATCCTCACCCGGGGCATATTTTTTTAGTTACATATAATTGACAAAACATAATTTATAATACTTCTTCAGAGCACGCATGCCGTGTGTTAGCGGATACCAACGACATCGGAATTTAAATGTGTGAAATTTTTAGATAAATCTTATTTCCTGCGTAGCTTTGAAGTGCTATCAAATTCATTCTTGATGTCATAAATGGACAAAATTATTTCTAAGATGAGAAAAATGTAGATTCATAAGAAACGTATGTTCGTTTTCGTAATTTTATGAATTAATTGGAAAATTTTTCAAGTCAGATTTTATAAATCGAAAATAAATAACTTCTAGCTTTTTTCAAGTTGTCTTAAAACAAAGCGGATAGGCTTCGGTAGCGCAGCAGGCAGCGCGTCAGTCTCATAATCAATCTTCTTCGAGTTATCTGAAGGTCGTGAGTTCGATCCTCACCCGGGGCATATTTTTTTAGTTACATATAATTGACAAAACATAATTTATAATACTTCTTCAGAGCACGCATGCCGTGTGTTAGCGGATACCAACGACATCGGAATTTAAATGTGTGAAATTTTTAGATAAATCTTATTTCCTGCGTAGCTTTGAAGTGCTATCAAATTCATTCTTGATGTCATAAATGGACAAAATTATTTCTAAGATGAGAAAAATGTAGATTCATAAGAAACGTATGTTCGTTTTCGTAATTTTACGAACTAATTGGAAAATTTTTCAAGTCAGATTTTATAAATCGAAAATAAATAACTTCTAGCTTTTTTTCAAGTTGTCTTAAAACAAAGCTGATAGGCCTCGGTAGCGCAGCAGGCAGCGCGTCAGTCTCATAATCAATCTTCTTCGAGTTATCTGAAGGTCGTGAGTTCGATCCTCACCCGGGGCATATTTTTTTAGTTACATATAATTGACAAAACATAATTTATAATACTACTTCAGAGCACGCATGCCGTGTGTTAGCGAATACCAACGACATCGGAATTTAAATGTGTGAAATTTTTAGATAAATCTTATTTCCTGCGTAGCTTTGAAGTGCTATCAAATTCATTCTTGATGTCATAAGTGGACAAAATTATTTTTAAGATGAGAAAAATGTAGATTCATAAGAAACTTATGTTCGTTTTCGTAATTTTACGAACTAATTGGAAAATTTTTCAAGTCAGATTTTATAAATCGAAAATAAATAACTTCTAGCTTTTTTTCAAGTTGTCTTAAAACAAAGCTGAAAGGCCTCGGTAGCGCAGCAGGCAGCGCGTCAGTCTCATAATCAATCTTCTTCGAGTTATCTGAAGGTCGTGAGTTCGATCCTCACCCGGGGCATATTTTTTTAGTTACATATAATTGACAAAACATAATTTATAATACTTCTTCAGAGCACGCATGCCGTCTGTTAGCGGATACCAACGACATCTTCAGAATTCGGAATTTACGTGTGTGAAATTTTTAGATAAATCTTATTTCCTGCGTGGCTTTGAAGTGCTATCAAATTCATTCTTGATGTCATAAATGGACAAAATTATTTCTAAGATGAGAAAAATGTAGATTCATAAGAAACGTATGTTCGTTTTCGTAATTTTACGAATTAATTGGAAAATTTTTCAAGTCAGATTTTATAAATCGAAAATAAATAACTTCTAGCTTTTTTTCAAGTTGTCTTAAAACAAGGCTGATAGGCCTCGGTAGCGCAGCAGGCAGCGCGTCAGTCTCATAATCAATCTTCTTCGAGTTATCTGAAGGTCGTGAGTTCGATCCTCACCCGGGGCATATTTTTTTAGTTACATATAATTGACAAAACATAATTTATAATACTTCTTCAGAGCACGCATGCCGTCTGTTAGCGGATACCAACGACATCTTCAGAATTCGGAATTTACGTGTGTGAAATTTTTAGATAAATCTTATTTCCTGCGTGGCTTTGAAGTGCTATCAAATTCATTCTTGATGTCATAAATGGACAAAATTATTTCTAAGATGAGAAAAATGTAGATTCATAAGAAACGTATGTTCGTTTTAGTAATTTTACGAATGGATCGGAAAAATTTTCAAGTCAGATTTTATAAATCGAAATTAAATAACTTCTAGCTTTTTTTCAAGTTGTTTTAAAACAACGCTGATAGGCCTCGGTATCGCAGCAGGCAGCGCGTCAGTCTCATAATCAATCTTCTTCGAGTTATCTGAACGTCGTGAGTTCGATCCTCACCCGGGGCATATTTTTTTAGTTACATATAATTGACAAAACATAATTTATAAAAGTCCTTCCGGCCAGTGCCGGGAGGAAGAGGTAGCTTTCATAATCCTTATTTTAAAAAAGCCAACTTATATCATGCAAACACACGAAGATCAATTTAGTGGAAACCGAATATAGGAGATTCAATACTAATTTTTATCAATATAATGAATGAGAATTTCGCGAAATTAGTCAGCTTTATCCAAGCTGATTTTCTTTAAAGTAACTTATATTTGGCTGTCAAATTCGGCAATTTCTTAAAGTGCCTGTCATTTTAAGACAACATGGTGGATGAGGCTAAGCAGTGAACTTGGTCGAGACCTTAGTAATTGCTGTGCACATGCTCACTCACATCGGAATCGGTTAATATATAGGAGTGCTGTCGCATGCAAAAAATCAGATTTTTCAAAATGTCACCCACAATAGAAATTGAAACTGCTATATCTGAGCCATTTTTTAAGGTAAAGACAAACAAAAAATGCTCCTGAATCCTTATATCAAGATCAAATACTTAAGAAAGAAACCTTTTTCAATTTCTAATTTTTTTGCACCTCACTTTAAATATATATATTTTTTTTAATTTAATGGCCGCCATTTTGAAACAAGATGGCTGATGAATCTGGCCAGCGAAATTGGTCGAGGTGTTGATGTATACTATCCACATGCCTTCTCAGATCGAAATAGGCGAATACGTGTGTTATCGCGTGACAAATACAAGATCGTTTCAAAATATTAGCCATGCTAGAAATTCAAAGTGCTATAAATCAACCATTTTTTAAGACATCAACAAAAGAACAAATTTTCAGAAACAAAAACTGCTCCGGAATCTTTGTATCAACGCCAAACACATAAAAAAAATCTTTTTCATTTTCCAATTTTTTAATACCTTATTTTGAATTTTAAAATTAATTTTTTTTAATGGCAACCCTTTTGAAACAAGATGGCGAATGAAGCTGGCCAACGAACTCGGTCGAGACATTGGTATGTACTATGTACAGACCAAGTTACATCCAAATAGGTTCATAAATACGCCTGTTATCGCGTGACAAAAATCAGGTCGTTTTAAAATGTCAGCCACAAGAGAAATTCAAAATGCTATTACTCAGCCATTTTTTTTTTTAGATATAGACGAAAGAAAAACTGTTCCGGAATCTTTGTATTAAGGTCAAACACATACAAAAAAAAATCTTTTTCATTTTCCAATTTTTTGGTATCTCATTTAATTTTTTTAATTTTTTAATTTTTTAAATGGCCGCCATTTTGAAACAAGATGGCGGATGAAGCTGGCCAACGAACTCGGTCGAGATATTTGTATGTACTATGTACACACCAAGGTACATCCACGTCGGTTCATAAATACGCCTGTTATTACGTGAGAAAAATCAGGACGTTTCAAAATGTCAGCCACGCTAGAAATTCAAAATCCTATAACTCAGCCATTTCTTAAGATATAGACGAAACAAAAACTGCTCCCGAATCTTTTTATCAAGGTCAAACACATAAGAAAAAAATATTTTTTTCAATTTTCAATTTTTGGTACCACATTTCAAATTTAAATTTTTCTTAAAAATTTAAATGGCCGCCATTTTTAAACAAGATGGAGGGTGAAGCTGGCCAACGAACCCGGTCGAGACATTGGTATGTACTATGTATAAACGAAGTTACATCCAAATCGGTTCATAAATACGCCTTTTATCGCGTGACAAAATTCAGGACATTTCAAAATGTCAGCCACGCTAGAAATTCAAAATGCTATAACTCAGCCATTTTTTAAGATATAGACGAAACAAAAACTGCTCCGAAATCTTTGTATAAAGGTCAAATACATAAAAAAAAATATTTTTCCATTTTCAATTTTTTGGTACCACATTTCAAATTTAAAATTTTTAAAATTTTTTTAAATGGCCGCCATTTTGAAACAAAATGGCGGATGAAGCTAGCCAACGAACTCGGTCGAGAGATTGGTATGTACTATGTACACACCGAATTACATCCAAATCGGTTCATAAATACGCCTTTTATCGCGTGACAAAATTCAGGACGTTTCAAAATGTCAGCCACGCTAGAAATTCAAAATGCTATAACTCAGCCATTTTTTAAGATATAGACGAAACAAAAACTGCTCCGGAATCTTTGTATAAAGGTCAAATACATAAAAAAAAAATATTTTTCCATTTTTAATTTTTTGGTACCACATTTCAAGTTTTAATTTTTTTTAAAAATTTTAAATGGCCGCCATTTTGAAACAAAACGGCGGATGAAGCTGGCCAACGAACTCGGTCGAGACATTGGTATGTACTATGTACACACCGAATTACATCGAAATCGGTTCATAATTACGGGAGTTACAGTGTGACATAGGTCAGATATATATATATATATATATATATCAATTTTGAACGGAGGGTGGTTTCGGGGTCTGGGGGTCATGATCGATGAAAATATACCAAAATTTTTTGAAATCGCTTTCCTCCGAACGGCTGCAATAGGTAGCTTTTTTGTAAAGAAAGCTACCTAATACTTCTTTAGAGCACGCATGCCGTGTGTTAGCGGATACCAACGGCATCGGAATTTAAATGTGTGAAATTTTTAGATAAATCTTATTTCCTGCGCAGCTTTGAAGTGCTATCAAATTCATTCTTGATGTCATAAATGGACAAAATTATTTCTAAGATGAGAAAAATATAGATTCATAAGAAACGTATGTTCGTTTTCGTAATTTTACGAACTAATTGGAAAATTTTTCAAGTCCAATTTAATAAATCGAAAATAAATAACTTCTAGCTTTTTTTCAAGTTGTCTTAAAACAAGGCTGATAGGCCTCGGTAGCGCAGCAGGCAGCGCGTCAGTCTCATAATCAATCTTCTTCGAGTTATCTGAAGGTCGTGAGTTCGATCCTCACCCGGGGCATATTTTTTTAGTTACATATAATTGACAAAACATAATTTATAATACTTCTTCAGAGCACGCATGCCGTCTGTTAGCGGATACCAACGACATCTTCAGAATTCGGAATTTACGTGTGTGAAATTTTTAGATAAATCTTATTTCCTGCGTGGCTTTGAAGTGCTATCAGATTCATTCTTGATGTCATAAATGGACAAAATTATTTCTAAGATGAGAAAAATGTAGATTCATAAGAAACGTATGTTCGTTTTAGTAATTTTACGAATGGATCGGAAAAATTTTCAAGTCAGATTTTATAAATCGAAATTAAATAACTTCTAGCTTTTTTTCAAGTTGTTTTAAAACAACGCTGATAGGCCTCGGTATCGCAGCAGGCAGCGCGTCAGTCTCATAATCAATCTTCTTCGAGTTATCTGAACGTCGTGAGTTCGATCCTCACCCGGGGCATATTTTTTTAGTTACATATAATTGACAAAACATAATTTATAATACTTCTTTAGAGCACGCATGCCGTGTGTTAGCGGATACCAACGGCATCGGAATTTAAATGTGTGAAATTTTTAGATAAATCTTATTTCCTGCGTAGCTTTGAAGTGCTATCAAATTCATTCTTGATGTCATAAATGGACAAAATTATTTCTAAGATGAGAAAAATGTAGATTCATAAGAAACGTATGTTCGTTTTCGTAATTTTACGAACTAATTGGAAAATTTTTCAAGTCCAATTTAATAAATCGAAAATAAATAACTTCTAGCTTTTTTTCAAGTTGTCTTAAAACAAGGCTGATAGGCCTCGGTAGCGCAGCAGGCAGCGCGTCAGTCTCATAATCGATCTTCTTCGAGTTATCTGAAGGTCGTGAGTTCGATCCTCACCCGGGGCATATTTTTTTAGTCACATATAATTGACAAAACATAATTTATAATACTTCTTCAGAGCACGCATGCCGTCTGTTAGCGGATACCAACGACATCTTCAGAATTCAGAATTTACGTGTGTGAAATTTTTAGATAAATCTTATTTCCTGCGTGGCTTTGAAGTGCTATCAAATTCATTCTTGATGTCATAAATGGACAAAATTATTTCTAAGATGAGAAAAATGTAGATTCATAAGAAACGTATGTTCGTTTTAGTAATTTTACGAATGGATCGGAAAAATTTTCAAGTCAGATTTTATAAATCGAAATTAAATAACTTCTAGCTTTTTTTCAAGTTGTTTTAAAACAACGCTGATAGGCCTCGGTATCGCAGCAGGCAGCGCGTCAGTCTCATAATCAATCTTCTTCGAGTTATCTGAACGTCGTGAGTTCGATCCTCACCCGGGGCATATTTTTTTAGTTACATATAATTGACAAAACATAATTTATAATACTTCTTTAGAGCACGCATGCCGTGTGTTAGCGGATACCAACGGCATCGGAATTTAAATGTGTGAAATTTATAGATAAATCTTATTTCCTGCGTAGCTTTGAAGTGCTATCAAATTCATTCTTGATGTCATAAATGGACAAAATTATTTCTAAGATGAGAAAAATGTAGATTCATAAGAAACGTATGTTCGTTTTCGTAATTTTACGAACTAATTGGAAAATTTTTCAAGTCCAATTTAATAAATCGAAAATAAATAACTTCTAGCTTTTTTTCAAGTTGTCTTAAAACAAGGCTGATAGGCCTCGGTAGCGCAGCAGGCAGCGCGTCAGTCTCATAATCAATCTTCTTTGGGAGGTGCTGGGTTCGATCCCCAATCGCGCCCGTCGGCCTAATCGTTCGGAGTTTTCGTGGTTTTCTTCGAACCTTGGTTCTCCAAGCGTTAATACGGGTTAGGTTCCCTTAGAAAGACCTCCACGGAAGGCACTCCCCCCTTAGGGCCTATATCCCACGTGCAGATAATTGGCCGACATAAATACAACCAACCAACCAACCAACCAACCAACCATAATCAATCTTCTTCGAGTTATCTGAAGGTCGTGAGTTCGATCCTCACCCGGGGAATATTTTTTTAGTTACATATAATTGACAAAACATAATTTATAATACTTCTTCAGAGCACGCATGCCGTCTGTTAGCGGATACCAACGACATCTTCAGAATTCGGAATTTACGTGTGTGAAATTTTTAGATAAATCTTATTTCCTGCGTGGCTTTGAAGTGCTATCAAATTCATTCTTGATGTCATAAATGGACAAAATTATTTCTAAGATGAGAAAAATGTAGATTCATAAGAAACGTATGTTCGTTTTAGTAATTTTACGAATGGATCGGAAAAATTTTCAAGTCAGATTTTATAAATCGAAATTAAATAACTTCTAGCTTTTTTTCAAGTTGTTTTAAAACAACGCTGATAAGCCTCGGTAGCGCAGCAGGCAGCGCGTCAGTCTCATAATCAATCTTCTTCGAGTTATCTGAAGGTCGTGAGTTCGATCCTCACCCGGGGCATATTTCTTAGTTACATATAATTGACAAAACATAATTTACAATACTTCTTCAGAGCACGCATACCGTGTGTTATCGGATACCAACGACATCTTCAGAATTTGGAATTTACGTGTGTGAAATTTTTAGATAAATCTTATTTAATGCGTAGCTTTGAAATGCTATCAAATTCATTCTTCATGTCATAAATGGACAAAATTATTTCTAAGATGAGAAAAATGTAGATTCATAAGAAACGTATGTTCGTTTTCGTAATTTTACGAATTAATTGGAAAAAATTTCAAGTCAGATTTTATAAATCGAAATTAAATAACTTCTAGCTTTTTTTCAAGTTGTTTTAAAACAACGCTGATAGGCCTCGGTAGCGCAGCAGGCAGCGCGTCAGTCTCATAATCAATCTTCTTCGAGTTATCTGAAGGTCGTGAGTTCGATCCTCACCCGGGGCATATTTTTTTAGTTACATATAATTGAAAAAACATAATTTATAATACTTCTTCAGAGCACGCATGCCGTGTGTTAGCGGATACCAACGACATCGGAATTTAAATGTGTGAAATTTTTAGATAAATCTTATTTCCTGCGTAGCTTTGAAGTGCTATCAAATTCATTCTTGATGTCATAAATGGACAAAATTATTTCTAAGATGAGAAAAATGTAGATTCATAAGAAACGTATGTTCGTTTTCGTAATTTAACGAACTAATTGGAAAATTTTTCAAGTCAGATTTTATAAATCTGAAATAAAAAACTTCTAGCTTTTTTTCAAGTTGTCTTAAAACAAAGCTGATAGGCCTCGGTAGCGCAGCAGGCAGCGCGTCCGTCTCATAATCAATCTTCTTCGAGTTATCTGAAGGTCGTGAGTCCGATCCTCACCCGGTGCGTATTTTTTTAGTTACATATAATTGACAAAACATAATTTATAATACTTCTTCAGAGCACGCATGCCGTCTGTTAGCGGATACCAACGACATCTTCAGAATTCGGAATTTACGTGTGTGAAATTTTTAGATAAATCTTATTTCCTGCGTGGCTTTGAAGTGCTATCAAATTCATTCTTGATGTCATAAATGGACAAAATTATTTCTAAGATGAGAAAAATGTAGATTCATAAGAAACGTTTGTTCGTTTTAGTAATTTTACGAATGGATCGGAAAAATTTTCAAGTCAGATTTTATAAATCGAAATTAAATAACTTCTAGCTTTTTTTCAAGTTGTATTAAAGCAACACTGATAGGCCTCGGTAGCGCAGCAGGCAGCGCGTCAGTCTCATAATCAATCTTCTTCGAGTTATCTGAAGGTCGTGAGTTCGATCCTCACCCGGGGCATATTTTTTTAGTTACATATAATTGACAAAACATAATTTATAATACTTCTTCAGAGCACGCATGCCGTGTGTTAGCGGATACCAACGACATCTTCAGAATTCGGAATTTACGTGTGTGAAAATTTTAGTTAAATCTTATTTTCTGCGTAGCTTTGAAATTCTATCAAATTCATTCTTGATGTCATGAATGGACAAAATTATTTGTAAGATGAGAAAAATGTAGATTCATAAGAAACGTATGTTCGTTTTCGTAATTTTACGAATTAATTGGAAAAATTTTCAAGTCAGATTTTATAAATCGAAACTAAATAACTTCTAGCTTTTTTTCAAGTTGTCTTAAAACAAATTTGATAAGCCTCGGTAGCGGAGCAGGCAGCGCGTCAGTCTCATAATCAATCTTCTTCGAGTTATCTGAGCCCCACCAGTGGCCGAGAGGTTCTACTCTCGAAGCTGGTAGACGGGAAGTGCTGGGTTCGATCCCAATCGCGCCCGTCGGCCTAATCGTTCGGAGTTTTCGTGGTTTTCTTCGAGCCGTGGATTTTCCATGTGTAAATACGGATTAGGTTCCCTTAGAAAGACCCCCACGGAGGGCACTCCCCCCGGGCCTATATCCCTCGTGTAGATAATCGGCCGTCAAAAAATCAACCAATCGAGTTATCTGAAGGTCGTGAGTTCGATCCTCACCCGGGGCATATTTTTTTAGTTACATATAATTGACAAAACATAATTTATAATACTTCTTCAGAGCACGCATGCCGTCTGTTAGCGGATACCAACGACATCTTCAGAATTCGGAATTTACGTGTGTGAAATTTTTAGATAAATCTTATTTCCTGCGTGGCTTTGAAGTGCTATCAAATTCATTCTTCATGTCATAAATGGACAAAATTATTTCTAAGATGAGAAAAATGTAGATTCATATGAAACGTATGTTCGTTTTCGTAATTTTACGAACTAATTGGAAAATTTTTCAAGTCAGATTTTATAAATCGAAATTAAATAACTTCTAGCTTTTTTTTAAGTTGTTTTAAAACAACGCTGATAGGCCTCGGTAGCGCAGCAGGCAGCGCGTCAGTCTCATAATCAATCTTCTTCGAGTTATCTGAAGGTCGTGAGTTCGATCCTCACCCGGGGCATATTTCTTAGTTACATATAATTGACAAAACATAATTTATAATACTTCTTCAGAGCACGCATGCCGTGTGTTATCGGATACCAACGACATCTTCAGAATTTGGAATTTACGTGTGTGAAATTTTTAGATAAATCTTATTTAATGCGTAGCTTTGAAATGCTATCAAATTCATTCTTCATGTCATAAATGGACAAAATTATTTCTAAGATGAGAAAAATGTAGATTCATAAGAAACGTATGTTCGTTTTCGTAATTTTACGAATTAATTGGAAAAAATTTCAAGTCAGATTTTATAAATCGAAATTAAATAACTTCTAGCTTTTTTTCAAGTTGTTTTAAAACAACGCTGATAGGCCTCGGTAGCGCAGCAGGCAGCGCGTCAGTCTCATAATCAATCTTCTTCGAGTTATCTGAAGGTCGTGAGTTCGATCCTCACCCGGGGCATATTTTTTTAGTTACATATAATTGAAAAAACATAATTTATAATACTTCTTCAGAGCACGCATGCCGTGTGTTAGCGGATACCAACGACATCGGAATTTAAATGTGTGAAATTTTTAGATAAATCTTATTTCCTGCGTAGCTTTGAAGTGCTATCAAATTCATTCTTGATGTCATAAATGGACAAAATTATTTCTAAGATGAGAAAAATGTAGATTCATAAGAAACGTATGTTCGTTTTCGTAATTTAACGAACTAATTGGAAAATTTTTCAAGTCAGATTTTATAAATCGAAAATAAATAACTTCTAGCTTTTTTTCAAGTTGTCTTAAAACAAAGCTGATAGGCCTCGGTAGCGCAGCAGGCAGCGCGTCCGTCTCATAATCAATCTTCTTCGAGTTATCTGAAGGTCGTGAGTTCGATCCTCACCCGGTGCGTATTTTTTTAGTTACATATAATTGACAAAACATAATTTATAATACTTCTTCAGAGCACGCATGCCGTCTGTTAGCGGATACCAACGACATCTTCAGAATTCGGAATTTACGTGTGTGAAATTTTTAGATAAATCTTATTTCCTGCGTGGCTTTGAAGTGCTATCAAATTCATTCTTGATGTCATAAATGGACAAAATTATTTCTAAGATGAGAAAAATGTAGATTCATAAGAACCGTTTGTTCGTTTTAGTAATTTTACGAATGGATCGGAAAAATTTTCAAGTCAGATTTTATAAATCGAAATTAAATAACTTCTAGCTTTTTTTTCAAGTTGTATTAAAACAACGCTGATAGGCCTCGGTAGCGCAGCAGGCAGCGCGTCAGTCTCATAATCAATCTTCTTCGAGTTATCTGAAGGTCGTGAGTTCGATCCTCACCCGGGGCATATTTTTTTAGTTACATATAATTGACAAAACATAATTTATAATACTTCTTCAGAGCACGCATGCCGTGTGTTAGCGGATACCAACGACATCTTCAGAATTCGGAATTTACGTGTGTGAAAATTTTAGTTAAATCTTATTTTCTGCGTAGCTTTGAAATGCTATCAAATTCATTCTTGATGTCATAAATGGACAAAATTATTTGTAAGATGAGAAAAATGTAGATTCATAAGAAACGTATGTTCGTTTTCGTAATTTTACGAATTAATTGGAAAAATTTTCAAGTCAGATTTTATAAATCGAAACTAAATAACTTCTAGGTTTTTTTCAAGTTGTCTTAAAACAAATTTGATAAGCCTCGGTAGCGGAGCAGGCAGCGCGTCAGTCTCATAATCAATCTTCTTCGAGTTATCTGAAGGTCGTGAGTTCGATCCTCACCCGGGGCATATTTCTTAGTTACATATAATTGACAAAACATAATTTATAATACTTCTTCAGAGCACGCATGCCGTGTGTTATCGGATACCAACGACATCTTCAGAATTCGGAATTTACGTGTGTGAAACTTTTAGATAAATCTTATTTCCTGCGTGGCTTTGAAGTGCTATCAAATTCATTCTTCATGTCATAAATGGACAAAATTATTTCTAAGATGAGAAAAATGTAGATTCATAAGAAACGTATGTTAGTTTTCGTAATTTTACGAATTAATTGGAAAAATTTTCAAGTCAGATTTTATAAATCGAAATTAAATAACTTCTAGCTTTTTTTCAAGTTGTTTTAAAACAACGCTGATAGGCCTCGGTAGCGCAGCAGGCAGCGCGTCAGTCTCATAATCAATCTTCTTCGAGTTATGTGAAGGTCGTGAGTTCGATCCTCACCCGGGGCATATTTTTTTAGTTACATATAATTGACAAAACATAATTTATAATACTTCTTCAGAGCACGCATGCCGCTTGTTAGCGGATACCAACGACATCTTCAGAATTCGGAATTTACGTGTGTGAAAATTTTAGTTAAATCTTATTTTCTGCGTAGCTTTGAAGTGCTATCAAATTCATTCTTGATGTCATAAATGGACAAAATTATTTCTAAGATGAGAAAAATGTAGATTCATATGAAACGTATGTTCGTTTTCGTAATTTTACGAACTAATTGGAAAATTTTTCAAGTCAGATTTTATAAATCGAAAATAAATAACTTCTAGCTTTTTTTCAAGTTGTCTTAAAACAAAGCTGACAGGCTTCGGTAGCGCAGCAGGCAGCGCGTCAGTCTCATAATCAATCTTCTTCGAGTTATCTGAAGGTCGTGAGTTCGATCCTCACCCGGAGCATATTTTTTTAGTTACATATAATTGACAAAACATAATTTATAATACTTCTTCAGAGCACGCATGCCGTGTGTTATCGGATACCAACGACATCTTCAGAATTTGGAATTTACGTGTGTGAAATTTTTAGATAAATCTTATTTAATGCGTAGCTTTGAAATGCTATCAAATTCATTCTTCATGTCATAAATGGACAAAATTATTTCTAAGATGAGAAAAATGTAGATTCATAAGAAACGTATGTTCGTTTTCGTAATTTTACGAATTAATTGGAAAAATTTTCAAGTCAGATTTTAAAGGTCGAAATTAAATAACTTCTAGCTTTTTTTCAAGTTGTTTTAAAACAATGCTGATAGGCCTCGGTAGCGCAGCAGGCAGCGCGTCAGTGTCATAATCAATCTTCTTCGAGTTATCTGAAGGTCGTGAGTTCGATCCTCACCCGGGGCACATTTTTTTAGTTACATATAATTGACAAAACATAATTTATAATACTTCTTCAGAGCACGCATGCCGTGTGTTAGCGGATACCAACGACATCGGAATTTAAATGTGTGAAATTTTTAGATAAATCTTATTTCCTGCGCAGCTTTGAAGTGCTATCAAATTCATTCTTGATGTCATAAATGGACAAAATTATTTCTAAGATGAGAAAAATGTAGATTCATAAGAACCGTATGTTCGTTTTCGTAATTTTACGAACTAATTGGAAAATTTTTCAAGTCAGATTTTATAAATTGAAAATAAATAACTTCTAGCTTTTTTTTGAAGTTGTCTTAAATCAAAGCTGATAGGCCTCGGTAGCGCAGCAGGCAGCGCGTCTGTCTCATAATCAATCTGCTCTCGAAGCTGGTAGACGGGAGGTGCTGGGTTCGAACTCAATCGCGCCCGTCGGCCTAATCGTTCGGAGTTTTCGTGGTTTTCATCGAGCCGTGGATTTCCATGCGTTAATACGGATTAGGTTCCCTTAGAAAGACCTCCACGGAAGGCACTCTCCCTAGGGCCTATATCCCTCGTGTAGATAATTGGCCGTCAACAATCAACCCAACCCATAATCAATCTTCTTCGAGTTATCTGAAGGTCGTGAGTCCGATCCTCACCCGGTGCGTATTTTTTTAGTTACATATAATTGACAAAACATAATTTATAATACTTCTTCAGAGCACGCATGCCGTCTGTTAGCGGATACCAACGACATCTTCAGAATTCGGAATTTACGTGTGTGAAATTTTTAGATAAATCTTATTTCCTGCGTGGCTTTGAAGTGCTATCAAATTCATTCTTGATGTCATAAATGGACAAAATTATTTCTAAGATGAGAAAAATGTAGATTCATAAGAAACGTTTGTTCGTTTTAGTAATTTTACGAATGGATCGGAAAAATTTTCAAGTCAGATTTTATAAATCGAAATTAAATAACTTCTAGCTTTTTTTCAAGTTGTATTAAAGCAACACTGATAGGCCTCGGTAGCGCAGCAGGCAGCGCGTCAGTCTCATAATCAATCTTCTTCGAGTTATCTGAAGGTCGTGAGTTCGATCCTCACCCGGGGCATATTTTTTTAGTTACATATAATTGACAAAACATAATTTATAATACTTCTTCAGAGCACGCATGCCGTGTGTTAGCGGATACCAACGACATCTTCAGAATTCGGAATTTACGTGTGTGAAAATTTTAGTTAAATCTTATTTTCTGCGTAGCTTTGAAATTCTATCAAATTCATTCTTGATGTCATGAATGGACAAAATTATTTGTAAGATGAGAAAAATGTAGATTCATAAGAAACGTATGTTCGTTTTCGTAATTTTACGAATTAATTGGAAAAATTTTCAAGTCAGATTTTATAAATCGAAACTAAATAACTTCTAGCTTTTTTTCAAGTTGTCTTAAAACAAATTTGATAAGCCTCGGTAGCGGAGCAGGCAGCGCGTCAGTCTCATAATCAATCTTCTTCGAGTTATCTGAGCCCCACCAGTGGCCGAGAGGTTCTACTCTCGAAGCTGGTAGACGGGAAGTGCTGGGTTCGATCCCAATCGCGCCCGTCGGCCTAATCGTTCGGAGTTTTCGTGGTTTTCTTCGAGCCGTGGATTTTCCATGTGTAAATACGGATTAGGTTCCCTTAGAAAGACCCCCACGGAGGGCACTCCCCCCGGGCCTATATCCCTCGTGTAGATAATCGGCCGTCAAAAAATCAACCAATCGAGTTATCTGAAGGTCGTGAGTTCGATCCTCACCCGGGGCATATTTTTTTAGTTACATATAATTGACAAAACATAATTTATAATACTTCTTCAGAGCACGCATGCCGTCTGTTAGCGGATACCAACGACATCTTCAGAATTCGGAATTTACGTGTGTGAAATTTTTAGATAAATCTTATTTCCTGCGTGGCTTTGAAGTGCTATCAAATTCATTCTTCATGTCATAAATGGACAAAATTATTTCTAAGATGAGAAAAATGTAGATTCATATGAAACGTATGTTCGTTTTCGTAATTTTACGAACTAATTGGAAAATTTTTCAAGTCAGATTTTATAAATCGAAATTAAATAACTTCTAGCTTTTTTTTAAGTTGTTTTAAAACAACGCTGATAGGCCTCGGTAGCGCAGCAGGCAGCGCGTCAGTCTCATAATCAATCTTCTTCGAGTTATCTGAAGGTCGTGAGTTCGATCCTCACCCGGGGCATATTTCTTAGTTACATATAATTGACAAAACATAATTTATAATACTTCTTCAGAGCACGCATGCCGTGTGTTATCGGATACCAACGACATCTTCAGAATTTGGAATTTACGTGTGTGAAATTTTTAGATAAATCTTATTTAATGCGTAGCTTTGAAATGCTATCAAATTCATTCTTCATGTCATAAATGGACAAAATTATTTCTAAGATGAGAAAAATGTAGATTCATAAGAAACGTATGTTCGTTTTCGTAATTTTACGAATTAATTGGAAAAAATTTCAAGTCAGATTTTATAAATCGAAATTAAATAACTTCTAGCTTTTTTTCAAGTTGTTTTAAAACAACGCTGATAGGCCTCGGTAGCGCAGCAGGCAGCGCGTCAGTCTCATAATCAATCTTCTTCGAGTTATCTGAAGGTCGTGAGTTCGATCCTCACCCGGGGCATATTTTTTTAGTTACATATAATTGAAAAAACATAATTTATAATACTTCTTCAGAGCACGCATGCCGTGTGTTAGCGGATACCAACGACATCGGAATTTAAATGTGTGAAATTTTTAGATAAATCTTATTTCCTGCGTAGCTTTGAAGTGCTATCAAATTCATTCTTGATGTCATAAATGGACAAAATTATTTCTAAGATGAGAAAAATGTAGATTCATAAGAAACGTATGTTCGTTTTCGTAATTTAACGAACTAATTGGAAAATTTTTCAAGTCAGATTTTATAAATCGAAAATAAATAACTTCTAGCTTTTTTTCAAGTTGTCTTAAAACAAAGCTGATAGGCCTCGGTAGCGCAGCAGGCAGCGCGTCCGTCTCATAATCAATCTTCTTCGAGTTATCTGAAGGTCGTGAGTTCGATCCTCACCCGGTGCGTATTTTTTTAGTTACATATAATTGACAAAACATAATTTATAATACTTCTTCAGAGCACGCATGCCGTCTGTTAGCGGATACCAACGACATCTTCAGAATTCGGAATTTACGTGTGTGAAATTTTTAGATAAATCTTATTTCCTGCGTGGCTTTGAAGTGCTATCAAATTCATTCTTGATGTCATAAATGGACAAAATTATTTCTAAGATGAGAAAAATGTAGATTCATAAGAACCGTTTGTTCGTTTTAGTAATTTTACGAATGGATCGGAAAAATTTTCAAGTCAGATTTTATAAATCGAAATTAAATAACTTCTAGCTTTTTTTTCAAGTTGTATTAAAACAACGCTGATAGGCCTCGGTAGCGCAGCAGGCAGCGCGTCAGTCTCATAATCAATCTTCTTCGAGTTATCTGAAGGTCGTGAGTTCGATCCTCACCCGGGGCATATTTTTTTAGTTACATATAATTGACAAAACATAATTTATAATACTTCTTCAGAGCACGCATGCCGTGTGTTAGCGGATACCAACGACATCTTCAGAATTCGGAATTTACGTGTGTGAAAATTTTAGTTAAATCTTATTTTCTGCGTAGCTTTGAAATGCTATCAAATTCATTCTTGATGTCATAAATGGACAAAATTATTTGTAAGATGAGAAAAATGTAGATTCATAAGAAACGTATGTTCGTTTTCGTAATTTTACGAATTAATTGGAAAAATTTTCAAGTCAGATTTTATAAATCGAAACTAAATAACTTCTAGGTTTTTTTCAAGTTGTCTTAAAACAAATTTGATAAGCCTCGGTAGCGGAGCAGGCAGCGCGTCAGTCTCATAATCAATCTTCTTCGAGTTATCTGAAGGTCGTGAGTTCGATCCTCACCCGGGGCATATTTCTTAGTTACATATAATTGACAAAACATAATTTATAATACTTCTTCAGAGCACGCATGCCGTGTGTTATCGGATACCAACGACATCTTCAGAATTCGGAATTTACGTGTGTGAAACTTTTAGATAAATCTTATTTCCTGCGTGGCTTTGAAGTGCTATCAAATTCATTCTTCATGTCATAAATGGACAAAATTATTTCTAAGATGAGAAAAATGTAGATTCATAAGAAACGTATGTTAGTTTTCGTAATTTTACGAATTAATTGGAAAAATTTTCAAGTCAGATTTTATAAATCGAAATTAAATAACTTCTAGCTTTTTTTCAAGTTGTTTTAAAACAACGCTGATAGGCCTCGGTAGCGCAGCAGGCAGCGCGTCAGTCTCATAATCAATCTTCTTCGAGTTATGTGAAGGTCGTGAGTTCGATCCTCACCCGGGGCATATTTTTTTAGTTACATATAATTGACAAAACATAATTTATAATACTTCTTCAGAGCACGCATGCCGCTTGTTAGCGGATACCAACGACATCTTCAGAATTCGGAATTTACGTGTGTGAAAATTTTAGTTAAATCTTATTTTCTGCGTAGCTTTGAAGTGCTATCAAATTCATTCTTGATGTCATAAATGGACAAAATTATTTCTAAGATGAGAAAAATGTAGATTCATATGAAACGTATGTTCGTTTTCGTAATTTTACGAACTAATTGGAAAATTTTTCAAGTCAGATTTTATAAATCGAAAATAAATAACTTCTAGCTTTTTTTCAAGTTGTCTTAAAACAAAGCTGACAGGCTTCGGTAGCGCAGCAGGCAGCGCGTCAGTCTCATAATCAATCTTCTTCGAGTTATCTGAAGGTCGTGAGTTCGATCCTCACCCGGAGCATATTTTTTTAGTTACATATAATTGACAAAACATAATTTATAATACTTCTTCAGAGCACGCATGCCGTGTGTTATCGGATACCAACGACATCTTCAGAATTTGGAATTTACGTGTGTGAAATTTTTAGATAAATCTTATTTAATGCGTAGCTTTGAAATGCTATCAAATTCATTCTTCATGTCATAAATGGACAAAATTATTTCTAAGATGAGAAAAATGTAGATTCATAAGAAACGTATGTTCGTTTTCGTAATTTTACGAATTAATTGGAAAAATTTTCAAGTCAGATTTTAAAGGTCGAAATTAAATAACTTCTAGCTTTTTTTCAAGTTGTTTTAAAACAATGCTGATAGGCCTCGGTAGCGCAGCAGGCAGCGCGTCAGTGTCATAATCAATCTTCTTCGAGTTATCTGAAGGTCGTGAGTTCGATCCTCACCCGGGGCACATTTTTTTAGTTACATATAATTGACAAAACATAATTTATAATACTTCTTCAGAGCACGCATGCCGTGTGTTAGCGGATACCAACGACATCGGAATTTAAATGTGTGAAATTTTTAGATAAATCTTATTTCCTGCGCAGCTTTGAAGTGCTATCAAATTCATTCTTGATGTCATAAATGGACAAAATTATTTCTAAGATGAGAAAAATGTAGATTCATAAGAACCGTATGTTCGTTTTCGTAATTTTACGAACTAATTGGAAAATTTTTCAAGTCAGATTTTATAAATTGAAAATAAATAACTTCTAGCTTTTTTTTGAAGTTGTCTTAAATCAAAGCTGATAGGCCTCGGTAGCGCAGCAGGCAGCGCGTCAGTCTCATAATCAATCTGCTCTCGAAGCTGGTAGACGGGAGGTGCTGGGTTCGAACTCAATCGCGCCCGTCGGCCTAATCGTTCGGAGTTTTCGTGGTTTTCATCGAGCCGTGGATTTCCATGCGTTAATACGGATTAGGTTCCCTTAGAAAGACCTCCACGGAAGGCACTCTCCCTAGGGCCTATATCCCTCGTGTAGATAATTGGCCGTCAACAATCAACCCAACCCATAATCAATCTTCTTCGAGTTATCTGAAGGTCGTGAGTTCTATCCTCACCCGGGGCATATTTTTTTAGTTAAATATAATTGACAAAACATAATTTATAATACTTCTTCAGAGCACGCATGCCGTCTGTTAGCGTATACCAACGACATCTTCAGAATTCGGAATTTACGTGTGTGAAATTTTTTCATAAATCTTATTTCCTGCGTGTCTTTGAAGTGCTATCAAATTCATTCTTGATGTCATAAATGGACAAAATTATTTCTAAGATGAGAAAAATGTAGATTCATAAGAAACGTATGTTCGTTTTAGTAATTTTATGAATGGATCGGAAAAATTTTCAAGTCAGATTTTATAAATCGAAATTAAATAACTTCTAGCTATTTTTCAAGTTGTTTTAAAACAACGCTGATAGGCCTCGGTAGCGCAGCAGGCTGCGCGTCAGTCTCATAATCAATCTTCTTCGAGTTATCTGAAGGTCGTGAGTTCGATCCTCACCCGAGGCATGTTTTTTTAGTTACATATAATTGACAAAACATAATTTATAATACTTCTTCAGAGCACGCATGCCGTGTGTTAGCGGATACCAACGACATCTTCAGAATTTGGAATTTACGTGTGTGAAATTTTTAGATAAATCTTATTTAATGCGTAGCTTTGAAATGCTATCAAATTCATTCTTCATGTCATAAATGGACAAAATTATTTCTAAGATGAGAAAAATGTAGATTCATAAGAAACGTATGTTAGTTTTCGTAATTTTACGAATTAATTGGAAAAATTTTCAAGTCAGATTTTATAAATCGAAATTAAATAACTTCTAGCTTTTTTTCAAGTTGTTTTAAAACAACGCTGATAGGCCTCGGTAGCGCAGCAGGCAGCGCGTCAGTCTCATAATCAATCTTCTTCGAGTTATCTGAAGGTCGTGAGTTCGATCCTCACCCGGTGCGTATTTTTTTAGTTACATATAATTGACAAAACATAATTTATAATACTTCTTCAGAGCACGCATGCCGTCTGTTAGCGGATACCAACGACATCTTCAGAATTCGGAATTTACGTGTGTGAAATTTTTAGATAAATCTTATTTCCTGCGTGGCTTTGAAGTGCTATCAAATTCATTCTTGATGTCATAAATGGACAAAATTATTTCTAAGATGAGAAAAATGTAGATTCATAAGAACCGTTTGTTCGTTTTAGTAATTTTACGAATGGATCGGAAAAATTTTCAAGTCAGATTTTATAAATCGAAATTAAATAACTTCTAGCTTTTTTTTCAAGTTGTATTAAAACAACGCTGATAGGCCTCGGTAGCGCAGCAGGCAGCGCGTCAGTCTCATAATCAATCTTCTTCGAGTTATCTGAAGGTCGTGAGTTCGATCCTCACCCGGGGCATATTTTTTTAGTTACATATAATTGACAAAACATAATTTATAATACTTCTTCAGAGCACGCATGCCGTGTGTTAGCGGATACCAACGACATCTTCAGAATTCGGAATTTACGTGTGTGAAAATTTTAGTTAAATCTTATTTTCTGCGTAGCTTTGAAATGCTATCAAATTCATTCTTGATGTCATAAATGGACAAAATTATTTGTAAGATGAGAAAAATGTAGATTCATAAGAAACGTATGTTCGTTTTCGTAATTTTACGAATTAATTGGAAAAATTTTCAAGTCAGATTTTATAAATCGAAACTAAATAACTTCTAGGTTTTTTTCAAGTTGTCTTAAAACAAATTTGATAAGCCTCGGTAGCGGAGCAGGCAGCGCGTCAGTCTCATAATCAATCTTCTTCGAGTTATCTGAAGGTCGTGAGTTCGATCCTCACCCGGGGCATATTTCTTAGTTACATATAATTGACAAAACATAATTTATAATACTTCTTCAGAGCACGCATGCCGTGTGTTATCGGATACCAACGACATCTTCAGAATTCGGAATTTACGTGTGTGAAACTTTTAGATAAATCTTATTTCCTGCGTGGCTTTGAAGTGCTATCAAATTCATTCTTCATGTCATAAATGGACAAAATTATTTCTAAGATGAGAAAAATGTAGATTCATAAGAAACGTATGTTAGTTTTCGTAATTTTACGAATTAATTGGAAAAATTTTCAAGTCAGATTTTATAAATCGAAATTAAATAACTTCTAGCTTTTTTTCAAGTTGTTTTAAAACAACGCTGATAGGCCTCGGTAGCGCAGCAGGCAGCGCGTCAGTCTCATAATCAATCTTCTTCGAGTTATGTGAAGGTCGTGAGTTCGATCCTCACCCGGGGCATATTTTTTTAGTTACATATAATTGACAAAACATAATTTATAATACTTCTTCAGAGCACGCATGCCGCTTGTTAGCGGATACCAACGACATCTTCAGAATTCGGAATTTACGTGTGTGAAAATTTTAGTTAAATCTTATTTTCTGCGTAGCTTTGAAGTGCTATCAAATTCATTCTTGATTTCATAAATGGACAAAATTATTTCTAAGATGAGAAAAATGTAGATTCATAAGAAACGTATGTTCGTTTTCGTAATTTTACGAACTAATTGGAAAATTTTTCAAGTCAGATTTTATAAATCGAAAATAAATAACTTCTAGCTTCTTTTCACGTTGTCTTAAAACAAAGCTGATAGGCCTCGGTAGCGCAGCAGGCAGCGCGTCAGTCTCATAATCAATCTTCTTCGAGTTATCTGAAGGTCGTGAGTTCAATCCTCACCCGGAGCATATTTTTTTAGTTACATATAATTGACAAAATATAATTTATAATACTTCTTCAGAGCACGCATGCCGCGTGTTAGCGGATACCAACGACATCTTCAGAATTCGGAATTTACGTGTGTGAAAATTTTAGTTAAATCTTATTTTCTGCGTAGCTTTGAAGTGCTATCAAATTCATTCTTGATGTCATAAATGGACAAAATTATTTCTAAGATGAGAAAAATGTAGATTCATAAGAAACGTATGTTCGTTTTCGTAATTTTACGAACTAATTGGAAAATTTTTCAAGTCAGATTTTATAAATCGAAAATAAATAACTTCTAGCTTTTTTTCAAGTTGTCTTAAAACAAGGCTGATAGGCTTCGGTAGCGCAGCAAGCAGCGCGTCAGTCTCATAATCAATCTTCTTCGAGTTATCTGAAGGTCGTGAGTTCGATCCTCACCCGGAGCATGTTTTTTTAGTTACATATAATTGACAAAACATAATTTATAATACTTCTTCAAAGCACGCATGCCGTGTGTTATCGGATACCAACGACATCTTCAGAATTTGGAATTTACGTGTGTGAAATTTTTAGATAAATCTTATTTAATGCGTAGCTTTGAAATGCTATCAAATTCATTCTTCATGTCATAAATGGACAAAATTATTTCTAAGATGAGAAAAATGTAGATTCATAAGAAACGTATGTTCGTTTTCGTAATTTTACGAATTAATTGGAAAAATTTTCAAGTCAGATTTTAAAGGTCGAAATTAAATAACTTCTAGCTTTTTTTCAAGTTGTTTTAAAACAACGCTGATAGGCCTCGGTAGCGCAGCAGGCAGCGCGTCAGTGTCATAATCAATCTTCTTCGAGTTATCTGAAGGTCGTGAGTTCGATCCTCACCCGGGGCACATTTTTTTAGTTACATATAATTGACAAAACATAATTTATAATACTTCTTCAGAGCACGCATGCCGTGTGTTAGCGGATACCAACGACATCGGAATTTAAATGTGTGAAATTTTTAGATAAATCTTATTTCCTGCGCAGCTTTGAAGTGCTATCAAATTCATTCTTGATGTCATAAATGGACAAAATTATTTCTAAGATGAGAAAAATGTAGATTCATAAGAACCGTATGTTCGTTTTCGTAATTTTACGAACTAATTGGAAAATTTTTCAAGTCAGATTTTATAAATTGAAAATAAATAACTTCTAGCTTTTTTTTGAAGTTGTCTTAAATCAAAGCTGATAGGCCTCGGTAGCGCAGCAGGCAGCGCGTCAGTCTCATAATCAATCTGCTCTCGAAGCTGGTAGACGGGAGGTGCTGGGTTCGAACTCAATCGCGCCCGTCGGCCTAATCGTTCGGAGTTTTCGTGGTTTTCATCGAGCCGTGGATTTCCATGCGTTAATACGGATTAGGTTCCCTTAGAAAGACCTCCACGGAAGGCACTCCCCCTAGGGCCTATATCCCTCGTGTAGATAATTGGCCGTCAACAATCAACCCAACCCATAATCAATCTTCTTCGAGTTATCTGAAGGTCGTGAGTTCTATCCTCACCCGGGGCATATTTTTTTAGTTAAATATAATTGACAAAACATAATTTATAATACTTCTTCAGAGCACGCATGCCGTCTGTTAGCGTATACCAACGACATCTTCAGAATTCGGAATTTACGTGTGTGAAATTTTTTCATAAATCTTATTTCCTGCGTGTCTTTGAAGTGCTATCAAATTCATTCTTGATGTCATAAATGGACAAAATTATTTCTAAGATGAGAAAAATGTAGATTCATAAGAAACGTATGTTCGTTTTAGTAATTTTATGAATGGATCGGAAAAATTTTCAAGTCAGATTTTATAAATCGAAATTAAATAACTTCTAGCTTTTTTTCAAGTTGTTTTAAAACAACGCTGATAGGCCTCGGTAGCGCAGCAGGCTGCGCGTCAGTCTCATAATCAATCTTCTTCGAGTTATCTGAAGGTCGTGAGTTCGATCCTCACCCGAGGCATGTTTTTTTAGTTACATATAATTGACAAAACATAATTTATAATACTTCTTCAGAGCACGCATGCCGTGTGTTAGCGGATACCAACGACATCTTCAGAATTTGGAATTTACGTGTGTGAAATTTTTAGATAAATCTTATTTAATGCGTAGCTTTGAAATGCTATCAAATTCATTCTTCATGTCATAAATGGACAAAATTATTTCTAAGATGAGAAAAATGTAGATTCATAAGAAACGTATGTTAGTTTTCGTAATTTTACGAATTAATTGGAAAAATTTTCAAGTCAGATTTTATAAATCGAAATTAAATAACTTCTAGCTTTTTTTCAAGTTGTTTTAAAACAACGCTGATAGGCCTCGGTAGCGCAGCAGGCAGCGCGTCACAAGCGTCTAGCGATCACACTTTTTCATTTTGATCCTGTGATCCTGCAAGATCAGCGTGCTCCGCGCATATCGTTCCGCGCATGGCGTAGCGATGTTTGTGTAAAATAATATTCTAAGCAAAATTTTTTAAGGAACCTTCTGGTTTAGTGGTATGACGTTCAACTTCAGATTAGATGGCATGGGTTCGATTCCTTACGGAGCTGAATGAAAATGAATGTCAAGATTGTTCTTAAAAACTAAATTTTTTTTGAAGAGGAAAATTTATATTTTTCAATATTTGTACCACTATTAACAATTTTTTTTTATTGAATTTTCCAAATACTTAATTGGTGATCGTAGTTTTCAGATTTAATGCCACTTAGTTAGTTTAAGTTATTAGTATTTTATTTTGATTCAAATTAATTAAACTCTAAAATTATTTTAAAAGGACGAAAAAATTATAAAATTGTAATTTAAAAAACAGAAATTATTAAATTCAAAATTTTGAAAAAAAAAAAAAACAAACAATTTAAACATTGTGAAAAAAATATTAAATTTAAATTTAAAAAACCGAAATTATTAAATTCAAAATTTTGAAAAATACAATTTAAACATTATGAAAAAATATTAAATTTAAATTATTAAACATAAAATTACTAGAAACATATAAAAATTTATTATATTCAGAATTTAAAGTGCCTTTAAATGATAAAAAAAAAAATTAAATTACTAAATCATTATAAAATTTATTATATTCAGAATTTAACGTGCATTTAAAGTTGATTAAAAAAAATAAATTACTAAATCATTATAAAATTTAAAATTATGAAAAAAATATTAACAATTATTATTTATTCAAAATTAAAAGTTCTTTTAAAATTATGATAAAAATTAAAATTATTAAATTTAAAATTATGAAAAAATATTTAATTATTATTAAATTTAAAGCATTCTTTATGATTTGCTTATCTTTACACCACTAGATGGCGATACTAAAGGCATTAAATCTGTTAAAATTACGATCACCATATCAAATATTTGGAAAATTCACAATAAAAAAAAATTGTTAATAGTGGTACAAATATTGAAAAATATAAATTTTCAATTTTTATCTTCAAAAAAATTTAATTTTTGAAAGCAATCTTGACATTCAGCTCCGTAAGGAATCGAACCCATGCCATCTAATCTGAAGTTGAACGTCATAAGCACTACACCATAAAGTTCCAGGAGAAGTTTGCTTAGAATATTATTTTACACAAACATCGCTACGCCATGCGCGGAACGATATGCGCGGAGCACGCTGATCCCGCAGGATCACAGGATCAGAATGAAAAAGTGTGATCGCTAGACGCTTGTCAGCGCGTCAGTCTCATAATCAATCTTCTTCGAGTTATCTGAAGGTCGTGAGTTCGATCCTCACCCGGAGCATATTTTTTTAGTTACATATATTTGACAAAACATAATTTATAATACTTCTTCAGAGCACGCATGCCGTGTGTTAGCGGATACCAACGGCATCGGAATTTAATGTGTGAAATTTTTAGATAAATCTTATTTCCTGCGTATCTTTGAAGTGCTATCAAATTCATTCTTGATGTCATAAATGGACAAAATTATTTCTAAGATGAGAAAAATGTAGATTCATAAGAAACGTATGTTCGTTTTCGTAATTTTACGAATTAATTGAAAAATTTTTCAAGTCAGATTTTATAAATCGAAATTAAATAACTTCTAGCTTTTTTTCAAGTTGTCTTAAAACAAATTTGATAAGCCTCGGTAGCGGAGCAGGCAGCGCGTCAGTCTCATAATCAATCTTCTTCGAGTTATCTGAAGGTCGTGAGTTCGATCCTCACCCGGGGCATATTTTTTTAGTTACATATAATTGACAAAACATAATTTATAATACTTCTTCAGAGCACGCATGCCGTGTGTGGATACCAACGACATCTTCAGAATTTGGAATTTACGTGTGTGAAATTTTTAGATAAATCTTATTTAATGCGTTGCTTTGAAATGCTATCAAATTCATTCTTCATGTCATACATGGACAAAATTATGTCTAAGATGAGAAAAATGTAGATTCATAAGAAACGTATGTTCGTTTTCGTAATTTTACGAATTAATTGGAAAAATTTTCAAGTCAGATTTTATAAATCGAAATTAAATAACTTCTAGCTTTTTTTCAAGTTGTTTTAAAACAACGCTGATTGTCTTCGGTAGCGCAGCAGGCTGCGCGTCAGTCTCATAATCAATCTTCTTCGAGTTATCTGAAAGTCGTGAGTTCGATCCTCACCCGGGGCATATTTTTTTAGTTACATATAATTGACAAAACATAATTTATAATACTTCTTCAGAGCACGCATGCCGTGTGTTAGCGGATACCAACGACATCGGAATTTAAATGTGTGAAATTTTTAGATAAATCTTATTTCCTGCGTAGCTTTGAAGTGCTATCAAATTCATTCTTGATGTCATAAATGGACAAAATTATTTCTAAGATGAGAAAAATGTAGATTCATAAGAAACGTATGTTCGTTTTCGTAATTTTACGAACTAATTGGAAAATTTTTCAAGTCAGATTTTATAAATCGAAAATAAATAACTTCTAGCTTTTTTTCAAGTTGTCTTAAAACAAAGATGACAGGCCTCGGTAGCGCAGCATGCAGCGCGTCAGTCTCATAATCAATCTGCTTCGAGTTATCTGAAGGTCGTGAGTTCGATCCTCACCCGGAGCATATTTTTTTAGTTACATATAATTGACAAAACATAATTTATAATACTTCTTCAGAGCACGCATGCCGTGTGTTAGCGGATACCAACGACATATTCAGAATTCGGAATTTACGTGTGTGAAAATTTTAGTTAAATCTTATTTTCTGCGTAGCTTTGAAATGCTATCAAATTCATTCTTGATGTCATAAATGGACAAAATTATTTCTAAGATGAGAAAAATGTAGATTCATAAGAAACGTATGTTCGTTTTCGTAATTTTACGAATTAATTGGAAAAATTTTCAAGTCAGATTTTATAAATCGAAATTAAATAACTTCTAGCTTTTTTTCAAGTTGTTTTAAAACAACGCTGATAGGCCTCGGTAGCGCAGCAGGCAGCGCGTCAGTCTCATAATCAATCTTCTTCGAGTTATCTGAAGGTCGTGAGTTCGATGCTCACCCGGGGCATATTTTTTTAGTTACATATAATTGACAAAACATAATTTATAATACTTCTTCAGAGCACGCATGCCGTGTGTTAGCGGATACCAACGACATCGGAATTTAAAAGTGTGAAATTTTTAGATAAATCTTATTTCCTGCGTAGCTTTGAAGTGCTATCAAATTCATTCTTGATGTCATAAATGGACAAAATTATTTCTAAGATGAGAAAAATGTAGATTCATAAGAGACGTATGTTCATTTTCGTAATTTTACGAACTAATTGGAAAATTTTTCAAGTCAGATTTTATAAATCGAAAATAAATAACTTCTAGCTTTTTTTCAAGTTGTCTTAAAACATACCTGATAAGCCTCGGTAGCGCAGCAGGCAGCGCGTTAGGCTCAAAATCAATCTTCTTCGAGTTATCTGAAGGTCGTGAGTTCGATCCTCACCCGGGGCATATTTTTTTAGTTACATATAATTGACAAAACATAATTTATAATACTTCCTCAGAGCACGCATGCCGTGTGTTAGCGGATACCAACGACATCTTCAGAATTTGGAATTTACGTGTGTGAAATTTTTAGATAAATCTTATTTCCTGCGTGGCTTTGAAGTGCTATCAAATTCATTCTTGATGTCATAAATGGACAAAATTATTTCTAAGATGAGAAAAATGTAGATTCATAAGAAACGTATGTTCGTTTTAGTAATTTTACGAATGGATCGGAAAAATTTTCAAGTCAGATTTTATAAATCGAAATTAAATAACTTCTAGCTTTTTTACAAGTTGTTTTAAAACAACGCTGATAGGCCTCGGTAGCGCAGCAGGCAGCGCGTCAGTCTCATAATCAATCTTCTTCGAGTTATCTGAAGGTCGTGAGTTCGATTCTCACCCGGGGCATATTTTTTTAGTTACATATAATTGACAAAACATAATTTATAATACTTCTTCAGAGCACGCATGCCGTGTGTTAGCGGATACCAACGACATCGGAATTTAAATGTGTGAAATTTTTAGATAAATCTTATTTCCTGCGTGGCTTTGAAGTGCTATCAAATTCATTCTTGATGTCATAAATGGACAAAATTATTTCTAAGATGAGAAAAATGTAGATTCATAAGAAACGTATGTTCGTTTTCGTAATTTTACGAACTAATTGGAAAAATTTTCAAGTCAGATTTTATAAATCGAAAATAAATAACTTCTAGCTTTTTTTCAAGTTGTCTTAAAACAAAGCTGATAGGCCTCGGTAGCGCAGCAGGCAGCGCGTCAGTCTCATAATTAATCTTCTTCGAGTTATCTGAAGGTCGTGAGTTCGATCCTCACCCGGGGCATAATTTTTTAGTTACACATAATTGACAAAACATAATTTATAATACTTCTTCAGAGCACGCATGCCGTGTGTTATCGGATACCAACGACATCTTCAGAATTTGGAATTTACGTGTGTGAAATTTTTAGATAAATCTTATTTAATGCGTAGCTTTGAAATGCTATCAAATTCATTCTTCATGTCATAAATGGACAAAATTATGTCTAAGATGAGAAAAATGTAGGTTCATAAGAAACGTATGTTCGTTTTCGTAATTTTACGAATTAATTGGAAAAATTTTCAAGTCAGATTTTATAAATCGAAATTAAATAACTTCTAGCTTTTTTTCAAGTTGTTTTAAAACACCGCTGACAGGCCTCGGTAGCGCAGCAGGCAGCGCGTCAGTCTCATTATCAATCTTCTTCGAGTTATCTGAAGGTCGTGAGTTCGATCCTCACCCGGGGCATATTTTTTTAGTTACATATAATTGACAAAACATAATTTATAATACTTCTTCAGAGCACGCATGCCGTGTGTTATCGGATACCAACGACATCTTCAGAATTTGGAATTTACGTGTGTGAAATTTTTAGATAAATTTTATTTAATGCGTAGCTTTGAAATGCTATCAAATTCATCCTTCATGTCATACATGGACAAAATTATGTCTAAGATGAGAAAAATGAAGATTCATAAGAAACGTATGTTCGTTTTCGTAATTTTACGAATTAATTGGAAAAATTTTCAAGTCAGATTTTATAAATCGAAATTAAATAACTTCTAGCTTTTTTTCAAGTTGTTTTAAAACAACGCTGATAGGCCTCGGTAGCGCAGCAGGCAGCGCGTCAGTCTCATAATCAATCTTCTTCGAGTTATCTGAAGGTCGTGAGTTCGATGCTCACCCGGGGCATATTTTTTTAGTTACATATAATTGACAAAACATAATTTATAATACTTCTTCAGAGCACGCATGCCGTGTGTTAGCGGATACCAACGACATCGGAATTTAAAAGTGTGAAATTTTTAGATAAATCTTATTTCCTGCGTAGCTTTGAAGTGCTATCAAATTCATTCTTGATGTCATAAATGGACAAAATTATTTCTAAGATGAGAAAAATGTAGATTCATAAGAGACGTATGTTCATTTTCGTAATTTTACGAACTAATTGGAAAATTTTTCAAGTCAGATTTTATAAATCGAAAATAAATAACTTCTAGCTTTTTTTCAAGTTGTCTTAAAACATACCTGATAAGCCTCGGTAGCGCAGCAGGCAGCGCGTTAGGCTCATAATCAATCTTCTTCGAGTTATCTGAAGGTCGTGAGTTCGATCCTCACCCGGGGCATATTTTTTTAGTTACATATAATTGACAAAACATAATTTATAATACTTCCTCAGAGCACGCATGCCGTGTGTTAGCGGATACCAACGACATCTTCAGAATTTGGAATTTACGTGTGTGAAATTTTTAGATAAATCTTATTTCCTGCGTGGCTTTGAAGTGCTATCAAATTCATTCTTGATGTCATAAATGGACAAAATTATTTCTAAGATGAGAAAAATGTAGATTCATAAGAAACGTATGTTCGTTTTAGTAATTTTACGAATGGATCGGAAAAATTTTCAAGTCAGATTTTATAAATCGAAATTAAATAACTTCTAGCTTTTTTACAAGTTGTTTTAAAACAACGCTGATAGGCCTCGGTAGCGCAGCAGGCAGCGCGTCAGTCTCATAATCAATCTTCTTCGAGTTATCTGAAGGTCGTGAGTTCGATTCTCACCCGGGGCATATTTTTTTAGTTACATATAATTGACAAAACATAATTTATAATACTTCTTCAGAGCACGCATGCCGTGTGTTAGCGGATACCAACGACATCGGAATTTAAATGTGTGAAATTTTTAGATAAATCTTATTTCCTGCGTGGCTTTGAAGTGCTATCAAATTCATTCTTGATGTCATAAATGGACAAAATTATTTCTAAGATGAGAAAAATGTAGATTCATAAGAAACGTATGTTCGTTTTCGTAATTTTACGAACTAATTGGAAAAATTTTCAAGTCAGATTTTATAAATCGAAAATAAATAACTTCTAGCTTTTTTTCAAGTTGTCTTAAAACAAAGCTGATAGGCCTCGGTAGCGCAGCAGGCAGCGCGTCAGTCTCATAATTAATCTTCTTCGAGTTATCTGAAGGTCGTGAGTTCGATCCTCACCCGGGGCATAATTTTTTAGTTACACATAATTGACAAAACATAATTTATAATACTTCTTCAGAGCACGCATGCCGTGTGTTATCGGATACCAACGACATCTTCAGAATTTGGAATTTACGTGTGTGAAATTTTTAGATAAATCTTATTTAATGCGTAGCTTTGAAATGCTATCAAATTCATTCTTCATGTCATAAATGGACAAAATTATGTCTAAGATGAGAAAAATGTAGGTTCATAAGAAACGTATGTTCGTTTTCGTAATTTTACGAATTAATTGGAAAAATTTTCAAGTCAGATTTTATAAATCGAAATTAAATAACTTCTAGCTTTTTTTCAAGTTGTTTTAAAACACCGCTGACAGGCCTCGGTAGCGCAGCAGGCAGCGCGTCAGTCTCATTATCAATCTTCTTCGAGTTATCTGAAGGTCGTGAGTTCGATCCTCACCCGGGGCATATTTTTTTAGTTACATATAATTGACAAAACATAATTTATAATACTTCTTCAGAGCACGCATGCCGTGTGTTATCGGATACCAACGACATCTTCAGAATTTGGAATTTACGTGTGTGAAATTTTTAGATAAATTTTATTTAATGCGTAGCTTTGAAATGCTATCAAATTCATCCTTCATGTCATACATGGACAAAATTATGTCTAAGATGAGAAAAATGAAGATTCATAAGAAACGTATGTTCGTTTTCGTAATTTTACGAATTAATTGGAAAAATTTTCAAGTCAGATTTTATAAATCGAAATTAAATAACTTCTAGCTTTTTTTCAATTTGTTTTAAAACAACGTTGATCGTCCTCGGTAGCGCAGCAGGCAGCGCGTCAGTCTCATTATCAATCTTCTTCGAGTTATCTGAAGGTCGTGAGTTCGATCCTCACCCGGGGCATATTTTTTTAGTTACATATAATTGACAAAACATAATTTATAATACTTCTTCAGAGCACGCATGCCGTGTGTTATCGGATACCAACGACATCTTCAGAATTTGGAATTTACGCGTGTGAAATTTTTAGATAAATTTTATTTAATGCGTAGCTTTGAAATGCTATCAAATTCATTCTTCATGTCATACATGGACAAAATTATGTCTAAGATGAGAAAAATGAAGATTCATAAGAAACGTATGTTCGTTTTCGTAATTTTACGAATTAATTGGAAAAATTTTCAAGTCAGATTTTATAAATCGAAATTAAATAACTTCTAGCTTTTTTTCAAGTTGTTTTAAAACAATGTTGATCGTCCTCGGTAGCGCAGCAGGCAGCGCGTCAGTCTCATAATCAATCTTCTTCGAGTTATCTGAAGGTCGTGAGTTCGATCCTCACCCGGGGCATATTTTATTAGTTACATATAATTGACAAAACATAATTTATAATACTTCTTCAGAGCACGCATGCCGTATGTTAGCGGATACCAACGACATCTTCAGAATTCGGAATTTACGTGTGTGAAAATTTTAGTTAAATCTTATTTTCTGCGTAGCTTTGAAATGCTATCAAATTCATTCTTGATGTCATAAATGGACAAAATTATTTCTAAGATGAGAAAAATGTAGATTCATAAGAAACGTATGTTCGTTTTCGTAATTTTACGAATTAATTGAAAAATTTTTCAAGTCAGATTTTATAAATCGAAATTAAATAACTTCTAGCTTTTTTTCAAGTTGTTTTAAAACAACGCTGATTGTCTTCGGTAGCGCAGCAGGCAGCGCGTCAGTCTCATAATCAATCTTCTTCGAGTTATCTGAAGGTCGTGAGTTCGATCCTCACCCGGGGCATATTTTTTTAGTTACATATAATTGACAAAACATAATTTATAATACTTCTTCAGAGCACGCATGCCGTGTGTTAGCGGATACCAACGACATCGGAATTTAAATGTGTGAAATTTTTAGATAAATCTTATTTCCTGCGTAGCTTTGAAGTGCTATCAAATTCATTCTTGATGTCATAAATGGACAAAATTATTTCTAAGATGAGAAAAATGTAGATTCATAAGAAACGTATGTTCGTTTTCGTAATTTTACGAACTAATTGGAAAATTTTTCAAGTCAGATTTTATAAATCGAAAATAAATAACTTCTAGCTTTTTTTCAAGTTGTCTTAAAACAAAGATGACAGGCCTCGGTAGCGCAGCAGGCAGCGCGTCAGTCTCATAATCAATCTGCTTCGAGTTATCTGAAGGTCGTGAGTTCGATCCTCACCCGGAGCATATTTTTTTAGTTACATATAATTGACAAAACATAATTTATAATACTTCTTCAGAGCACGCATGCCGTGTGTTAGCGGATACCAACGACATATTCAGAATTCGGAATTTACGTGTGTGAAAATTTTAGTTAAATCTTATTTTCTGCGTAGCTTTGAAATGCTATGAAATTCATTCTTGATGTCATAAATGGACAAAATTATTTCTAAGATGAGAAAAATGTAGATTCATAAGAAACGTATGTTCGTTTTCGTAATTTTACGAATTAATTGGAAAAATTTTCAAGTCAGATTTTATAAATCGAAATTAAATAACTTCTAGCTTTTTTTCAAGTTGTTTTAAAACAACGCTGATAGGCCTCGGTAGCGCAGCAGGCAGCGCGTCAGTCTCATAATCAATCTTCTTCGAGTTATCTGAAGGTCGTGAGTTCGATGCTCACCCGGGGCATATTTTTTTAGTTAATTGACAAAACATAATTTATAATACTTCTTCAGAGCACGCATGCCGTGTGTTAGCGGATACCAACGACATCGGAATTTAAAAGTGTGAAATTTTTAGATAAATCATATTTCCTGCGTAGCTTTGAAGTGCTATCAAATTCATTCTTGATGTCATAAATGGACAAAATTATTTCTAAGATGAGAAAAATGTAGATTCATAAGAGACGTATGTTCATTTTCGTAATTTTACGAACTAATTGGAAAATTTTTCAAGTCAGATTTTATAAATCGAAAATAAATAACTTCTAGCTTTTTTTCAAGTTGTCTTAAAACATACCTGATAAGCCTCGGTAGCGCAGCAGGCGGCGCGTTAGGCTCATAATCAATCTTCTTCGAGTCATCTGAAGGTCGTGAGTTCGATCCTCACCCGGGGCATATTTTTTTAGTTACATATAATTGACAAAACATAATTTATAATACTTCCTCAGAGCACGCATGCCGTCTGTTAGCGGATACCAACGACATCTTCAGAATTCGGAATTTACGTGTGTGAAATTTTTAGATAAATCTTATTTCCTGCGTGGCTTTGAAGTGCTATCAAATTCATTCTTGATGTCATAAATGGACAAAATTATTTCTAAGATGAGAAAAATGTAGATTCATAAGAAACGTATGTTCGTTTTAGTAATTTTACGAATGGATCGGAAAAATTTTCAAGTCAGATTTTATAAATCGAAATTAAATAACTTCTAGCTTTTTTACAAGTTGTTTTAAAACAACGCTGATAGGCCTCGGTAGCGCAGCAGGCAGCGCGTCAGTCTCATAATCAATCTTCTTCGAGTTATCTGAAGGTCGTGAGTTCGATTCTCACCCGGGGCATATTTTTTTAGTTACATATAATTGACAAAACATAATTTATAATACTTCTTCAGAGCACGCATGCCGTGTGTTAGCGGATACCAACGACATCGGAATTTAAATGTGTGAAATTTTTAGATAAATCTTATTTCCTGCGTGGCTTTGAAGTGCTATCAAATTCATTCTTGATGTCATAAATGGACAAAATTATTTCTAAGATGAGAAAAATGTAGATTCATAAGAAACGTATGTTCGTTTTCGTAATTTTACGAACTAATTGGAAAATTTTTCAAGTCAGATTTTATAAATCGAAAATAAATAACTTCTAGCTTTTTTTCAAGTTGTCTTAAAACAAAGCTGATAGGCCTCGGTAGCGCAGCAGGCAGCGCGTCAGTCTCATAATCAAACTTCTTCGAGTTATCTGAAGGTCGTGAGTTCGATCCTCACCCGGAGCATATTTTTTTAGTTACATATAATTGACAAAACATAATTTATAATACTTCTTCAGAGCACGCATGCCGTGTGTTATCGGATACCAACGACATATTCAGAATTCGGAATTTACGTGTGTGAAAATTTTAGTTAAATCTTATTTTCTGCGTAGCTTTGAAATGCTATGAAATTCATTCTTGATGTCATAAATGGACAAAATTATTTCTAAGATGAGAAAAATGTAGATTCATAAGAAACGTATGTTCGTTTTCGTAATTTTACGAATTAATTGGAAAAATTTTCAAGTCAGATTTTATAAATCGAAATTAAATAACTTCTAGCTTTTTTTCAAGTTGTTTTAAAACAACGCTGATAGGCCTCGGTAGCGCAGCAGGCAGCGCGTCAGTCTCATAATCAATCTTCTTCGAGTTATCTGAAGGTCGTGAGTTCGATGCTCACCCGGGGCATATTTTTTTAGTTAATTGACAAAACATAATTTATAATACTTCTTCAGAGCACGCATGCCGTGTGTTAGCGGATACCAACGACATCGGAATTTAAAAGTGTGAAATTTTTAGATAAATCATATTTCCTGCGTAGCTTTGAAGTGCTATCAAATTCATTCTTGATGTCATAAATGGACAAAATTATTTCTAAGATGAGAAAAATGTAGATTCATAAGAGACGTATGTTCATTTTCGTAATTTTACGAACTAATTGGAAAATTTTTCAAGTCAGATTTTATAAATCGAAAATAAATAACTTCTAGCTTTTTTTCAAGTTGTCTTAAAACATACCTGATAAGCCTCGGTAGCGCAGCAGGCGGCGCGTTAGGCTCATAATCAATCTTCTTCGAGTCATCTGAAGGTCGTGAGTTCGATCCTCACCCGGGGCATATTTTTTTAGTTACATATAATTGACAAAACATAATTTATAATACTTCCTCAGAGCACGCATGCCGTCTGTTAGCGGATACCAACGACATCTTCAGAATTCGAAATTTACGTGTGTGAAATTTTTAGATAAATCTTATTTCCTGCGTGGCTTTGAAGTGCTATCAAATTCATTCTTGATGTCATAAATGGACAAAATTATTTCTAAGATGAGAAAAATGTAGATTCATAAGAAACGTATGTTCGTTTTAGTAATTTTACGAATGGATCGGAAAAATTTTCAAGTCAGATTTTATAAATCGAAATTAAATAACTTCTAGCTTTTTTACAAGTTGTTTTAAAACAACGCTGATAGGCCTCGGTAGCGCAGCAGGCAGCGCGTCAGTCTCATAATCAATCTTCTTCGAGTTATCTGAAGGTCGTGAGTTCGATTCTCACCCGGGGCATATTTTTTTAGTTACATATAATTGACAAAACATAATTTATAATACTTCTTCAGAGCACGCATGCCGTGTGTTAGCGGATACCAACGACATCGGAATTTAAATGTGTGAAATTTTTAGATAAATCTTATTTCCTGCGTGGCTTTGAAGTGCTATCAAATTCATTCTTGATGTCATAAATGGACAAAATTATTTCTAAGATGAGAAAAATGTAGATTCATAAGAAACGTATGTTCGTTTTCGTAATTTTACGAACTAATTGGAAAATTTTTCAAGTCAGATTTTATAAATCGAAAATAAATAACTTCTAGCTTTTTTTCAAGTTGTCTTAAAACAAAGCTGATAGGCCTCGGTAGCGCAGCAGGCAGCGCGTCAGTCTCATAATCAAACTTCTTCGAGTTATCTGAAGGTCGTGAGTTCGATCCTCACCCGGAGCATATTTTCTTAGTTACATATAATTGACAAAACATAATTTATAATACTTCTTCAGAGCACGCATGCCGTGTGTTATCGGATACCAACGACATCTTCAGAATTTGGAATTTACGTGTGTGAAATTTTTAGATAAATCTTATTTAATGCGTAGCTTTGAAATGCTATCAAATTCATTCTTCATGTCATAAATGGACGAAATTATTTCTAAGATGAGAAAAATGTACATTCATAAGAAACGTATGTTCGTTTTCGTAATTTTACGAATTAATTGGAAAAATTTTCAAGTCAGATTTTATAAATCGAAATTAAATAACTTCTAGCTTTTTTTCAAGTTGTTTTAAAACAACGCTGATAGGCCTCGGTAGCGCAGCAGGCAGCGCGTCACAAGCGTCTAGCGATCACACTTTTTCATTTTGATCCTGTGATCCTGCAAGATCAGCGTGCTCCGCGCATATCGTTCCGCGCATGGCGTAGCGATGTTTGTGTAAAATAATATTCTAAGCAAAATTTTTTAAGGAACCTTCTGGTTTAGTGGTATGACGTTCAACTTCAGATTAGATGGCATGGGTTCGATTCCTTACGGAGCTGAATGAAAATGAATGTCAAGATTGTTCTTAAAAACTAAATTTTTTTTGAAGAGGAAAATTTATATTTTTCAATATTTGTACCACTATTAACAATTTTTTTTTATTGAATTTTCCAAATACTTAATTGGTGATCGTAGTTTTCAGATTTAATGCCACTTAGTTAGTTTAAGTTATTAGTATTTTATTTTGATTCAAATTAATTAAACTCTAAAATTATTTTAAAAGGACGAAAAAATTATAAAATTGTAATTTAAAAAACAGAAATTATTAAATTCAAAATTTTGAAAAAAAAAAAAAACAAACAATTTAAACATTGTGAAAAAAATATTAAATTTAAATTTAAAAAACCGAAATTATTAAATTCAAAATTTTGAAAAATACAATTTAAACATTATGAAAAAATATTAAATTTAAATTATTAAACATAAAATTACTAGAAACATATAAAAATTTATTATATTCAGAATTTAAAGTGCCTTTAAATGATAAAAAAAAAAAATTAAATTACTAAATCATTATAAAATTTATTATATTCAGAATTTAACGTGCATTTAAAGTTGATTAAAAAAAATAAATTACTAAATCATTATAAAATTTAAAATTATGAAAAAAATATTAACAATTATTATTTATTCAAAATTAAAAGTTCTTTTAAAATTATGATAAAAATTAAAATTATTAAATTTAAAATTATGAAAAAATATTTAATTATTATTAAATTTAAAGCATTCTTTATGATTTGCTTATCTTTACACCACTAGATGGCGATACTAAAGGCATTAAATCTGTTAAAATTACGATCACCATATCAAATATTTGGAAAATTCACAATAAAAAAAAATTGTTAATAGTGGTACAAATATTGAAAAATATAAATTTTCAATTTTTATCTTCAAAAAAATTTAATTTTTGAAAGCAATCTTGACATTCAGCTCCGTAAGGAATCGAACCCATGCCATCTAATCTGAAGTTGAACGTCATAAGCACTACACCATAAAGTTCCAGGAGAAGTTTGCTTAGAATATTATTTTACACAAACATCGCTACGCCATGCGCGGAACGATATGCGCGGAGCACGCTGATCCCGCAGGATCACAGGATCAGAATGAAAAAGTGTGATCGCTAGACGCTTGTCAGCGCGTCAGTCTCATAATCAATCTTCTTCGAGTTATCTGAAGGTCGTGAGTTCGATCCTCACCCGGAGCATATTTTTTTAGTTACATATAATTGACAAAACATAATTTATAATACTTCTTCAGAGCACGCATGCCGTGTGTTAGCGGATACCAACGGCATCGGAATTTAATGTGTGAAATTTTTAGATAAATCTTATTTCCTGCGTATCTTTGAAGTGCTATCAAATTCATTCTTGATGTCATAAATGGACAAAATTATTTCTAAGATGAGAAAAATGTAGATTCATAAGAAACGTATGTTCGTTTTCGTAATTTTACGAATTAATTGAAAAATTTTTTAAGTCAGATTTTATAAATCGAAATTAAATAACTTCTAGCTTTTTTTCAAGTTGTCTTAAAACAAATTTGATAAGCCTCGGTAGCGGAGCAGGCAGCGCGTCAGTCTCATAATCAATCTTCTTCGAGTTATCTGAAGGTCGTGAGTTCGATCCTCACCCGGGGCATATTTTTTTAGTTACATATAATTGACAAAACATAATTTATAATACTTCTT
This sequence comes from Maratus speciosus, assembly GCA_963932465.1. Lineage (NCBI taxonomy): Eukaryota > Metazoa > Arthropoda > Arachnida > Araneae > Salticidae > Maratus > Maratus speciosus. The sequence goes on along the minus strand of OZ010793.1, from coordinate 564,717,116 downwards.
CAGAGCACGCATGCCGTGTGTTATCGGATACCAACGACATCTTCAGAATTTGGAATTTACGTGTGTGAAATTTTTAGATAAATCTTATTTAATGCGTTGCTTTGAAATGCTATCAAATTCATTCTTCATGTCATACATGGACAAAATTATGTCTAAGATGAGAAAAATGTAGATTCATAAGAAACGTATGTTCGTTTTCGTAATTTTACGAATTAATTGGAAAAATTTTCAAGTCAGATTTTATAAATCGAAATTAAATATCTTCTAGCTTTTTTTCAAGTTGTTTTAAAACAACGCTGATTGTCTTCGGTAGCGCAGCAGGCAGCGCGTCAGTCTCATAATCAATCTTCTTCGAGTTATCTGAAAGTCGTGAGTTCGATCCTCACCCGGGGCATATTTTTTTAGTTACATATAATTGAAAAAACATAATTTATAATACTTCTTCAGAGCACGCATGCCGTGTGTTAGCGGATACCAACGACATCGGAATTTAAATGTGTGAAATTTTTAGATAAATCTTATTTCCTGCGTAGCTTTGAAGTGCTATCAAATTCATTCTTGATGTCATAAATGGACAAAATTATTTCTAAGATGAGAAAAATGTAGATTCATAAGAAACGTATGTTCGTTTTCGTAATTTTACGAACTAATTGGAAAATTTTTCAAGTCAGATTTTATAAATCGAAAATAAATAACTTCTAGCTTTTTTTCAAGTTGTCTTAAAACAAAGATGACAGGCCTCGGTAGCGCAGCAGGCAGCGCGTCAGTCTCATAATCAATCTGCTTCGAGTTATCTGAAGGTCGTGAGTTCGATCCTCACCCGGAGCATATTTTTTTAGTTACATATAATTGACAAAACATAATTTATAATACTTCTTCAGAGCACGCATGCCGTGTGTTAGCGGATACCAACGACATATTCAGAATTCGGAATTTACGTGTGTGAAAATTTTAGTTAAATCTTATTTTCTGCGTAGCTTTGAAATGCTATGAAATTCATTCTTGATGTCATAAATGGACAAAATTATTTCTAAGATGAGAAAAATGTAGATTCATAAGAAACGTATGTTCGTTTTAGTAATTTTACGAATGGATCGGAAAAATTTTCAAGTCAGATTTTATAAATCGAAATTAAATAACTTCTAGCTTTTTTACAAGTTGTTTTAAAACAACGCTGATAGGCCTCGGTAGCGCAGCAGGCAGCGCGTCAGTCTCATAATCAATCTTCTTCGAGTTATCTGAAGGTCGTGAGTTCGATTCTCACCCGGGGCATATTTTTTTAGTTACATATAATTGACAAAACATAATTTATAATACTTCTTCAGAGCACGCATGCCGTGTGTTAGCGGATACCAACGACATCGGAATTTAAATGTGTGAAATTTTTAGATAAATCTTATTTCCTGCGTGGCTTTGAAGTGCTATCAAATTCATTCTTGATGTCATAAATGGACAAAATTATTTCTAAGATGAGAAAAATGTAGATTCATAAGAAACGCATGTTCGTTTTCGTAATTTTACGAACTAATTGGAAAATTTTTCAAGTCAGATTTTATAAATCGAAAATAAATAACTTCTAGCTTTTTTTCAAGTTGTCTTAAAACAAATTTGATAAGCCTCGGTAGCGGAGCAGGCAGCGCGTCAGTCTCATAATCAATCTTCTTCGAGTTATCTGAAGGTCGTGAGTTCGATCCTCACCCGGGGCATATTTTTTTAGTTACATATAATTGACAAAACATAATTTATAATACTTCTTCAGAGCACGCATGCCGGGTGTTATCGGATACCAACGACATCTTCAGAATTTGGAATTTACGTGTGTGAAATTTTTAGATAAATCTTATTTAATGCGTTGCTTTGAAATGCTATCAAATTCATTCTTCATGTCATACATGGACAAAATTATGTCTAAGATGAGAAAAATGTAGATTCATAAGAAACGTATGTTCGTTTTCGTAATTTTACGAATTAATTGGAAAAATTTTCAAGTCAGATTTTATAAATCGAAATTAAATATCTTCTAGCTTTTTTTCAAGTTGTTTTAAAACAACGCTGATTGTCTTCGGTAGCGCAGCAGGCAGCGCGTCAGTCTCATAATCAATCTTCTTCGAGTTATCTGAAAGTCGTGAGTTCGATCCTCACCCGGGGCATATTTTTTTAGTTACATATAATTGACAAAACATAATTTATAATACTTCTTCAGAGCACGCATGCCGTGTGTTAGCGGATACCAACGACATCGGAATTTAAATGTGTGAAATTTTTAGATAAATCTTATTTCCTGCGTAGCTTTGAAGTGCTATCAAATTCATTCTTGATGTCATAAATGGACAAAATTATTTCTAAGATGAGAAAAATGTAGATTCATAAGAAACGTATGTTCGTTTTCGTAATTTTACGAACTAATTGGAAAATTTTTCAAGTCAGATTTTATAAATCGAAAATAAATAACTTCTAGCTTTTTTTCAAGTTGTCTTAAAACAAAGATGACAGGCCTCGGTAGCGCAGCAGGCAGCGCGTCAGTCTCATAATCAATCTGCTTCGAGTTATCTGAAGGTCGTGAGTTCGATCCTCACCCGGAGCATATTTTTTTAGTTACATATAATTGACAAAACATAATTTATAATACTTCTTCAGAGCACGCATGCCGTGTGTTAGCGGATACCAACGACATATTCAGAATTCGGAATTTACGTGTGTGAAAATTTTAGTTAAATCTTATTTTCTGCGTAGCTTTGAAATGCTATGAAATTCATTCTTGATGTCATAAATGGACAAAATTATTTCTAAGATGAGAAAAATGTAGATTCATAAGAAACGTATGTTCGTTTTCGTAATTTTACGAATTAATTGGAAAAATTTTCAAGTCAGATTTTATAAATCGAAATTAAATAACTTCTAGCTTTTTTTCAAGTTGTTTTAAAACAACGCTGATAGGCCTCGGTAGCGCAGCAGGCAGCGCGTCAGTCTCATAATCAATCTTCTTCGAGTTATCTGAAGGTCGTGAGTTCGATGCTCACCCGGGGCATATTTTTTTAGTTACATATAATTGACAAAACATAATTTATAATACTTCCTCAGAGCACGCATGCCGTCTGTTAGCGGATACCAACGACATCTTCAGAATTCGGAATTTACGTGTGTGAAATTTTTAGATAAATCTTATTTCCTGCGTGGCTTTGAAGTGCTATCAAATTCATTCTTGATGTCATAAATGGACAAAATTATTTCTAAGATGAGAAAAATGTAGATTCATAAGAAACGTATGTTCGTTTTAGTAATTTTACGAATGGATCGGAAAAATTTTCAAGTCAGATTTTATAAATCGAAATTAAATAACTTCTAGCTTTTTTACAAGTTGTTTTAAAACAACGCTGATAGGCCTCGGTAGCGCAGCAGGCAGCGCGTCAGTCTCATAATCAATCTTCTTCGAGTTATCTGAAGGTCGTGAGTTCGATTCTCACCCGGGGCATATTTTTTTAGTTACATATAATTGACAAAACATAATTTATAATACTTCTTCAGAGCACGCATGCCGTGTGTTAGCGGATACCAACGACATCGGAATTTAAATGTGTGAAATTTTTAGATAAATCTTATTTCCTGCGTGGCTTTGAAGTGCTATCAAATTCATTCTTGATGTCATAAATGGACAAAATTATTTCTAAGATGAGAAAAATGTAGATTCATAAGAAACGTATGTTCGTTTTCGTAATTTTACGAACTAATTGGAAAATTTTTCAAGTCAGATTTTATAAATCGAAAATAAATAACTTCTAGCTTTTTTTCAAGTTGTCTTAAAACAAAGCTGATAGGCCTCGGTAGCGCAGCAGGCAGCGCGTCAGTCTCATAATCAAACTTCTTCGAGTTATCTGAAGGTCGTGAGTTCGATCCTTACCCGGAGCATATTTTTTTAGTTACATATAATTGACAAAACATAATTTATAATACTTCTTCAGAGCACGCATGCCGTGTGTTATCGGATACCAACGACATCTTCAGAATTTGGAATTTACGTGTGTGAAATTTTTAGATAAATCTTATTTAATGCGTAGCTTTGAAATGCTATCAAATTCATTCTTCATGTCATAAATGGACGAAATTATTTCTAAGATGAGAAAAATGTAGATTCATAAGAAACGTATGTTCGTTTTCGTAATTTTACGAATTAATTGGAAAAATTTTCAAGTCAGATTTTATAAATCGAAATTAAATAACTTCTAGCTTTTTTTCAAGTTGTTTTAAAACAACGCTGATAGGCCTCGGTAGCGCAGCAGGCAGCGCGTCACAAGCGTCTAGCGATCACACTTTTTCATTTTGATCCTGTGATCCTGCAAGATCAGCGTGCTCCGCGCATATCGTTCCGCGCATGGCGTAGCGATGTTTGTGTAAAATAATATTCTAAGCAAAATTCTTTAAGGAACCTTCTGGTTTAGTGGTATGACGTTCAACTTCAGATTAGATGGCATGGGTTCGATTCCTTACGGAGCTGAATGAAAATGAATGTCAAGATTGTTCTTAAAAACTAAATTTTTTTTGAAGAGGAAAATTTATATTTTTCAATATTTGTACCACTATTAACAATTTTTTTTTATTGAATTTTCCAAATACTTAATTGGTGATCGTAGTTTTCAGATTTAATGCCACTTAGTTAGTTTAAGTTATTAGTATTTTATTTTGATTCAAATTAATTAAACTCTAAAATTATTTTAAAAGGACGAAAAAATTATAAAATTGTAATTTAAAAAACAGAAATTATTAAATTCAAAATTTTGAAAAAAAAAACAAAACAATTTAAACATTGTGAAAAAAATATTAAATTTAAATTTAAAAAACCGAAATTATTAAATTCAAAATTTTGAAAAATACAATTTAAACATTATGAAAAAATATTAAATTTAAATTATTAAACATAAAATTACTAGAAACATATAAAAATTTATTATATTCAGAATTTAAAGTGCCTTTAAATGATAAAAAAAAAAAAAATTAAATTACTAAATCAGTATAAAATTTATTATATTCAGAATTTAACGTGCATTTAAAGTTGATTAAAAAAAATAAATTACTAAATCATTATAAAATTTAAAATTATGAAAAAAATATTAACAATTATTATTTATTCAAAATTAAAAGTTCTTTTAAAATTATGATAAAAATTAAAATTATTAAATTTAAAATTATGAAAAAATATTTAATTATTATTAAATTTAAAGCATTCTTTATGATTTGCTTATCTTTACACCACTAGATGGCGATACTAAAGGCATTAAATCTGTTAAAATTACGATCACCATATCAAATATTTGGAAAATTCACAATAAAAAAAAATTGTTAATAGTGGTACAAATATTGAAAAATATAAATTTTCAATTTTTATCTTCAAAAAAATTTAATTTTTGAAAGCAATCTTGACATTCAGCTCCGTAAGGAATCGAACCCATGCCATCTAATCTGAAGTTGAACGTCATAAGCACTACACCATAAAGTTCCATAAGAAATTTGCTTAGAATATTATTTTACACAAACATCGCTACGCCATGCGCGGAACGATATGCGCGGAGCACGCTGATCCCGCAGGATCACAGGATCAGAATGAAAAAGTGTGATCGCTAGACGCTTGTCAGCGCGTCAGTCTCATAATCAATCTTCTTCGAGTTATCTGAAGGTCGTGAGTTCGATCCTCACCCGGAGCATATTTTTTTAGTTACATATAATTGACAAAACATAATTTATAATACTTCTTCAGAGCACGCATGCCGTGTGTTAGCGGATACCAACGGCATCGGAATTTAATGTGTGAAATTTTTAGATAAATCTTATTTCCTGCGTATCTTTGAAGTGCTATCAAATTCATTCTTGATGTCATAAATGGACAAAATTATTTCTAAGATGAGAAAAATGTAGATTCATAAGAAACGTATGTTCGTTTTCGTAATTTTACGAATTAATTGGAAAAATTTTCAAGTCAGATTTTATAAATCGAAATTAAATAACTTCTAGCTATTTTTTCAAGTTGTTTTAAAACAACGCTGATAGGCCTCGGTAGCGCAGCAGGCAGCGCGTCAGTCTCATAATCAATCATCTTCGAGTTATCTGAAGGTCGTGAGTTCGATCCTCACCCGGGGCGTATTTTTTTAGTTACATATAATTGACAAAACATAATTTATAATACTTCTTCAGAGCACGCATGCCGTGTGTTAGCGGATACCAATGACATCGGAATTTAAATGTGTGAAATTTTTAGATAAATCTTATTTCCTGCGTAGCTTTGAAGTGCTATCAAATTCATTCTTGATGTCATAAATGGACAAAATTATTTCTAAGATGAGAAAAATGTAGATTCATAAGAGACGTATGTTCATTTTCGTAATTTTACGAACTAATTGGAAAATTTTTCAAGTCAGATTTTATAAATCGAAAATAAATAACTTCTAGCTTTTTTTCAAGTTGTCTTAAAACATACCTGATAAGCCTCGGTAGCGCAGCAGGCAGCGCGTTAGGCTCATAATCAATCTTCTTCGAGTTATCTGAAGGTCGTGAGTTCGATCCTCACCCGGGGCATATTTTTTTAGTTACATATAATTGACAAAACATAATTTATAATACTTCCTCAGAGCACGCATGCCGTGTGTTAGCGGATACCAACGACATCTTCAGAATTTGGAATTTACGTGTGTGAAATTTTTAGATAAATCTTATTTCCTGCGTGGCTTTGAAGTGCTATCAAATTCATTCTTGATGTCATAAATGGACAAAATTATTTCTAAGATGAGAAAAATGTAGATTCATAAGAAACGTATGTTCGTTTTAGTAATTTTACGAATGGATCGGAAAAATTTTCAAGTCACATTTTATAAATCGAAATTAAATAACTTCTAGCTTTTTTACAAGTTGTTTTAAAACAACGCTGATAGGCCTCGGTAGCGCAGCAGGCAGTGCGTCAGTCTCATAATCAATCTTCTTCGAGTTATCTGAAGGTCGTGAGTTCGATTCTCACCCGGGGCATATTTTTTTAGTTACATATAATTGACAAAACATAATTTATAATACTTCTTCAGAGCACGCATGCCGTGTGTTAGCGGATACCAACGACATCGGAATTTAAATGTGTGCAATTTTTAGATAAATCTTATTTCCTGCGTGGCTTTGAAGTGCTATCAAATTCATTCTTGATGTCATAAATGGACAAAATTATTTCTAAGATGAGAAAAATGTAGATTCATAAGAAACGTATGTTCGTTTTCGTAATTTTACGAACTAATTGGAAAATTTTTCAAGTCACATTTTATAAATCGAAAATAAATAACTTCTAGCTTTTTTTCAAGTTGTCTTAAAACAAAGCTGATAGGCCTCGGTAGCGCAGCAGGCAGCGCGTCAGTCTCATAATCAAACTTCTTCGAGTTATCTGAAGGTCGTGAGTTCGATCCTCACCCGGAGCATATTTTTTTAGTTACATATAATTGACAAAACATAATTTATAATACTTCTTCAGAGCACGCATGCCGTGTGTTAGCGGATACCAACGGCATCGGAATTTAATGTGTGAAATTTTTAGATAAATCTTATTTCCTGCGTATCTTTGAAGTGCTATCAAATTCATTCTTGATGTCATAAATGGACAAAATTATTTCTAAGATGAGAAAAATGTAGATTCATAAGAAACGTATGTTCGTTTTCGTAATTTTACGAATTAATTGGAAAAATTTTCAAGTCAGATTTTATAAATCGAAATTAAATAACTTCTAGCTATTTTTTCAAGTTGTTTTAAAACAACGCTGATAGGCCTCGGTAGCGCAGTAGGCAGCGCGTCAGTCTCATAATCAATCATCTTCGAGTTATCTGAAGGTCGTGAGTTCGATCCTCACCCGGGGCGTATTTTTTTAGTTACATATAATTGACAAAACATAATTTATAATACTTCTTCAGAGCACGCATGCCGTGTGTTAGCGGATACCAATGACATCGGAATTTAAATGTGTGAAATTTTTAGATAAATCTTATTTCCTACGTAGCTTTGAAGTGCTATCAAATTCATTCTTGATGTCATAAATGGACAAAATTATTTCTAAGATGAGAAAAATGTAGATTCATAAGAGACGTATGTTCATTTTCGTAATTTTACGAACTAATTGGAAAATTTTTCAAGTCAGATTTTATAAATCGAAAATAAATAACTTCTAGCTTTTTTTCAAGTTGTCTTAAAACATACCTGATAAGCCTCGGTAGCGCAGCAGGCAGCGCGTTAGGCTCATAATCAATCTTCTTCGAGTTATCTGAAGGTCGTGAGTTCGATCCTCACCCGGGGCATATTTTTTTAGTTACATATAATTGACAAAACATAATTTATAATACTTCCTCAGAGCACGCATGCCGTGTGTTAGCGGATACCAACGACATCTTCAGAATTTGGAATTTACGTGTGTGAAATTTTTAGATAAATCTTATTTCCTGCGTGGCTTTGAAGTGCTATCAAATTCATTCTTGATGTCATAAATGGACAAAATTATTTCTAAGATGAGAAAAATGTAGATTCATAAGAAACGTATGTTCGTTTTAGTAATTTTACGAATGGATCGGAAAAATTTTCAAGTCACATTTTATAAATCGAAATTAAATAACTTCTAGCTTTTTTACAAGTTGTTTTAAAACAACGCTGATAGGCCTCGGTAGCGCAGCAGGCAGTGCGTCAGTCTCATAATCAATCTTCTTCGAGTTATCTGAAGGTCGTGAGTTCGATTCTCACCCGGGGCATATTTTTTTAGTTACATATAATTGACAAAACATAATTTATAATACTTCTTCAGAGCACGCATGCCGTGTGTTAGCGGATACCAACGACATCGGAATTTAAATGTGTGAAATTTTTAGATAAATCTTATTTCCTGCGTGGCTTTGAAGTGCTATCAAATTCATTCTTGATGTCATAAATGGACAAAATTATTTCTAAGATGAGAAAAATGTAGATTCATAAGAAACGTATGTTCGTTTTCGTAATTTTACGAACTAATTGGAAAATTTTTCAAGTCAGATTTTATAAATCGAAAATAAATAACTTCTAGCTTTTTTTCAAGTTGTCTTAAAACAAAGCTGATAGGCCTCGGTAGCGCAGCAGGCAGCGCGTCAGTCTCATAATCAAACTTCTTCGAGTTATCTGAAGGTCGTGAGTTCGATCCTCACCCGGAGCATATTTTTTTAGTTACATATAATTGACAAAACATAATTTATAATACTTCTTCAGAGCACGCATGCCGTGTGTTATCGGATACCAACGACATCTTCAGAATTTGGAATTTACGTGTGTGAAATTTTTAGATAAATCTTATTTAATGCGTAGCTTTGAAATGCTATCAAATTCATTCTTCATGTCATAAATGGACGAAATTATTTCTAAGATGAGAAAAATGTACATTCATAAGAAACGTATGTTCGTTTTCGTAATTTTACGAATTAATTGGAAAAATTTTCAAGTCAGATTTTATAAATCGAAATTAAATAACTTCTAGCTTTTTTTCAAGTTGTTTTAAAACAACGCTGATAGGCCTCGGTAGCGCAGCAGGCAGCGCGTCACAAGCGTCTAGCGATCACACTTTTTCATTTTGATCCTGTGATCCTGCAAGATCAGCGTGCTCCGCGCATATCGTTCCGCGCATGGCGTAGCGATGTTTGTGTAAAATAATATTCTAAGCAAAATTCGTTAAGGAACCTTCTGGTTTAGTGGTATGACGTTCAACTTCAGATTAGATGGCATGGGTTCGATTCCTTACGGAGCTGAATGAAAATGAATGTCAAGATTGTTCTTAAAAACTAAATTTTTTTTGAAGAGGAAAATTTATATTTTTCAATATTTGTACCACTATTAACAATTTTTTTTTATTGAATTTTCCAAATACTTAATTGGTGATCGTAGTTTTCAGATTTAATGCCACTTAGTTAGTTTAAGTTATTAGTATTTTATTTTGATTCAAATTAATTAAACTCTAAAATTATTTTAAAAGGACGAAAAAATTATAAAATTGTAATTTAAAAAACAGAAATTATTAAATTCAAAATTTTGAAAAAAAAAAACAAAACAATTTAAACATTGTGAAAAAAATATTAAATTTAAATTTAAAAAACCGAAATTATTAAATTCAAAATTTTGAAAAATACAATTTAAACATTATGAAAAAATATTAAATTTAAATTATTAAACATAAAATTACTAGAAACATATAAAAATTTATTATATTCAGAATTTAAAGTGCCTTTAAATGATAAAAAAAAAAAAAATTAAATTACTAAATCATTATAAAATTTATTATATTCAGAATTTAACGTGCATTTAAAGTTGATTAAAAAAAATAAATTACTAAATCATTATAAAATTTAAAATTATGAAAAAAATATTAACAATTATTATTTATTCAAAATTAAAAGTTCTTTTAAAATTATGATAAAAATTAAAATTATTAAATTTAAAATTATGAAAAAATATTTAATTATTATTAAATTTAAAGCATTCTTTATGATTTGCTTATCTTTACACCACTAGATGGCGATACTAAAGGCATTAAATCTGTTAAAATTACGATCACCATATCAAATATTTGGAAAATTCACAATAAAAAAAAATTGTTAATAGTGGTACAAATATTGAAAAATATAAATTTTCAATTTTTATCTTCAAAAAAATTTAATTTTTGAAAGCAATCTTGACATTCAGCTCCGTAAGGAATCGAACCCATGCCATCTAATCTGAAGTTGAACGTCATAAGCACTACACCATAAAGTTCCATAAGAAATTTGCTTAGAATATTATTTTACACAAACATCGCTACGCCATGCGCGGAACGATATGCGCGGAGCACGCTGATCCCGCAGGATCACAGGATCAGAATGAAAAAGTGTGATCGCTAGACGCTTGTCAGCGCGTCAGTCTCATAATCAATCTTCTTCGAGTTATCTGAAGGTCGTGAGTTCGATCCTCACCCGGAGCATATTTTTTTAGTTACATATAATTGACAAAACATAATTTATAATACTTCTTCAGAGCACGCATGCCGTGTGTTAGCGGATACCAACGGCATCGGAATTTAATGTGTGAAATTTTTAGATAAATCTTATTTCCTGCGTATCTTTGAAGTGCTATCAAATTCATTCTTGATGTCATAAATGGACAAAATTATTTCTAAGATGAGAAAAATGTAGATTCATAAGAAACGTATGTTCGTTTTCGTAATTTTACGAATTAATTGGAAAAATTTTCAAGTCAGATTTTATAAATCGAAATTAAATAACTTCTAGCTATTTTTTCAAGTTGTTTTAAAACAGCGCTGATAGGCCTCGGTAGCGCAGCAGGCAGCGCGTCAGTCTAATAATCAATCATCTTCGAGTTATCTGAAGGTCGTGAGTTCGATCCTCACCCGGGGCATATTTTTTTAGTTACATATAATTGACAAATCATAATTTATAATACTTCTTCAGAGCACGCATGCCGTGTGTTAGCGGATACCAATGACATCGGAATTTAAATGTGTGAAATTTTTAGATAAATCTTATTTCCTGCGTAGCTTTGAAGTGCTATCAAATTCATTCTTGATGTCATAAATGGACAAAATTATTTCTAAGATGAGAAAAATGTAGATTCATAAGAAACGTATGTTCGTTTTCGTAATTTTACGAACTAATTGGAAATTTTTTCAAGTCAGATTTTATAAATCGAAAATAAATAACTTCTAGCTTTTTTTCAAGTTGTCTTAAAACAAAGATGATAGGCCTCGGTAGCGCAGCAGGCAGCGCGTCAGTCTCATAATCAATCTTCTTCGAGTTATCTGAAGGTCGTGAGTTCGATCCTCACCCGGAGCATGTTTTTTTAGTTACATATAATTGACAAAACATAATTTATAATACTTCTTCAGAGCACGCATGCCGTCTGTTAGCGGATACCAACGACATCTTCAGAATTCGGAATTTACGTGTGTGAAATTTTTAGATAAATCTTATTTCCTGCGTGGCTTTGAAGTGCTATCAAATTCATTCTTGATGTCATAAATGGACAAAATTATTTCTAAGAGGAGAAAAATGTATATTCATAAGAAACGTATGTTCGTTTTAGTAATGTTACGAATGGATCGGAAAAATTTTCAAGTCAGATTTTATAAATCGAAATTAAATAACTTCTAGCTTTTTTTCAAGTTGTTTTAAAACAACGCTGATAGGCCTCGGCAGCGCAGCAGGCAGCGCGTCAGTCTCATAATCAATCTTCTTCAAGTTATCTGAAGGTCGTGAGTTCGATCCTCACCCGGGGCATATTTTTTTAGTTACATATAATTGACAAAACATAATTTATAATACTTCTTCAGAGCACGCATGCCATGTGTTAGCGGATACCAACGGCATCGGAATTTAAATGTGTGAAATTTTTAGATAAATCTTATTTCCTGCGTAGCTTTGAAGTGCTATCAAATTCATTCTTGATGTCATAAATGGACAAAATTATTTCTAAGATGAGAAAAATGTAGATTCATAAGAAACGTATGTTCGTTTTCGTAATTTTACGAATTAAGTGAAAAATTTTTCAAGTCAGATTTTATAAATCGAAATTAAATAACTTCTAGCTTTTTTTCAAGTCGTCTTAAAACAAATTTGATAAGCCTCGGTAGCGGAGCAGGCAGCGCGTCAGTCTCATAATCAATCTTCAACAAGTTATCTGAAGGTCGTGAGTTCGATCCTCACCCGGGGCATATTTTATTAGTTACATATAATTGACAAAACATAATTTATAATACTTCTTCAGAGCACGCATGCCGTCTGTTAGCGGATACCAACGACATCTTCAGAATTCGGAATTTACGTGTGTAAAATTTTTAGATAAATCTTATTTCCTGCGTGGCTTTGAAGTGCTATCAAATTCATTCTTGATGTCATAAATGGACAAAATTATTTCTAAGATGAGAAAAATGTAGATTCATAAGAAACGTATGTTCGTTTTAGTAATTTTACGAATGGATCGGAAAAATTTTCAAGTCAGATTTTATAAATCGAAATTAAATAAATTCTAGCTTTTTTTCAAGTTGTTTTAAAACAACGCTGATAGGACTCGGTAGCGCAGCAGGCTGCGCGTCAGTCTCATAATTAATCTTCTTCGAGTTATCTGAAGGTCGTGAGTTCGATCCTCACCCGGGGCATATTTTTTTAGTTACATATAATTGACAAAACATAATTTATAATACTTCTTCAGAGCACGCATGCCGTGTGTTATCGGATACCAACGACATCTTCAGAATTTGGAATTTACGTGTGTGAAATTTTTAGATAAATCTTATTTAATGCGTAGCTTTGAAATGCTATCAAATTCATTCTTCATGTCATAAATGGACAAAATTATGTCTACGATGAGAAAAATGTAGATTCATAAGAAACGTATGTTCTTTTTCGTAATTTTACGAATTAATTGGAAAAATTTTCTAGTCAGATTTTATAAATCGAAATTAAATAACTTCTAGCTTTTTTTCAAGTTGTTTTAAAACACCGCTGACAGGCCTCGGTAGCGCAGCAGGCAGCGCGTCAGTCTCATAATCAATCTTCTTCGAGTTATCTGAAGGTCGTGACTTCGATCCTCACCCGGGGCATATTTTTTTAGTTACATATAATTGACAAAACATAATTTTTAATACTTTTTCAGAGCACGCATGCCGTGTGTTAGCGGATACCAACGACATCGGAATTTAAATGTGTGAAATTTTTAGATAAATCTTATTTCCTGCGTAGCTTTGAAGTGCTATCAAATTCATTCTTGATGTCATAAATGGACAAAATTATTTCTAAGATGAGAAAAATGTAGATTCATAAGAAACGTATGTTCGTTTTAGTAATTTTACGAATGGATCGGAAAAATTTTCAAGTCAGATTTTATAAATCGAAATTAAATAAATTCTAGCTTTTTTTCAAGTTGTTTTAAAACAACGCTGATAGGACTCGGTAGCGCAGCAGGCTGCGCGTCAGTCTCATAATTAATCTTCCTCGAGTTATCTGAAGGTCGTGAGTTCGATCCTCACCCGGGGCATATTTTTTTAGTTACATATAATTGACAAAACATAATTTATAATACTTCTTCAGAGCACGCATGCCGTGTGTTATCGGATACCAACGACATCTTCAGAATTTGGAATTTACGTGTGTGAAATTTTTAGATAAATCTTATTTAATGCGTAGCTTTGAAATGCTATCAAATTCATTCTTCATGTCATAAATGGACAAAATTATGTCTAAGATGAGAAAAATGTAGATTCATAAGAAACGTATGTTCGTTTTCGTAATTTTACGAATTAATTGGAAAAATTTTCTAGTCAGATTTTATAAATCGAAATTAAATAACTTCTAGCTTTTTTTCAAGTTGTTTTAAAACACCGCTGACAGGCCTCGGTAGCGCAGCAGGCAGCGCGTCAGTCTGATTATCAATCTACTTCGAGTTATCTGAAGGTCGTGAGTTCGATCCTCACCCGGGGCATATTTTTTTAGTTACATATAATTGACAAAACATAATTTATAATACTTCTTCAGAACACGCATGCCGTGTGTTATCGGATACCAACGACGTCTTCAGAATTTGGAATTTACGTGTGTGAAATTTTTAGATAAATCTTATTTAATGCGTAGCTTTGAAATGCTATCAAATTCATTTTTCATGTCATACATGGACAAAATTATGTCTAAGATGAGAAAAATGAAGATTCATAAGAAACGTATGTTCGTTTTCGTAATTTTACGAATTAATTGGAAAAATTTTCAAGTCAGATTTTATAAATCGAAATTAAATAACTTCTAGCTTTTTTTCAAGTTGTTTTAAAACACCGCTGATCGTCCTCGGTAGCGCAGCAGGCAGCGCGTCAGTCTCATAATCAATCTTCTTCGAGTTATCTGAAGGTCGTGAGTTCGATCCTCACGCGGGGCATATTTTTTTAGTTACATATAATTGACAAAACATAATTTATAATACTTCTTCAGAGCACGCATGCCGTGTGTTAGCGGATACCAACGACATCGGAATTTAAATGTGTGAAATTTTTAGATAAATCTTATTTCCTGCGTAGCTTTGAAGTGCTATCAAATTCATTCTTGATGTCATAAATGGACAAAATTATTTCTAAGATGAGAAAAATGTAGATTCATAAGAAACGTATGTTCGTTTTCGTAATTTTACGAACTAATTGGAAAATTTTTCAAGTCAGATTTTATAAATCGAAAATAAATAACTTCTAGCTTTTTTTCAAGTTGTCTTAACACAAAGATGACAGGCCTCGGTAGCGCAGCAGGCAGCGCGTCAGTCTCATAATCTATCTGCTTCGGCCCCACCAGTGGCCGAGAGGTTCTGCTCTCGAAGCTGGTAGACGGGAGGTGCTGGGTTCGATCCCAATCGCGCCCGTCGGCCTAATCGTTCGGAGTTTTCGTGGTTTTCTTCGAACCTTGGTTCTCCAAGCGTTAATACGGGTTAGGTTCCCTTAGAAAGACCTCCACGGAAGGCACTCCCCCCCTTAGGGCCTATATCCCACGTGCAGATAATTGGCCGACATAAATACAACCAACCAATCTATCTGCTTCGAGCTATCTGAAGGTCGTGAGTTCGATCCTCACCCGGAGCATATTTTTTTAGTTACATATAATTGACAAAACATAATTTATAATACTTCTTCAGAGCACGCATGCCGTGTGTTAGCGGATACCAACGACATCTTCAGAATTCGGAATTTACGTGGGTGAAAATTTTAGTTAAATCTTATTTTCTGCGTAGCTTTGAAATGCTATCAAATTCATTCTTGATGTCATAAATGGACAAAATTATTTCTAAGATGAGAAAAATGTAGATTCATAAGAAACGTATGTTCGTTTTCGTAATTTTACGAATTAATTGAAAACTTTTTCAAGTCAGATTTTATAAATCGAAATTAAATAACTTCTAGCTTTTTTTCAAGTTGTCTTAAAACAAATTTGATAAGCCTCGGTAGCGGAGCAGGCAGCGCGTCAGTCTCATAATCAATCTTCTTCAAGTTATCTGAAGGTCGTGAGTTCGATCCTCACCCGGGGCATATTTTATTAGTTACATATAATTGACAAAACATAATTTATAATACTTCTTCAGAGCACGCATGCCGTCTGTTAGCGGATACCAACGACATCTTCAGAATTCGGAATTTACGTGTGTGAAATTTTTAGATAAATCTTATTTCCTGCGTGGCTTTGAAGTGCTATCAAATTCATTCTTGATGTCATAAATGGACAAAATTATTTCTAAGATGAGAAAAATGTAGATTCATAAGAAACGTATGTTCGTTTTAGTAATTTTACGAATGGATCGGAAAAATTTTCAAGTCAGATTTTATAAATCGAAATTAAATAACTTCTAGCTTTTTTTCAAGTTGTTTTAAAACAACGCTGATAGGACTCGGTAGCGCAGCAGGCTGCGCGTCAGTCTCATAATCAATCTTCTTCGAGTTATCTGAAGGTCGTGAGTTCGATCCTCACCCGGGGCATATTTTTTTAGTTACATATAATTGACAAAACATAATTTATAATACTTCTTCAGAGCACGCATGCCGTGTGTTATCGGATACCAACGACATCTTCAGAATTTGGAATTTACGTGTGTGAAATTTTTAGATAAATCTTATTTAATGCGTAGCTCTGAAATGCTATCAAATTCATTCTTCATGTCATAAATGGACAAAGTTATGTCTAAGATGAGAAAAATGTAGATTCATAAGAAACGTATGTTCGTTTTCGTAATTTTACGATTTAATTGGAAAATTTTTCAAGTCAGATTTTATAAATCGAAAATAAATAACTTCTAGCTTTTTTTTAAGTTGTCTTAAAACAAAGCTGATAGGCTTCGGTAGCGCCGCAGGCAGCGCGTCAGTCTCATAATCAATCTTCTTCGAGTTATCTGAAGGTCGTGAGTTCGATCCTCACCCGGAGCATATTTTTTTAGTTACATATAATTGACAAAACATAATTTATAATACTTCTTCAGAGCACGCATGCCGTGTGTTTGCGGATACCAACGACATCTTCAGAATTCGGAATTTACGTGTGTGAAAATTTTAGTTAAATCTTATTTTCTGCGTAGCTTTGAAATGCTATCAAATTCATTCTTGATGTCATAAATGGACAAAATTATTTCTAAGATGAGAAAAATGTAGATTCATAAGAAACGTATGTTCGTTTTAGTAATTTTACGAATGGATCGGAAAATTTTTCAAGTCAGATTTTATAAATCGAAAATAAATAACTTCTAGCTTTTTTTCAAGTTGTCTTAAAACAAAGCTGATAGGCTTCGGTAGCGCCGCAGGCAGCGCGTCAGTCTCATAATCAATCTTCTTCGAGTTATCTGAAGGTCGTGAGTTCGATCCTCACCCGGAGCATATTTTTTTAGTTACATATAATTGACAAAACATAATTTATAATACTTCTTCAGAGCACGCATGCCGTGTGTTTGCGGATACCAACGACATCTTCAGAATTCGGAATTTACGTGTGTGAAATTTTTAGATAAATCTTATTTCCTGCGTAGCTTTGAAGTGCTATCAAATTCATTCGTCATGTCATAAATGGACAAAATTATTTCTAAGATGAGAAAAATGTAGATTCATAAGAAACGTATGTTCGTTTTCGTAATTTTACGAATTAATTGGAAAAATTTTCAAGTCAGATTTTATAAATCGAAATTAAATAACTTCTAGCTTTTTTTCAAGTTGTCTTAAAACAAATTTGATAAGCCTCGGTAGCGGAGCAGGCAGCGCGTCAGTCTCATAATCAATCTTCTTCGAGTTACCTGAAGGTCGTGAGTTCGATCCTCACCCGGGGCATATTTTTTTAGTTACATATAATTGACAAAACATAATTTATAATACTTCTTCAGAGCACGCATGCCGTCTGTTAGCGGATACCAACGACATCTTCAGAATTTGGAATTTACGTGTGTGAAATTTTTAGATAAATCTTATTTAATGCGTAGCTTTGAAATGCTATCAAATTCATTCTTCATGTCATAAATGGACAAAATTATGTCTAAGATGAGAAAAATGTAGATTCATAAGAAACGTATGTTCGTTTTCGTAATTTTACGAATTAATTGGAAAAATTTTCTAGTCAGATTTTATAAATCGAAATTAAATAACTTCTAGCTTTTTTTCAAGTTGTTTTAAAACACCGCTGACAGGCCTCGGTAGCGCAGCAGGCAGCGCGTCAGTCTCATAATCAATCTTCTTCGAGTTATCTGAAGGTCGTGACTTCGATCCTCACCCGGGGCATATTTTTTTAGTTACATATAATTGACAAAACATAATTTATAATACTTTTTCAGAGCACGCATGCCGTGTGTTAGCGGATACCAACGACATCGGAATTTAAATGTGTGAAATTTTTAGATAAATCTTATTTCCTGCGTAGCTTTGAAGTGCTATCAAATTCATTCTTGATGTCATAAATGGACAAAATTATTTCTAAGATGAGAAAAATGTAGATTCATAAGAAACGTATGTTCGTTTTCGTAATTTTACGAACTAATTGGAAAATTTTTCAAGTCAGATTTTATAAATCGAAAATAAATAACTTCTAGCTTTTTTTCAAGTTGTCTTAAAACAAAGATGACAGGCCTCGGTAGCGCAGCAAGCAGCGCGTCAGTCTCATAATCAATCTGCTTCGAGTTATCTGAAGGTCGTGAGTTCGATCCTCACCCGGGGCATATTTTATTAGTTACATATAATTGACAAAACATAATTTATAATACTTCTTCAGAGCACGCATGCCGTCTGTTAGCGGATACCAACGACATCTTCGGAATTTACGTGTGTAAAATTTTTAGATAAATCTTATTTCCTGCGTGGCTTTGAAGTGCTATCAAATTCATTCTTGATGTCATAAATGGACAAAATTATTTCTAAGATGAGAAAAATGTAGATTCATAAGAAACGTATGTTCGTTTTAGTAATTTTACGAATGGATCGGAAAAATTTTCAAGTCAGATTTTATAAATCGAAATTAAATAAATTCTAGCTTTTTTTCAAGTTGTTTTAAAACAACGCTGATAGGACTCGGTAGCGCAGCAGGCTGCGCGTCAGTCTCATAATTAATCTTCCTCGAGTTATCTGAAGGTCGTGAGTTCGATCCTCACCCGGGGCATATTTTTTTAGTTACATATAATTGACAAAACATAATTTATAATACTTCTTCAGAGCACGCATGCCGTGTGTTATCGGATACCAACGACATCTTCAGAATTTGGAATTTACGTGTGTGAAATTTTTAGATAAATCTTATTTAATGCGTAGCTTTGAAATGCTATCAAATTCATTCTTGATGTCATAAATGGACAAAATTATTTCTAAGATGAGAAAAATGTAGATTCATAAGAAACGTATGTTCGTTTTCGTAATTTTACGAACTAATTGGAAAATTTTTCAAGTCAGATTTTATAAATCGAAAATAAATAACTTCTAGCTTTTTTTCAAGTTGTCTTAACACAAAGATGACAGGCCTCGGTAGCGCAGCAGGCAGCGCTTCAGTCTCATAATCAATCTGCTTCGAGCTATCTGAAGGTCGTGAGTTCGATCCTCACCCGGAGCATATTTTTTTAGTTACATATAATTGACAAAACATAATTTATAATACTTCTTCAGAGCACGCATGCCGTGTGTTAGCGGATACCAACGACATCTTCAGAATTCGGAATTTGCGTGTGTGAAAATTTTAGTTAAATCTTATTTTCTGCGTAGCTTTGAAATGCTATCAAATTCATTCTTGATGTCATAAATGGACAAAATTATTTCTAAGATGAGAAAAATGTAGATTCATAAGAAACGTATGTTCGTTTTCGTCATTTTACGAATTAATTGAAAACTTTTTCAAGTCAGATTTTATAAATCGAAATTAAATAACTTCTAGCTTTTTTTCAAGTTGTCTTAAAACAAATTTGATAAGCCTCGGTAGCGGAGCAGGCAGCGCGTCAGTCTCATAATCAATCTTCTTCAAGTTATCTGAAGGTCGTGAGTTCGATCCTCACCCGGGGCATATTTTATTAGTTACATATAATTGACAAAACATAATTTATAATACTTCTTCAGAGCACGCATGCCGTGTGTTATCGGATACCAACGACATCTTCAGAATTTGGAATTTACGTGTGTGAAATTTTTAGATAAATCTTATTTAATGCGTAGCTCTGAAATGCTATCAAATTCATTCTTCATGTCATAAATGGACAAAATTATGTCTAAGATGAGAAAAATGTAGATTCATAAGAAACGTATGTTCGTTTTCGTAATTTTACGATTTAATTGGAAAATTTTTCAAGTCAGATTTTATAAATCGAAAATAAATAACTTCTAGCTTTTTTTTAAGTTGTCTTAAAACAAAGCTGATAGGCTTCGGTAGCGCCGCAGGCATCGCGTCAGTCTCATAATCAATCTTCTTCGAGTTATCTGAAGGTCGTGAGTTCGATCCTCACCCGGAGCATATTTTTTTAGTTACATATAATTGACAAAACATAATTTATAATACTTCTTCAGAGCACGCATGCCGTGTGTTTGCGGATACCAACGACATCTTCAGAATTCGGAATTTACGTGTGTGAAATTTTTAGATAAATCTTATTTCCTGCGTAGCTTTGAAGTGCTATCAAATTCATTCGTCATGTCATAAATGGACAAAATTATTTCTAAGATGAGAAAAATGTAGATTCATAAGAAACGTATGTTCGTTTTCGTAATTTTACGAATTAATTGGAAAAATTTTCAAGTCAGATTTTATAAATCGAAATTAAATAACTTCTAGCTTTTTTTCAAGTTGTCTTAAAACAAATTTGATAAGCCTCGGTAGCGGAGCAGGCAGCGCGTCAGTCTCATAATCAATCTTCTTCGAGTTACCTGAAGGTCGTGAGTTCGATCCTCACCCGGGGCATATTTTTTTAGTTACATATAATTGACAAAACATAATTTATAATACTTTTTCAGAGCACGCATGC
The DNA here is from genome assembly GCA_963932465.1 of Maratus speciosus. NCBI lineage: Eukaryota > Metazoa > Arthropoda > Arachnida > Araneae > Salticidae > Maratus > Maratus speciosus. The sequence goes on along the minus strand of OZ010793.1, from coordinate 564,696,118 downwards.
CGTCTGTTAGCGGATACCAACGACATCTTCAGAATTCGGAATTTACGTGTGTGAAATTTTTAGATAAATCTTATTTCCTGCGTGGCTTTGAAGTGCTATCAAATTCATTCTTGATGTCATAAATGGACAAAATTATTTCTAAGATGAGAAAAATGTAGATTCATAAGAAACGTATGTTCGTTTTAGTAATTTTACGAATGGATCGGAAAAATTTTCAAGTCAGATTTTATAAATCGAAATTAAATAACTTCTAGCTTTTTTTCACGTTGTCTTAAAACAAAGCTGATAGGCCTCGGTAGCGCAGCAGACAGCGCGTCAGTCTCATAATCAATCTTCTTCGAGTTATCTGAAGGTCGTGAGTTCGATCCTCACCCGGGGCATATTTTTTTAGTTACATATAATTGGCAAAACATAATTTATAATACTTCTTCAGAGCACGCATGCCGTGTGTTAGCGGATACCAACGACATCGGAATTTAAATGTGTGAAATTTTTAGATAAATCTTATTTCCTGCGTAGCTTTGAAGTGCTATCAAATTCATTCTTGATGTCATAAATGGATAAAATTATTTCTAAGATGAGAAAAATGTAGATTCATAAGAATCGTATGTTCGTTTTAGTAATTTTACGAATGGATCGGAAAAATTTTCAAGTCAGATTTTATAAATCGAAAATAAATAACTTCTAGCTTTTTTTCACGTTGTCTTAAAACAAGGCTGACAGGCCTCGGTAGCGCAGCAGACAGCGCGTCAGTCTCATAATCAATCTTCTTCGAGTTATCTGAAGGTCGTGAGTTCGATCCTCACCCGGAGCATATTTTTTTAGTTACATATAATTGACAAAACATAATTTATAATACTTCTTCAGAGCACGCATGCCGTTTGTTAGCGGATACCAACGACATCTTCAGAATTCGGAATTTACGTGTGTGAAAATTTTAGTTAAATCTTATTTTCTGCGTAGCTTTGAAATGCTATCAAATTCATTCTTGATGTCATAAATGGACAAAATTATTTCTAAGATGAGAAAAATGTAGATTCATAAGAAACGTATGTTCGTTTTCGTAACTTTACGAATTAATTGGAAAATTTTTCAAGTCAGATTTTATAAATCGAAATTAAATAACTTCTAGCTTTTTTTCAAGTTGTCTTAAAACAAATTTGATAATCCTCGGTAGCGGAGCAGGCAGCGCGTGAGACTCATAATCAATCTTCTTCGAGTTATCTGAAGGTCGTGAGTTCGATCCTCACCCGGGGCATATTTTTTTAGTTACATATAATTGACAAAACATAATTTATAATACTTCTTCAGAGCACGCATGCCGTCTGTTAGCGGATACCAACGACATCTTCAGAATTCGGAATTTACGTGTGTGAAATTTTTAGACAAATCTTATTTCCTGCGTGGCTTTGAAGTGCTATCAAATTCATTCTTGATGTCATAAATGGACAAAATTATTTCTAAGATGAGAAAAATGTAGATTCATAAGGAACGTATGTTCGTTTTAGTAATTTTACGAATGGATCGGAAATATTTTCAAGTCAGACTTTATAAATCGAAATTAAATAAATTCTAGCTTTTTTTCAAGTTGTTTTCAAACAACGCTGATAGGACTCGGTAGCGCAGCAGGCTGCGCGTCAGTCTCATAATTAATCTTCCTCGAGTTATCTGAAGGTCGTGAGTTCGATCCTCACCCGGGGCATATTTTTTTAGTTACATATAATTGACAAAACATAATTTATAATACTTCTTCAGAGCACGCATGCCGTGTGTTAGCGGATACCAACGACATCTTCAGAATTCGGAATTTACGTGTGTGAAAATTTTAGTTAAATCTTATTTTCTGCGTAGCTTTGAAATGCTATCAAATTCATTCTTGATGTCATAAATGGACAAAATTATTTCTAAGATGAGGAAAATGTAGATTCATAAGAAACGTATGTTCGTTTTCGTAATTTTACGAATTAATTGAAAACTTTTTCAAGTCAGATTTTATAAATCGAAATTAAATAACTTCTAGCTTTTTTTCAAGTTGTCTTAAAACGAATTTGATAAGCCTCGGTAGCGGAGCAGGCAGCGCGTCAGTCTCATAATCAATCTGCTTCGAGCTATCTGAAGGTCGTGAGTTCGATCCTCACCCGGAGCATATTTTTTTAGTTACATATAATTGACAAAACATAATTTATAATACTTCTTCAGAGCACGCATGCCGTCTGTTAGCGGATACCAACGACATCTTCAGAATTCGGAATTTACGTGTGTGAAAATTTTAGTTAAATCTTATTTTCTGCGTAGCTTTGAAATGCTATCAAATTCATTCTTGATGTCATAAATGGACAAAATTATTTCTAAGATGAGAAAAATGTAGATTCATAAGAAACGTATGTTCGTTTTCGTAATTTTACGAATTAATTGAAAACTTTTTCAAGTCAGATTTTATAAATCGAAATTAAATAACTTCTAGCTTTTTTTCAAGTTGTCTTAAAACGAATTTGATAAGCCTCGGTAGCGGAGCAGGCAGCGCGTCAGTCTCATAATCAATCTTCTTCAAGTTATCTGAAGGTCGTGAGTTCGATCCTCACCCGGGGCATATTTTATTAGTTACATATAATTGACAAAACATAATTTATAATACTTCTTCAGAGCACGCATGCCGTCTGTTAGCGGATACCAACGACATCTTCAGAATTCGGAATTTACGTGTGTGAAATTTTTAGATAAATCTTATTTCCTGCGTGGCTTTGAAGTGCTATCAAATTCATTCTTGATGTCATAAATGGACAAAATTATTTCTAAGATGAGAAAAATGTAGATTCATAAGAAACGTATGTTCGTTTTAGTAATTTTACGAATGGATCGGAAAAATTTTCAAGTCAGATTTTATAAATCGAAATTAAATAACTTCTAGCTTTTTTTCAAGTTGTTTTAAAACAACGCTGATAGGACTCGGTAGCGCAGCAGGCTGCGCGTCAGTCTCATAATCAATCTTCTTCGAGTTATCTGAAGGTCGTGAGTTCGATCCTCACCCGGGGCATATTTTTTTAGTTACATATAATTGACAAAACATAATTTATAATACTTCTTCAGAGCACGCATGCCGTGTGTTATCGGATACCAACGACATCTTCAGAATTTGGAATTTACGTGTGTGAAATTTTTAGATAAATCTTATTTAATGCGTAGCTCTGAAATGCTATCAAATTCATTCTTCATGTCATAAATGGACAAAATTATGTCTAAGATGAGAAAAATGTAGATTCATAAGAAACGTATGTTCGTTTTCGTAATTTTACGATTTAATTGGAAAATTTTTCAAGTCAGATTTTATAAATCGAAAATAAATAACTTCTAGCTTTTTTTTAAGTTGTCTTAAAACAAAGCTGATAGGCTTCGGTAGCGCCGCAGGCAGCGCGTCAGTCTCATAATCAATCTTCTTCGAGTTATCTAAAGGTCGTGAGTTCGATCCTCACCCGGAGCATATTTTTTTAGTTACATATAATTGACAAAACATAATTTATAATACTTCTTCAGAGCACGCATGCCGTGTGTTTGCGGATACCAACGACATCTTCAGAATTCGAAATTTACGTGTGTGAAAATTTTAGTTAAATCTTATTTTCTGCGTAGCTTTGAAATGCTATCAAATTCATTCTTGATGTCATAAATGGACAAAATTATTTCTAAGATGAGAAAAATGTAGATTCATAAGAAACGTATGTTCGTTTTAGTAATTTTACGAATGGATCGGAAAATTTTTCAAGTCAGATTTTATAAATCGAAAATAAATAACTTCTAGCTTTTTTTCAAGTTGTCTTAAAACAAAGCTGATAGGCTTCGGTAGCGCCGCAGGCAGCGCGTCAGTCTCATAATCAATCTTCTTCGAGTTATCTGAAGGTCGTGAGTTCGATCCTCACCCGGAGCATATTTTTTTAGTTACATATAATTGACAAAACATAATTTATAATACTTCTTCAGAGCACGCATGCCGTGTGTTTGCGGATACCAACGACATCTTCAGAATTCGGAATTTACGTGTGTGAAATTTTTAGATAAATCTTATTTCCTGCGTAGCTTTGAAGTGCTATCAAATTCATTCGTCATGTCATAAATGGACAAAATTATTTCTAAGATGAGAAAAATGTAGATTCATAAGAAACGTATGTTCGTTTTCGTAATTTTACGAATTAATTGGAAAAATTTTCAAGTCAGATTTTATAAATCGAAATTAAATAACTTCTAGCTTTTTTTCAAGTTGTCTTAAAACAAATTTGATAAGCCTCGGTAGCGGAGCAGGCAGCGCGTCAGTCTCATAATCAATCTTCTTCGAGTTACCTGAAGGTCGTGAGTTCGATCCTCACCCGGGGCATATTTTTTTAGTTACATATAATTGACAAAACATAATTTATAATACTTCTTCAGAGCACGCATGCCGTCTGTTAGCGGATACCAACGACATCTTCAGAATTCGGAATTTACGTGTGTGAAATTTTTAGATAAATCTTATTTCCTGCGTGGCTTTGAAGTGCTATCAAATTCATTCTTGATGTCATAAATGGACAAAATTATTTCTAAGATGAGAAAAATGTAGATTCATAAGAAACGTATGTTCGTTTTAGTAATTTTACGAATGGATCGGAAAAATTTTCAAGTCAGATTTTATAAATCGAAATTAAATAACTTCTAGCTTTTTTTCACGTTGTCTTAAAACAAAGTTGATAGGCCTCGGTAGCGCAGCAGACAGCGCGTCGGTCTCATAATCAATCTTCTTCGAGTTATCTGAAGGTCGTGAGTTCGATCCTCACCCGGGGCATATTTTTTTAGTTACATATAATTGGCAAAACATAATTTATAATACTTCTTCAGAGCACGCATGCCGTGTGTTAGCGGATACCAACGACATCGGAATTTAAATGTGTGAAATTTTTAGATAAATCTTATTTCCTGCGTAGCTTTGAAGTGCTATCAAATTCATTCTTGATGTCATAAATGGATAAAATTATTTCTAAGATGAGAAAAATGTAGATTCATAAGAATCGTATGTTCGTTTTAGTAATTTTACGAATGGATCGGAAAAATTTTCAAGTCAGATTTTATAAATCGAAAATAAATAACTTCTAGCTTTTTTTCACGTTGTCTTAAAACAAGGCTGACAGGCCTCGGTAGCGCAGCAGACAGCGCGTCAGTCTCATAATCAATCTTCTTCGAGTTATCTGAAGGTCGTGAGTTCGATCCTCACCCGGAGCATGTTTTTTTAGTTACATATAATTGACAAAACATAATTTATAATACTTCTTCAGAGCACGCATGCCGTTTGTTAGCGGATACCAACGACATCTTCAGAATTCGGAATTTACGTGTGTGAAAATTTTAGTTAAATCTTATTTTCTGCGTAGTTTTGAAATGCTATCAAATTCATTCTTGATGTCATAAATGGACAAAATTATTTCTAAGATGAGAAAAATGTAGATTCATAAGAAACGTATGTTCGTTTTCGTAACTTTACGAATTAATTGGAAAATTTTTCAAGTCAGATTTTATAAATCGAAATTAAATAACTTCTAGCTTTTTTTCAAGTTGTCTTAAAACAAATTTGATAATCCTCGGTAGCGGAGCAGGCAGCGCGTGAGACTCATAATCAATCTTCTTCGAGTTATCTGAAGGTCGTGAGTTCGATCCTCACCCGGGGCATATTTTTTTAGTTACATATAATTGACAAAACATAATTTATAATACTTCTTCAGAGCACGCATGCCGTCTGTTAGCGGATACCAACGACATCTTCAGAATTCGGAATTTACGTGTGTGAAATTTTTAGACAAATCTTATTTCCTGCGTGGCTTTGAAGTGCTATCAAATTCATTCTTGATGTCATAAATGGACAAAATTATTTCTAAGATGAGAAAAATGTAGATTCATAAGAAACGTATGTTCGTTTTAGTAATTTTACGAATGGATCGGAAAAATTTTCAAGTCAGATTTTATAAATCGAAATTAAATAACTTCTAGCTTTTTTTCAAGTTGTTTTAAAACAACGCTGATAGGACTCGGTAGCGCAGCAGGCTGCGCGTCAGTCTCATAATCAATCTTCTTCGAGTTATCTGAAGGTCGTGAGTTCGATCCTCACCCGGGGCATATTTTTTTAGTTACATATAATTGACAAAACATAATTTATAATACTTCTTCAGAGCACGCATGCCGTGTGTTATCGGATACCAACGACATCTTCAGAATTTGGAATTTACGTGTGTGAAATTTTTAGATAAATCTTATTTAATGCGTAGCTCTGAAATGCTATCAAATTCATTCTTCATGTCATAAATGGACAAAATTATGTCTAAGATGAGAAAAATGTAGATTCATAAGAAACGTATGTTCGTTTTCGTAATTTTACGATTTAATTGGAAAATTTTTCAAGTCAGATTTTATAAATCGAAAATAAATAACTTCTAGCTTTTTTTTAAGTTGTCTTAAAACAAAGCTGATAGGCTTCGGTAGCGCCGCAGGCAGCGCGTCAGTCTCATAATCAATCTTCTTCGAGTTATCTGAAGGTCGTGAGTTCGATCCTCACCCGGAGCATATTTTTTTAGTTACATATAATTGACAAAACATAATTTATAATACTTCTTCAGAGCACGCATGCCGTGTGTTTGCGGATACCAACGACATCTTCAGAATTCGAAATTTACGTGTGTGAAAATTTTAGTTAAATCTTATTTTCTGCGTAGCTTTGAAATGCTATCAAATTCATTCTTGATGTCATAAATGGACAAAATTATTTCTAAGATGAGAAAAATGTAGATTCATAAGAAACGTATGTTCGTTTTAGTAATTTTACGAATGGATCGGAAAATTTTTCAAGTCAGATTTTATAAATCGAAAATAAATAACTTCTAGCTTTTTTTCAAGTTGTCTTAAAACAAAGCTGATAGGCTTCGGTAGCGCCGCAGGCAGCGCGTCAGTCTCATAATCAATCTTCTTCGAGTTATCTGAAGGTCGTGAGTTCGATCCTCACCCGGAGCATATTTTTTTAGTTACATATAATTGACAAAACATAATTTATAATACTTCTTCAGAGCACGCATGCCGTGTGTTTGCGGATACCAACGACATCTTCAGAATTCGGAATTTACGTGTGTGAAATTTTTAGATAAATCTTATTTCCTGCGTAGCTTTGAAGTGCTATCAAATTCATTCGTCATGTCATAAATGGACAAAATTATTTCTAAGATGAGAAAAATGTAGATTCATAAGAAACGTATGTTCGTTTTCGTAATTTTACGAATTAATTGGAAAAATTTTCAAGTCAGATTTTATAAATCGAAATTAAATAACTTCTAGCTTTTTTTCAAGTTGTCTTAAAACAAATTTGATAAGCCTCGGTAGCGGAGCAGGCAGCGCGTCAGTCTCATAATCAATCTTCTTCGAGTTACCTGAAGGTCGTGAGTTCGATCCTCACCCGGGGCATATTTTTTTAGTTACATATAATTGACAAAACATAATTTATAATACTTCTTCAGAGCACGCATGCCGTCTGTTAGCGGATACCAACGACATCTTCAGAATTCGGAATTTACGTGTGTGAAATTTTTAGATAAATCTTATTTCCTGCGTGGCTTTGAAGTGCTATCAAATTCATTCTTGATGTCATAAATGGACAAAATTATTTCTAAGATGAGAAAAATGTAGATTCATAAGAAACGTATGTTCGTTTTAGTAATTTTACGAATGGATCGGAAAAATTTTCAAGTCAGATTTTATAAATCGAAATTAAATAACTTCTAGCTTTTTTTCACGTTGTCTTAAAACAAAGCTGATAGGCCTCGGTAGCGCAGCAGACAGCGCGTCAGTCTCATAATCAATCTTCTTCGAGTTATCTGAAGGTCGTGAGTTCGATCCTCATCCGGGGCATATTTTTTTAGTTACATATAATTGGCAAAACATAATTTATAATACTTCTTCAGAGCACGCATGCCGTGTGTTAGCGGATACCAACGACATCGGAATTTAAATGTGTGAAATTTTTAGATAAATCTTATTTCCTGCGTAGCTTTGAAGTGCTATCAAATTCATTCTTGATGTCATAAATGGATAAAATTATTTCTAAGATGAGAAAAATGTAGATTCATAAGAATCGTATGTTCGTTTTAGTAATTTTACGAATGGATCGGAAAAATTTTCAAGTCAGATTTTATAAATCGAAAATAAATAACTTCTAGCTTTTTTTCACGTTGTCTTAAAACAAGGCTGACAGGCCTCGGTAGCGCAGCAGACAGCGCGTCAGTCTCATAATCAATCTTCTTCGAGTTATCTGAAGGTCGTGAGTTCGATCCTCAACCGGAGCATGTTTTTTTAGTTACATATAATTGACAAAACATAATTTATAATACTTCTTCAGAGCACGCATGCCGTTTGTTAGCGGATACCAACGACATCTTCAGAATTCGGAATTTACGTGTGTGAAAATTTTAGTTAAATCTTATTTTCTGCGTAGCTTTGAAATGCTATCAAATTCATTCTTGATGTCATAAATGGACAAAATTATTTCTAAGATGAGAAAAATGTAGATTCATAAGAAACGTATGTTCGTTTTCGTAACTTTACGAATTAATTGGAAAATTTTTCAAGTCAGATTTTATAAATCGAAATTAAATAACTTCTAGCTTTTTTTCAAGTTGTCTTAAAACAAATTTGATAATCCTCGGTAGCGGAGCAGGCAGCGCGTGAGACTCATAATCAATCTTCTTCGAGTTATCTGAAGGTCGTGAGTTCGATCCTCACCCGGGGCATATTTTTTTAGTTACATATAATTGACAAAACATAATTTATAATACTTCTTCAGAGCACGCATGCCGTCTGTTAGCGGATACCAACGACATCTTCAGAATTCGGAATTTACGTGTGTGAAATTTTTAGACAAATCTTATTTCCTGCGTGGCTTTGAAGTGCTATCAAATTCATTCTTGATGTCATAAATGGACAAAATTATTTCTAAGATGAGAAAAATGTAGATTCATAAGGAACGTATGTTCGTTTTAGTAATTTTACGAATGGATCGGAAATATTTTCAAGTCAGACTTTATAAATCGAAATTAAATAACTTCTAGCTTTTTTTCAAGTTGTTTTAAGACAACGCTGATAGGCCTCGGTAGCGCAGCAGGCTGCGCGTCAGTCTCATAATCAATCTTCTTCGAGTTATGTGAAAGTCGTGAGTTCGATCCTTACCCGGGGCATATTTTTTTAGTTACATATAATTGACAAAACATAATTTATAATACTTCTTCAGAGCACGCATGCCGTGTGTTAGCGGATACCAACGACATCTTCAGAATTCGGAATTTACGTATGTGAAATTTTTAGATATATCTTATTTTCTGCGTAGCTTTGAAATGCTATCAAATTCATTCTTGATGTCATAAATGGACAAAATTATTTCTAAGACGAGAAAAATGTAGATTCATAAGAAACGTATGTTCGTTTTCGTAATTTTACGAATTAGTTGGAAAATTTTTCAAGTCAGATTTTATAAATCGAAATTAAATAATTTCTAGCTTTTTTTCAAGTTGTCTTAAAACAAAGCTGATAGGCCTCGGTAGCGCAGCAGGCGGCGCGTCAGTCTCATAATCAATCTTCTTCGTGTTATCTGAAGGTCGTGAGTTCGATCCTCACCCGGGGCATATTTTTTTAGTTACATATAATTGACAAAACGTAATTTATAATACTTCTTCAGAGCACGCATGCCGTGTGTTAGCGGATACCAACGACATGTTCAGAATTCGGAATTTACGTGTGTGAAATTTTTCGTTAAATCTTATTTTCTGCGTAGCTTTGAAATGCTATCAAATTTATTCTTGATGTCATAAATGGACAAAATTATTTCTAAGATGAGAAAAATGTAGATTCATAAGAAACGTATGTTCGTTTTCGTAATTTTACGAACTAATTGGAAAAACTTTCAAGTCAGATTTTATAAATCGAAAATAAATAACTTCTAGCTTTTTTTCAAGTTGTCTGAAAACAAAGATGATAGGCCTCGGTAGCGCAGCAGGCAGCGCGTCAGTCTCATAATCAATCTTCTTCGAGTTAGCTGAAGGTCGTGAGTTCGATCCTCACCCGGAGCATATTTTTTTAGTTACATATAATTGACAAAACATAATTTATAATACTTCTTCAGAGCACGCATGCCGTCTGTTAGCGGATACCAACGACATCTTCAGAATTCGGAATTTACGTGTGTGAAAATTTTAGTTAAATCTTATTTTCTGCGTAGCTTTGAAATGCTATCAAATTCATTCTTGATGTCATAAATGGACAAAATTATTTCTAAGATGAGAAAAATGTAGATTCATAAGAAACGTATGTTCGTTTTAGTAATTTTACGAATGGATCGGAAAAATTTTCAAGTCAGATTTTATAAATCGAAATTAAATAACTTCTAGCTTTTTTTTTAAGTTGTTTTAAAACAACGCTGATAGGTCTCGGTAGCGCAGCAGGCAGCGCGTCAGTCTCATAATCAATCTTCTTCGAGTTATCTGAAGGTCGTGAGTTCGATCCTCACCCGGGGCATATTTTTTTAGTTACATATAATTGACAAAACATAATTTATAATACTTCTTCAGAGCACGCATGCCGGGTGTTAGCGGATACCAACGGCATCGGAATTTAAATGTGTGAAATTTTTAGATAAATCTTAATTTCTGCGTAGCTTTGAAATGCTATCAAATTCATTCTTGATGTCATAAATGGACAAAATTATTTCTAAGATGAGAAAAATATAGAATCATAAGAAACGTATGTTAGTTTTCGCGGCCCCACCAGTGGCCGAGAGGTTCTGCCCTCGAAGCTTGTAGACGGGAGGTGCTGGGTTCGATCCCAATCGCGCCCGTCGGCCTAATCGTTCGGAGTTTTCGTGGTTTTCTTCGAACCTTGGATTTCCAAGCGTTAATTCGGGTTAGGTTCCCTTAGAAAGACCCCCACGAAGGGCACTCCCCCTAATTAGGGCCTCTATCCCTCGTGTTGATAATTGGCCGTCATAAAAACAACCAACCGTTTTCGTAATTTTACGAATTAATTGGAAAAATTTTCAAGTCAGATTTTATAAATCGAAATTAAATAATTCTAGCTTTTTTTCAAGTTGTCTTAAAACAAATTTGATAAGCCTCGGTAGCGGAGCAGGCAGCGCGTGAGACTCATAATCAATCTTCTTCGAGTTATCTGAAGGTCGTGAGTTCGATCCTCACCCGGGGCATATTTTTTTAGTTACATATAATTGACAAAACATAATTTATAATACTTCTTCAGAGCACGCATACCGTCTGTTAGCGGATACCAACGACATCTTCAGAATTCGGAATTTACGTGTGTGAAATTTTTAGACAAATCTTATTTCCTGCGTGGCTTTGAAGTGCTATCAAATTCATTCTTGATGTCATAAATGGACAAAATTATTTCTAAGATGAGAAAAATGTAGATTCATAAGAAACGTATGTTCGTTTTAGTAATTTTACGAATGGATCGGAAAAATTTTCAAGTCAGATTTTATAAATCGAAATTAAATAACTTCTAGCTTTTTTTTAAGTTGTTTTAAAACAACGCTGATAGGCCTCGGTAGCGCAGCAGGCAGCGCGTTAATCTCATAATCAATCTTCTTCGAGTTATCTGAAGGTCGTGAGTTCAATCCTCACCCGGGGCATATTTTTTTAGTTACATATAATTGACAAAACATAATTTATAATACTTCTTCAGAGCACGCATGCCGGGTGTTAGCGGATACCAACGGCATCGGAATTTAAATGTGTGAAATTTTTAGATAAATCTTAATTTCTGCGTAGCTTTGAAATGCTATCAAATTCATTCTTGATGTCATAAATGGACAAAATTATTTCTAAGACGAGAAAAATGTAGATTCATAAGAAACGTATGTTCGTTTTCGTAATTTTACGAATTAATTGGAAAATTTTTCAAGTCAGATTTTATAAATCGAAATTAAATAACTTCTAGCTTTTTTTCAAGTTGTTTTAAAACAACGCTGATAGGCCTCGGTAGCGCAGCAGGCAGCGCGTTAGTCTCATAATCAATCTTCTTCGAGTTATCTGAAGGTCGTGAGTTCGATCCTCACCCGGGGCATATTTTTTTAGTTACATATAATTGACAAAACATAATTTATAATACTTCTTCAGAGCACGCATGCCGGGTGTTAGCGGATACCAACGGCATCGGAATTTAAATGTGTGAAATTTTTAGATAAATCTTAATTTCTGCGTAGCTTTGAAATGCTATCAAATTCATTCTTGATGTCATAAATGGACAAAATTATTTCTAAGACGAGAAAAATGTAGATTCATAAGAAACGTATGTTCGTTTTCGTAATTTTACGAATTAATTGGAAAATTTTTCAAGTCAGATTTTATAAATCGAAATTAAATAACATCTAGCTTTTTTTCAAGTTGTTTTAAAACAACGCTGATAGGCCTCGGTAGCGCAGCAGGCAGCGCGTCAGTCTCATAATCAATCTTCTTCGAGTTATCTGAAGGTCGTGAGTTCGATCCTCACCCGGGGCATATTTTTTTAGTTACATATAATTGACAAAACATAATTTATAATACTTCTTCAGAGCACGCATGCCGTGTGTTAGCGGATACCAACGTAATCGGAATTTAAATGTGTGAAATTTTTAGATAAATCTTATTTCCTGCGTAGCTTTGAAGTGCTATCAAATTCATTCTTGATGTCATAAATGGACAAAATTATTTCTAAGATGAGAAAAATGTAGATTCATAAGAAACGTATGTTCGTTTTCGTAATTTTACGAATTAATTGGAAAATTTTTCAAGTCAGATTTTATAAATCGAAATTAAATAATTCTAGCTTTTTTTCAAGTTGTCTTAAAACAAAGCTGATAGGCCTCGGTAGCGCAGCAGGCAGCGCGTTAGTCTCATAATCAATCTTCTTCGAGTTATCTGAAGGTCGTGAGTTCGATCCTCACCCGGGGCATATTTTTTTAGTTACATATAATTGACAAAACATAATTTATAATACTTCTTCAGAGCACGCATGCCGTGTGTTAGCGGATACCAACGATATCTTCAGAATTCGGAATTTACGTGTGTGAAATTTTTATTTAAATCTTATTTTCTGCGTAGCATTGAAATGCTATCAAATTCATTCTTGATGTCATAAATGGACAAAATTATTTCTAAGACGAGAAAAATGTAGAATCATAAGAAACGTATGTTAGTTTTCGCGGCCCCACCAGTGGCCGAGATGTTCTGCCCTCGAAGCTTGTAGACGGGAGGTGCTGGGTTCGATCCCAATCGCGCCCGTCGGCCTAATCGTTCGGAGTTTTCGTGGTTTTCTTCGAACCTTGGATTTCCAAGCGTTAATACGGGTTAGGTTCCCTTAGAAAGTCCCCCACGAAGGGCACTCTCCCCAATTAGGGCCTCTATCCCTCGTGTTGATAATTGGCCGTCATAAAAACAACCAACCACAACCAACCGTTTTCGTAATTTTACGAATTAATTGGAAAAATTTTCAAGTCAGATTTTATAAATCGAAATTAAATAATTCTAGCTTTTTTTCAAGTTGTCTTAAAACAAAGCTGATAGGCCTCGGTAGCGCAGCAGGCAGCGCGTCAGTCTCATAATCAATCTTGTTCGAGTTATCTGAAGTTCGTGAGTTCGATCCTCGCCCGGGGCCTATTTTTTTAGTTTCATATATTTGACAAAACATAATTTATAATACTTCTTCAGAGCACGCATGCCGTCTGTTAGCGGATACCAACGACATCTTCAGAATTCGGAATTTACGTGTGTGAAATTTTTAGATAAATCTTATTTCCTGCGTGGCTTTGAAGTGCTATAAAATTCATTCTTGATGTCATAAATGGACAAAATTATTTCTAAGATGAGAAAAATGTAGATTCATAAGAAACGTATGTTCGTTTTAGTAATTTTACGAATGGATCGGAAAAAATTTCAAGTCAGATTTTATAAATCGAAATTAAATAACTTCTAGCTTTATTTCAAGTTATTTTAAAACAGCGCTGATAGGCATCGGTAACGCAGCAGGCTGCGCGTCAGTCTCATAATCAATCTTCTTCGAGTTATCTGAAGGTCGTGAGTTCGATCCTCATCCGGGGCATATTTTTTTAGTTACATATATTTGACAAAACATAATTTATAATACTTCTTCAGAGCACGCATGCCGTGTGTTAGCGGATACCAACGACATCTTCAGAATTCGGAATTTACGTGTGTGAAATTTTTAGTTAAATCTTATTTTCTGCGTAGCTTTGAAATGCTATCAAATTCATTCTTGATGTCATAAATGGACAAAATTATTTCTAAGATGAGAAAAATGTAGATTCATAAGAAACGTATGTTCGTTTTCGTAATTTTACGAATTAATTGGAAAATTTTTCAAGTCTGATTTTATAAATCGAAATTAAATAATTCTAGCTTTTTTTCAAGTTGTCTTAAAACAAAGCTGATAGGCCTCGGTAGCGCAGCAGGCAGCGCGTCAGTCGCATAATCAATCTTGTTCGAGTTATCTGAAGGTCGTGAGTTCGGTCCTCACCCGGGGCCTATTTTTTTAGTTTCATATAATTGACAAAACATAATTTATAATACTTCTTCAGAGCACGCATGCCGTGTGTTAGCGGATACCAACGACATCGGAATTTAAATGTGTGAAATTTTTAGATAAATCTTATTTCCTGCGCAGTTTGAAGTGCTATCAAATTCATTCTTGATGTCATAAATGGACAAAATTATTTCTAAGATGAGAAAAATGTAGATTCATAAGAAACGTATGTTCGTTTTCGTAATTTTACGAATTAATTGGAAAATTTTTCAAGTCAGATATTATAAATCGAAATTAAATAATTCCAGCTTTTTTTAAGTTGTCTTAAAACAAATCTTATAAGCCTCGGTAGCGTAGCAGGCAGCGCGTCAGTCTCATAATCAATCTTCTTCGAGTTGTCTGAAGGTCGTGAGTTCGATCCTCACCCGGGGCATATTTTTTTAGTTACATATAATTGACAAAACATAATTTATAATACTTCTTCAGAGCACGCATGCCGTGTGTTAGCGGATACCAACGACATCTTCAGAATTCGGAATTTACGTGTGTGAAATTTTTAGTTAAATCTTATTTTCTGCGTAGCTTTGAAATGCTATCAAATTCATTTTTGATGTCATAAATGGACAAAATTATTTCTAAGATGAGAAAAATGTAGATTCATAAGAAACGTATGTTCGTTTTAGTAATTTTACGAATGAATCGGAAAATTTTTCAAGTCAGATTTTATAAATCGAAATTAAATAACTTCTAGCTTTTTTTTAAGTTGTTTTAAAACAACGCTGATAGGCCTCGGGAGCGCAGCAGGCAGCGCGTCAGTCTCATAATCAATCTTCTTCGAGTTGTCTGAAGGTCGTGAGTTCGATCCTCACCCGGGGCATATTTTTTTAGTTACATATAATTGACAAAACATAATTTATAATACTTCTTCAGAGCACGCATGCCGTGTGTTAGCGGATACCAACGACATCGGAATTTAAATGTGTGAAATTTTTAGATAAATCTTATTTCCTAGCGGATACCAACGACATCTTCAGAATTCGGAATTTATGTGTGTGAAATTTTTAGATAAATCTTATTTCCTGCGTGGCTTTGAAGTGCTATCAAATTCATTCTTGATGTCATAAATGGACAAAATTATTTCTAAGATGAGAAAAATGTAGATTCATAAGAAACCTATGTTCGTTTTAGTAATTTTACGAATGAATCGGAAAATTTTTCAAGTCAAGTTTTATAAATCGAAATTAAATAACTTCTAGCTTTTTTTTAAGTTGTTTTAAAACAACGCTGACAGGCCTTGGTAGCGCAGCAGGCAGCGCGTCAGTCTCATAATCAATCTTCTTCGAGTTATCTGAAGGTCGTGAGTTCGATCTTCACCCGGGGCATATTTTTTTAGTTACATATAATTGACAAAACATAATTTATAATACTTCTTCAGAGCACGCATGCCGTGTGTTAGCGGATACCAACGACATCGGAATTTAAATGTGTGAAATTTTTAGATAAATCTTATTTCCTGCGTAGCTTTGAAGTGCTATCAAATTCATTCTTGATGTCATAAATGGACAAAATTATTTCTAAGATGAGAAAAATGTAGATTCATAAGAAACGTTTGTTCGTTTTCGTAATTTTACGAATGAATCGGAAAATTTTTCAAGTCAGATTTTATAAATCGAAATTAAATAACTTCTAGCTTTTTTTTAAGTTGTTTTAAAACAACGCTGATAGGCCTCGGGAGCGCAGCAGGCAGCGCGTCAGTCTCATAATCAATCTTCTTCGAGTTGTCTGAAGGTCGTGAGTTCGATCCTCACCCGGGGCATATTTTTTTAGTGACATATAATTGACAAAACATAATTTATAATACTTCTTCAGAGCACGCATGCCGTGTGTTAGCGGATACCAACGACATCGGAATTTAAATGTGTGAAATTTTTAGATAAATCTTATTTCCTATCGGATACCAACGACATCTTCAGAATTCGGAATTTATGTGTGTGAAATTTTTAGATAAATCTTATTTCCTGCGTGGCTTTGAAGTGCTATCAAATTCATTCTTGATGTCATAAATGGACAAAATTATTTCTAAGATGAGAAAAATGTAGATTCATAAGAAACCTATGTTCGTTTTAGTAATTTTACGAATGAATCGGAAAATTTTTCAAGTCAGATTTTATAAATCGAAATTAAATAACTTCTAGCTTTTTTTTTAAGTTGTTTTAAAACAACGCTGACAGGCCTTGGTAGCGCAGCAGGCAGCGCGTCAGTCTCATAATCAATCTTCTTCGAGTTATCTGAAGGTCGTGAGTTCGATCTTCACCCGGGGCATATTTTTTTAGTTACATATAATTGACAAAACATAATTTATAATACTTCTTCAGAGCACGCATGCCGTGTGTTAGCGGATACCAAGGACATCTTCAGAATTCGGAATTTACGTGTGTGAAATTTTTAGTTAAATCTTATTTTCTGCGTAGCTTTGAAATGCTATCAAATTCATTTTTGATGTCATAAATGGACAAAATTATTTCTAAGACGAGAAAAATGTAGATTCATAAGAAACGTATGTTAGTTCTCGCGGCCCCACCAGTGCCCGAGAGGTTCTGCTCTCGAAGCTGGTAGACGGGAGGTGCTGGGTTCGATCCCAATCGCGCCCGTCGGCCTAATCGTTCGGAGTTTTCGTGGTTTTCTTCGAACCTTGGATTTCCAAGCGTTAATACGGGTTAGGTTCCCTTAGAAAGGCCCCCACGAAGGGCACTCCCCCCAATTAGGGCCTCTATCCCTCGTGTTGATAATTGGCCGTCATAAACACAACCAACCACAACCAACCTTTTTCGTAATTTTACGAATTAATTGGAAAATTTTTCAAGTCAGATTTTATAAATCGAAATTAAATAATTCTAGCTTTTTTTTTTTTCAAGTTGTCTTAAGACAAAAGTGATAGGCCTCGGTAGCGCAGCAGGCAGCGCGTCAGCCTCATAATCAATCTTCTTCGAGTTATCTGAAGGTCGTGAGTTCGATCCTCTCCCGGGACATATTTTTTTAGTTACATATAATTGACAAAACATAATTTATAATACTTCTTCAGAGCACGCATGCCGTGTGTTAGCGGATACCAACGACATCTTCAGAATTCGGAATTTACGTGTGTGAAATTTTTAGTTAAATCTTATTTTCTGCGTAGCTTTGAAATGCTATCAAATTCATTCTTGATGTCATAAATGGACAAAATTATTTCTAAGATGAGAAAATTGTAGATTCATAAGAATCGTATGTTCGTTTTCATAATTTTACGAATTAATTGGAAAATTTTTCAAGTCTGATTTTATAAATCGAAATTAAATAATTCTAGCTTTTTTTCAAGTTGTCTTAAAACGAAGCTGATAGGCCTCGGTAGCGCAGCAGGCAGCGCGTCAGCCTCATAATCAATCTTCTTCGAGTTATCTGAAGGTCGTGAGTTCGATCCTCACCCGGGACATATTTTTTTAGTTACATATAATTGACAAAACATAATTTATAATACTTCTTCAGAGCACGCATGCCGTGTGTTAGCGGATACCAACGACATCTTCAGAATTCGGAATTTACGTGTGTGAAATTTTTAGATAAATCTTATTTTATGCGTAGCTTTGAAGTGCTATCAAATTCATACTTGATGTCATAAATGGACAAAATTATTTCTAAGATGAGAAAAATGTAGATAAGAAACGTATGTTCGTTTTAGTAATTTTACGAATGAATCGAAAATTTTTTCAAGTCAGATTTTATAAAAAGAAATTAAATAACTTCTTGCGTTTTTTTTAAGTTGTCTTAAAACAAAACCGGTAGGCATCGATAGCGCGTCAGTCTCATAATCAATCTTCTTCGAGTTGTCTGAAGGTTGTGAGTTCGATCCTCACCCGGGACATATTTTTTTAGTTACATATAATTGACAAAACATAATTTATAATACTCCTTCAGAGCACGGCCCCACCAGTGGCCGAAAGGTTCTGCTCTCGAAGCTGGTAGACGGGAGGTGCTGGGTTCGATCCCAATCGCACCCGTCGGCCTAATCGTTCGGAGTTTTCGTGGTTTTCTTCGGACCTTGGATTTCCAAGCGTTAATACGGATTAGGTTCCCTTAGAAAGACCCCCCACGAAGGGCACTCCCCCCTGGGCCCATATCCCTCGTGCAGATAATTGGCCGTCATAAATACAACCAACCAACCAACCTTCAGCGCACACAAGCCGTGTGTTAGCGGATACGAACGACATCTTCAGAATTCGGAATTTACGTGTGTGAAATTTTTAGATAAATCTTATTTCCTGCGCAGCTTTGAAGTCCTATCTAATTCATTCTTGATATCATAAATGAAAAAAAATTATTTCTAAGAAGAGAAAAATGTATATTTGTAAGAAACTTATGTTCGTTTTAGTAATTTTGCGAATGGATCAGAAAATTTTGCAAGTTAGATTTTATAAATCGAAATTAAATAACTTCTTGCGTTTTATCAAGTTGTCTTAAAACAAACCCGATAGACCTCGGTAGCGCAGTCGGCAGCGCGTCAGTCTCGTAATTAATCTTCTTCGAGTTATCTAAAGGTCGCGTTTAGTTAATAATTTTTTGTTTAAGTTTTTTACGAAACTTTAACTATACTTTTAAAGAACAGGCATTGTGCTATAAATACCCGGAGTTTTGAGTTTGTAGCTTTTGTAGTTTATGTTTAGCGGAAGCCTAAAGTAAAAGAAAAATTGTGCACCAACCTTCCCCGTTACGGGTTGGGTTGGGTTGATTTTTGACGGCCAATTATCTACACGAGGGATATAGGCCCGGGGGGAGTGCCCTCCGTGGGGGTCTTTCTAAGGGAACCTAATCCGTATTAACGCATGGAAGATCCACGGCTCGAAGAAAACCACGAAAACTCCGAACGATTAGGTCGACGGGCGCGATTGGGATCGAACCCAGCACCTCCCGTCTACCAGCTTCGAGAGCAGAACCTCTCGGCCATTGGTGGGGCCTACGGGTTGGGTTGGGTTGATTTTTGACGGCCAATTATCTACACGAGGGATATAGGCCCGGGGGGAGTGCCCTCCGTGGGGGGTCTTTCTAAGGGAACCTAATCCGTATTAACGCATGGAATATCCACGGCTCGAAGAAAACCACGAAAACTCCGAACAATTAGGCCGACGGGCGCGATTGGGATCGAACCCAACACCTCCCGTCTACCAGCTTCGAGAGCAGAACCTCTCGGCCACTGGTGGGGCTCCCCGTTGCGGGGCAAGGTGTTCATACCTATGGGGTAAGTTGGCACACGCTTTATAAAAATTTAAATGAAACGCAAATAAGACACGCAGTTAAGAGAAATCAATTTCATTATTACCAGTAAGTTTAAACAAAGGCGTAATCGTCGTACAATGTAAATTCTTAATTATACAGACATAAAAATAATAAATAAAATATTATCATTGAGTTACTTCTATCCTACTCGATATTATCATCAAAGTTACAGTTGTAACAAATAAAAAATCGAGTGTCTCTGTTTGGGCAAGCCGCGTGTGCCCAAAATCTTGCATTGCAACCACTTTTCTTTATGTTTGCTATTTTTCAAGCTACCAGTACACACCAGACACCGAGCCAACTTGCCCCGTGTTCAATGCGCCTACTAGCCCCATAATAAATTTCTTCACAAAAGGGTTGGGTTGATTTTTGACGGCCAATTATCTACACGAGGGATATAGGCCCGGGGGGGAGTGCCCTTCGTGGGGGGTCTTTCTAAGGGAACTTAATCCGTATTAACGCATGGAAGATCCACGGATCGAAGAAAACCACGAAAACTCCGAACGATTAGGCCGACGGGCGCGATTGGGATCGAACCCAGCACCTCCCGTCTACCAGCTGTGAGAGCAGAACCTCTCGGCCACTGGTGGGGCTCTTCACAAAAGGGACACGTAACCATTTAAGCATAAATAATCCAAGTAAATCACATATGGGGTAGGTACAGTTAATCATACACTAGGATAAACTGCACAAGTTAAATCGAAATTATTAAGATACGTATTAGAAATTAGAAAAAGAATAAAGCAACAAAAAATTACTTATGAGAGCAAAAAACAGAAAAATCGCAATAAATGTCCACTGCACGTAGGTAACGTTGCAAAACTACAATGGAGATTATAAAAGCAAGAAGAAAGGTACTCTGTGATTGGTTGTGCAATCTATCCGCAAACAAGCGATTCATGAGGACTGCGCCTACTTACCCTGTAGCCAACTAACCCCGGTCTCCCATATTTACTTGCCTGCCAACCACAAACACCTGTATTTAATGGGTTGATTTTTGACGGCCAATTATCTACACGAGGGATATAGGCCCGGGGGGAGTGCCCTCCGTGGGGGTCTTTCTAAGGGAACCTAATCCGTATTAACGCTTGGAGAACCAAGGTTCGAAGAAAACCACGAAAACTCCGAACGATTAGGTCGACGGGCGCGATTGGGATCGAACCCAGCACCTCCCATCTACCAGCTTCGAGAGCAGAACCTCTCGGCCACTGGTGGGGCGGAAATCTAAACTGAGACATCTAATTTAGAAACCTAATGCCTTTATAATTTTTATTTCCAGAAAGTAGTTTTTATTGCTGTTCTGCAATATTTATATGTAAGATCTAATCTAAATATCAAAAAATGTACTCGATAGCATTAACGTACTAAAATCACCCCAAAATAGGGGGACTTCTAAACAGTTAATAATTCATCATCGTGTCGACTTCCAATTAACTATATAGATAAACGTGATTTGGCCCCGTAAAATATTTTTTGTGATAGCTTTTTAATAGCCACATTTAATTTAAAATCGTGATGTTACAAATACCGTTCATATTTGACGCAAACTTATGTTTTAGATCAAATTACGAAAGGTTAACTAACCTTTTATTTCCTTTAGCCGGACTTTCTGCTTCATTTTTCGTAATAGGGATTATTTTAATAATTTATTTTACACTCTACAAGCTGTTACACGTGACGTCGTTCATGTAGCGTTAAAATAGAAATAAATGCATTAAGTAAAACATTTCACTCCCCACCAGACATGCCAAGTCTCAGGCTTTTTGCACATCACTATTATCTTAGAGAAAATGTTGTTCTTTTAAATCGCGCAAATGTTCCAATTAAATAAAGTAACATTTTCTGTATTAAAATACTGGTATCAAGAACGCCGGCCGGAGGCTTGGCAGCTCTACTCCTCTTAATAAAAAATATATAATTAACCAACGCTTTATCACATTTTATAGGAGACAATACGGAATTTCTTATTTGTATGGCCTTACATGTACCTCAGTCATAAAAATGTAAAACTTTGTGGCAATTAATATACACAATTGAGAAAATGAAATCGCAACCAAGGAATAAAGGAAGGCCACGTAAAATTGCGTAAATCGAGGAATCTGTCTTCGTAATGCTGGTAGAATACTACTACAAAAATTATCTTAGGTGGTATTTGGTGTGAAATATTTGAATCTATTTCATTCCTGTCCTATTTATCTTTTTTAAATTGTTGATTTGTTTATTCCATTTTTTCTTTTTCACGTGAAAATCTTACAAATTAAAATTAACTCTTTGGGAGAAATTATTATTCCGTTTATTTTTTTGCAACAATAAAGTTTATAAAATTTAATAGAATAATGTCAGTTTATTCTGTATGAAAATAACGAACTTTTTCATTTATAAACAAAATAGTTCAACAAATAAATAAAAATATTATTCTATAAAGTACATAAATACTATTTTCATTTCTGGGTTAAAATCTATCTATATGCAAACACTTATACAAAGGCATTCATTAATTCATTCCTTTTGACTTTGATTGGCTTCAAAAAACCATACATACTTTCACATTTATGATATTTTTAGATGAGATGCAGTTGCTACGCAACGGTTAAAAGAAAAATAATGAAATATGTTGTTGTACATTTAAAATAAGTAAGTTCATAAAATAAAATGTTTTATATTATTCGACTATCTATATTATAAAGGACAAACATATCTGTGCGTAACGCATACGTCATTTTGCGAATGGCAACATTTTGAAATTTGAAATAAAATTTTGGTTTTGCAATTTTCTCTACTACAAATTTTTAAACTTCTAAACATCGCACATTTAAACTTTTTACACCGTCGTATAAGGAAAAAAATGCTCTTTTAAATGCAACTTGTTTGAAAGCTGTATCTCAATTTATTTTTGAGATATTAATTTTTTTGTAGTTTTTAATTCCATTTTTCTTATCGTGGCAACAAAAGTACCTCATTTCTATTGAAAGTCATTGGAAGTGAACTGAAAATATTCAAAAATAGGAGATACTGTATCTTTTGTTGCCATTTTCTCATAAAACCTGAAAAAAAGTTGAAATTAAAATATGGGCTATGTCAAGAATACTGTCTGTTATTCCGTGATAATGACGTCATATGCACACTTTTCTATAGACGAAGTTTAAGATTGGATTATAAAAGTGGATTGCTTTAGCGGATGCAAATGATGTGATTTTATAAAAAAGCGTGTATTTTAATTCTTAAACGTGAATTATGTTTTGTAGAAGTACGTCATTTTCACAGCCCAGCTGCTTTGAAATTCTTCACAGGTGAAAATGCTTCACTTTTAAAAATAATGTAATCGAAATCACATACTGATAAAACGCAATGTTTTACAAAAATTTAGAGTGTCTTTTTAAAAGAGAGGTGACATGCAAATAATAGCGATTTATATTACAGAAATTGATGATTTTCGCCTGGATGCATTTGCTTCGCCGAGTTAGAATAGCAAACAAATAATTCGTGGTTTAAAATAATATCGTGTTCCTGAAGTTTTTGTCGAAAATTCTCTCGAATAATAAAATTTTAATGCTATTCTTTAGGATATTCTACTATAATTTTATCAAAATAACATAATTTGCTTAATTTAATTTTTCCTAATTTTATATAATCTATATATTTAAAACACAAATGTGTTTTTTAGTCATCTGCCGTGATCTTTCTGCTGAACCAATTTTACTAATTTTTTTTTTTTTAACTGAAAGCCCTTCCTTTGTAGATGTGATCGCACTATCTGTTTTTTTTCTTTTAATATCCCCTCTTTTATATTTTAATTTTAAACGCATTTTATGAAATTTCTTCAAAATGATGAAAATTAGATAGCTTTCATTATTGCAGACAAGAGAGAAATAATGAGGTATTTTTAACTTTATTCATGCTATTTTCTGATAAAAATTCAAAATTGTTGATAAAAATTATTGTATAGGGTTTAGTGCCGCAAAATTCCATTAGGAGCAGAATATTATATTAGGGGCAAAATAACGGAAAATAACATACTGCTTTTCAAAACACGCATTTTTCCTCATAAATTTTTTATATTGTTTTTCCTTCTGCATGTGTACTGATACTAAGTTTCAGACACTAGGTGAAATGCTTATTTAAGTGAAAATGAAGTCATATTTAAAAGAAAAAGATCATTTTCTTAGATAAAAGTAAACGTTTTAAGACAAATGCGTCTAAAAAACATAAATTACGGAAATTTATACTCTCCGGAATTGAGATTGGAATCTCAAGTAAAGAGTTCGTCTGTTCAAATAAAAGATGTTGCTGACAATCGTGACTTAAAATTATGAGTGAAAATGATTTTTAAATGATCAAACAAAATACAATTTTTTTTTTTTTAAATGATGAATATGGATATGAGAAGTGCGCATGAAAATTTTGAAAAGGAGAAAATTGCTATTTTTCATTTCGGAATACCAAGCATAAGAGCCTCAATTGATAACGACATCCTAATAACTGATCTTTATTATATTTTACTGATTAAGTATCTATATTATAAAGAACAAACGTATAAATGCTTAACGCTGACGTATTTTGCGAATGGCAACACTTCACGATCAAATTTCGGTCTTGAAATTTTCTCTACCAGCGATTTTTTAATCTTCTGACTATCGTACATTTTCAATTTTCGTCGCATAGGGAAAAAAAATATTTTCAAATGCAATTTGTTTAAAAACTGTATCTTAATTGGTTCATGTATTATATTTTCTAAAATAATTTTTAAGCATGATTTTTTTAAAGTTTATCTTATCACGTGCCGGTTTCTATACGCAAAAATAATAAACATTTTGCACATAAAACAACAAACATATTTCAGCATTTGTTTCTGACTATTTTTGCATAACGAAATTAATATTTCCTTTATAAACAAATAAAAGAATAATATTAAAAAAACCACCAGTCTAACATATTTGTGAAAGACAAATTAACGAAATGAATACTTATTTTATAAACAAGTAAAAGAATAATATTGAAAAAAACACAAATCTAACATATTTGTAATTGTACAATTTAAATTTTTAGATCACCAAATACGATTTTTTTTCAAATGGAATTTGTTTGGAAAGTTCATCTCAGTTTACTGATTGTCTGTGGTTTTAAAAACAATTTTAAAGCACGAAATATTTTTTAATTTATCTATATCGCGCGGAGCTCGATTACGAAAGATTAATTCGTTTGCCCTTAAAACAAAATAAAGAGTTCATCATTTTCTTACGGCTAATATGAATTTTTAAAAAACTTGCCTGTGAGTAAATAAATAAAATAATATTAATAAAACAAAAATTTAACAGACATACATAAGCTCTGAAATTATCAGAATATGAAAGGATGCCATAAGTAGCAAAATCTTGGTCAAATAACTCTTAGCATGCGGCTAATAAGAAAATATCGCTTTTGATAAATTTCAAATATTTATTTGATTGTATAATTCGTATTTTCCATATGAAAAATGCTTTTTTTAAATATAAGTGGGCAATCTCAAAAAATTATTGCATATAAAAAAATTATTACTTTTCAATTTAAAAAAAAAATGTTTTTACCTATATTCTTAAACCCGGGGAGCCCGGGCATAATCCCCTAGTATGTATAAAATTCCATCATAAGTTATAGACCTAATTTAAAAACTCTGACGAATATCTTGGCAAAATTACAAACTAATAGAAATAAGTTAATACTCTTATTTAAAAATTTCAGCATCCAAAATTTACCATTTAAATCCATTTTTCATATGATATAAAAAACTGGTGGAACCAGAGAGAAAAGTAAAGCTCGATCTAAAAAAGTTACAGTAAAAAATTGTCAAATAGCTTCAGTTTAAAAAAGTAAGTAGTGCGTAGAAAAGTAGTCGAATCAAATTATCTGTAAAGCTCATGAAATTACCCAAATTTTTGTTGATAGCTGAAAATGTGGACTGAGCTTTACTGGTGCCTTAAAATCAATCAGGGAAGTAAAGGCATTTTTAACTTATTCTGAATTCGAAACATTCATAACCAGTTTAAAAATTTGGGCTCATAAGAATAGGTTAGAGGTTGATATAGAAATGAGCGAGAACATGAGAGGTATCGAGAACATGAGAGATCGTTCAGTACGAAGTATAGACCAAATTCCATTCCAGGGGTCACTGATAAGCCTGGAAAATCAAAGTCCAAAATAAGCCCAAAACCCTAAGCATGTACGATTCAACCATATGCTAACTACTTGTCTGGCTTAAGTCCATTGACATAAGGCTCCCTTTTCACAGTAATTACATGAAATAAAAATTATTAAGCTATATGTGTTATGTCAGAAATGTTAATAACAACAATTCCTCAACAACTTGACTATATTAATGTTATACTTAAAATATTACTTCATGGTTTACATTCTTTCATCATTGTGGAGTTTAACTTGACTTGATGCAATCATGCCCACAATTCTAGGCCTGACAGAATTTTTTTTGCACATAACTACACATTCTGTTTACTATACCCAGTACTCATTTTGAGTGGATAATATGATTTTGAATATAAGGCACCAGTAAAGCTCAGTCCACATTTTCAGCTATCAACAAAAATTTGGGTAATTTCATGAGCTTTACAGATAATTTGATTCGA
This sequence comes from Maratus speciosus, assembly GCA_963932465.1. NCBI lineage: Eukaryota > Metazoa > Arthropoda > Arachnida > Araneae > Salticidae > Maratus > Maratus speciosus. The sequence continues at coordinate 564,669,614 of OZ010793.1, read as the reverse complement.
CTACTTTTCTACGCACTACTTACTTTTTTAAACTGAAGCTATTTGACAATTTTTTACTGTAACTTTTTTAGATCGAGCTTTACTTTTCTCTCTGGTTCCACCAGTTTTTTATATCATTTCATATCTTTTTCAGATCCTTTCAGGAACTTAATCAACCAACTTCAACTAACCAAACAACCGCCCCAATTAACCAACCAATGATCCCAATTAACCGGCCCAACCAATTGTCCCAATCAAAAACTAACAGAAACATTGGTTCACCAGTGCATTTCAAAAGCTCTGGTGACCTCATACTTATTGCTAAACCCCATATTGGGATATTGACCTATACTTTACTCAGGACTGACCGCCAGACTAGTCCTTAGACTAAGTTTTATACATAGTGTGATCGCTTGAATTTTTCTGCTATGTACCTACGCTCCTCTGGTTTAAGGGACTATGCAGTATCCTAGGCCAACCCCTCAAACACACAAAAAGCTAAGGGTAAGAAACAGTCATAAGAAATGAATTAAAACTGCGAAAAAACTATAAAAAGGGAAAATTTCTGTCTTTGGAACTTAATGGGAATTTAAAATTAAAAAAAGTCTGAAAACGACTGAATGCAGAAAAATGATCAAAAGTGATTGAAAATATTATACAATACACCGGTAAATAATATCAGAAATATTACTAATATTGGATATTTATAATAATATTTCGGAGTTCAAACTAAAATATCACGATAATGACTAACATATTTACATCTAACTGTAACCATTGATCAAAAAATCAGGAAAATTGGAAAGTAGGTGTCCTTTGTAAAGTATGCATTAATTAAGGAGTTAAATTACGTAAACTAGTCTATTGACAATTGGTGTATTTGGTACGGATAAATTATATAATTGAACCTACAAACATTTGGCGCATGTTACCTTGTGTCGTTTAGGGCATAATTAACTTAACCGTAATCGCAGGCACCTATTTTTGTAACGTTAACACACGCGTGGGGTAAATCTCACCTCACTTTGTCTCCCATTATATTTTTGACTAAATGCGCTTTAAAAATTCTACTACTCTATATTGTAAAATGCATCAGCACTACTTCTTTTTTGGGAAAAATCAAGCGTTTCATATTTATTTTCCGCTTTTATAACAGTTTCTGTAAAAATGGCGGGTTTTTTTCCCTTAGAGAATATGCAACGATTTGTTTTACCTCTTAAAACATGAATTATTTTATAAAATTTACAGTAATTACATTTAATGCACTTTCAGCAACATATGAAGGCAGCTTTTATTTCGCTCTTTCAATAAAATTATTTTAGTGTGTGTTATCCCGTAACGAATGAACATATCGAAATGTAACGTTTGTGCACGCGCGAGATTATTTAATCCCAAAAGCCATATTTCTACTTTTCTAGCCAACAAACAAAAGACATTCCTTCATACAACTTTTCTCAACCTTGGCCTTGAAAGGTACAAGGAAGGTCAGAAGTGTTTCCTGACGTAATTTTGAAGTTTTTTCACCTGCATAACCCCTTCTCCTGCAGGTAAACGCAACGTCTCCCGCCAGTTGGACCGTCCGCATACATACTACACCATAAAATGGAAGAGCATATAGAAAAATTAGCTTTGCTAAAATGACGAATTTTTGAAGTTTTTTCACCTGCATAACCCTTTCTCCCGCAGGTAAACGCAACGTCCCCGAAAGCCAGACCGTCTGCATACGTACTACAGCATAAAACGGAAGAGCATGTAGAAACATGAGCCTTGCTAAAATGACGTAATTTTGAATTTTTTCATCTGCAAAACCCCTTCTCCCGCAGGTAACGTCTGCCGCCAGCCAGACCGTTCGCATACATATTACACCATAAAACGGAAGACCATATAGAAAAATGAGCCTTGCTAAAATCAAGTGACGAAAACGTTGCTAGCTCTTAGACCAGGGATTCAGCACCGTGCGAAAGGGGGGGCGAAGGGGGGCGGTCGCCCCGGGCGCGGAAATTTAAGGGGCGCCAAATTTCTACTACTAATTTCCGTTTTTTTTTTTGTTGTTGTTGTTTGTTTTTTTTTTTATTTAATTGTCTTCGATCATTTTCTTTGGGATTTTTTTTCGCTCTTCTATATTCTACTTTTTTGTAAAACAAAATGAATATATTTACATTGTACATTTTTAATTTCAAACTTATTGCATCATTCACATTAACTTTTCATTGAGCTCTTTAGATTTGATGATTTTATAATATGATTTTGTGATATCTTATGGCAGTGTTTTTTAAACTTTTGCACTCTGCGGCCCCTTTTATATCGTATACCAAGTTTCTGCCATCTCCCAGACCCAGTGAATATGAACTGCTAACCTATTCTGATTCCACTATGGGATCATTCTTATAGTCATTCGGTCATTATTTTGCTGTTAAAAAAGGGTCCAGCACAGGATCAAAATGCTGATTACATGAAATCTGCGGTTGCAAAAGTACGACAATTTTCCAAACTAACGTTCAAGAAAATTATACCTAGTGGAGAAATTATTAACCGTGATTGCGGCTTATTGGATAACTTAATTAAGAGAATCACTATATTTTATTTTCTCTGTTTATTATTCACCAATTATCATGATCGCCCTCCAAAGCTAGCCAATCCAGATTGTGGATTTTTCAAGTGGAAGAAATTAAATTTTAAAATTCCTGAGCATAAAAATGCTCTAGAACACAGGAATGCATGCATTCGCTAAAAGAAACTTGAGAGACATTTAAAATTAAATCATGTAATCGGCAGCAAATTTGAAAAGAGCAAAAGTGAAAATTATTGAAATCGAAAAAGATAAATGGCGAAATATATTCAGGATGAAATTATGAAACTTTTTGCCAATGAAGTAAGAAAAACGATTATAGAAGAAAATCATAGAGCAAGGTATGAAAATAATGTAAAATGTTAGTAGTCTTTTTTTTTACCTCAATTCCCGGCTTTAGTCCCAAATAGCAACTATAGATGGCGCAGCAAGCAGAGATTACCACCTCCGGAACTCAGCTTACGCTTTAGAGTGTTAGTGCAATCCCGAGGGTAGACCAAATCCACTAGCTGCTCGCGTTACAAATTATTTATTCAATTCTTATACTGCAGTTTTACAATTTCACATTACAACATAAATATCAATGATTTGTTGAAGAACTAAACAGGTTTATAATCAATTCAGGTTACAGCAGTATACTTTATTAAACCATATTCGTGAAAATCAATCAAGTTTATACTGAATTGACAATTATGCCAGCAATGTATAACCACACAAACACTATAAAGACAATATCTAGCGCCTTAGGGGCTCAATCAAGGCCAAAACCGAAATCGCCCAACACTGACGCGAAAAGAGGAGGTTAGATGTATGGAGTGGGTCTCATTCTCCAATACAGTCTTATTTTTAGGGGCCTACTCTATATATTTAACCTTCTTCCTTCGCATGATGCTAGGGAATTTCAGTTTAGACCTCCAATGAGCGCTTATTGCTTGGCATTATCTCTGCTATTTGGAACTAAAACCGAGAACCGCAGTAAAAATACTTCCGATATCTTACATAACTCTCCTGAAAGAATTTATTTTAATAATTGTCATCATTTGCAAGTTATTGAATTTTAAACACAGTCCAGTTTAGGAATCCAGTGCACCTCACAAAAAACAAATGAAGCAAATTATACGGTACCGAAAACAGAAAATTTTCAATCGTGGAAAGGTTTCTTGACTACATCAAGTAAAAAAATAAATAAATAAATAAATAAATAAAAAGAGGAAAAAATTAGCGCAAGAAATTTAAGATAAGCTAACGTCCGACAATCTCGACATTCACAGCTGCACGAGAAGTTCTGTTCTGAAAGATGGTATACGGGAGGTGCTGAGTTCAACTCAATCGCGCACGTCAGCCTAATCGTTCGAAATTGTCCGTACTTTTCTACGAATCTTGAGTAAATACGGGATAGGTTCCCTTAGAAAGACCTTACAGAGGCCACCCATATTCCACTCCGGCCTACTACATCTAACTTGTAGATAATCGACCATCATAAACAATACCAATATCAACCCTTCAGAGCTCAATGTTGTGATATGGTGCAAATATGGCTTCCCAATATAATGTTGTGTAAGCTCGAATCGTCGAAGTAAATAAATTCGTCTATTTTTTACCATGTTCTGCACATTCTCTAAACTTTGAGTTCGTGCTGCTGGTGTATGTTCAAAAACGTCCGGAACGTCATAAAATGTGTTTGTTTTTTTCTCTTCTTCTACTGAAAGATGGGATATAGGGGAAGACGGGGTACAATGAAACAAAATTTATTAATTTTTTTTTCCTATCCACAATTTTGCATGCACAAAAATATAATTAATGCATATTTTTAATCTTGTATTTTCCCCATCTAAATAAATTTTTATTAGGTTCTAAACAATATCTTTATGCTTGAAAAATAACAAAAAATAAATGTCTTACAGTGTTTCATTGTACCCCGTATGCCGGGGTACAATGAAACACATACTGGGGTACAATGAAACACTCCAAATGATAGAAGCAATTTTCATCCAGTATAGTTTATTTTATGAAAAATGAGATAAATACAAAAACAAAACTTGATTAATAAGGAAATTGATAAAAATAGTATAGTCTAAGATGAAAAATAAGAAAATTCTATTAGTTTAAGAAATACCTTTCATTTTACATTAAATTGGCGCAAGTCAGTTTCAAAAAATAGCATTTCTGTTTATATTTCAGTTGATCCTGAAGGAATATGGGGTGGTAGTTTCAACAGAATGTTTTTTTTTTAAATGTAAGTTTCTAAAAAAAAAAAAAAAAAAAAAACCTAGGTTGGAGTCTTTATATCAAGTATTTCACATTTGACTTCATTTAAATGTATGATTTTTCCAACAGTATATATTTCCTTATGTTTTCATTTATACGGATACTGCTTGTGCCATACATGTTGTGTGTGAATATCTCATTCTTAGTACCTCGATGACCAGCTGGGCCTGGAAAAAAATCTGGATCATCATCAGAGTCTGTAGCAGGAAGAGTTTGTTTACAAAACAATCCCTTCTCAGCTTTTTTTCTCTTTCTGTTTTTTAATTGCTTAACAAGAGCATTTTTTACTGACCTGGTTAGAACAAAACTCTTTTTCTTTTCTGTTTTCCTACTCTTACTTCTAATATATTCTATTTACTACTTTTATTACTATAATAAAACATGTTTCATTGTACCCCGTCTGCCAGTGTTTCATTGTACCCCGCACTGAGGTTACTAAATAAAAATTTATTTTCAAACTTCTAATATTTATTTTTTTTAGTTTGGTTTTGGAGGTATGAAGACAACAACCCAAAGAAAACAATGTATAGAAAAAATAATTATTACATATAACAACAAGGAAAAATAAACAAAATTACTTTTAGTAAAGAAAGTTACTTTCAATGGCGTAAAAGTAATAATCTTCTATTGCTACTGTTGTAGAAGTGTGAATGTATCCAAATCACATCAGTAATTGGAACATATAGTTGTATAACATATATATAAACTGCAACTCTCTATGACAAATTTGACTGATTTTACAAGTAATGTTTCATTGTACCCCGTGTTTCATTGTACCCCGTCTTCCCCTACTTATGTCCCTCTTATCAGTTATTTAATGAAACATTGCGATACTCTATGGTCATGAAAAATAAAGCTATATCTGCAGTTTACAAACAATTGCCACAGATTTTAAAAGCTCTGGAAGATCTTATAGAAATAAAGTAAAATGAGTAAACTTACTCAGGAGCAAAAAGCTTAATAAAGGAAATAAGGAAATTCCCCTTTATTTACGGCCTAGTTGTTTGTTAGCATTTTAAATGAAATAGAAAAAGTTATTATTATTCTCACGAAAAAAAGGAAGAAATAAAACTGTCAATGTTTTAATCGCCAGCAAATTGATTGAAACACTAAAAAACACATTTCAGACAATAAGAGAGGAAATTTTTGAACAAGAAAGCGAAGATTTGGTTATGTCCGTAAATGTAGAGTCCTTATTTGAGCGCCCCACCAGTGGCTGAGAGGTTCTGCTCTCGAAACTGGTAGACGGGAAGTGCTGGGTTCGATCCCAATTGCGCCCGTCCGCCTAATCGTTCGGAGTTTTCGTGGTTTTCTTCGAACCATGGATTTCCATAATACGGGTTAGGTTCCCTTAGAAAGACCCCCACGAAGGGCACTCCCCCTCGGGTCTATATCCCTAGTGTAGATAATCGGCCGTCACAAAATCAACCAACCAACCAACCTTATTTGAGCAAAACAGAAAATAGTCCAGGCAATAGGGAATTTTACCTAGCAAAATTAATGGTAGTACTGGAAATCGGCTTTCTAGATGTTTTTTGGGTCGCTGAATCCGAATTTGTAACTTTCCACCAAAATTTCCCCCGGCAACCTCCCCAAATTTTGGTAAAAAGCCCCCCAAAAAGGTTTTTATTAAAAAAATCATTTTATTTATCGTTTTAGAGAAAAAGTATCAAGAAATTCAGAAAGTAAACAAAATTTCCAACAAATTAGATACATGACATTATGACTTAGGATGAAGGGGAAGGGGGGATCTGCCCCGAAACATGCGCGCGGTGCTGCGTAAACTAAGTTGTGCAATTCCACTTAACCACTCACACGTTTACATTCGCCCTCCCATCTCCCCTCCGAACTTTCTCTATAAGGTTTACTTTAAGATTTTTGGGTCGCTGAATCCGAATTTTTAACTTCCCCCCCAAAATTTCCCCCCCCGAACCCCCCCCCCACCCAAATGGTTGTTTTTAACTTAAATTTCTTATTGTTTTAGGGGAAAAGCATTACGAAATTCAGAAACTAGACAAAATTTGCAACAAATAGGATATATGACATTATGAATTAGGATGAACGGGGAGGGTGAGGGCTGCCTCTGAACATGCACTGCGCTGCTACGTGCACTAAATTATGAAGTCCAGGCAATAGGCGATTTTATCTGGAAAAATTAATACTAGTTGTGGATTTCGACTCACTTTATGTTTTTTGGGTCGCTGAATCCGAATTTGTAACTTCCCACCAAAATTTCACCCGGCAACCCCCCCAAAAATTGATTTTTTGAAAAAATTTGGTTTTTGAGAAAAGCGCGCGGGGAATGTTCCGAGGCAGCCCCCTCTCTCCACGTTTATCCTACGTCATAATGTCATGTATCCTATTTGTTGCAAATTTTGTCTAGTTTCTGAATTTCGTAATGCTTTTCCCCTAAAACAATAAGAAATTTAAGTTAAAAACAACTATTTGGGGGGGGGGTTCGGGGGGGGGGGAATTTTGGGGGTAAGTTCATAATTCGGATTCAGTGACCCAAAAAACTTAAAGTAAACCTTATAGAGAAAGTTCGGAGGGAAGATGGGAGGGCTAATGTAAACGTGTGAGTGGTTAAGTGGAATTGCGCAACTTAGTCCACGCAGCACTGCGGCGCATGTTCCGAGGCAGATCCCCCCTTCCCCTTCATCCTAAGTCATAATGTCATATATCTAATTTGTTGCAAATTTTGTCTACTTTCTGAATTTCTAGCTACTTTTCCCTAAAACAATAAAAAAATGGAATTTTTTAATAAAAGCCTTTTTTGGGGGGCTTTTTACCAAAATTTGGGGGGGGGGGGTTGCCGGGGGAAATTTTGGTGGGAAGTTACAAATTCGGATTCAGCTACCCAAAAAACATCTAGAAAGCCGATTTCCAGTACTACCATTAATTTTGCTAGGTAGAGTCCCTATACGGTCTCTATTGCCTGGACTAAAAGGTAAAATTGGCAAGAACAATTTGACTACGAAGCTCCTGATGAAATAGTAGGAGAGCTGTTGAACTTTTTAGGAAGGTATTTGAGGCACCCTGAAAATTTGTGCAACACTTCTTTTGTAGTGCCTGAATACAAAATCGAATGTCTGGCACAGTTTTTGTGCCGACTAAAGTGTCTGTCATTTTCAAAATATTTTTTTCTAAGCATAAATATTATTCTGCCTCAATCTCAGCGTGCCTCAAATACCTTTTTTGGGTAGTCAAAAAATGGCACTTGACACGTGTCTGGCACAGTTTTGGGCCGACTAAAGTGTCTGTCGTTTTCAAAATATTTTTTTCTAAGTATAAATATTATTCTGTCTCAATCTCAGCGTGCCTCAAATACATTTTTTTTGGGTAGTCAAAAAATGGCACTTGACACGTGTCTGGCACAGTTTTTGGGCCACGATCCTTCAGCCCGACATTCGATTTTGTATTCAGCCATTACAAAAGAAGTGTTGCACAAATTTTCAGGGTGCCTCAAATACCTTCCCTAAAATGTTTAACAGCTCTTGGACTAAAAGTGGAAATTTATATGAAAGTGAAGGATTTCGTGTTACGTAGAGACACTATAACCGTACAACTGAACTGGAGATTTAAGAAACTGAGAAATGCATAACAAGAATTTGAGTTTCTGGCTGGTGCGAATCTAAAATCAGTTATCGAAAATCTGTTAATATTGCCTGGACCTTGCCCTTTATTGATGACTTGAATTGTTAAGCGAGGTTTTAAAGGCAAAAACATTATTTCTACCATTAGATAAGAACTTTTATAAAATGGATCATTTAGACATCCTTTAGTTTAGGGATGCACAACCTGTCCCGCGGGCCAAAAGTGGCCCGCGATGTGTTAACTTGTGGCCCGCGAATTTCGTCAATTTATAACTGGAAAAAAATAGCAATTTTTGTTCATAGGTCGCAGGAAAAAACGTGAATTTCGTCAATTTTTCGCGGAAAAGATTGCAAATTTCAATTTCGTCAGTCAGTTAAAAATCGCGAATTTCGTTAATCGGCCGTCCGATAACATAGATATCGAGATAGGAAATTCTCAAGTTGATAATTTCATCAATCGCTAGTCCAAAAAAATCTTGAATTTCGCCGATCAGGGACGGAAAAATCGCGAATTTCGTTGATCATGCATAGAAAATTCACGTGTTTCGTTGATCAGTCGCGGAAAAAATGCAAATTTCATTGATCGGCTGCGAAAAAATCACGAGTTTCGCCAGTTTATCGTGAAAAAAATCGCTAATTTTGTTAATTTGCCGCGGGAAAAAATTGCAAATTTCCTCAGTCAGTTAAGAATCGCAAATTTCGTTGATCGGATGCGCAGAATAATCGTGAATTTCGTTGATAGGGTGCGGAAAAATCTCGAATTTTTTCGATCAGGTGTGGAAAAATCTGAAATTTTGTTGATAAGCTGCGGAAAAGTCGCAGGTTTCGTCAGCTTATCGCGAGAAAAAATCGTGAATTTAGTCAATTTGCTGCGGGAAAAAATTGCAAATTTCGTCAGAATCAATTAAAAATCGTGAATTTTGTTGACTGCGGCACGAAAAATTGCGAATTTCGTTGATCTGGCGCGGAAAATTTGCAAATTTCGTTGATCGAGTGCGGCAAAATTGCGAATTTACCGATCAGGCGTTGAAAAATCTCAAATTTCGTTCATAGGCTGCGGGAAAATCGCGAGTTGCGTCAGTATATCGCGAAAAAAATCGCGAATTTCGTCATTTTGCCGCGGGAAAAAATTGCAAATTTCGTCAGTCAGTTAAAAGTCGCGAATTTCGTTGATCGGCTTGAGAAAGATTGCGAATTTTATCAATTTATCACTAGAAAAAAATCTCGAATTTCGTCAATTCATGAAAAAATTACAAATTTCGTCAATTGGGCGCAAAAAATATCGCGAAATTCGTCAATCGCTCATGGAAAAAAATTACAAAATTTGTCTGTCAGTCGTAAAAAATATCGGTCATGAAATAGAAATCCGTTGATCGCAGGAAAAAATCGCAAATTTCGTCGATCGTGAGCGGAAAAGGAATCACGACATTCTTCAATTTATCGAGGGAAACAAATCGCGAATTACATCAATGTATATCAGGAAAAAAATCACGAAATATTGAAAATAATCTTTACTATGTCTCTCGTATATACACAAACGTAAACTGTTGATATATCCTTGCCAACTGAATTGAGTAGACTGCCTAGGGGAACCTAGAGGGGTAAGACTGCCCCCCTCTGTTTTTTTATCTGATTGTAGGCCACAGATCACCCCCCAACACACACACACTTCCCGAAATAGAATTCTGTCTGTGTTATTGGTGTGGCCCTCGACAACCGAGATATTTTTGTAAGTGGCCCTCGACAACCGAGATAATTTTGTAAGTGGCCCTTCTCTTAAAAAGGTTGTGGATCCCTACGTTTAGTTACTCCATAATTTTAACTTAGGGAAAACAAGGAAATACAAAAACATGGAGACAGCGTACGTAATTTATAAGTATTCCAGTAACAATAAAATAGTAAAAAACTACTTAAGATCTAATATGAGTCGAGAGATTAAGCAACCTGAATTTACTTTCTATAAAATTCAGTGTGTCGCAATCTTTACACATAAAATAATAAACGATTTTGCTGCCCTAAAAGGCAAGAAAAATAAAATGGAAGTAAATGTATTTGTCTGATATTATATTTTATTTTATGTTAATTAAAACATTGTTTCAGTTACCTTCCTTAATTAATGTACTGAAATTATAATCTATTTTTATCTTTTACATTATGTTCTGCAGGTTTTTTGTTTGTTTTGCTTCTTTTAGTACTTATCGGTTGAAGGGACCACTTATTTCCTTCCAACCTGGTTGTTAGCGATTTTTACCCATTTTCTGCAGCTTAAAGGTTGGTTGGTTGTATTTATGTCGGCCAATTATCTGCACGTGGGATATAGGCCCTAAAGGGGGGGGTGCCTTCCGTGGAGGTCTTTCTAAGGGAACCTAATCCGTATTAACGCTTGGATAACCAAGGTTCGAAGAAAACCACGAAAACTCCGAACGATTAGGCCGACGGGCGCGATTGGGATCGAACCCAGCACTTCCCGTCTACCAGTTTCGAGGGCGGAACCTCTCGGCCACTGGTGGGACCTGCAGCTTAAAGACTAACAACAACTAAAAATGGCTAGAAAAATATGTGAGAAAGGTTAAGAAAAATCTGTCTCAAAGCATCATGATCTCATTAACAAATAAGTGTAATTTTTTTTTTCTGTTATTTAGTTGTTTGGAATTTCTGAATTAAAATTAAATCTTTTAAAGTTCTAAAATAAACGCAAAATATTTATTCAATATAATTTATTTCTGTTTCTGCCCTTTATCAAATTTGAAGGAGGGGGGGGGGGGGCGCCAAATTGACACGCTGCCCCGGGTGCAGTTTTCTCTTCGCACGGCCCTGCAGGGATTGCGAACCTTTTCACGTCCACGTACCAAATTTTCCGAAAAATATACTTTACGTGATCATGACGTGCCAACAATAAAAAAATTTAATGGATCAAATAATAATGAATCAAAACTACTTAAAATTTTGTTTTTAGCATTAAAAACATACAGGTGATATTTGATGTACTGTAGAAATTTATTTAAAAAATATTATTTCTGTTGTCTCATCTTAAATGCCAATTTTTTTATATCAGCTTTGTACTTAGTTATTTTCGATAGAATGCATGTTTAACTGCATTCACATAATAAGTCGTTTTTAGTTGAATTTTTCATTTTTTTTTTTTTTTTAACGAAAAGAATGTCTTGCAGAAAAAATTGTCAAAATAGCAAGCGCCAGAAACTATAGCTTTTATTGCCTGGAATTGAATTCCAAGTTGTTATAATTTTAAAATCAGCATTTTTGCTTATTACACTTTTAATTTTTGTTTAGCGATAATCTTCTAATTCTCCAAATTTTCTGAGCCAATATTGAGCTAGATTCGGATAAATTAAGTTATATTTCAATTTCTTCAATCTGTGAGACAATCACAACCAACCGAACTAATCGGATTCAAGTGACACAGACAACGTCTATATATTAATTAATGCATTTTGTGAAATTCTACTATATTTTGATGTAAAACTTAAATCTATGCCGTGCCAAAAATAATCTGCAGCGTGCCACTTATGGCACGCGTGCCACATGTTCGCCGTCCCTGTCTTAGATTATTACTTTCGGTCCAACAATATTAAATTTTTTTTAACTCGCGAAACTGAATTTCATTAGTTGTAATAATGACGTAATTATGCTAAAGTGTTTCGGCTTTTAAAATTAAAATGCATGTTTTCTTTGACGTATGCAATAGGAGGAGTATACGAATTCCTTGACAATACGCAGGAAAATGCAATAAATACAACCAAATGAACTAGCATTTACCGAAAATTTCTATCTTATGACTTAAAAATAAATCTTTCGTTTTATATATGATAATAATAAGGATTAATTTCAGAATATCAGGAGTCTCTTTTCAGAATAAAACATCATTACAAAGTTATGTCAGTTAAGCAGAAATTAGCGTCATACCTAGCAAACGATTTTTTTTTATTATTATCTTTTCCTAAATTGTTTTTTTGAAATTAAAACTCCTGTATTAAAATAGATTTTTAAACATTAAAATCATTCAAATGTAGATACTGCGTCATTTTAATACGTGTTTAGTTAAAGTTTTTACATATATATAGGAAACATTTTCATTTTCTGATTTAAATGACGTCGATTTGAAAAATGCAAAATATAAAGAGGAAATCTGATTTTTATTTAAAACAAAATACGCGTGTTATCACTTTTTTTAAATTATTCTGCCGCTTTCTAGGATTTGGCAACAGGAAAGAAAGGTTGAAGGAGATATTTCTATATTGTTAAATTATGGAACGCTATGTAAAGTTTAAATGGGTGCCATTCCCTTAATATTGGATGTTTTTTGACCCGACCTTCGAAAGGCACATCGCTAAATTAAGACCTTTCCAAAAAGCCATTATTCATCACTGAATGTTTTCTGGTTTGGATTGTAATTGAGTTGTTGTCTTTTCATCATGTTTCAAAACGTAAAAGATGCGGCTGAGCTCTACTATACAGCACGACCGTGCTGTATGATGAGCAATTTCTTTCAACAAATGAAAATTTGAAAATCGTCTGGATTGCCATAGAATAACATTATGCAGCAAAATAAAATGTTTCATATTTCCCGAACGAATGAGCCAAATTTAACCAAAAACTGTACAGCTAAATCCGGATACCTCATAAACATACCCACTTAATTTCAAGCTAATCGGATGCTTTCTCCGGCAATTATCGCGGAACAGACAGACAGACAGACTAACGGAAACAAAAATTTTCGTGTCTCCACAGTAAGCCTTCACCGACGTTTCGGCAAATACCGGGTGTCCCAAAAATGACCGATGGATTTTAAAATTCAATAACTTGCAAACGGTGACAGATACTAAAAAATTCTTGCAATAGTGTTATGTAATATGTCAGGAGTTTTTATGCTGTGATTCTCAGTTTTAGTTACAAATAGCATCGATAGATGGCGCTTCCAGCAATAACCGTTAAACCTATGCTCGATTTTTCGACCTCTCTCTTCTTCCATGCAAAAAAGGAGATTAAAATGTATTGAACGCATCCCGAAGTACCAAAAATCGGGTCTCAACTTAGCGCCTATTCCTCTCAGCACCATCTATTTTTTGAAATTCGAACTAAAATCAAGAATAGTACAAAAACTCCTGACACAGTTAGGAAGTTATTGAATTTTAAAATCCATCAGTCATTTTTGGGATACCCGGTATTATACAGACATACAGTAAATACAATAACCCCCCCTCCCCCCCCAAAAAAACTTAACTTGTGGCGGTACGATCTATGAAGGATCAGGGCTTACAGTGCCCAACTCTGTTTACTTGACCCTGGGACCTAAGGTGCTATGTGCAGCATGTATGGTATTACTAATAAATTGTAATAATAATCCACAATATGGGCCGTTAATTAAAGGGTAAAATTAAATTGATGTTCTTTGTAATTAAAATGCGTTGTGTAGTATTGCAATAAAACCATCGGTTCTTTGAGGTCAGCAATTGTAAAAAAAAAAAAAAAAAATAGAAAAAGAAACTTCTTACTTGTATATCTGTAAAGAAATGATGAGACACTTTTAAGAACAAATCAAACTTTTTATTCATCTTGTAGAAGAGAAGTAAGATGCCTTCACCCGTTGGTCACGGATTCTTAAAGATAAATACATTGGCTGATAAAATAATCTGTTCCTCTTTAAGAACATCTTTAAAATGCAATATGCAGCACTAGGTGAATTTTCAATTCATAAAAATTTCAATTAAAGCCTTTCAACACCATCAGAAAAATAAATTTAACAGGAATTATTAATATCGCAGACATCGTTTTCGAAAAGCTTTTTTTTTTTTTTTTTTTTTTTTTTAACCGGATCCCACATCCATCGGCAGACAGACCGGAGCCGGAGCCCGCGGCCCCGCGATCTCTTTAAAACAAAAACTAAGTCATAACAGATCACCAACAAAAAAGATTCTGATTTTAAAATTAACGAAATTTTTAATTTATAGTAAGAAAACGGGGACTTCAAAAGTTAGAGAAAGAAAAGATTTAAATATATTAGAGAATTGAAAATATTGAGCAATATCTTAATAAACAAATCCAATAGAATACATTTAAAAAGTTTTGTTTTTATTTGCTGTACGCTCAGCGATTAGACACACATCCGGAAAGATCGACATCCATTCAAAGCTTACGCCGTGAGACACTCGCTCCGATGACGTCATCACAATACGTGCAGATCTCAAAGGAGAAGCTTCCACTCAAAGCGTGCCGATGCGGAGGAAAAATTGCCGATGTACGATGAAGCGGCGGAATTTGCCAAAGTACGAACTGAAACAAAATCACTTGCGTAAAAATAAATATGGATTTAAGTTTAAAGAACATCGATGTATAAGGTCAAAAGAAATAAAAAAAGTAACATGATTTAAACACTGTGAGATTTCATCTCACAATACCCCCATTTACCGAGTAAAATTTTGGCAGAGCAAGTGATGTAAAAGCTAAAATGAAATTAAAACCTTTGACAGAAACGGGATGACAACATTTTGAATGCCAAAGACAGAGAAAAAAAATTAAAGTAAAGCCAAAAGTTAAATATCTGCAAATAAAGATTAGTGGTGACCAAAAGGGAAGAGAGAAGAAAAAGAAAATACACCAAAAGCATACATAGTATATTCAAAATAGTGTACATAAAAAATGACAAATCTGTCTATTTATGGCAATTGCAGTATGATGTCATAAACTTATCTTCAAAAATACTTAAGTACAAATGCTAAAGAAAATGAATTAGCATATATAAAATCTTATGTATTACTTAAGTAAAAATGCTAAACAAAATCAGAATTAGCATATATAAAATGAGCTCATTATCAAACATTTAATTAAATTAGTATACGATATAAGAAAAGTTGCACTTTATAAGCAACAAAGATCAAAATACCTTTAGTTTTTGATTTTCGCCTAGGATTTACAATTTATTTAATATTCATAAAATAGAGCATTTACTTTCAGTTACTCTAAATATAAACTGGCCATACATAAAAAATATCTTTAGTAACATTTTCATAATACGATATTCATCATTTTTTTAATTTAATTTAGTACTAAATATGTAATCGACTTCAAAGAACCAGCTGTATTCTACATGAACAAGTAGCCAAATTGTGCACTAAATGACCACCCACATGCAAAACACAGATAGTTAAGGTAGTTGCAACAATATATATAAGAGAGACATGTCCAAAAGGAATTAAGTGTTATATTGCTGAAGCATATACTCTTACTACTTTTCATTAGCCCTGAAAAAATGTATTGCAAAAGCAATATATCAACAAACACCAATACTTTTTGTATTATTTACTCATCAAAAATTTTCAAAGTATATACTATCTCTCTATTCTAAAAAAAAGTAACTACCGCTGTCACCGCCGCCGCCGGTTTTGAATTTTTTGCGACCGGAGGTCTTTCTTCGTTAATATTAAGAACAATAATGCATACAAAAATATGAAAATCTGTAGTATTATACAGAAATGTTTGATAAACACGCTGATGCAGACAGTTTTGAAATCGAAGAATTATTTTAAGAAATATTTAATGCTAAAGTTGGACAAAATCGTTCCACTAAAGAAGTTTTATAGGAGCAAAAACTATTCATGAGAATTTAATCATTTTTAGATCATTTTATACCTTTGAAGTTCCCGGTGTGCAGATTGTATTTCTTTTTTTAATTTGGCTAATTTTTTGAGGTTTTATTTCTATTTTAAATTCAAATTTTCAGCATTTCTAGAGATATTATTTACAGATTTTAGAAAGTGATATCAATTTAAACTGTTGCCAACTGTATAAACAGCGGAAACAATAATGTTTGCTTAAAAAAAAAAAAAAATATTTATACGTGTAATAAATTAAAAATTTATTTACACGTGACTATTATAAACAGAAAAAAACATTTGGAATTAGAATTAAATAATTATGTACAAAAAGCAGGAACTTATTAAAAATTACGTCATAAAAACTATAATTACACGTGAATTTTAAGAGAGAAAGGAATTTGTAAAATAATAAATTTATTAACATGCATTGGAAGTCGTAAATAGGAGAAATTACGTCATATTTACGTCACATTACAGTTATTACATAAAATGAACACAAAATAATATTGGAAAACGGTTTAAATTTAGAAATTGCGCTAGACATTTATTTGATATTTTGAGCGGATAATTTACAACTATTTTTCGTAGGAAAGCGCAAATAATATTTCATTTCTAACACAAGTATTTTCACGTGAATATTAAAAAGAGAAAGAATAGTTTGGTCAAAATTACGTCAGATTAAAAACGATTAATTTAAAATGTCTCATTTAAAAGAACTTTCTTTTCGCATTGTTAAAAAATACCGGGAGACAAAGATTCTGTTTATTTAATTCTTTTTATATTAGCTTATTTTGAAATGTTGTTACACGTGTCTACGTCATCAAGTTATTTTTATTTCGACGTTTTATTTGTATTTTTATTATTGTTGTACTAATTTATTTGTTCTTTCGTTATTTAAAATAAAAATTATGTTAATTTGTATAATTTGGCGAGTGGTTTGGCGATTTATATAATTTGGCGAAATTAGTCGATGGGATAATCAAGTAGTACCGCAGCGGATTTGGCGTTAAAATTTCCCCAATCAAAGACAAATGAATAGAAATCCGTTTATAGGGAGATCGCCACTGTTTTTTAAATTATAATTCAATCTTTCGAAATCTTTTTAAAGCAGATCACATTAGCGTGCATTTAGAGTCAGCGGTGTCAGCTCGTAGGGGGCCGAGCCCCCTAGTTCTTCAAAATATGAGACATCACTTAATATAATTTTTAAATATGTATAAAGATAAACTCATATAAACTTATAGACAAACCATGGTTTTAAGAATAAGTAGGTATTTGGTTGAGTCGTTGAGTGGGTGGGGATTCCCAGAAAAAAATAAATGCTTTCATATACAATGGAAAGATAAAAAAAATTGACACTATCATGGGAAAATTAAATTTTCAAGTGTACCATAATATAAATATTAAAAATCATTTACATAAAATATTTCATGCAGAAAAATCAAGAGAATTATGTAAAAAATATACTATTATCCACAATCATAGAACAATATACGCCGTGACTACTCATGTTTTACTCAAGGTTTCAGGTGGCTTGGATCTCTCTAAACAAGGCTCCTGACACCTTGTGCAAAAAGAAAAATAACTATATACACTAAATAGCACAATATACCACCCCATAACTGCAAAAACAACAGCAATGTCCTTCTTTACAGATCCTTGATTCCCTAGCGTTATAAACACAATTTAAAGTTTGCATGAAAAATAAATAAATGTTATCAGAATGTTCAAAAACACGCTTAAAGTTTTGGTACACAAAAAGACATCAGGTATGTGTATTGTTGCAAAGGTGTAAACATTGTGTTTACCATGTAGAAACCGGCGCATATTTCTAGATGATACACACAAAAAGGCAACATAAACTTAACAGTTGAATAGACATTATACAGGAACATTGGACGAGAACTTTTTTTGGCGACAACACAACATCTGTGTGCTTCACTTCTTTTGAAGCTAATCATAAACTTTCAGCAATCACTATTCTGGACACACTAAAAGGATGAATTATCGAGCACTGATGATGACAAAATGATGTTGTATTTGGTGAAAAATCGATGATGTAATGAAGATTCACACACACATCTTGGGGGAAAAATTGAGACATAAGTTGGTAGATGACAAAATCGATTAAGTCAAAGAGCACTTTTTTTTTTTTTAATTTCTTAGTAATTTTGAAGATTCACTAAGGAACACTTCTATATTAAAAGGCGCTGTTAAATAGTTACAAAGAACTGTGCTTTTCTTTTCTTTTTATGTAATCTTGTATAGAAATTGATTTGATGCTTAAAATTTTTAAATTTCTTCATTAATGATAATAAATCTTCAGAATTCATTCAATTAATTACTTCTTGAATAAAGATATGAGGCATATGACAAAATAAAATTTAGAGACTTTGGGTATAATCACAAATGAAAACAAAGGCACAATACAATATTTGAAATATGGGGAATTTAGGCAAAAAAAAAAATAAATAGATCTTGAGAATTCCTGTATCAAAATAGCGACTCTTGTAACTGCAGGTATATGTAAGAACATGCATCATACAAAATCAATATTGAAAGTAACTAATTTTTATAATATTTCATAAATTTTCTTGATTTAGCAAAAACAATTTTTGCAAAAATAGCAACACTGACTTTTAGAGCAGATAAGTCAACCAAATCCACTTAGTAAGGATATTTTCCATCTCACAAGAGAAAAGGCCAACCAACAAAACTTCCATAATCAGGTCTTGTGACAGCTATTACTTGAGAAAACATTTGAGATTATTGGCAAATCTAATTTAGCTTTAGAGACAAACATCGAAGATAATGAAGAAAATCAGACATTGTAAGGATAAAATGACTCAAACATAACATGACTCTTCTTCAATAGTTACTTCAGCGTTGAAAATGAAGGATAAATTTTAAAGTTATTGTTATAAAGCAGTGAGTTAAGCAGGTAAGTATAGTATTAATATATTTATCTTCTACCGTAAAACAAGGATAATACTAGAGAAGAGGTCAGCACAAATGGATACAACTCATCAGTGAATGGCCAACTTCATCAGATAAGAAACTGTTGAAAATGAAGTAAAGTTTTTTTGCAGGTGAGTATTTTTTTTTTTTTTTACGACGCTGGAAGAGAACTCTTAGAGCAGCATATGTAGAGAGACAGTCTTTAAATATGGGAAACAGCAGTGACACACAGTTAAAATTATTGCAGGAAAACGCTGACAATATGAGAACTTATTTTAAAAGCTGTATAAAAACATGATTTTTTTTTTTTTTTTTTTAAATAGATGTAAAATAATTTCAAGAATATAACTGTAACAGGAATGAAGTAGCCCCATGCCTACTTCTTCTCAAGAGTAAAAAAATAATGTTGCTTTCATTCCTTTTCTGAGAGCAACATGAGAATCTTGTCTGTTGAAAACTGTCATAGTCTGCACATACAATGAAGTGGAAAGGTCTTATTTTCAAAATTACAACTTAAAAAAAATGAAGCATCATGAATTTTTCGAATGTAAAATTTTGTCAGCTGAGAGTTCTTTTAGAAACAACATGAGGACAGTTGTAAAATAAATGTGAAAATATTCTTAAATGCATACATTCTTAACTTGTAAATTGCAGATTATCTTTGCACAAAGCCAAACTGTATGATTATAATAGAACATCACAGTCCAGATGGCATAAGAATAAATCTATGAACAAACTCTTGTATTCAAATTATTGTTAAACAAAATATCTTGATTTGAAAATTGTAGAATAGAACGATAGAAATATCTAAGAATGATATATAGGATATTTACAACTAATAATTTCTGCGAAGAATTTCAGCTTCAGAAGGAAATAAATTGAAAAAGTATGACATAAGAATAAAATTTCTCTGCACCAATAATCATGATTTCAAAAATAATGCTTCTTATAAATATATATAGAATTTGTAAATTTGTTGCAATTTAATAGTGCCAAAATTTTTTTTTAATTTAAAAACCCAAAGCCATAGCCTCTTAAAATATGAAATATGTTCTTGAAAACAATTTTATTATTTCAAATTCATTAGAATTTTTCTAAGAACAATATATAATTCATTTCAAAAAATATATATGTCGTAGGCTAATTGAGAAATCAGGCTCTCTGCAAACAGCCTAGGCTCTTTGCAAAGAGCCGGGCTAATTGGAGAATCATCTCCCTTTTTCCAATTAGACTGATATTTTTCAGGCTTTTTGCAAAGAGCCTAGAAAGCGTTAGGCTAATTGAAAAATGACCACTTATTATCCAATCAGGGTGATTTTTTAAGGCTTATTAACCCATAACCCGACCCCAACCCAAAAAATAACTTACAACAGACCGTACCCTGATCCGAGAAAGACAAAATAATTTCAGTCTACATGCAACCCGACCCGAACCTGAAAGTTCCAGTTGAAAAAAACCCGAAATCTGACACGAACCAAATCTGATAACCGACAAAAATATTCTAAAGCACCATAACCCGATCCAAATAAGACAAAATAATTTCCGTGAACAGGCAACCAGACCCGAACCTAAAAATTCCATTAGAAAAAAACCCTAAGTCTGGCATGAGCCAAATCTAAACCGCACAAAAATATTCCAAAGAACCATAACCCGATCCGAGAAAGACAAATAATTTCTGTGGACACGCAGCCCGATCCGAACCTAAAAATTTAGTTTGAAAAAAACCCAAAATATGACCCGTACCAAATAAGATAACCGACAAAAATATTCTAAATAACAAAACCCGATCCGAGCAAGACAAAATAATTTCCTTGTCCAACCCGAAGCGAACCTAAAAATTTCATTTGAAAAAAAAACCTGAAATCTGACCCGAACCAAATCCGAATCCAACAAAAATATCCCCAAGTACCATAACTCGATACGAGCAAGATAAAATAATTTCCGCGGACACGCAACACGACCCGAACTTAAAAATTCCATTAGAAAAAACCCGAAATCTGACATGAACCAAATCTGAACCCGACAAAAATATTTCAAACAACCATAACCCGATCCGAACAAGATAAAATAATTTCCGTGGACCGCAACCCGATTCGAACCTAAAATATTTGTTTGAAAATTCAGAAATATGACCGAACCAAATATGATAACCGACAAAAATATTCTAAAGAACCATAACCCGATCCAAGAAAGACAAAATAATTTCCGTGAATACGCAACCTGACCCGAACCTAAAAATTCTATTAAAAAAACCCGAAATGTAACATGAACCAAATCTGAACCCGACAAAAATATTCCAAAGAAACATAACCCGATCCCAGCAAGACAAAATAATTTTTGTGGACACACAGCCCGATCCGAACCTAAAAATTTAGTTTGAAAAGAACCCGAAATATGACCCGTACCAAATAAGATAACCGACAAAAATATTCTAAATAACAAAACCCGATCCGAACAAGACAAAATAATTTCCTGGTACTCGCAACCCGAAGGGAACCTAAAAATTTCATTTGAAAAAAAACCTTAAATCTGACCCGAACCAAATCCGAATCCAACAAAAATATCCCCAAGTACCATAACCCGATACGAGCAAGATAAAATAATTTCCGTGGACACGCAACACGATCCGAACCTAAAAATTCCATTATAAAAACGCAAAATCTGACACGAACCGAATCTGAACCCGACAAAAATATTCTAAAGAACCATAACCCGCTGCGAGCAAGACAAAATAATTTCTGTGGACATGCATCCCGATCCGAACCTAAAAATTTAGTTTGAAAAAACCCCGAAGTATGACCAGTACCAAATATTATAACTGACAAAAACATTATAAAAATCATAACCCGATCCGAGGAAGACAAAATAATTTCCGTTGACACGCAACCCGACCCGAACCTAAAAATTCCATTTGAAAAAACTGAAATCTGACTAAAACCAAATCTAAATCCGACAAAAAATATTCGAAAGATCCATAACCGGATCTCAGCAAGACAAAATAATTTCCGTCGGCGTGCAACCCGATCCGAACCTGAAAGTTCTACTTTAAGTTAATACGAAAAGTACCCGAAATAAAAATACCTCAAGCCGCACCCGATACGAGCAATGCAAATTAATTTCCGTTTACACGCAATACGACCAGAATCTGAAAATTCCATATGAAGTCAAACTGGAACCCGATCTGAAAATTATAAAATTATTTTAAAGAACCGTAACCCGATCCGAGTAAGACAAAGTTATTTCCGTAGGCACGCAACCGGATCCTAACTTAAAGGTTCCATTTGAAGTCAACCCAAAAACCGATCACAACCAGGTTTCGGATTGGGTTCAGTTAGAACTTTCAGGTTCGGATCGGGTTGCCGGTCGACGGAAATTATTTTGTCATGCTCGAATCGGGTTATAGTTCTTTGGAATATTTTTGTCGGGTTAAGATTTGATTCAGATCGGGTTTCAGATTGACTTCAAATGGAATTTTCAGGTTCTGGTCGCATTGCGTGTCCATGGAAATAGTTTGTCTTGTTCGGATCCGATATGAATTTTTGGAATATTTTTGTCGGGTTCAGATTTGGTTCATGTCAAATTTCAGGTTTTTTCAAATGAAATTTTTAGGTTCGGATTGGATTGCGTGTCCACGAAATTATTTTCTCTTGCTCGGATCGGGCTATGTTTCTTTGGAATATTTTTGTCGGGTTCAGATTAGGTTCATGTCAGATTTCGAGTTTTTTCTAATGGGATTTTTAGGTTCGGTTTGGGTTGCGTGTCCACGGAAATTATTTTGTCTTGCCCGGATCGGGTTATGGTTTTGGGGGATATTTTTTGTCAAGTTCAAATTTGGTTCGCGTCAGATTTCGTTATTTTTTTTTCAAATTTAATTTTTAGGTTCTGGTTGGGTTGCATGCAGACTGAAATTACTTTGTCTTGCTCGGATCGGTTAAGATTCATTGGAATATTTTTGTCGGCTTCAGATTCCGGGTTTTTTTTTCAAATAGAATTTTTAGGTTCGATTTGGGTTGCGTGTCCAAGGAAATTTTGTCTTGCTCGGATCGGGTTATGTTTCTTTGGAATATTTTTGTCGGGTTCAGATTCGGTTCCTGTCAGATTTCGGGTTTTTTCTAATGGAATTTTTAGGTTCGTTTCGAGTTCCATGCAGACTGAAATTATTTTGACTTACTCGGATCGGGGTACGGTCTGTTATAATTTATTTTTCGGGTTCTGGTCGGGTTCTAAGTTAATAAGCCCAAAAAAAATCACCCTGATTTGGATAATAAGTTGTCATTTTTCAATTAGCCTAACTCTTACTAGGCTCTTTGCAATAAACCTGAAAAATATCAGGCTAATTGGAAAAAGGGAGATGATTCTCCAAATAGCCCGGCTCTTTGCAAAGAGCCTGATTTCTCAATTAGCCTACGACATTATATACCAAATAATCATTCTTTAAAAAAAATTATGTTCTCTAATCTTATACTATAATGCGAGCAAAAATTGTGTGTGTGTGTGTATGTAAATTTTATCTTGAGAACGGCTCTAACGATTTTGATTAAATTTTGCACCCTACCGTTTTCGGGCACGAAAAGACCATTGGAATGGGTCTCGTGTTCGAGAAATTTCGATTAGTGGGGTATTTTGGGTCATAATGGGTCAGGGTCAAGCTAATTATATCTAAAGAACGGCTCAATCGATTTTGACCAAATTTTGCATCCGACCATTTTCGGGCACGGGAAGACTATTGGGCTAGGTCACGTGTTTGAGAAATTTCGATTTGTGGGTCATTTTTGGGTCACTGTGGGTCTAGCTATTTTTATCTAAAAAACGGCTCTAACGATTTTCACTAAACTCTATATTCTACAGTTTTGGATTACGAGAAGACCATTAGGCTAAATCACATGTTCAAGAAAATTCGATTATTGGGTCATTTTTGGGTCACCGTGGGTCAATCTATCTAGATAACGGCTCTAACGATTTTGACGAAATTTTGCACCGTACTGTTTTCGGGCACGAAAAGACCATTGGGATGGATCTCGTGTTCAAGAAAATTCGATTTGTGGGTCATTTTGGGTCATAATGAGTCAGGGTCAAGCTAATTATACCTAAGGAACGGCTCAATAGATTTTGACTAAATTTTGTATCTAACCATTTTTGGGCACGCAAAGACCATTAGGATGGGTCACGTGTTCGAGAAAATTCGATTAGTTGGTCATTTTTGGGTCACTGTGGGTCAATTATTTTTATCTAAAAAACGGCTCTAACTATTTTTACTAAAATCTGTATTCTACAGTTTTGGATTACGAGAAGACCATTGGGCTAAGTCACATGTTCGAAAAATTCGATTAGTGGGTCATTTTTGGGTCACCGTGGGTCAATCTATGTTATCTAGATAACGGCTCTAACGATTTTGACGAAATTTTGCACCCTACTGTTTTCGGGCTGGAAAAGACCATTGGGATGGGTCTCGTGTTCGAGAAAATTAGATTAGTGGGTCATTTTGGGTCATACTGGGTCAGGGTCAAGCTAATTATATCTAGAGAACGGCTCAATCGATTTTGACTAAATTTTGTATCTAACAATTTTCGAGCACGAAAAGACCATTGGGATGGGTAACGTGTTCAAGAAAATTCGATTAGTGAGTCATTTTTGGATCACCGTGGGTCCAGCTTAGTTTATCTAGATAACGGCTCTACTATTTTGACGAAATTCTGTAAGCTATTATTTTCGGGCACAAAAAGTCTATTGGGATGGGTCACGTGTTTGAGAAAATTCGATTGGTGGGTCATTATGAGTCAGGGTCAAGCTAATTACATCTAAAACGGTTCAAGACATTTTCACAATTTTTTTTTAATATACGGCCGTTTCTGGTCATGAGATGACGTTTGGGCTAAATCACACGTTCGAGAAAATTCAATTAATGGGTCATTTTGGGTCACAATGGGCCAGAGTCAAGCTAATTGAATCTAAAAACACGCTCAAAACATTTTGACCAAATTTTATATTATACCGTTTCTGGGCATGAGAAGAGAATTGGGCTAAGTCACATGTTCGAGAAAATTCGATTAGTGGGTCATTTTGGGTCACAATGGGCCAGGGTCCAGCTAATTTTATCTAAAAAACGGCTTAAACGATTTTGACTAAATTTTGTATTTTATCATTTTCGGGCTCGAGAAGACCATTAGGCTAGGTCGCATGTTCAAGAAAATTCGATTAGTGGGTGATTTTGGCTCACAATGGGTCAGGGTCAAGCTAATTGTATTTAAAAAGCGCTTTAAAACATTTTGAAAACATTTTGTATAATACCGTTTCCGAGCATGATAAGACCATTGGGCAGGGTCGCATGTTCAAGAAAATTTAAACAATGGGTCATTTTGGGTCCTAATGGATCAGGATCAAGCTAACTTTATCTAAAAACGGCTCAAAAGATTTTGACAAAACTTTGTACTACGCCGTTTCTGGACAATATAAAACCAGTGGGCTGGGTCGCATGCTCAAGAAAATTCTATTAGTGGGTCATTTTGGTGATAATGGGTCGGGGTCAAGCTAACGGCATCCATCTCAAAAATGTTCAAACAATTTTAACATTTTTTTTTTTTTTTTTTTTTTTTTTTTTGTTATACCGTTTTACAGAACAAAAAGACCATTGAAATAGCTCACACGTTCAATAAATTTCGGTTAGTGGTTTTTTGAATCAACGTGGGTCAAGCTTATTTTATCTAGAATATGACTAACGATTTTCACTAAATTTTGTATTCCATCGTTTTCAGGCTCGAGAAGAGCATTGTATTAGGTCGCATGTTCGAAAAAATTCGATTAGTGCGTCATTTTGGGTCACTATGTCTCAGGGTCAAGCTAATTGTATCTAAAACAGCAAGAATGATTTAGTGGGAATAATATATCGAGATAAACACAAAGCTAATTTTGACCGAGCTTAGCTCGGTCATTCCTGCTAGTAATTCATTACAAATAAAAGAATATGTAGATGAAATTCTTTCAAATAAAACTATTTAAATGGAATAATAATTATGCATCATCAAAAATATGATTATTCTTTGATATGAAATTCTTTTTAATTTAAATAATTGTTTAAAATAACATATAGGAAACTTAGCAAAATATATTATATTCTTCAAGATGGAGAAGAACAAATTCATTCAAGAATTATAAAAATTTAATTCTTCAAAATAGCAAAAATCTATACAAGAAATTTTTGAGAACAGGAACTTCCAATAGTAAAAATAACATTTTCGTATGCCGTTATACAAAAATTCTTCCATAAAATATTCCATATTTCTTAAAAATTCACCAAAAGAACAAATCTTGAATTCTATTAAACACATCAAAAAAAAATTTCAAAAAGTTATTCTGAGAACAAAAGTTCTAAAATATTACGATTTTCTTTGAATCAATTCGAAATTTTTTTCAGAACCACTGCTTTTTCGGCACCAAATGTGGTATTACTAATAAATTGTAATATTATAATCCACAATACGGCCGTTAATTAAAGGGTAAAATTAAATTGAAGTTCTTTTTAATTAAAATGCGTTGTGTAGTATTGCAATAAAACCATTGGTTCTTTGAGGTCAGCAATTGTAAAAAAAAAAAAAAAAAAAAAAAAAAAAAAAAATAGAAAAAGAAACTTCTTACTTGTATATCTGTAAAGAAATGATGAGGACACTTTTAAGCACAAATCAAACTTTTTATTCATCTTGTAGAAGAGAAGTAAGAGGCCTTCACCCGTTGGTCACCGATTCTTAAAGATAAATACGTTGGCTGATAAAATAATCTGTTCTTCTTTAAGAACATCTTTAAAATGCAATATGCAGCACTAGGTGAATTTTCAATTGATAAAAATTTCAATTGAAGCCTTTCAACACCATCAGAAAAATAAATTTAACAGGAGTTATTAAAATCGCAGACATCGTTTTCGAAAAGCTTTTTTTTTTTTTTTTTTTTTTTTTGCCGGATCCCACATCCATGTGCAGACAGACCGGAGCCGGAGCCCGCGGCCCCGCGATCTCTTTAAAACAAAAACTAAGTCATAACAGATCACCAACAAAACAGATTCTGATTTTAAAATTAACGAAATTTTTAATTTATAGTAAGAAAACGGGGACTTCAAAAGTTAGAGAAAGAAAAGATTTAAATATATTAGAGAATTGAAAATATTGAGCAATATCTTAATAAACAAATACAATAGAATACATTTAAAAAGTTTTGTTTTTATTTGCTTAACGCTCAGCGATTAGACACACCTCCGAAAAGATCGACATCCATTCAAAGCTTACGCCGTGAGACACTCGCTCCGATGACGTCATCACAATACGTGCAGATCTCAAAGGAGAAGCTTCCACTCAGAGCGTGCCGATACGGAGGAAAAATTGCCGATGTACGATGAAGCGGCGGAATTTGCCGAAGTACGAACCGAAACAAAATCGCTTGCGCAAAAATAAATATGTATTTAAGTTTAAAGAACATCGATGTATAAGGTCAAAAGAAATAAAAAAGTAACATGATTTAAACACTGTGAGATTTCATCTCACAGCATGTGCCTCGGACAGGTGGTCAACCCAACGGGAGACCCTCAGTGTTTAGTTCCCAAGCAAGATTGGTACTCATTTTATCGATACCGAATGGATGAAGGGTTGAACTAACCTTGCCCAGCCGGGAGCAGAACTCGCGACCTGCAGCGTGGGAGACAGTAAACCCAACTGGAGTGAAAAATTGGCCAGAGCCAGGAATCAAACCAGGGACCACAGCGTTCTATACTGTTACCCTACCACTGAGCCACTCCGGCAGATACCTGAGTCCGCAATTTTTCACTAATAAACCATGTTTGGGACAGTCATCTATCAGACAGCCTTGAATGACAGGACAACGATGAATAGATTTCACTATTATATGTGGCGAAAACGTGAAAGTAGAGAATTTAGATAGGTTGATGGTTGATTTTTGACGGCCGATTATCTACACAAGGGATATAGGCCCGAGGGGGGGAATGCCCTTCGTGGGTGTCTTTCTAAGGGAACCTAACTCGTATTTACGCATGGAAATCCATGGCTCGAAGAAAACCACGAAAACTCCGAACGATTAGGCCGACGGGCGCGATTGGGATCGAACCCAGCACCTCCCGTCTACCAGCTTCGAGAGCAGAACCTCTCAGCCACTGGTGGGGTAGAATTTAGATAGGATGGGCGGTTAAAGGGAAGAATCTCCTGCATTTCGATAGACATGTTTTTGGGGTTTTTTCCAGTAGTCGATGGCAAAAGTGATTTTTACAGAAAGAAGATAATTTACATAAACTAATGAGAAAGGGAGGGGGGTGGAATCATCTGCGTTTCGATAGCCTTCTGCTATTTCTTATGAGGGAGGGTATGTGGATTATTTAATTATCTATCTATCTATCTATCTATCTATCTATCTATATTATAAAGGACAAACATATCTGTGCGTAACGCATACGTCATTTTGCGAATGGCAACACTTTGAAATTTGAAATAAAATTTTGGTTTTGAAATTTTCACTACTGCAAATTTTTAAACTTCTAAACATCGCACTTTTTAAATTTTTACACCGTCGTATAAGGAAAAAAATGTACTTTTAAATGCAATTTATTTGAAAGCTGTATCTCAATTTATTTTTGAGATATTAATTTTTTTGTAGTTTTTAATGCCATTTTTCTTATCGTGACAACTAAAGTACATCATTTCTATTGAAAGTCATTGAAAGTAAACGGAAAATAGTCGAAAATATGAGATACTGTATCTTTTTGTTGACCTTTTTTCATAAAAACTGAAAAAAAAAGTTGAAATTAAAATATGGGCTACGTGAAGAATATTGTCTGTTATTCCGTGATAATGACGTCATATGCATAGTTTTCTATAGACGAAGTTTAAGTCTGAATTGAAAAAGTGATTTGCTTTAGCGGATGCAAATGACGTCATTTTATAAAAAAGCATGTATTTTAATTCTTAAACCTGAATTATGTTTTGTAAAAGTGCGTCATTTTCACAGCCCAGCTGCTTTGAAATTCTTCACAGGTGAAAATGCTTCACTTTTGAAAATAATTTAATGGAGATCAATACACTGATAAAACGCAATGTTTAACAAAAATTTAAAGTGTCTTTACAGAAGAGAGGTGACATGCAAATAATAGCGATTTATATTACAGAAATTGATGATTCTCGCCTGGATGGATTTGCTTCGTCGAGTTAGACAAGCAAACAAATAATTCGTGGTTTAAAATAATATTATGTTCCTGAAATTTTTGTCCAAAATTCTCTCAAATAAGGAAATTTCAATGCTATTCTTTAGGACATTCTACTATAATTTTATCAAAATAACATAATGTTCTTAATTTAATTTTTCCTAATTTTATATCTACCCTATATACATAAAATCCTAATGAAACGCCTGAAATGTAACGATTCTTTGAATCGACTGATTAAACACCTGATTATGTTTCACAGTGATCTCTCCTATAAAAAGGAATACTTTGCGATGAAATTAACACCAAATTCAATATTGATCCGCAGATTTCAAAACTGGTATTAGAATTTTTAAATTCGAATTAGTTTTCGAAATATTAATTTTTTTATAATTTTATATACATTTTTCTAATGATGGCAACTCAAATTTTAATCAAACAGATATTTTTTTTTTTTTCAGATTTTAGAAAAGGTTACTATTTTAAACTAATTTGGCGAGAAGTTTGGCCTCCCTTAAATGTATGCTAAGAAATGTATCATGTTACTTTTATTCATAATTCAATTTGTATTTCATTATCATTTTATTTAATACAAGCAGAAACATTTAAAATAAATGGCTTTCACTTCTTTATATTTTTTAAACGAAATGAAAAGAAAAATATTAGGCACAGATGTCATATACGCACTGGGGTACCTAATTGGCTCCAAAATGGCATTATTTTGGTTGACATGGTAACCCGGCTATTGTTGTTTATTTAAGTATTGCGCGGCAACGCAATACTTATTTATTTCCAGTGTCCGAGAGGTTCTGTTCTCGAAGCTGGTAGACGGGAGGTGCTGGGTTCGATCCCAATCGCGCCCGTCGGCCTAATCTTTCGGAGTTTTCGTGGTTTTCTTCGAACCTTGGATTTCCAAGAGTTAATACGGGTTAGGTTCCCTTAGAAAGACCCCAACGAAGGTCACCCCCCGCCCCCATGGGCCTATATCCCACGTGTTGATAATTGGCCGTCATAAACACAAACCAAACCAAACCAATCCAGTGTCACTTCTCAATGTTAATTTAACATGAAAAAGCCTATGGAGATCATAACTTTTTCATTTTTTCTTCCCACCTTTTTGTCTCTGATGCCACTCATTTTTTATTAATTCTAATGATATTATAAATTTAAAGTGTAAAAACGTTTGCCTGACGTCAGGGTCAAAACGAATGGTAAAATGCCTTTGCATATGGGTGAATTATAACCCAGAGAGAAACATGGGCCAATTTTTTTTTTTTTACATTATTCAAATATTTTTCTTAATAATTCCAATTTTCGCTTTTTTCATTGAAAATCAACGGACATTTTTCATAGAAAATGTAACATTTTTACTTCATTGTTGCAAAAATTTCAAAAGCCGTAATAATAATTTACAGTAAACCCTCGATTTAACGGACCTCGGTTCAACGGACTTCGGATTCAACGGACTAATTTTTTAAAAAAAAATTAAAAATTAAACAAAAATTAAAGTAAAACAAGTGGGTAAGTGTGATCGCAGATCGCACAGAGGGTTTCGTTTAATATCCCTTTTAAAAACTTTATCCTTAAATTAACAAATCAAAATCGTTATTATAAAATTATTCCCCTCTCCCTAACCTGAAATTCAACGCCGGTATTTCAAATTTTTATATTTGACAAATGTCAAATATTTATTTATCACTATTATTTACTGGAAGCCTCCATGATAAAACAGCTTCTAAAACGATGAAACACTCTTCAAAAAAAAAAGTTACAGTCCCCTTCCCCTACTTGAGAATCAACGCGCAACCCTCTTTTAAGCTTTTATATGTATAAAATCAAGCAATGAACAACGACCAAGCATTTCTTTTTATTATTTTTAACCCTCCGAGCGTCTCAGGGGCTTTCCTGCACTTTCATAAAAATGCTTAAAAAATAATCTTAATGTAAATTTTCTTTCCGTGTTTGTTTATAAAATACACATCATAACCCTTTATTTGATATTACATTTTAAAATACAATTCTGTTTAAAATATTTTTTTCTACAACAAATTTAAGTTGCTTTTGGAAAACGGAAAAATATGTCCAAACCACTTATAGGGTTAAAAAGCGATTTCTCGGTAAAATAATAAAATATTTATTATATCTGTGGCGACACAATGTCTCGTGATCATATGAACGAAACCTTAAAAAAGGGAAAGAACACGAAACGCCGAAAGCGCGCGCTTTGATTCTCACTGCAGAGTGGTTTTCGTTCTAGGCATGCGCAAGCCATTTGTTTATTGCTTGTTTATTAATTATTTCTGTGTAAAAAGTGTTTCATTCCCATAAAAGTTGCATATGTGTTAATTCGTTTGTATTTCATTACCAATATTGTATTATTAAAAGTAATGTATTGTGATAGATATATATATAGATATATATATATATATTTTACACACACAATACATGTATATACACTGTATATATTGCGTATATATATATATTATATATATGTGTAATTTGCACTGTAATAATATATGTAATTACACAAGTACGTAATAATATATATATGTACTATAATTATAACAAAATAATATTATAAATAGTACTTTGCGATTTAACGGACTTTCGATTTAACGGACACATCTTAGTCCCAATTAGTACGTTAAATCGAGGGTTTACTGTATTTCTTTTTAGTTGAAAGATTTTCACGTGAAATATTAAATTGAGCTAGTTTTTTTTTTTTTTTTTTTTTTTTTTTTCTTTTTTTTTTCAAAAATTAAAAAGGTGAATATGGCGTCATAGTGGAAATAAAAAGGATATTTTCAGAATAAGTTTTTGCTTTGGTGAAGTTTATATTTTAGTAAAAAGGTTCTAATGGATAGCTATTTCTACGCAGGTAGCGAACTTAGTGGGGAATTACATAACTTAAATTTTAAATTTTTTAATTAATTTTTCAACTACTTTTCAGCAGTGAAATTACGCTTGAAATTATTGAATATTAAAGACGTGAATTATCACATTGCTAATAAAGCGTAAACCAACTTAGTGAAAAATGACCAAGCCGGGAATCGAACCCGGGCCCCTAGAATAGTTCTCCAGTGCTCTATCACTAAGCCACAAGGACGATGTCCAGCCTGGCATCTCTCACTCATATAAGTCGGTCAGGCTGCTAAGGTCGCTAGTGCTTCGGTAGAAGCCTTACCGACTTATATGAGTGAGTGATGCCAAGCTGGGCATCGTCCTTGTGGCTTAGTGGTAGAGCACTGGAGATCTGTTCCAGGGGCCCGGGTTCGATTGCCGGCTTGGACACTTTCACTAAGTTGGTTTACGCTTTGTTAGCAATGTGATAATTCACGTCTTTAATATTTAAATTTTAAAATGTATTTTTTTTTCCGAGATGAGAACTATTTATACCCCCAAGTTAAACTTAGGTAATAAATTTCTGATGTGTTTACATCACCCCTTGGGAGAGAATAAAGTTTAAAAATTTAAGTAAAACTTTTATTTTTTTATTTTTTACTGTATCACAGCTATAATATTGTTAAATATTAGCAGTAAGGATTCAACACAATTTACATTTACATTCATAGCGTTCCTGAGTGGGAAATAAGGTATCTAAATTTAAGTGAAGTTAATTTTTTATCTTTTGATTATAGATTTTTTACGTTCAGATTAGAAGTTTTTGTCCAAACTACCGCAACCTGCATTACTACAGTGGTGAAACATTTTGAATTACACATTGTTAAACTGCATCCCACATTGTGATGCAATACCGCATACATCAAAGCCTGATGATGATACTCTCTATTAATTTTGAAATGCGTTCATCTGAGTGCAGTAGTCATTAAAAAACTTGACATATTAAACAAAAACATAATTTGAAGAACAAATTAAAAAAAACAAAATTTATTTCCTACATTGTTTAAGCCCGAGAAGGGACAGATATTAAGTCATTTCATTCAATTAGATCTACATTTAATGTTACATTTTTGTAACAAATTGGTTAAGCCAATTGAAGATTAAAAAATAAAAATAAAATTCATACAATATGATACTTAAAACACCCTAAAAAAATAGATTCCGTTCAAATGAAATCGAAATAAATCTTAGACTTTTTTTTAAGTTTTGTATTTTGCATGTATCTTATCATTTGATGCACAGTTGTAATAAACATAATACAATATCTGCAATACAAATATTTTCAATTAAAAATGGAAGAAGTCTAATATTTATTTCGATTTCATTTGAACGGAATCTAATTTTTTAGGGTGATTTAAGTATCATATTGTATGAATTTTATTTTATTTTTTAATCTTCAATTGGCTTAATCAATTTGTTACAAAAATTTAACATTAAATGTAGAACTAATTGAATGAAATGAGTTAACATCTGTCCCTTCTCGGGCTTAAACAATGTAGGAAATAAATTTTGTTTTTTTTATTTGTTCTTCAAATTATGTTTTTGTTTAATTTAATAATAAGTGTTTATTTTTTATTTTCTTTTTTTAAATTACATAAATTGTTTTGTTCTATAGTTTATTATTTTTTTTTGTTATTTTCCTTAAAAAATAAAAAATAATAGAAAATAATTAAAAAATACGGTACTACTTAGTTATTCCATCGACCCATTTCGCCAAATTATATAAATCGCCAAACCACTCGCCAAATTATACAAATTGACATAATTTTTATTTTTAATAACGAAAGAACAAAGAAAATAGTATAACATTAATAAATATACAAATAAAACGTCGAAATAAAAATCACTTGATGACGTAAAGACGTGTAACTTGCTTAAAGTCAAGTGAATGTGACATTTATCAACCATTATTGGCATTTAATCTTATAGTTTGGTGATAGATTTTTGTTCGACGGGATAACTAAGTAGTACCAAAAATACATATGTAACTGGTATTCGAAAACGAGGATTTCGCCAAATTTTCGTAAAAAAAAAATCACGCCAAACCGGGTGCGTATATGACATCTGGTCAAATATTAAATGATGTAACAAACGATGACATTTAATTCCAACTTCAAAGCAATGTTATAATTTACCACTCCAAAAATAAAAAGAAATGCTAACTGGCGAGTTGAAAAATAGTTATTGGCGAGATTTGCACCCGGCTAGCGTAACAGTACCAAGAATTCTTTGCGACAATGCTTTTATGTAGTGTTATTCGAAAAAAAGAATTGATTTTTTTTAATCGAAATGGAAAACTTTCGGCACGGATGCCACATACGGTCCCATATTGGCGCTATTTTTTTCTGACGCCAATGTCATATACGCAACGGGTACTTAACTGGTGCCATAGTATCGTTATTTTGCTTGATTTGATAAGCCGGATGTTGTTGTTTATGCTGTTGATCTTTTCTCCAAATTAGCGTCGGAAAAAAATCATGCCAATATGGGGCCGTACATGATATCTGGGCCAAACTTTCATATGAAAAGCGAAGGGATCAGAGCGTATTTATTTATGGCAGTTACATGACTTGGACTATTATAATATAGATGAAATGATGGCGATAGAATAATATTTGGCGACTTATCACCTGTACCTGGCTAATATTAAAGTACCAAAATGGCACCAGGAATATAAAAAGCGAAGTGGTTCGCCCGGAACTCTAGATGATAGTCACATGACTTAGGCTATTGTTATAGAAATTGTTTAAAAATACCGGGAGACAAAGACTCTGTACACTTACTTCCTTTTATTTTTAGCTTCTTTTCAAACGTTTAACTGATCCTCTTTAATAAAACACGAAAACAACCATTGAATGTCTTAACAGCAACTGATTCGGCCTTAAATTTTTGAAATCAAAGGAAATTGAATGGAAACCCGTTTACAGGGAGATCTGCATAGCTTTTTTCAGTATAATTCAATCTTCTATAATATTTTGTAAACCGATCAGATTAGCGTGTTTTTAGATTCTGCGGTGTCTGAACGGGAGTTGGCGAGTGTAGCTTGCAGGGGGCAGAGCCCCCTAGTAATCTATATATTTAAAACACAAGTGTGTTTTCTAGTAATCTGCCCTGATCTTTCTGCTGAACCAATTTTACTAATATATTTTTTAAACTGAAAGCTCTTCATTTGTAGATGTGATCGCACTATCTGTTTTTTTTTAATTGCCCCACTTTTATAATTTAATTTTAAAAGCATTTTATGAAATTTCTTCAAAAAGGGGAAAATTAGATAGCTTTCATTACAAGAGAGAAATCATGAGGTATTTTTATCTTTATTCATGCTATTTTCTGATAAGAATTCAACATTGTTGATAAAAATTGTTGTATAGGGTTTAGTGTCGCAAAATCCCTTTAGGAGCAGAATATTATATATTAGGGGCATATTAACGGAAAATGACATACTGCTTTTGAAAAGCGCGCATTTTTCCTCATAAATTTTCTGTATTGTTTTTCCTTCTGCATATGTACTGATACCAAGTTTCATACACTAGGCGAAATGCTTATTTAAGTGAAAATGAAGTCGTATTAAAAAGAAAACAATCATTTTCTTAGATAAAACTAAACATTTTAACACAAATGCGTCTAAAAAACATAAATTACGGAAATTTTTATTCTCCGGAATTGAGATTAGAATCTCGAGTAAAGAGTGTGTCTGTTCACATAAAAGATGTTGCTGACAATCGTGACTTCAAGTTTTGAGTTTAAATGATTTTTAAATGATAAAAAAAATACAATTTTTTTTTTATGATGAATAAGGAGAAGTGCGTATGCAAATTTTGAGAAGGTGAAAATTGCTGTTTTTCATTCCGGTATACCAAGCATAAGAGCCTCAGTTGATAACCACATCCTAATAACTGATCTTTATTATATTTTACTGATTAAGTATCTATATTATAAAGAACAAACGTATCCGTGCGTAACGCTGACGTCATTTTGTGAATGGCAACACTTCACGGTCAAATTTCGGTCTTGAAATTTTCGCTACTGCAATTTTTTAATCTTCTGACCATCGTACATTTTCAATTTTCGTCGCATAGGGAAAGAGTTTACTTTCTAATGCAATTTGTTTAAAAACTGTATATTAATTGACTGATGTATTATATTTTCTAAAATAATTTTTAAGCATGGTTTTTTTTTAAGTTTATCTTATCAAGTGCCGGTTTCAATACATAATAATAATAAACATTTTGCACATAAAGCAACAAACATTTTTCGGTATTTGTTTGTGACTATTTTTGCATAACGAAATTAATACTTCCTTTATAAATAAATAAAAGAATAATATTAAAAAAAACCACCAATTCAACATATTTGTGAAATACAAATTAACTAAATTAATACTTCTTTTATAAACAAATAAAAGAATATTATTGTAAAAACACAAATCTAACATATTTGTAGTCGTACAATTTAAATTTTTAGATCACCAAATAGGATTTTTTTTTCCAAATGGAATTTGTTTGCGATGTTTATCTCAGTTTACTGATTGTCTATGGTTTTAAAAACAGTTTTGAAGCGTGAAATATTTTTCACTCTATCTATATCGCGCGGAGCTCGATTACGAAAGATTAATCCGTTTGCTCTTAAAACAAAAGAAAGAGCTCATCATTTTCTTACGGCTACTATCCATTAAAAAAAAACTTCCCTATGAATAAATAAATAAAATAATGTAAATAAAGCCCAAATTTAACAGACATGTATAAGCTCTGAAAGTATCAGAACATAAAAGGTAGTAACGTAAATAAGTAGCAAAATCTTGGTCAAATAACTCTTAGCATGCGGCTAATAAGAAAATATCGCTTTTGATAAATTTCAAAAATTTATTTGATTGTATAATTCGTATTTTCCTTATGAAAAATGCTTTTTTAATTTAAGTGGGCAATCTAAAGAATTTATTGCATGTAAAAAAATTATTAGTTTTCAATAAAATAAAATGTATTCACCTATATTCTTTAACCCGGGAAGCCCGGGTACGATCCCCTAGTTCCTATAAAAAAAGAAAGAAGAAATTATTTAATATATAGATGTAATAATAAAAATTTTCGCCCTTTTATCTTAGTAAAACTATTCCAAATTCTTAATATCTACCCCTTTTTTACCGATCTTTAATAATATCTTAAATATCTTTTGTCTTTTATTTCATCCTTTAAACCTGCGTATTCTTTAATTATTATTCTAAAAACGTTAATCGGTTTGAAACTTACTTCTTATAAAACCACTAAATTACTTTCCTTCATTTTATTCTGAGACAATTATTAACCATTTGGAAAAATGGTTATTGTTCTCGTCAGGATGGGAAATTAAAAGCATATCTGGAGGTTTTCATTGGTTTAATCCGCATTTTATTCGTTTTATGATTGGTCTATACAGTAATCTGTATTTCCCTTTAATTTCAACAACGATGGATACCTTCTGTTGCCACTATGACAAAAAGTAATAAAAACTACAAAAAAATAAAATAAAATAAAATAACTCAGAAACAAATTGGGATACAGCTTTCAAACAAATTGCATTTAAAAGTACATTTTTTTCTCTATCCGACGATGTAAAAAGTTATATTGTCGGATGTTTACAAGTTTAATAATGAAATTTCATTTAAAATTGGCCGTCAGATTTCTTGGAAATCTGACGATGGAAAAGCCTTTTCCCGAACAGCCAATGGAATGCTTGGATCTTTACGTAAGTTTCAGGTGGTTAATACTTAAGTTTCATGAAATCTAACGGGTCGCAGGCGATATTTTTGGCTTGCAATTTTTACGTGTAATAACACTATTAATGTTTAATTCATGGCGTACGTAATGTATGATCAACGCCGTGCGATTTTTTATGTCTTAAATTTTAGTCTTCAAAAAAATCGTTTTCCAAAGGGTCGTTGTAATTTGATAAATTGCTATTTTTTTTTCTTTCAATGTTTTTAATATTTTTGCTCCATGATGTTTCATATCCCATAATTCCTTGCCAGCTTCCCGCCAACATTTGTTTACGTTATAAAACTGACGCCGAGAGTATATAGTTCATGATCGACGTCACGCGTACTCGCCCCCTCCCCCCGGAGCTAAATCGTATCGCTGGCTGTTCTGCCGTCCCGTCCTTCCGGCTCTTTCAATGGGGTTGGTTTCTTCACTTGTAATGTATCCGTTTGCGCCCCCTTTTTTTTTAGTATTTATGCTGTTGCATTGGCTAGGAGCCCAGGATTTTATACGCTTTTCGTTTGTTTAATAAAACCCCGTCACTTGGTGGTTCGACTTTTGATTTGTGTAGATTCTAATACCGTTTAACATCATATCGTTTATTATGAAGTGATACAGCTATATTTTGAGAGCCGATGGCTAGACAACTGGGATTGTCATAATGTGTATCTGCCAAATAAACGACGTTTAAATTTACGATGCCTCTATTAATTCTTGAACGGGAAGCTCTTCCAATGTTTCTTGAGTCTGCCTTCTATTCGCCACCATGACTGCGCTCCAGTTGTCTCATGATAACAGAGGGTTGACAAAGTATTTAGCATTGATTACTAAACTACATTTACGTCGATATATAGGAGTGTCGCCGGAATGTCAGAAGTCGACAGTAATATTTCACATATATATAATTTTACACATATATGTTGGCGGAGAAAAGGCGGCGAAGTGAAATTTTCAGAGGAGAGGAGATTTATATGATAAGATTATTTACTGTAACTACAAATTAGCGACTTCATTACAAAGATAAGGAGAAAAATTCCAAATAATTTTAATAAATTTGTTACTTTTTAACTTTACAATATTTTTAATTTTTAATCTATATATATATTACGCTAACGTACGTGGCACAGAAATCGCGATTATTTGTTATTGTTCAATGGCAACGCCCGAGAAACGCATCTGATTGGTTATTGTGTAAGAGTCCTTGGCAGGATTTAGGGCGATCGGGTTTGTTTACGTTTCGCTGTTTCGGTGCAGTATCTTTCGCTGCAATTATGTAGCTTCATAATATCATTTGAAATGCCCGTAAAAAGTCTCGGTGAATGCTTGAAAGTGAAGAAGAAGCCGAATTCGAGTCGAATCAAAATAGATTCGGAATCCAAATAGAATTGGTCGAGAACGTCGTAAAGCGATCGGCAAAATAGGCTTAATAACTGTAGCATGCGCGCTTTGCTTCTGAAATCCAAATTACTGATTTAAACATCTCGGGGCATGCATAACTGTGGGTGAAACGTGCGATTTCTGCAAAGCACTGTATTGGAAATGCGAATAAACAGCAGCAAGAAGTTTACAAAATGTTGTCATGACGTAAAAAGTAATTTTGTACGGACAGGTAGTTTTGACTGTACGGACCTGCGATACGAATTTCAGGTTCATTTAAGAATATTATTACGGGCTCCCCAGAAGTAATATACAATAAAACCTACTTAGACGGAAACGAAAACGACCAGTGATAAATTCCGTTTTATGCAGGTTATTTAAATTGAACAAAGCATAATAGCATTTTTTTGGGGGGGGGGGGGGGAGAGCTGGAACATTTTTTTTTTTTTCGTTTATTGCAGGATTCAGTTATAAACAGGCTTTACTCTATTAGAAAATAAATATGCTGGATGGTGCTTTAAAAAAATTCTATATAGTAATATTTGCTTACAATTTTATTATTTCTTTTTCAGTATTACACTTTGTTATATTTGTAATTGCTTTTTCATATAAAGATTTTAAATAAAAAATTAAATTATATAAAATATAATTACATTTTAATTAAATTCATCAGTTAATTTGGAATAAAAAAGTTTAAAGTATGAGACATAAAAATTAAAAAACTTAACCTTTGACTTTACACAACTTTGGAACTGAACAAGAGTCAGTCCCTGGTAATTTGCACCGTCTCCACCCGCCCCCCTCTGAACGGACCTGCAATTAAAAATTTCAGATTCATTTAAGAATATTATTACGGGCCCGGGCAACGCCGGGCGGGCCAGCTAGTTTTCTATTAATTTATAATTTTCTTTAATTATAAATTTATTTAATTTGTAATTATTCAAATAAATTATAAATTTTACTTTTTTAGCTGACAGGCTATCAAAGCCTGAGAGCTAATGTGCCCACAGGTTCTGTACGTACGTATGTATGTATGTACGTAATGCGATAACTTTTGATCCGATTTGCTTCAAAAAAATTTTTGTAGGTTCATTTTGATAAGGCGCTTCCCTGATTCGATTTGGAGGCTCATTGGTTAAATATAAAGGGGGGGGGGGGACCCGGGGGGTTAAATCCACCTTAATTTAGATAAATGGGTTTTTATATCCGATTTGCTTCAAATTTAGTATACCGGTTTATTCTGATAAGGCGCTTCCCTGATGGGATTTGGAGGCTCATTAGTTAAGTATAAAGATGTGAAATAGGGGGTGGGGGCTAATCCTGCACCTTAATTTATTTTTCGAAGGGCATTATTCTTTGAAATAAGAGTATAATATACAATTAGTGTGGATAGCCTGTAAGCTCAATGCCATCAGTTTAACTGGGCACTTTTCTGTTTCTTTTAATGATTTTATATTTAATAATAATT
Source organism: Maratus speciosus (assembly GCA_963932465.1). Classification (NCBI taxonomy): domain Eukaryota; kingdom Metazoa; phylum Arthropoda; class Arachnida; order Araneae; family Salticidae; genus Maratus; species Maratus speciosus. The sequence goes on along the minus strand of OZ010793.1, from coordinate 564,628,964 downwards.
CTTATAATTATGAAACTCTGTAAGCTCTAACGATTATGTGCTTGGAGATAAGGAAATAAAATTGTCAGGAGTTGTGGAGGAGCGCGTTTTTACTAAGTGTTTTCTAAAAATAGAATGCAGAGAAAATAAGGGATCACGAAGCGATCCAGAATGGAAACGCGAAACAATTACGTTTGGAGTTGGCTAGAAAATAGGGATTGAATATTGAATCACGAAGAGATTACGCGGGGGGGGGGGGGTTGGTGAACGTAGCGAGCAGGGGGGCAGAGCCCCCCTAATATTTATATATACCTTTAACAGTTGAATGCATGCGTTATTTATGTGTGTTTTAATATATATTGTGTATGTGTGTTTTATTATACTTTTCAACTATGTTGGAAAGTATTAATAAAAGAATGTGATAAGAAAATATTTACAGACTACGATAGTTTATAGGATAGCTTTTGTTTTGCAACCACTCTGAAAAGGAGTAGTTTTAAAGAAAAATAATAAAAAGAAGTCGTCCGTCAGATAAATTTAGCGACTCCGCCCGACTTCAGGACAATAAAAGATAATTATTGCTGGAGCGAGTTCGTCAGCACGGGTGTCACGCCAAAAGTTAAGAACTCGGAAGATCCAGCCTTTGCCACCAAGGTAGATCCTGCCACACTGTGGGTGGTTGATGCTCACCGTGGTCCTACATCCACATCGTCAAGAAATTATGATACATTAGTTACATTCGAAAAAATGATAACAGTAGAGAGAGAGAGGAAGGAAGGACAAAGGTTTTGTGTTTTAGAGCGATGTTTGGATAACATTTTGTGAAATTCTTGTTTACCTGAAAGGGATGAGCTCGGGCAAGGGCGGGTGGGAGGCCTCTGCCCTTCCTTAGATTTTGATATTTAATAAACTAAATTGTCTTTATTCTATAATAATTTTGAAAAAATACCAGCAAAATTTATTCTTTTCAAGTGACTTTAAATAATTAAATTCTAAGAGGAAAAAGAACTAAGAATTTTTTATCTGTAAACCGCATGAAATTCTCATTCAAATTCAATACTGATGGAAACTGGTACTGAATCTTCTATAATCGGGTTTCATTCAGCTTAGCTTCGTGTGTTTGAGTAAAATCAGCTGAATTTTTAGAAACAAACAATACGGTGTATGTCTGTATAATATTTGTATATATTGTTAACCGTTGAATGCAGGCGTTATTTGTGTGTGTTTTATTATATATTGTAGTATATGTGTTTTATAACACGGTAGCTACCTTTTCTTCCCGGTACAGGATGGAAAGACTTTTATTTTAATCCTTTATTCCCCGACGGTTACTTTAAAGTACCATTAAAAAAAAAACTTGCTATAAAATTCCTTTAATACATCGATTAGCAATAATACAATTTACAATGAGTTATAGATGTTTTACTTTATCTTGTTCCAAAAACTTTATGTTGCATAAAACAAAAATATTTTTAAAAGGGTGATTTCTCTTTCATTTGCATTTATTTAGCTTACTTGAACTTGATGTCGGAAGATTGAGAAATGGAAAATTTTAGTTCTTAAATATTTCTATTGTAAGGGCGTTATACTTGTATATCTTCTAATTCTATAAAATACTTTAAAAAATATTTTATATAAAAATTTTGAATGAAGTTATAAATATTCTACAAAATCTCGATAAATATTTTATTCATTAATTTTAATTGGTAATACCATTCTAAAATTTATTGTGTAAATCCTTTAAAGAATTTTCAAAAATTCGGGAAATATACTTTGAAAGACGAAATTTTCATTATTTCATAATTTGGGACTTTAAAGGTTAAAGCAGAAACTTCAAAAGAAACTCAAGACAGTTAAATATTAGAATATATTTAACGTTGAGAATGAAATGTTTACCCTTACATTTACGCAAAACCTACTAAGATGGAAATGCGTAGGACAGGAAAACAATCCGTTTTTGATAGGGGTTTGTCTTAGAAGTGGCATCATCCCTTATTAGCAACAAAGCCTTATTTCTTTCACCACGGAGTTTTCTGTCATCTCCAAAAAAAATCGTAGTTCATTTTTAGATGAATACCAAAAAACATGTAGTAGTTATTTTTACAAAGGGTGCAGCGATCGACGTTATGGCTTTCACTTTTTTTGCTCTTACATCACTTCTAATCTTCGAATCATTTTAATTCGCAGGCGCCTATCTGATTTTGTTTAAAGTCCACTTCAAAAAAAAAAAAAAAAACGCAATATGAAATTTTAATTCGATTTATTTACTTTCTTTTTACTTAAAAATTGATCAATAATAAGTAAATGTTTCAATAATAAGTATAAAATCAACTAGTCGGATGTGCCAATGCCCAAAATTTTCTTCATTCTCATACACTTAACTATATCTCAAAAAGTAGGTACATATGATAATCCTTCAGTGTTATTAAACAATATTTTTTGTTATTCAGTTGTACATCAGCTAGTTGAAAATCGCCTGGTAAATTGGATGTGAATTACCCGTTGCTGCATGAACAGACGATGAACAACATATTAACTATGAAAAATCGAGAAAAATCTCCATTACAGCGCCCCCTTCCAGCGGATGGTTCCCAAAATCACGTCAGATCTGCTACCCATACCCAAAAATATACACACAAAATTTGGTTCAATTCGCATAGCTTCATACACTTTTCTATGGTACAGTAATTAAAATGGCACAAAAACCGCTAGTACGGCGCCCCCTTCAGGTAGAATATTTGCAAATTCAAGGAGGATCTGCTGGCCGTGGCCATAGCTAAAAACATACACAAGAAATTTGGTTAATTCTTTGCATAACTTCATACACTTTTCGATGGTACAAAGCGGACTCGGAGATCGCTGACCAGGCCCCTACCTACCGGGGTTAACCCAGCTGAACGGGTTGCTAATTGCCTGGAACGTAGGGCGATGCATTGCGGTACATACGCCAGATCGCCGCAGGCGGCGGACCACACCAGCAAACACCAGGGCTGGCTATTTTAAGCTGAGTTGAAGATTCTAGGTTGTTTATTGCACTTTGCAAAACTATGTTTATCGCCGCACACCACGTACTTGCTATGCCAGTTGGAAAGGGCTGAATTATTTTTGATGCCTAAAAGGTGGTAAACTTCTTAGCTGTTGTAGGGGGCAATTTTGAGGGAAATTAAAAATTGAAATGGCCGAAAAGCTAAGATTTACCGCTGAAGGGATAATTTTGGGCCGAAATGCAAGGCAGACGAATTGCTGCAGAGGGAGACGGGAATAAACCTGACATCAATGCCTTGATCGTCATCCTATCTGCAGTGCCTACTGCTCGTTTGTGTTTACTTTGTTTTGCCGGTTACTTAACGTTATATCCTGTTGATTGTTACCTGCACATTGCTGCTCAAGTTGATCTCGTAATTTAGGACCTTGATATGATGACGAGACCTTCACCTGGCAAGGCACCTGGAGAGGTATAATTCACAGGTAACTTGGAGGACTTTGCACCCACGACGGATTTTACATGCACCAGGCGCCACTAGCGTACATGACGGAATTTTAGCTGGCAGTTAGCCTGGGTCCTGTGACCAACGGCTACGAGTATATTTTTCTACCAGCTTGGCCACCGCTTCCCGATCTAATTGGGAATGCTTGGAACTTTTGAAGCCTAATTGTTGATGCATACTTGTCAAATGAAAATGATAATTTTTAGTATGTGGGGGGGGGGGGGGTGTATGGAAAACAAAGAGTGGGGCTTCGCAGATAGACAAATTGCATCATGTGTTATTTTTTTTTTATTATTATTATTATTTTTTTGGGGGGGGGCGAATTGTTAGGCAAACTTAACGTTGCAAGAGACATGAGACTACGCCTTTCTTCCATTCCCCACCGGGGAAAAACTGGCTCCGTGGGCTGTCCCATTGGAGTGGACAGGCAGACATTTTCTATAAACATGTTTTTCGGGATCTCTGACCGCTAAAACGTGTTAATCCGTAGATAACCGGAAGTCGAAAAAAATCTGTATTATAATACTTCTTCTTTAGAAAAAAGAAAGTAAAGATACATAGAAAAAAATATGACCTAAAACGAGTAGGAAAATACCCAAATTGGGTAGGAAGATTCTTAGGTATGAGGTTACCCAATCTGGGTCCATATACCTGTTTCGGTTACCACTATGTGTATCCATTTTAGACACTGTTAAATACCCATTTTGGAATTGTTTTACTCCATATTTTGGAATTTCACATTTTGAAATTTTTTATTCCAAAATAGGTACTTAACAGTGCCCAAAATGGATACACAGTGGTAACCAAAACAGGTATATGGACCCAAGTTGGGTAACCTCATACCTAAGAATCTTTCTACCCAATTTGGGTATTTTTCTACACGTTTTAAGTCTTATTTTTTTTTCTGTATAGATTTAAAAAAACACTCTTTTATTAAGCATTTAATTGTCAGAGTTGAAAATCACGCCTAACTTTTTGACTGCAATTCCCGCTTTTTCCCAAAAATTCTTCTTACAATACATTAATTTAGCGTGGACGAAAAAATCAATTATGTTGATGAATCGACAAAATCGATTATAAAACAGCATTGAAATGAATTATGAATCGATTTCAACGTTTTTTTATGCTTGTTAGAAAGCTCAAATAAATGAATTGAAAAATACATAGTACATAATTTTTGCTCTGTTTATTTTTAGGTGCGTTCGTAATTATATAAATATGTAGCACCTATAGTCGTCTTTCAGTCCGTACGCATATAACAGAGCAAAAACTACCCAACCGAATGGTCTGAAATTTTAAATATATGATTGTTGCAAAATTTTGTCGAGCCATTTCAAATTTTATGAAAATCGGATGTATGGTTTAATTACAGGGACATTCAAAAGTTTTTCTTGACATTACGGCCAATAGGAAAAAATTATTGCAAGTGCATTTTAATGATGTTACAGCCTTCCGGATGATCTGAAATTTTAAATATATAATTGTTGCAAAATTTTGTCGAGCCATTTCAGATTTTATGAAAATTGGATGTATAGTTTAATTACAGGGACAGTCAAAAGTGTTCCGTTACATTACGGGCAATGGGAGAAAAATTCTTGCAAGTGCATTTTAATGATGTTACAGACTATGCACTTATGAAGTGCAAAAAAATATTATGCATTCAGTACAATATGGTGTGCGAAAAATATTTATAAAACTAGTTATAGTACGAACGTACCTAATTTGCCACGTTTGACGAGCAATTTCCTATTTGTTTAAGAAAGAGAACTGGAAAGAAAAAATAAAACACTATTTAAACTAACTTTTTTTAGGATTTCTAAACTGATTGCTCAACGTATAATCGTAAAATTAATTAATATTTAACTGTTAATTGATAAAAACGTATTTTATTGTTTTAATATGACGCTCTTCATTTTTAATTTATTATTTATTTTCTAAATTTAGATCTAGTTTCATTGTTGCAGTTTCTCAGCAATTTGGCCCATTTTGGCAAATCATTGAATCCATTGTTTTTTTAGACTCCCATAAAATTGCAAGAGGTACGGAGAATATTTGGCGATTTATCACCTGTAGCAGACTAATTGGAAAATGCCTTAAAATTAATGTATTAATTAGTCATTAAATTGTAAAAATGTTAGAAAGATGTATTATCATCGGAAACACACCTTTGTAACATAAATTTTATAATTCTACACTGTTAAAAATATCGTGAAAAATTACCTCTGTTTTTAAAGGCTCTCTATTTTCTGACCAATGAGAACGCTACATAAAGACCTATGAAGTGTTCTTATTGGTCAGAAAATAGATAGCCTTTAAAGAGAGAGGTAATTTTTCACGATATTTATAACAGTGTAGTCCATCAGGAAGTAGCTTAAAAATCGATTGTAAAACTCTATTTTTACATACAAAAATCAGGTTAAGTTAAATAATAGAGTGTAAATATAGGAAAACGCACATAAGTTTCTTATACATTTGACTCTTCTTAGAAATTATTTTGTTCATTCAAGACATCAAAAATGAATTTCATAGATCACCAAATGTTCTGCAGCAAAATAAAAGTACAGTAGAGTCTCGATTATCCGAGTTAATATGGACCAAGCTCACTTCGGATAAGCAAAATCTCGGGTAAACCGGATTTACACAAATCGTCACCAACAAAGAAGATTAAATATAAATTTTCACTTAATTCATTCATTTTTATGCTACTAGTAACATTTCTCTGGTGTACATTTCCGTTACTTTTAAGAAAAACAAGGAATGAAATTGTTTATTAGAAAAAGCCCTTGATAGTTTTTTGTTTGTTGAATGTCAACTTTGATGCAGTTTTTTTGTTGTTGTTGTTGTTGTTGTTTTTTTCTGCTGCAGTATTACGCTACTTGCATAGCTACCAATTTCTAAGATTTTTTCTTACCACTAAATTTTGCCTAATTCAATCGCCGAAATCTAACAATTGACAACTATTAAATATGGAAAAAATTTGCATTAAATTTTAGAGGTAACAAAACCGTACAAATTGGCAGCTGTGTGATTCTATTAGTGCCATGAAAATTGCAGGTGTACTCTCTTCTTTCTACTCAAAGTATTAAATAGTTTTTTTTTTCAATCGAACTTATACCTTTGGAATGGATCATTTTCTTCTGATGTACTGATGACTTCCATTATTATGAAACAGCCATTATAAATGAAGTGTTAGGTGAAGATGAAAGAGCAACCGTAAAAATTAGAACTCAGATTTTTTGGTCAGAATGGGGGGGGGGGGGGGAATGGCCATATATATACTATACATATATATATTCCGGCTACTTCAGTCAAACGAAAAGACGCGTTCGCTAATGCTGATCCTATAGAAGATATTTATAAAGATGCATTTCAATATTCGTCAGCATATTGGTTGCAGACGAAAATTGCATCAATCTCGGTTACATTTCAATATTTTTAAATAATTTTTTTTTTTTTTTTTTTTCATTGGATAGCTAAGATTGATCTGTACAAAGGCCGTTTTTTGCTTTTTTGATTTTGTTTACAGATATTTTTAATGAGGATACTTTCATTTTCGGAACCGGTTCCGAAAGGGAAAACATAAGAAAAAATCAGCAATCAAAATTGAAAAAGTAAAAAACAGTCTTTGCACAGATCGATTTCAGCTATCCAATGCAAAAAAATAAATAAAAATGAAAAATCATTTAAAAATACGTATTGAAATGCGGCCGAGATATCTTTATAAATTTATTCCATAGGATTAGCATTAACGAGTGGGTCTTTTCGCGTGACTGAGGTAGCCTCATGGTCTGCATTGCTTTATCTTCTAAATTTTTGAAAGGTCGGTAGGTAGTAAACAACGAATAACGTTTAATAAACAGCCCGGAAATAGTCGAAAATTCACGATAAGCGGCTTATTAGGATAAAGAGTCAAAAAGCGCTTGAAAAACCTTTTCTTCATCCATCCCTATTCAAAGGAGATCTTTATTGCCCCTGTGAAGGAGGAGTAAGCTGACTATGAACCCTATGCAGTATACGATAGACGATACTCGATATTTTAGAATACGAAAAATATGCGAAACCCCGTGTAAAGCTATGGGAAAATTGAATTAGATGGTTACTCATCACCTATTATTAATTATCGAAATACGGTTTTCCCCATCAGAAATAGACGTCCGATGTCGCAGTGTGTTTTCAAAAATAATCTCCTTCAGTTTTAAGTATTTTTAAGAAGATGATAAAATTTGAAAATTTTCCACTAGTAGAAGTGTCATAGTTTACAGAAGTTTTTTGTTGTTGTTGTTTTTAATACGTAAAAATGAAGGAGACAGTTTTGGAAAATCCACTACGTTGGCATCGGACGTCTTTTTTCAGCGCATTCCAACAAAGTTGAAAAGTGTTTATGAATTCGATTTGTCTGGCCGTCTGTCCACGCTCTAACTGGCGTAGACTCGGATTTTCATGCTGTTGATATGTGTTGTAGAACATCGAACTGTTTCTACTATTTTACATAAGAAGCCCTCAGAGAGATGCAGATAACACTAGGTATAGGAAATCCCATGTGTTTCTAAAAACAGCCAGAAATTTTTTCTAAGTTCCATCTTTGGACAGTGAGATCAAATGAAAACGATCCGTACTAATACATCTTCGAATGTGGCATTTTTTTGGCAGCGAGAATAATACAGAGCCGGTCTGGTATTTCTTTCATGCACCGCAATAGCGAAAGGAGTGATAAATCGTCCCACGATCAGATGAGTGCGGAGGGACGTGTGCAAAAAGTGTCCATGTACAAGGTCATCTTATCAGGTGATATTTTGCTGGCATTTAATGATGTTGCACTTATGAAGTGCAAAAAAATATTATGCATTGAGTACAATATGGTGTGCGAAAAATATTTATAAAACTAGTTATAGTACGAACGTACCTAATTTGCCACGTTTGACGAGCAATTTCCTACTTGTTTAAGAAAGGGAACTGGAAAGAAAAAATAAAACACTATTTAAACTAACTTTTTTAGGATTTCTAAACTGATTGCTCAACGTATAATCGTAAAATTAATTAATATTTAACTGTTAATTGATAAAAACGTATTTTATTGTTTTAATATGACGCTGTTCATTTTTTATTTATTATTTATTTTCTAAATTTAGATCTAGTTTCATTGTTGCAGTTTCTCAGCACTTTGGCCTATTTTGGCAAGCATTTATTGGCGCATCATTGAATCCATTGTTTTTTTAGACTCCCATAAAATTGCAAGAGGTACGGAGAATATTTGGCGATTTAGCACCTGTAGCAGACTAATTGGAAAATGCCTTAAAATTAATGTATTAATTAGTCATTAAATTGTAAAAATGTTAGAAAGATGTATTATCATCGGAAACGCACCTTTGTAACATAAATTTTATAATTCTACACTGTTAAAAATATCGTGAAAAATTACCTCTGTTTTTAAAGGCTCTCTATTTTCTGACCAATGAGAACGCTACATAAAGACCTATGAAGTGTTCTTATTGGTCAGAAAATAGATAGCCTTTAAAGAGAGAGGTAATTTTTCACGATATTTATAACAGTGTAGTCCATCAGGAAGTAGCTTAAAAATCGATTGTAAAACTCTATTTTTACATACAAAAATCAGGTTAAGTTAAATAATAGAGTGTAAATATAGGAAAACGCACATAAGTTTCTTATACATTTGACTCTTCTTAGAAATTATTTTGTTCATTCAAGACATCAACAATGAATTTCATAGATCACCAAATGTTCTGCAGCAAAATAAAAGTATAGTAGAGTCTCGATTATCCGAGTTAATATGGACCAAGCTCACTTCGGATAAGCAAAATCTCGGGTAAACCGGATTTACACAAATCGTCACCAACTAAGAAGATTAAATATAAATTTTCACTTAATTCATTCATTTTTATGCTACTAGTAACATTTCTCTGCTGTACATTTCCGTTACTTTTAAGGAAAACAAGGAATGAAATTGTTTATTTGAAAAAGCCATTGATAGTTTTTTTGTTTGTTGAATGTCAACTTTGATGCAGTTTTTTTTTTGTGGTTGTTGTTTTTTTTTTCTTCTGCAGTATTACGCTACTTGCATAGCTACCAATTTCTAAAAAATTTTCTTACCACTAAATTTTGCCTAATTCAATCGCCGAAATCTAACAATTGACAACTATTAAATATGGAAAAAATTTGCATTAAATTTTAGAGGTAACAAAACCGTACAAATTGGCAGCTGTGTGATTCTATTAGTGCCATGAAAATTGCAGGTGTACTCTCTTCTTTCTACTCAAAGTATTAAATAGTTTTTTTTTTTCAATCGAACTTATACCTTTGGAATGGATCATTTTCTTCTGATGTACTGATGGCTTCCATTATTATGAAACAGCCATTATAAATGAAGTGTTAGGTGAAGATGAAAGAGCAACCGTAAAAATTAGAACTCAGATTTTTTGGTCAGAATGGGGGGGGGGGGTGGGAGAATGGCCATATATATACTATACATATATATATTCCGGCTACTTCAGTCAAACGAAAAGACGCGTTCGCTAATGCTGATCCTATGGAAGATATTTATAAAGATGCATTTCAATATTCGTCTGCATATTGGTTGCAGACGAAAATTGCATCAATCTCGGTTGCATTTCAATATTTTTAAATAATTTTTATTATTTTTTTTTTTTCATTGGATAGCTAAGATTGATCTGTACAAAGGCCGTTTTTTGATTTTTTGATTTTGTTTACAGATATTTTTAATGAGGATACTTTCATTTTCGGAACCGGTTCCGAAAGGGAAAACATAAGAAAAAATCGGCAATCAAAATTGAAAAAGTAAAAAACAGTCTTTGCACAGATCGATTTCAGCTATCCAATGCAAAAAAAATAAATAAAAATGAAAAATCATTTAAAAATACGTATTGAAATGCGGCCGAGATATCTTTATAAATTTATTCCATAGGATTAGCATTAACGAGTGGGTCTTTTCGCGTGACTGAGGTAGCCTCGTGGTCTGCATTGCTTTATCTTCTAAATTTTTGAAAGGTCGGTAGGTAGTAAACAACGAATAACGTTTAATAAACAGCCCGGAAATAGTCGAAAATTCACGATAAGCGGCTTATTAGGATAAAGAGTCAAAAAGCGCTTGAAAAACCTTTTCTTCATCCATCCCTATTCAAAGGAGATCTTTATTGCCCCTGTGAAGGAGGAGTAAGCTGACTATGAACCCTATGCAGTATACGATAGACGATACTCGATATTTTAGAATACGAAAAATATGCGAAACCCCGTGTAAAGCTATGGGAAAATTGAATTAGATGGTTACTCATCGCCTATTATTAATTATCGAAATACGGTTTTCCCCATCAGAAATAGACGTCCGATGTCGCAGTGTGTTTTCAAAAATAATCTCCTTCAGTTTTAAGTATTTTTAAGAAGATGATAAAATTTGAAAATTTTCCACTAGTAGAAGTGTCATAGTTTACAGAAGTTTTTTGTTGTTGTTGTTGTTAATACGTAAAAATGAAGGAGACAGTTTTGGAAAATCCACTACGTTGGCATCGGACGTCTTTTTTCAGCGCATTCCAACAAAGTTGAAAAGTGTTTATGAATTCGATTTGTCTGGCCGTCTATCCACGCTCTAACTCCCGTAAATAGACTCGGATTTTCATGAAATTGATATATGTTGTAGAACATCGAACTGTTTCTACTATTTTACATAAGAAGCCCTCAAAGAGATGCAGATAACACTAGGTATAGGAAATCCCATGTGTTTCTAAAAACAGCCAGAAATTTGTTCTAAGTTCCATCTTTGGACAGTGAGATCAAATGAAAGCGATCAGTACTAATACATCTTCGAATGTGGCATTTTTTCGGCAGCGAGAATAATACAGAGCCGGTCTGGTATTTCTTTCATGCACCGCAATAGCGAAAGGAGTGATAAATCGTCCCACGATCAGATGAGAGCGGAGGGACGTGTGCAAAAAGTGTCCATGTACAAGGTCATCTTATCAGGTGATAGTTTGCAGGTGACTTCACCACGAAATGTTTCTAGTGGACAAGGAATCATTATTGTTTTCGAGAATCACAGAAAATGAGAGATCCTTGATTAGATTTTTAAGGTCGTCAAGTTTGAACTCTTGTGAGAGGAAGTAGCAGGTCTTTACCTGGGTTGAGCGCATCATTCTCTCGATTTCGTTCATTTTCTCGAAGGCAAAGTCCGAGGGTAAAAGAGACTCATTCAATCGGGAACAAAGCCGAATTGTCATATACTGAAACTAATTGTCAAAAGCGGAGAGTGTTTTTGTATGTCTTAGAAAAGACTTTTCTATATCGTAGCTGAAATAAATTCAGAGACTCCATTATTTCATGAACAATTCTTATAGTCTGATTGGCACTTGGTCGACTGCTATGACTCATTGTTATTTATTAATCATCATTCCCTTGCATCGACGTATTATTTGTTGTGTTTGTACGAGAACTTTAATCAGGAATCATATTTCGTTTTGTGCTAATAAAACTTTCTTTTTTAATTAAATGCTGTCATACGCCTTTCAAGAAACATTCACCGCGCTACCACGCTCTATGTGAGGCTCCACAATGTTAATGATGTTTACCATATGGCATGTTCGGTATTGAATATGAAGTGTGTAGCTTTAATAGTTCGTTTACAGGGACACTCAAAAGAATTCCGTTATATTAGGGTCAATGATGAAAAATTATTTACAGTGTATTTTAACGACGTTACGCTATTTCAAATGTATTGAAATTCGTGTGGAATCTTAGCCTCTTCACAGTTTTCCACATGTAAAAACTCTCATAAATGATACAGAATCACGGCCTATGGAGACTCCATGTATTCGTGAGAGACACTACAAAATTTGTCTAAGTCTCAGAATTTGCCGGTAGCATAAAAGTAAATAACTCCAGTACGATCAATCTTACGAAGGTGATACTTTGGAACAGCGTAGACAAAAGGATGACCACCTGGTTCCCACTTTGTGACACCGAAATATGTCAGTAAGTGCTTCTCGACATTGCATACTCTGACAGGAGAGTTCGAGTGGGTAGGGCCTCGCCTAGACATTAGGAGGTCAGCTGTCAAAAGGATTTTGATAGGCGAACCAATGCCAGCGGATGTTGGAAACTCGCATTGTTTTCCAGAGAGAAATTAAGGATATATACGAGATCTCTGAGGAGATCAGGGTATTAGACTAGAACGGTTAGCGAAAGCTAAAATTCAAAAGAGGTTCTTCAACCTGGGAGAGAGAAAAGATTCTCTCTAGGCTTTTTACGGAGATCGCTCCGTGGGGGAGACGAGATTGTTCTCTCAACGGTTACAAAGCCGATCAGCTGAGTCACAGCTGGATTTATGTCAGCGTAGAAGTTGATCGAAAGGATGACTGCTAGTCTGCACTTCCAAAGGACATTATTTCCTTTGAAGGGATCATAGTGTTTCACAGCGACTCTTAAAATAACTAATCTGAACTCTGACTTATTATTCTGTCGAGAACTTTTATCAGATTCTCCTACCTTACTAAATCTTAATTTTATCAAACTAAATTCTTACGTATTTTGTTGTGTCAGTGTTAACAATATATTTAGCCAAGGGTGTTTGTTGTTTTACGAAAATAAAACTTTCAATTTTTCATCTTACTAAAATCTTTGTCATCACGCCTCTGAGGAGATCACGTCACGCTACCGCCCTCATCTGAGGTCACCACAACTGGTGGCAGCTAAAAAAAGAACTTTGATACTAAAAATAAAGTGGCGGTGAGGCAGTGGAAATCTGATATTGAAAGACCCGTGTGCTAACCAGCGGACAGCAGGAAGGAAAAACAGCTGCAGCGAAGGACACAACAACCAAGCTCTCCAAGAAAAGGCGGACGGAACTCCAAGAGATCCACTGGGAGCCAAAAGAACAAGCCCGGAACAAGCAGACCGGAACCAGATCCCCTGGAAAAGGCCTAACGTGAGACGGACAGCGAGGAGGACAGGCGCTTCAACGACAGTGCACTGAGATTCAGCAGTGGCCCAGAACTGATGATCAACGGTGTCCCGATCAGCCCACATCTAGTATTCAGCAGTAGCCCACAACCGGCAGTTCTTTCTTTCTTTCTAACCGATGACCAGGCCCCTATCTGCCGGGTTGCACCAGCTTAACGGGTTTAGTACTTGGCATCGGGGCGAAACACCGCCTAATCGCCGCGAAGCGGCAATAAACCTGACGTCATTGATTCGATCGTCATCCTATCTGCAGTGCCTACTGCTCGTTTGTGTATACTTTGTTTTGCCGGTTACTTAACGTTATATCCTATTGTTTGATACCTGCACATTGCTACTCATGTTGGTCTCGTAATTTAGAACCTTGATCAGATGACGAGACCTTCACCTGGCAAGGCACCTCCAGAGGTATAATTCACAGGTAACTTGGAGGACTTTGCACCCATGACGGATTTTACATGCACCAGGCGCCATTAGTGTACATGGCGGATTATAGCCAGCAGTAGGCCTCGATCTCGCGGCCTTAGCTGCGGATTCGATGCTCTGCCAACTGGGCCACCGCTGCCCGAACTACTTCTGAATGACCTGGGGTTTAGAAGCCGAATTGTTGGTGCAGACTTGTCGTGAGAAAATGGATTTTGGAGGTGGGTGGGGAAGCAAAAAAGAAAAAATTGAAGCGCCGCAGATAGACAAGTTGCACCGAAAGTAAATTTTGGGCCGAAATGCTAGGCAAACATAACGAGGCAGGGGGAACAGGGGAGGTAAGCTCATAAAAAAAAAAATTTGAGTGGCTCTTATTGTTAGAATTGTTTAAATGTGTCAAGTAAATAGCTAAAGTTTTGAGGCAAAAATTTATTGTGTGTCTTCGAAAAAAATAAAAGAAAGTATTAAGCTAAGAAGAGTTAAAGCTAACTTAAGTAGTCTAGCCTATCAATCAGATTTAGAATCTGGTATTTATTCGGGAAGAATAAATAGGGAAATTTTTCTAGTACTAAGAATAGAAAATTGTCAGGATTAAATTGTACTTAAGGGTTTAAAAAAAACCCAAAAGGGAAGAGCTTTTTAAATTAGATGCGCAAGGTACACAATGTTATTAATAGATTTGTGAGGGAAAATATTTTATAATTGTTGGTTATTATATAGAGAAATTTTCTGAATTTATGAAAAGCATTGGTAGCACTGGATCAGGATTGCAAGGTGTGCTCAATCTTGAGGAAATTTAAGAGTTTTTCAAAACGTTATATGTACAATTGGTATAAAAATATTAGATACTTTGTTTCATTTTGTGTGCATAGGGACTTCAAAGCTGAAAATTTTATCTTGCATATTTAACAGAAAGAGAATGTATTAAAATAATTTTATGGTATATATCAAATTTATTCTTTATGTTACTGTTTGTATTCAAAAGGTGTTTATAAAAGTATTCATAGCATAATTTAAACTTGATAGGTTGAACTTATTTTTTATATGTCAGGTGACAGGATTAAATTCTCTTTGATATTATTGTTATAATTTGAGTTAAATTTAAGAGTGTACAATATGGCAAAAATTACGGCTCTAAAATATTGTAGAAAGATTGATTTGCAAAAATTAGCAGACGAGCTGGGGATAAAATTTGAAGAAGGTGACACGATAGCAATACTCATTCAAAAAATTGAGCAGGCAAATGATTACGATGAAGAACTGGCGCTGACGCAAGCTGGGTACATTGTGCAGGACAGGAAGGAAAATGCAGCTAGAGAAAAAGAAAATGAGAGGCTAGAAAGAGAGGAGAGAAAGAGAGTATGAGAAAGCAAAACTTGACAGGGAATTTGAATTAGAGCAATTGCGGTTAACGCAAGGCGTGGAGCGAAGTAGTTCGAGTGCTAGCAACAGATCCGACAGAGTCCCTAAAATCCAAATTAAATCTATCATGCATAATTTTGACCCAGAGAAATCTGACATTGCGATTTTTCTAAATCTATTCGAAAGACAGGCAGGTCTGGTATTGAATCAGAGGATTTAGTCACGCATCTTTTAGCATTACTGCCAATTGATATAGCGGAACTTATATTACGAGAGGACAAAGAAAAAGTAGACAGTTTTAATTATGTCAAATCAGTTCTATTGACAAGATATAGATTAAGCGCAGAAGCTTATCGCGTAAAACTGCTTCGGCATAAAAAAAAATCCGAACAGTCCATGGAAAGATCTAATATTCGAGCTAAACAGCTTTCAAGAAGGGTGGCTAAATGGGTTGGATATAAGCACGATAGAAGAGCTCAAAAGCTTACTAATTATGGAGCAAATAAAGAGAAGGGTGCCGACCGAAATGAAGGAGCATTTCATTGACTCTTAGGCTTCGTACAAGAACCCGGATAGTTTAGTCAAGGATTTGGATGGGTATGAAACGATAAAGGGTGTCTCCAGAAAACTATGGAATAGTAGGCCCCCCATCGAAAAAAGATTTGAAAGGCCCAGATACGCCGAAAAAGAGACAGAAAAAACCCGGAAATTAAATTAAATTGGAGGGATAAAAATGAGAATAAAGAAAGGGAAAAGATATTTGATAAACCTAAGGAAAATACTTGTGTTAATTGCGCAAGTTCAAAACATTACAAACGGAATTTCCCAGAATTAAAAATAAGTGAAAACCCGCACAAGGCTGTGCATAATATCAGTAAGGAAATAAACTTGGAGGAAGGTCTTGAACCGTATATGAGTCTGGATAAAATAAACGGCGAAGAAATCACTATATTACGCGATTCAGGATCGAACGTGGACATTTGCCCGAGTAAATTAGTTAAAACTAATCAATTAACCGGTCAAGTCAGCTGGGTAAAACAGCCATTAGTTCAGGATCTGCGATGTCTTCCTATAGCGGAAATAACGCTAGAATTACCCGATGAAATCACTATAAATACGACAGCATTAGTGGCAGACAAAGATTCTGACATAAATTATTATATCTTAGGAAATGAAACCCAAAAATTAATCGAATCGGATAGGAGCACAAAACACAAAATTATAAATGATGTAATGTCGCGGAGTAGAACCAAAACTCAGATGGAAAGCGAAGGCTCAGGCTGTCAATCTCAGGACGCGAATCAGCTGGATAAAGATCCATCACCGGACAATGGGCAAGGCTTCGCAGAGAGTGCAGAAACGGTAGATAATAATAGAGCGGAGTTGGACAACTCAGGAGGAGAGGGAAAGAAGCAGCCAATTTTGCTTCTGGACCTAATCGTAGATGAAGCCTTTTCTCTAAGTAAGGTGGGGAAAAAAGAATTTGCGAACGAGCAAAAGACAGATAATACCCTGCACCTGCATGAGATTAAAGAGAAAGCACTTTAAAAAAAGTCGTTCTTCGAGTACAGAAACTCCTTGATAATAAGAAAAACGACCGATCATAGAGGCTTAGAAAGAGTTTAATTAGTTGTACCAACGAAGTTTAGACAGTCTATTCTAAGCGCTTGTCATGACAATACAGCAGCACATTTGGGAGAAAAAAAACGAAGGATAAGCTTTTGAGATATTTCTTTTGGCCAAACGTCATAAGGCAAACGGAAGAATTCGTGAAAACATGTCATCACTGTCAAATAGTTGGAAAGGTGGGAGAAAAAAAGGCCCCCTTGACACGTGTTCCACTCATAGCAGAGCCATTTTCAAAGCTATCAATTGATTTAGTTGGACCCCTAACAAAGTCCAAAAAGGGAAACAAATATTTGCTAACGGCGTTATGTGTGTTTTCAAAATTTCCAGAGGCAATCCCGATACAAAATATGCTCTCAGAATCTGTAGTGGAGGCTCTTATGCAAATCTTTTGTAGACTAGGCTGCGCAAAAGAGATACAAACAGATTTAGAGAGGTCTTTTACGTCATGCCTTACGACATCATTTTCAGAGAAATTTGGAGTCAAGCTAAGGCATTCAAGTGTATGCAATCCGACCTCAAATAACGTTGAACGGACACACAGGACAATCAAACGGCTGTTAAAAGTCATGTGCACAGAGAGTGGAAAGGATTGGGAAGTGAATTTGCCCCACGCATTACTAGCATTGAGAAATGCGGTTAGCAACTCAACAGGGTTCAGTCCAGCGGAGCTCGTTTTCGGTAAAAATTCGGGAACACCAGAAACATTATTATATGAGCAATGGACAAGTGACAGTCAGGAGCCTGAGCTAGTCACAGAATATGTTTTTAGACTAATGAATCGGCTAAAAAGGTGTCAGGAGCTGGCGGACGAAAATATGGTAGTGAGCAGGGAAAATGCAAAGCTTGGTACCATAAGAAGGCGGTCGAAAGGGAATTTAAACCAGGGAACCAGGTGCTCGTATTAGTAACTAACAAAGGAAACAAGATGTTAGCGAGCTGGACGGGTCCAGGAAAAATTACTGCTAAGATTTCGGATACAAATTATATCGCAGAAGTCCCAGGTAGGCGCGAAAAATCGCAGATTTTTCATGTAAATCTAATGAAACCATATATACATAGGGTAGAAAAAATAAATGTATTAACACACGAATGTGATAATTTAGAGAACTTACAAGAGATGGAAATAGCATTTCCATTAGACGAGCCACATAATTATAACTTTGAAGAAATTATAGAGGATAGCAAATTAAAAGAGAGATATAATCCCGAACAATTGCGGGAATTAGAAATCTTACTGGGGGAGTTCAGGGAGATTTTTTTCGAATAATCCAGGGACTACGCACATGGAAATCCATGATATTTAAGTCACAGATAACAAATCTATCATAATAAGACCCTATAGAATGTCGCGCAGACAGGAGGAAATCTTAGAAAAAGAAATAAAAAGAATGCTGGAATTAAATATTATAAGGGAAGGGGAATCAGACTACTATTCGCCCATGATTCTTGTGGAATCAGCTGGTAAGGATCTTCGCTGCTGCATAGACTATAAGAAATTGAACTCAGTAACCAAAGTTGAATACTATCCACTCCCTAATATTGAGGACAGAGTAGAAAGAATTTCATATGACGCCCCACGCTCAAAAATTATCCGCATTTGTGACAAACACTGGGACATATTTCCCACTGAAGATGCCATTTGGTTTGATCAATTCGTCATTCAGATTTTCTAAATTCATGGCAAAAATGCTGAGAGGGTTAAAGAAGTTCTGTCTGCCCTATCTCGATGATATGGCGATTTTCTCAGAGACATGGGAAGAGCATCTGGAGCCTCTCAGAGTAGTACTTACTAGAATAAGAGAAGCAAAGCAAACGGTAAAAATAGCAAAGTGCAAATTCGCCCAAAAGACAGTGAAGTACTTAGGGCACATAGTGAGGGAAGGGCAACGGCGGCCGGCCGAAGCGAACATTAAAGCGATCACTGAATTACACCACCAAAAACGAAAACAGAAATCCGCAGATGTTTAGGTATGGCGGGATATTATTCGCGCTACATAAAAAATTATGCCTGGATTGTAGAACCACTTACAAGGGCACTAAAGGGAAAAAAGAAAAAAGAAAAAATAGTATGGAGCGAGAAAATGAACAGGGCATTTGACACTCTGAAAGAAAAGCTTACAGCGGAGCCAGTATTGTATGCTCCCAACTATAACGCAGAATTTATAATTCAAACGGATGCGTCAAATTCAGGGTTAGGGGCAATACTCGCGCAGAGAAAAAATTCAGAGGAGCATCTCATTATTTACTTGAGCAGAAAATTTACGGAGACGGAAAAAAATTCAGCGCAACATAAAGGCAATGTGCAGCGATAAAATTCAGGCATTACATTGAAGGACAAAAATTTCTGATCGAGAGCTATAATAACCCATTAACGTTCCTAAAAAACAATTCAGGAAATAATCCTCGTCTTCTCAGGTGGGCACTAACCTTGCAACCCTACCACTATGCAATTAAACACAAGCCAGGCAAGGAAATAGCTCATGTAGACTTCTTGAGCAGGACAGAATAGTATACAAAAGAAAAGACAAATTAATTGTATATGGTAAAACTTCTATAATTTTCTTGTGTTTGTAATCTGTATTAAAAATGGTATTAGTATATAGAATATTGTACAAAAAAAATTTGGTAGAAAGGAATTCTGTAAGATTTTAAGAAACGGACAGATAGACAGTTAGATATAGGTTTTTTTTGTATGTGAGCCACTCAAAAATGCCTTTTTTGAGCTGCCTTCTGTGTTCAGAATATTCAGTCCTGCGGCCAGAATATTATCTAAAAGGGGGGGGGGGTGTGGAAACTTAGCCTTTTCACAGTTTTCCACATGTAAAAACCCTCATAAATGATACAGAATCACGGCCTATGGAGACTCCATGTATTCGTGAGAGACACTACAAAATTTGTCTAAGTCTCAGAATTTGCCGGTAGCATAAAAGTAAATAACTCCAGTACGATCAATCTTACGAAGGTGACACTTTGGAACAGCGTAGATAAAAGGATGACCACCTGGTTCCCACTTTGTGACAGCGAAATATGTCAGTAAGTGCTTCTCGACATTGCATACTCTGACAGGAGAGTTTCGTGTGCAAAAAGTGGGTAGGGCCTCGCCTAGACATTAGGAGGTCAGCTGTCAAAAGGATTTTGACAGGCGAACCAATGCCAGCGGATGTTGGAAACTCGTATTGTTTTCCAGAGAGAAATTAAGGATATATACGAGATCTCTGAGGAGATCAGGGGATTAGACTAGAACGGTTAGCGAAAGCTAAAATTCAAAAGAGGTTCTTCAACCTGGGGGAGAGAAAATATTCTCTCTAGGCTTTTTACGGAGATCGCTCCGTAGGGGAGACGAGATTGTTCTCTCAACGGTTACAAAGCCGATCAGCTGAGTCACAGCTGGATTTATGTCAGCGTAGAAGTTGATCGAAAGGATGACTGCTAGTCTGCACTTCCAAAGGACATTATTTCCTTTGAAGGGATCATAGTGTTTCACAGCGACTCTTAAAATAACTAATCTGAACTTTTATCAGATTCTCCTACCTTACTAAATCTTCATTTTATCAAACTAAATTCTTACGTATTTTGTTGTGTCAGTGTTGACAATATATTTAACCAAGAGTGTTTGTTGTTTTACGAAAATAAAACTTTCAATTTTTCATCTTACTAAAATCTTTGTCATCACGCCTCTGAGGAGATCACGTCACGCTACCGCCCTCATGTGAAGTCACAACATTGGTATAAATCACTGAATTTCACTACAGGATGATTAGGTCATTCGTAGCATTTATCGTTCATTTACAAGGACAGGCAAAAGAAATCGGTTACAGTACTGTCTTTGAGGAATAATTGCTAGAAGTGCGTTTTCAATTTCGACATGTGCTTTTAAATTTAACTAATTTTTTGCATGTTATTCGTTGTATATACATTCTATATCTCGTATATAGGGCTGCATAAAAGAATTCACGTACCACTCTCCTTATTAGCGGAAATTGTGAAGGGAAATTTTCAACTGTGTTATGTATTTCCTAACTGAACTAAATTTTTGCATGCATGTAAATTTATACATGCAAATCTATACAGCGTATACAGGGTTGCTCAAATAATTCGGTTAATTTTCCGACTGTAGATGGGAATTGCTGTGGTTGAGTTTTCAAATGTGTTATGTGTTTCCAAATGTTTCAATGGACTTTACCCAGGAATGGCGAAAGCCACGCCTCTGTAGGTATATAGCCTCCAAAAATGACTGTTTATTGGACGAAGGGAAGCAGCGTTAAAAAATTCTGCATGCTTATTAGTGTTTTCCTGTTATATACCTACTTTGACGTCACATGGGTAAAGTCCATTACAAATCCTATTTCAACTTATTAAACGGTGAAGTTTTGTTACATTATTCGGAACGTGTTGGAAAGTGTTTCATAATCTATGCTTGACTATGATTTTTCTTTCTTGTTTTATTTGAAAAAACCGTTTTTCGATAGTTACATAAGGTAATAAGAGCAATTACCTAATGAATTTTCGCATAGGTTAGCTTGAGACTTGTGATTGATAAGTCAAAAGCTTGTATCGGTGAAGTCTCCTTTTAAAGGAGCAAATTCAAAACCGGACTTTCTGTCTACTTCCTTTTCCAGCATTTCCAAGAAATTAAAAATAAATGGGACATTTTTACAGGCTGTAATAATGTTAGTAGTAATTTAGAACACAAAATATGACATCAGATATGTATGTATATTATCAATATTTATTTTTGCATTATCCCCCTATAACATAAAAATCTATCTGCTTGATCACAATCTTCTTATCAGAAGTATGTTCGTCAGTAAAAATGACCTCATATTTAAAAGACAAATTCACATTTTTAAAGCTCGAATTTTTTAAAATGAAATTTGAACTAATCTTGGAATGGCAGAATCTCTCCGATGATGAAAAAGACGTTATTCTCAAAGGAAGATATAATTTTCATTCATGAAAATAAAGTATTTTACTATGATTGCCTTATATTCATTTTAATTCTGCAATCAAAGAAAACTAACTCCTTTATTATTTATTTTAAAGATCTATGGTAAGCACGAAATAAAATGCTTATGAAAATCAAATCATTTTCACCTGATCATAATAAATATTAAATAAAACTGTAACATTCTAAACTGATGCATTAATCTTGGAGGCGCAGAATGATTCCAATGATAACCAGTCGGATGTGACTTTTTTTTCCCCCTCAAATTTTTCCGGTGTGTAGGACCAAAAGTCAAAATTCTAACATACTCTTCCTTTATTTATTTTTGTGCACAGGAGTCAAAATAAGATGAAATTGTAATTCTTTTTTTCTGAATCGGCGGTACCCAAAAGAATGATAAACTAGTGAAATTTCGTTATTTTCCACCTTTTGAATTTCGGATTTTTCAGGTCTGCAGAACCCGAAATAAAGCCAAAATTAAAAATTTAATTCAAAAAATGTATTTTTTTTTTCATTAGAATCCACAGAATCCCAGAAAAATATAGATGATTTTGGATTGAAAAAATATTTTGGAAATACCGTATATACTCGCGTATAAGTCGAGGAATTTCTGATAATTTTCGGTAAACAAATTTGGGGGGGTCGACTTATACGCGGGTCAGTTAAAAAACAGAAACAATAAACTTCGAATACTGCAAAATTATGGCTTTTTATGTGTATGAATAAAAAAATATTACGTAAAATATGCAAATAATAATAATTTATCTTTTAAAAAATTTTCAATGATTTGTTTTTGTTTACTTACTACCTTTTCACATTGGCAAGTGAAATCTTTGGTTTGATTTTGTGCAAAATTGAAGTAAAAAGTTAGGGGGTCGACTTATACGCGGGATTTTGATTTTTTCCAGAATATGCATTCAAAAGTTAGGGGGTCGACTTATACGCGAGTATATACGGTATTTCCAAAATATTTTTTCAATCTAAAATCATCTGTATTTTTTCTCCTTTCCATAGAATTTTTTCGAGTCTGGAAGACACATCAAAATAACAACTAAATTGTAAATATTTCAATAAATGGAAGTTAAAATTCTAGTGCTAAATTCACCTTGAGTTAAATAATTAAATTCATATAAACAGTACAATTATATAGTATTAGTATTTTCTAATGTATTTTAAATACTACTTATAAATTATATACATATGCACCTGAAAATAATTCTTGTACAGGTATTTGTACTGTTTATACAGGGTGTTTCAAAAATGACCGGCATATTTGAAAAATCAATAAAAACTAAACGGGCAGCGATAGAAATACACCGTTTGTTGCATTATGCTTGGGATAACAGTAAATTTTCAGGCTGACAAAAAATGTTTTTTTTTAAATTAGTTACAATTTTCAACAACAGATGGCGCTGCAGTCTGGAAAATCTAAACCACGATATTTTTCCCATATCCACCATGCGCAGCAATCGAGGCTAACGAGAAAGACAGGCTACCGCGGTGGGTCCGATTCTTCTTTTTTTACAGACCTCTGGAGTCACGTGATGCTCTTTTCGCACGCCTTCATTGGTGCATTCAAGCATCACGTGACTCCAGCGGTCTGTAAAAAAAGAAGAATCGGACCCACCGCGGTAGCCAGTCTTTCTCGTTAGCCTCGCGCAGCAATAATATGGCGTAGTCTCTGAAGGAAATTACCAGAAACCTTTGTAAACATGTCAGGCTTCTCATGCAGAAGGATGGCTTCTCATGCAGAAGAGATGTACTGCTTCAGTTGTTCAACTGTTTCTGGATTGTGGCGGTACACCTGGTCTTTCAAGTAAGTAAGTAAGTAAGCACCCGTCCCCACAGAAAGAAGTCACAGGGGTTCATGTCTGGCGAATAGGGAGGCCAATCCACGCCGCTCCCTTCAAATCGCCTGCAGCGCCATCTGTTGTTGAAAATTGTACCTAATTTCGAAAAAAAAAATTTGTTTGCCTGAAAATTTACTGTTGTCCCAAGCATATTGCAACAAACTGTGTATTTCTATCGCTGCCCGTTTAGTTTTTATAGATTTTTCAAATATACCGGTCATTTTTGAAACACCCTGTATGAATTTAATTTTGTAAATATTTCGCTAATTTCTTCTCAATTCGCAGATCCAAAACAGTAAAATTTCCATTTTGTGTTTTTTAGACTTGGACAGTTACAGTTGGATTTTTCGGGTTTGCGGGCGCAAAATTGTAAAATTAATAAAGCGGAAAATATATTTGTTTTATTTTTTATTTTTGAAGTCCTACAAAGAGAATCAATGCCGAAACAGTGAGATTTTAGTTCTATTTTTCTTATATTCCATCATTATTTTGACCAACAGGCAGCACTAGTACATTAGCCAGCCCGGAGTCGGAATAGGAGTCGGAGTCGTTAAAATATCCCGGAGTCTGAGTCGGAGTCGAAAGTCGTCCATTTTTCCTTTTGAAAACCAATGGACACAGCCAGAGGTTTTTCCAGCTTTCCCAAAATTTGATTTTTTGAATAAGGCGAGTTTTGGAACTCAGGTCCTCATATTTATATTTTTTTCTTTTTCAAGACATTTAATTCAACTTGTATTCTTTTGAAAGAAACGTTTAAAAAAAATTAACTTAAAATAGTAAAATGACAAAGTTTCGCAATAAACAAGTTCGTTTTATAAATTTGGTTGGACGAGCAAAAATGATTGGCAACATAACTTTAAAGTTACATGGTGGTTGCACGAGGATTACCTAGTTTACATTGCTAATAAACCTCCGGCCCTCTTCATTTTTACAAAGACGGGCTTAAATAAGCAGCCCAGAAAGAGTTAAAAATCTGTGATAAGCGGCTTATTAGGATGAAAAGCAAAAAGCGTCTGAAAAGCCTTTTCTTCACTCATCCCTATTCAACTGAGATCTTTCTATCAGGAAGCCGGGGTAATAACAACTGAATCTTGCAGAAAAAGGATACACACAAAATAAGAACTTGCAGCCTGCTTCTTTTAGCACCATTTGCAAGAATTTTTTTTAAAAGTTACATTTTCTTACAGGTTGTAGAAATAGGCATTTATAATATAAAATACCATATCAAGCTCTTTTTATATTTATTGGGGGAAAAAAACAATATCTGTAAAATCCATGAATAAAATGAAAATAAATTCGTACAAATATACGCGGTGTGCTATTTAAATTCATTTTTTGCAATACATATATAATGCGTAAATAATTCTTTTACGCTGATTTATAAGGGACAAAAAAGATCTCTCGATGTAGAAGGGCACTTTAAGAGATCGAGAAAAGCTTTGAAATTCTGCAATTCTCGGTATTTCATCATCATTGACGTAATACACGCATGCGCAATAATTTTTCTTATCCTCTTTCCAGAAACACGCAAACGAGCAAGGTTTTTTTACCATTGAAAGAAAAACTTCCCAAAGTTTAGCGACTTTTTTCCTTTTTTTAATCGATAAAACGGTGCGTGAGGATAAAACATCATAGCCTACATGATCTTATATACTTAATCTTGGACTACAATTATTTCTTTATAGATACATATGTTTTTTTTTTGTTTTTTTTTGAGACATTTAATTTAATTTTTATTCTTTTAAAGTAAACATTTTTAAAACTTTAAAAGAAAACTTAAGTTAGTAAAATGACAAAGTTTCGCAATAAACAAGTTAGTTTTATAAATTTGGTCGGACGAGCAAAAATGATTGGCATCATAACTTTAAAGTTACATGGTGGTTGCAGGAGGATTACCTAGTTTACATTACTAATAAACCTTCCCCCTCTTCATTTTTACAAAGACGGGCTTAAATAAACAGCCCAAAAAGAGTTAAAAATCTGCGATAAGCGGCTTATTAGGATAAAAAGCAAAAAGCTTTTGAAAAGCCTTTTCTTCACTCATTCCTATTCAACTGAGATCTTTATTGCCATCATGAAGGCGGGGTAGGAGCTGAACCATGCAAGAACCACGGAGAGCTCGAGCTTTCAGAATATGTAGAAAAAAATAAATAAAACCTGTACATTAGGGGTAATGTATGGTTTCCCTGTCTAGGGGCCTCTTGTCCCCACGCTGAGGTCTCTAAAATATCAGGAAAACGACAGAAGTAGAATAACGAGCTGGGTATATAAAGAAATTTTCTTCAAAAAGGGTCTTGGCATAATTCAAAGCACTTTTATTGATGAAAGATTCTTTGAAATGTTCCCTCAACTGCTTTGAATAGTGGGTGTATTGTAGGGGAATAGGAGTCGGCAAATTTTGGGGGGGAGGGGGGAGGATGTCTGGGACAGGAATAATGATGTCTTTTCTCAAAAAAAAAAAGTTTCCTATTCGAAAAAAATAGAAAATATTTACAAAAATATCCAGACTTGTTGAAAGCTGGGAATTTTGTAAATAAATAGGTCTGTTTTAAAAAAAACATGTTATTCATACGATAATTAGAAAAAGTGCAGGTTCTTCATAACGGTGGCTTTAACATTATTCGCTAAAAAGAAAAAAGAACACTAATAAATTTTATATATTCTCAACTGAAAAAGATAAAATATATATATAATAAACAAAATAAAATGCTCAATTCCAAGGATTTATTTCACATTGCTTTAACGCACTTGAGAATTACCGTATATACTCGTGTATAAGTCGAAGAATTTTAGACAAATTTTGGGAGCTGAAAGTGGGGGGGGGGGGGCCGACTTATATAAGAATTAATAAAAAAAAAAAAAAAATTAAGATAATCGACGAATGGGCAAGTAATCCCATGTGGGTCTAGATTGGAGAGAGAGATAAAAGCGGACAATGGTCATTTCCCAGTGATTGACAAAAAAAAAAAGAAGAAGAAGCTCAATAATAATGTCCCTGTAATTGTTCTATACAAATTTTCTCTTTGGATAGTATTCCTCTTTCAATACAGGGGCATTCCTTTCAACATTTTAATCCCCCTTTCAAAAAAAAAAAAAAAAAACTTCAACTTGAGAATGTTTCTAGATATCTCTCCTAAAAGTTCTACAATACAATAAAGTACTATATTTTAGCAGTCTAAGGAGTTGTTTACCCCGTAAATAAGGCTTGAATAGATTTTTCAAAGAATTTTTTTCTTTTTAAGTATCATAAAATTGACGTGAATAGGTTTCAAAATAGTTTACGCTTCTTCAGTTTTACATAATTATACAATTTTAAAACGTTTGTTGAAGTTTGTAGCATGTTTAGTTCATTTGCAGTCAAAAGTATTCCGTTACATTACGGCCAATGGGAAAAATCGTTTCAAATGATTTTTAATGGTGTTACGCACTTTCAAACACAGTAAAATTGATTTGCATGTATGAAGTCCACTAAAATATGCATTATACAGAATAATGCGGTGCAAAGAATAGTTATTATTCATTTACAGAGCCACACAAAAGAATTTCGTTCATAATGGTATAGGCGGGGGGGGGGGGGGGGGAGGATTGTTTGCGGCGTATTTGAATTGTGTTAAACTATTTCAAATATAATGAAATTAGTATACGTCGCTGAGCTTTAGTATCAGTTATTTCATGTATAATACGAAGTGCATAGCATTTATAGGGACACACAAAAGATTTCAGATACTATATTGTATCCGAAGTACTGTATATTAGCAATGATTGTTCGAAAGGAATTTTTAATTATGATATGCGCTTTTAAATTTCACTACATTTATGCATACTATATAGTATGTATAAATGCTATAGTTCGTAAACAGGGCTACAGAAAAGAATTCGTAAGGGTTACTGAGTATGAGTAAATTGCTTAAAGGTGGCTTTAAATGAGTTATGCATTGTTACGCTAAACTGCATTTAGTTTACTAAGAAATGTTTGTATAACTAGGGGGGCACCGCCCCCCTGCTCGCTACGCTCACCAACCCCCCGCGTAATCGCTTAACTATTCCATTCGGTATAGCGAAGCAATTCCTATTTTCTAGCCAACCACAGATTATTGTTTGTGCTTAAAAATAATGTAAATAGTTCAATTAAGCTCTATTCATAAGCTAATATTAGTTTTTGTTGCATTGAAATATCTCAATTTGTTGATTTCCTGCATGCAAGTAAACCCTATTGTATTTCAATGGGAGTCTATGGAAATTTTGCGAAATACTGGAAATAGCGCTAAGTTGACGTCACTTTTGGTGACAGGGAGACGGGTCTCCCCTTGGTAACCTCCCTTATAGCGTCATAAAGCTCTGACCAATCAGTTGCATTTCACGGTATCTGCGCAGATTTTCATTGTTCCATTTCCAAAGCATTACTTTTTGCAAGACATACTTAGATACTACTACCGGCAGACCGATTTGCGTTTAATGTATGAAGTTGCTCGCCAGAGGACTCTGATACGCTGCCCAAAACAGAAATTTGACTCTGACCGAAACTTCAACGACGAGAACCAATCAAACCGCTCTGGGCAGGGTTCAGAGAATTCCAATGTGTTTACATTTTTTTTTTCCCGTATAGATATGATTCAAAAGAGTTTAATAAAAATATTAACTCTAATCATCAGAAAACTAGTATGTTGTGGCCATCACAAAACTTTCTTCTATATAAATCACGTCAATTAAATCATTTAAATAGTACAAGAAATGGCAACGATTTAGCACCAATTCATATCAAAGTGTATCTGAATTTGAAGTTGGATGAAAATTCGTGCATTAGTTCTTGAGATAGAGCTATAGCGGAAATTCTGAAAAAAAGGTAGCATAGCAGCGCCACCTGTTGAGCGATTTACACCAAAAGTAAACAGCACTAAACGATATCAAGGTATACCTGAATCTGAAGTTTGTTGAAAATCCAAGCATTAGTTCTTGAGATAAAGCTATTGCGGAAATCGCAAAAAATACAGCATAGCAGCGCCACCTGTTGAGCGATTTACACCAAAAATTAAACAGCACTAATTTATACATCAATTCATGTCAAGGACTAACTAAATCTGAAGTTTGATGAAAATCCGTGCAATAGTTCTTGAGATACAGCTCTTGTGGAAATCGGGAAAAATGCAGCACAGCAGCGCCACCTGTTGGGCGATTTGCACCAAAAATTAAGCAGCACTAATTTATATCAGGGACTAACTGAATCTGAAGTTTGATGAAAATTCGTGCATTTTTTTCTTGAGTTAGAGCTATTGAGATAATCATGAACAATGCAGCATACCAGCGCCACCTGTTGGACGATTTTCACAAAAAAGTAATCAGCACCAAACTATTTCCTGGACTAACTGAATCTGAAGTTTTATGAGAATCCGTGCAGTAGTTCTTGAGATACAGCTATTGAACAAATCGTTAAAAATGCCGCATAGCAGCGCCACCTGTTGGGCGATTTTCACAAAAAACTAATCAGTTCCAGTTTATATCAAGGTCTAACTAAATATGAAGTTTTTTTAAATTTCGTGCATTAGTTCTTGAGATAGAGCGCCCACAATATTTGTGTCACATACAGACAGACAGACGGACAGACAGACAGACAGGCGGACAGACAGACAGACTCACAGACAGACATTTTGTAAAAAGATGTTTTTTGGAATCTCTGACTCATAAAACGTGTAAATCCGTCGAAAACTGGAATTCGAAAATTTTCATGAAACCAATACTTTCTTCTTGTAAAGATAGAAGAAAGTAAAAATTATCATTTTAACAATTATCGGAATAATAAATGGTGCGACCGGAGAATACTTCCAAGGTTGCTACTTAATACCAAGTTAATACTAAATACCAAGGTTGCCACTTTGGCGCATTTATCGCCAGATTGGGGAGAAGTAGAGTATTCTACGATTCACCCCAATGAATAAAAACATGCATAGTCTAAAAACATCAATGTCACAAATTTATTTGCTATCTTCACTGCTGAAACAATAAAACTAATGGAATTTCTTTTAAATATATTAAAGTACTCATAAAATTTCCTTGCAATAATTAATAAATATAATTTATTAAGTAACAAATACACTTACATGATTTAATCAAAATTTATTGGATAACATAAAATATTGCAACGATATTTAAATCTGCGATCACCATTTCTTTCTATGATTAAAAATAAGAATATTTAATGTTTAAGGAAGATCGTCTTTTTTTTTTAACTATTATTATTATTATTTAGTTCGGACGATATCAAACAGAAACATTTTACGGGTAGCAAAAAATTCGTCAAAAATAACTGCTTCAAGCCAGTTATGAGAACTGTAGTTTGATAAAAACCAAATTTTAATTTTAAAAAGTGTATATGAAACACAAGCTATTTTTGTGTAAATACGGGACATTCAAAAAAGAATAACAGAATGAACCAAACGATCAAGTAAACAATAAGTAATTTAGCTAATCTTAAAAGCATGTGAACACTAAAATACTACAAGCTGTGTAAATTATCCTTTTAAATCGAAGGAAATTGAAGAATATAAGTATTTAATTTATTATTCTGAAAATACGATCAATGATTCTGAAACTTCGACGATGAGAAACAAGCCGCTATCTGGGCAGGGTATAAATGTAAACAAAAAAGAGCACGTTGTGATGTTTTGGTTCAGAGTTTGAAGCTGAATCCGACTTCACTTTTTCGACGGTTTTCGGCGAAATGCGTGGGCCGTATATATCATAGTAGGCTATGCTTTTTGGAGTACAGATGTCATATTAACCCCATATTGGCGCGATTTTTTTCGGTTGCCAATTTGGCAAGAACATCAACAGCATAAACAACATAATCCGGGTTACCACATCAAGCAAAATAACGACACTTTGGTGCAAGTTAAGTACCCGTTGCCTATATGATATTGGCGACAGAAAAAAATCGCGCCAATATGGGGCGAATATGGCATCTGTACCATTTTTGGTACTTTTCCGTTATACGGACAGCATTGTCGCCAAGCGCAATAGTTGGCGCAAAATGAAAATCACGTGAATTGAAACATTTGAAAAATAAAAGAAAAACATTGTCGATAGTAAAGTGAACATTTTAAAAATATAACATTTGAAAGTTACAGAATTTTACGAACTATTTTATTAAATCACAAATATATAATTAAAATAAGTGAACAAATAACTGTTATACAATAAAGTAATAAAATAAAAAAAATCATATTAAACTGATGCCATAAAATTACAAATCTCTTTGACACAGATGTCATATTCGCCCCATATTGGCGCGATTTTTTTTTTCGGTTGCCAATTTGGCGAAAACATCAACAGCATAAACAACATAGGTACAGATGTCATATACGCCCCATATTGGCGCGATTTTTTTCTGACGCCAATGTCATATACGCAACGGGTATTTAACTTGCGCCAAAGTATCGTTATTTTGCTTGATATGGTAACCCGGATGTTGCTGTTTATGCTGTTTATATTTTCGCCAAATTGGCATCGGAAAAAAATCGCGCCAATATGTATATGACATCTGTGCCACAACATAATCCGGGTTATCACATCAAGCAAAATAACGACACTTTGGCGCCAGTTAAGTACCCGTTGCGTATATGACATTGACGTCAGGAAATAATCGCTCCAATATGGGGCGAATATGACATCTGTGCCATATCTTTCAGCATTGCAGTAAACATTTCATTTCTTGAATAAAGACGTCGCCACATAAACTCTATGAGATACGACTCTAAATGATGACGAACTGTTCCCCGATGTCTTTTGTTGCGCCATTTTGCGATGCCCCATAATCTCTCAACATTTTGAGTATGACATCCAGTATTAGGGTCGACAAAGTTGTATTTGTGATTTACTGTGAAATGATCATAACCAGCACTTCGCAGTTCATCTGTTTTATATCCTTTCCAGTAATCTGTATAAATAATACTTCTATCAGCTACATTGTTTACTATTGCCGCCATTAAAGTTTCAGCTGTGCGATTGGAAATAGGAGTAAGGAAACATCCCCGTGTTTCACGGCATAAACCATCTAACACCCATTGAGGAGGAAGAACACGCCCTACGTTGTTTTTTCTTCTGGTAAAAAGACTTTCATCTACTTCTATAATTTTATTAGGTCCACCGATTTTAGGTAGCTTTCTTTACAAAAAGTCCTTCCGGCCAGTGCCGGGAGGAAGAGGTAGCTTTCATAATCCTTATTTTAAAAAAGCCAACTTATATCATGCAAACACACGAAGCTCAATTTAGTGGAAACCGAATATAGGAGATTCAATACTAATTTTTATCAATATAATGAATGAGAATTTCGCGAAATTAGTCAGCTTTATCCAAGCTGCTTTTCTTTAAAGTAACTTATATTTGGCTGCCAAATTCGGCAATTTCTTAAAGTGCCTGTCATTTTAATACAACATGGTGGATGAGGCTAAGCAGTGAACTTGGTCGAGACCTTAGTAATTGCTGTGCACATGCTCACTCACATCGGAATCGGTTAATATATAGGAGTGCTGTCGCATGCAAAAAATCAGATTTTTCAAAATGTCACCCACAATAGAAATTGAAACTGCTATATCTGAGCCATTTTTTAAGGTAAAGACAAACAAAAAATGCTCCTGAATCCTTATATCAAGATCAAATACTTAAGAAAGAACCCTTTTTCAATTTCTAATTTTTTTGCACCTCACTTTAAATATATATATATATATTTTAATTTAATGGTCGCCATTTTGAAACAAGATGGCTGATGAATCTGGCCAGAGAATTTGGTCGAGGTGTTGATGTATACTATCCACATGCCTTCTTACATCGAAATAGGCGAATACGTGTGTTATCGCATGACAAATACAAGATCGTTTCAAAATGTTAGCCATGCTAGAAATTCAAAGTGCTAGAAATCAACCATTTTTTAAGATATCAACAAAAGAACAAATTTTCAGAAACAAAAACTGCTCCGGAATCTTTGTATCAAGGTCAAACACATAAAAAAAAATCTTTTTCATTTTCCAATTTTTTAATACCTCATTTTGAATTTTAAATTTAATTTTTTTTTAAATGACAACCCTTTTGAAACAAGATGGCGAATGAAGCTGGCCAACGAACTCGGTCGAGACATTGGTATGTACTATGTACAGACCAAGTTACATGCAAATAGGTTCATAAATACGCCTGTTATCGCGTGACAAAAATCAGGTCGTTTTAAAATGTCAGCCACAAGAGAAATTCAAAATGCTATTACTCAGCCATTTTTTTTTAGATATAGACGAAAGAAAAACTGTTCCGGAATCTTTGTATTAAGGTCAAACACATACAAAAAAAATCTTTTTCATTTTCCAATTTTTTGGTATCTCATTTAAATTTTTAATTTTTTTAAATGGCCGCCATTTTGAAACAAGATGGCGGATGAAGCTGGCCAACGAACTCGGTCGAGATATTTGTATGTACTATGTACACACCAAGGTACATCCAAATCGGTTCATAAATACGCCTGTTATTACGTGAGAAAAATCAGGACGTTTCAAAATGTCAGCCACGCTAGAAATTCAAAATGCTATAACTCAGCCATTTTTTAAGATATAGACGAAACAAAAACTGCTCCGAAATCTTTGTATAAAGGTCAAATACATAAGAAAAAAATATTTTTCCATTTTCAATTTTTTGGTACCACATTTCAAATTTTAAATTTTTTAAAAAATTTTAAATGGCCGCCATTTTGAAACAAAATGGCGGATGAAGCTGGCCAACGAACTCGGTCGAGAGATTGGTATGTACTATGTACATACCGAATTACATCCAAATCGGTTCATAAATACGCCTTTTATCGCGTGACAAAATTCAGGACGTTTCAAAATGTCAGCCACGCTAGAAATTCAAAATGCTATAACTCAGCAATTTTTTAAGATATAGACGAAACAAAAACTGCTCCGGAATCTTTGTATAAAGGTTAAATACATAAGAAAAAAATATTTTTCCATTTTTAATTTTTTGTTCCCACATTTCAAGTTTTAAATTTTTTTAAAAATTTTAAATGGCCGCCATTTTGAAACAAAACGGCGGATGAAGCTGGCCAACGAACTCGGTCGAGACATTGGTATGTACTATGTACACACCGAATTACATCGAAATCGGTTCATAATTACGGGAGTTACAGTGTGACATAGGTCAGATATATATATATATATATATATATCAATTTTGAACGGAGGGTGGTTTCGGGGTCTGGGGGTCATGATCGATGAAAATATACCAAAATTTTTTGAAATCGCTTTCCTCCGAACGGCTGCAATACTATTGCAGCCGTTTTTTTTATATTTTTATCATGTTTTTTTAGGTAGCTTTCTTTACAAAAACTACCTATTGCAGCCGTTCGGAGGAAAGCGATTTCAAAAAATTTTGGTATATTTTCATCGATCATGACCCCCAGACCCCGAAACCACCCTCCGTTCAAAATTGATATATATATATATATATATATATATATCTGACCTATGTCACACTGTAACTCCCGTAATTATGAACCGATTTCGATGTAATTCGGTGTGTACATAGTACATACCAATGTCTCGAACGAGTTCGTTGGCCAGCTTCATCCGCCATTTTGTTTCAAAATGGCGGCCATTTAAAAGTTTTTAAAAAATTTAAAATTTGAAATGTGGTAACAAAAAATTAAAAATGGAAAAATATTTTTTTCTTATGTATTTGACCTTTATACAAAGATTCCGGAGCAGTTTTTGTTTCGTCTATATCTTAAAAAATGGCTGAGTTATAGCATTTTGAATTTCTAGCGTGGCTGACATTTTGAAACGTCCTGAATTTTGTCACGCGATAAAAGGCGTATTTATGAACCGATTTGGATGTAATTAGGTATGTACATAGTACATACCAATCTCTCGACCGAGTTCGTTGGCCAGCTTCATCCGCCATTTTGTTTCAAAATGGCGGCCATTTAAATGTTTTTAAAAAATTTAAAATTTGAAATGTGGTAACAAAAAATTAAAAATGGAAAAATATTTTTTTCTTATGTATTTGACCTTTATACAAAGATTCCGGAGCAGTTTTTGTTTCGTCTATATCTTAAAAAATGGCTGAGTTATAGCATTTTGAATTTCTAGCGTGGCTGACATTTTGAAACGTCCTGAATTTTGTCACGCGATAAAAGGCGTATTTATGAACCGATTTGGATGTAATTAGGTATGTACATAGTACATACCAATGTCTCGACCGAGTTCGTTGGCCAGCTTCATCCGCCATTTTGTTTCAAAATGGCGGCCATTTAAAATTTTTAAAAAAATTTAAAACTTGAAATGTGGTAACAAAAAATTAAAAATGGAAAAATATTTTTTTCTTATGTATTTGACCTTTATACAAAGATTCCGGAGCAGTTTTTGTTTCGTCTATATCTTAAAAAATGGCTGAGTTATAGCATTTTGAATTTCTAGCGTGGCTGACATTTTGAAACGTCCTGAATTTTGTCACGCGATAAAAGGCGTATTTATGAACCGATTTGGATGTAATTAGGTATGTACATAGTACATACCAATCTCTCGACCGAGTTCGTTGGCCAGCTTCATCCGCCATTTTGTTTCAAAATGGCGGCCATTTAAAAGTTTTTAAAAAATTTAAAATTTGAAATGTGGTACCAAAAAATTGAAAATGGAAAAATATTTTTTTCTTATGTATTTGACCTTTATACAAAGATTTCGGAGCAGTTTTTGTTTCGTCTATATCTTAAAAAATGGCTGAGTTATAGCATTTTGAATTTCTAGCGTGGCTGACATTTTGAAACGTCCTGAATTTTGTCACGCGATAAAAGGCGTATTTATGAACCGATTTGGATGTAATTCGGTGTGTACATAGTACATACCAATCTCTCGACCGAGTTCGTTGACCAGCTTCATCCGCCATTTTGTTTCAAAATGGCGGCCATTTAAATTTTTAAGAAAAATTTAAATTTGAAATGTAGTACCAAAAATTGAAAATTGAAAAAATATTTTCTTCTTATGTGTTTAACCTTGATAAAAAGATTCGGGAGCAGTTTTTGTTTCGTCTATATCTTAAGAAATGGCCGAGTTATAGCATTTTGAATTTCTAGCGTGGCTGACATTTTGAAACGTCCTGATTTTTCTCACGTAATAACAGGCGTATTTATGAACCGATTTGGATGTACCTTGGTGTGTACATAGTACATACAAATATCTCGACCGAGTTCGTTGGCCAGCTTCATCCGCCATCTTGTTTCAAAATGGCGGCCATTTAAAAAAATTAAAAATTTAAATGAGATACCAAAAAATTGGAAAATGAAAAAGATTTTTTTTGTATGTGTTTGACCTTAATACAAAGATTCCGGAACAGTTTTTCTTTCGTCTATATCTAAAAAAAAATGGCTGAGTAATAGCATTTTGAATTTCTCTTGTGACTGACATTTTAAAACGACCTGATTTTTGTCACGCGATAACAGGCGTATTTATGAACCTATTTGCATGTAACTTGGTCTGTACATAGTACATACCAATGTCTCGACCGAGTTCGTTGGCCAGCTTCATTCGCCATCTTGTTTCAAAAGGGTTGTCATTTAAAAAAAAAATTAAATTTAAAATTCAAAATGAGGTATTAAAAAATTGGAAAATGAAAAAGATTTTTTTTTATGTGTTTGGCCTTGATACAAAGATTCCGGAGCAGTTTTTGTTTCTGAAAATTTGTTCTTTTGTTGATATCTTAAAAAATGGTTGATTTCTAGCACTTTGAATTTCTAGCATGGCTAACATTTTGAAACGATCTTGTATTTGTCATGCGATAACGCACGTATTCGCCTATTTCGATGTAAGAAGGCATGTGGATAGTATACATCAACACCTCGACCAAATTCTCTGGCCAGATTCATCAGCCATCTTGTTTCAAAATGGCGACCATTAAATTAAAATATATATATATATATTTAAAGTGAGGTGCAAAAAAATTAGAAATTGAAAAAGGTTTCTTTCTTAAGTATTTGATCTTGATATAAGGATTCAGGAGCATTTTTTGTTTGTCTTTACCTTAAAAAATGGCTCAGATATAGCAGTTTCAATTTCTATTGTGGGTGACATTTTGAAAAATCTGATTTTTTGCATGCGACAGCACTCCTATATATTAACCGATTCCGATGTGAGTGAGCATGTGCACAGCAATTACTAAGGTCTCGACCAAGTTCACTGCTTAGCCTCATCCACCATGTTGTATTAAAATGACAGGCACTTTAAGAAATTGCCGAATTTGGCAGCCAAATATAAGTTACTTTAAAGAAAAGCAGCTTGGATAAAGCTGACTAATTTCGCGAAATTCTCATTCATTATATTGATAAAAATTAGTATTGAATCTCCTATATTCGGTTTCCACTAAATTGAGCTTCGTGTGTTTGCATGATATAAGTTGGCTTTTTTAAAATAAGGATTATGAAAGCTACCTCTTCCTCCCGGCACTGGCCGGAAGGACTTTTTCTATTTGGTCGTGAACATAAAGCATTTGCACAAACTTCTCTAAAATAGCTATTCCAGCCCACTGTTGTGTTGTGGTTCACATCAAGTTGCAGCTCACAAAGCTCAATCGATGTCAACTCTTGGCACCATAAATATATAAACCTCAAAGCATTAAGAAAAGACAACCGCGATCGTTCAAACCATGTTTTTTGTCGTATTCCTACGTTTTCTTCGCGTGATCGTAAGCTACATCGGAACAGATGTCTATTCGCCCCATATTGGCGCGATTTTTTCCTGTCGCCAATATCATATAGGCAACAGGTATTTAACTTGCGCCAAAATGTCGTTATTTTGCTTGATGTGGTAACCCGGATTATGTTGTTTATGCTGTTGATGTTTTCGCCAAATTGGCAACCGAAAAAAATCGCGCCAGTATGGGGCGAATATGACATCTGTACCGCTACATCTCCATTTCGGATTTCCAGAACTCATCCATTTCATGGTTGTTTGAACACAACCTTTTATTATGCAGAATTCCAAATTCCTGAAACAGTTTTATCGCAACTTTCTCATCATCTGGTAATTGACAAATAGTAAAATCCATCTCAGCGTCAGCAGTAAAAGTAAATTATAATTTTATTAAAAAAAAAATGCATTTTTATTTCGAATAACAGCAAATTAAAAAGGTTTCCAAGGTTAAGGTTAAATAATAATCATTCACGTAATTCACGTTTCATAAATAACAAATCACAATGTTTCGCATGGTTTACAAGAAAAATCCTTTTCACGATGAGGGTTGAAATAATTGGCGCATTAGCATACATTGTGGCATGCTGTCCGTATAACGGAAAAGGACCCTTAATTTTGGCGAAATACTGGAAATAGTGTCAAGTTGGCGACAGAGAGACGGGTCCCCCATTGGTAACCTCCCTTATAGCGTCATAAAGCTCTGACCAATCAGATGCATTTCAAGGTATCTAAGCAGATTTTTTATTGGTCCATTTCCAAATCAAAACTTTTTTTTATATATAGAAGGATACAGTCGAACCTCGTTAACATGAATCTCAAGGGGAATCAAAATTTTGTTCATGTTAACAGTAATTCATGTTATCAGTATCAAATCTTTGTATTCGTTTTTATAGGGGACAGTGAAAACAATTCATGTTAAAAGTAATTCACGTTAAGCGTGTTCATGTTAACTAGATTTGACTGTATAGATAAAATGATATACTGGGCCACGCAAAGAATTGGATACATAATAGTCTATGGATTATAATTTCTGGAAATGTGATTTCAGCACTTTTAAGAGTGTTTTAGTTTGAATTAAATTTTAGCTAAATAGTGGCTTGTAAGAAAGGTACTAGGTAAACTACAGGGCTGTACAAAAGTATTCAAATATGTTTCCGTCTAGTAGTATAGATTTCTGAAAGAGAAATTTCAACCTGTTATGCGTTTTCTTGCTAAACTAAATTTTCCTATTATATAGTATGTATATCAACCTACAGATCAAATACAGGGCTGTTCAAAAGAATTGGAATGCATATTTGGCTATGGAAGGTAACTGCTGAAATCAGTGTTTCAAATGTTTTATTCGTTTTCTAAAATATTGACTTAGTTATCTTATATACCTTATTTCCCTAAATAACGAAGTTTTGTTAAAGCATTCAGGAAGTGTTGGAAAGTGTTTCATAATCTATGCTTAACGCACGATTTTCCTTTCTAGTTTTCCATGTCTGCAACCAACAGAAAACTACGTTATTTTTATTTTCTTCTAGCTTTACAAAAAGAAAGTATTGGTCTCGTGAAAAATTTCGACTTCCGGTTTTCGATGGATTTATACGTTTTAGAAGCTCCTGAACCTGATTTGGTAGTTTTTAGAAAATGTCTGTCTTTGAGTCTGTCTTTCACTCTGTGAGCCTGTATGTGACCAAAAATTTTTTGGGCGGTCTATCTCAAGAACTAATGCACGGAATTTTACGAAACCTTATATTCAGTTAGACCTTGATATAAACTGGTGCTGATTACTTTTTGGTGTAAATCGTGCGTCAGGTGGCGTTGCTATACTGCCTTTTTCACAATTTCCGCAATAGCTATGTCTCAAGAATTAATGCATGGATTTTCATAAAACTTCAGATTCAGTTAGTCCTTGATATAATTTGGTGCTGTGTAGTTTTTGGTGTAAATCGCCCAACAGGTGGCGCTGCTATGCAGAATTTTTTACATTTCCGCAATAGATGTATTTCTAGAACTAATACTTGAATTTTCATCAAACTTCAGATTCAGTTAGTCCCTGATATAAATTGGCCGTGATTAGTTTTTGTGTATATCGTCCAACAGGTGGCGCTGCTATATAGAATTTTTTACGATTTCTGCTCTGTCGCAACGAGCTCTGTCGCAAAAACTGATGCACGGATTTTCATCAAACTTCAGATTCAGTTAAAAGTTGACATAAGTTGTTCATGGTTAGAGTTTTGGGATTGCCACATCCGTCTAGTTATTTGTTGTAGTCAGTTTTCTGATACAAAATTGTAAACTATACAAAATAGTAAAGTATACAAGATTGCCTTTTAAAAAAATCTATTTTTGGACGCTTCCAGCTTTTTTTAAATTTGCAAAATTTACGAAGTTCATTTTAGCAATAATGATGTGAAACTGCTCAAATAATAAATAAAATTTTGGTATGAAAAATTAACTATGTGTTGCCGTCTGTTGAGAATTATGTGAGCAAGGATATGTTGCAGATATGCAACGCGGTGATGCTAAGGGTTAAAGCGATATAAAAAATTCTCCGCCTTTATATTTAAGTTTGGCACAGATATCATATTCGCCCCATATTGGCGCGATTTTTTTTCTGACGCCAATGTCATATACGCAATGTATACTTAACCGGCGCCAAAGTGTCGTTATTTTACTTGATATGATAACCCGGATGTTTTTGTTTATGCTGTTGATGTTTTCGCCAAATCGGCGTCGGAAAAAAATCGCGCCAATATGGGGCGAATATGACATCTGTACCTTAAGTTTAATGTGCTTATATTTTTATTGTTTTACTGTTTGTTTCGTTGGCTTTTATGGTACCATTTAAAACGCATGTTTTTATTTTTAATCCTGTTGCGTTAGTAACAGTTTTAAATATATTTTTAAAATATATTTTATAGTAAATTATTGAAATTTTACTGCCAGTCTAAATAAATAAATAAAGATTCAGAAGTCTTAAAACTAAAATTAATAAGTAAAATGTTTGAGTTTACAGACCAAATTGCTGATGTTTAACACTTTTCAGTATAGATGAAATGTATTTATGATTTCGGGACACCACAGTCTGTCAGCTTTTTAATTTTCGTCGATATGCTGGGATCAACGGCGGATCCAAGAGGGAGGTCACGGGGGTCATGACATCCCCCTCCCTTGAACTAAGAAAATTTCTAAAGGACATTTTAAAATGAAAATATGCAGTATAACTTCAAAAATCCGGCATCATTGGGTCCAAGACTATGGCGGATTTTTGAAGGAATGTCAAAGGTAGTAACTAAGAATACCAAAAGTAGTACTATATTATTAACTAGCAGGCTACACCTGCTTCGCTGGTTCATTTTCCAATTGAAACTTGATAAAACAAAATGATGAATTCGACCTTACATTTTAAATTAATATGAGCCTTCACCTGGAAAGTCTTTCTGCATTTGCTGAATACGATGCGAACGCCATTTAGCTATTATTTTATCTTATGTGTTAGGCAAATTTCGGGCTATTCAGAATAAACTCTTTTATAGTAGATTAATAAAGTAGAGGTTGGAAGGGAAATATGACCGCTATGATCATCAGAAATTAAAATGTTCTCTAGTCACCACACTACTAA
This sequence comes from Maratus speciosus, assembly GCA_963932465.1. Taxonomy (NCBI): domain Eukaryota; kingdom Metazoa; phylum Arthropoda; class Arachnida; order Araneae; family Salticidae; genus Maratus; species Maratus speciosus. The sequence goes on along the minus strand of OZ010793.1, from coordinate 564,587,982 downwards.
AATGAGAGATAATTACAATGATTGCAGAGAGTGACTACTGATAATTAATCATATTCGGATCATTCACTATCGTTTGTTAGTTCTTTAACTCCTGGCTCCTCGGCTTGGTGCTATATTTGGTTCTGGTAGCTTAAATACAATCTCTCCTACGTTGCATTATATTTCGCAATATACGTCTTCTTCTGGCATGTCTACTGCAGTTTTCTATCTTCGGATCACAGCAGAGTAAATACAGCCAAACAACGTAATAAATTATTTGCACACAACGGACAGTGTTTAACTTTCATGATTAAAATAAATGTGAATCATATAAAAATGGATTTTTAAAACTCAAGTGTTTGAATAAAATTAAAATAATGTCATTTTCACTCTCATTTCTTTTTTAATAACAGTTGCAATCATATAGCTGGTAACCCTGAAAAAACCTCGAAAACTGATTGTAATAGAAAAATGGACCTCTTTTTTTCATGCATTCAAAATCTTCCCAATCTTTCGTAATCGGGTACACAGCTAAGTTTGACGTCAAACATTGGAAATGTTTCCAAATATATGGTTATAATTGTACCAGTGTTAGATACAAAACAAAGGTAATTATGCGTCAAACAACATTCCATTAAATAAAGTGAATTTGCTTTGACTGAATTATAGATCTTTCAACAAAAATGCTCTTTGAGAATGATAAATAAAGTCAGTTATATATACCTTGTACGTAATAATATACGTAATAATCCTTTTGATGCACCAAAGATTTTTTTTTCATTTCTCTAATTAGCATAATTCACAGAGGAATAAAAAGTTTTTTTATTTTCAAGATTACATTATTCTTCAGTCTTTTGCCTAAATAAACCTAAAATCGTTAATTTTCATAAAGTTTAGTAGCTACGGCTGTGCGTCAGAAGAAATTGCTTTATAATTATCCAATTTTATCTGAATTTCAGGTACTTTTTTTCTTATCTAGGCTTTTTATTGTAAAACTAGTGCATAACCCCCGTCAAAAATGACGGAATGTGAATGATAAATCTCCAAAACAATATTTGAAAAAAAGAAAAAAAAAAAAAAAAAAAAAAAAAGATGCCTCATGCATTTTGTTAATCAAAAAGTATTATCCTTTGATTTTTGATAATTAGAACGAAGATATTATGTAAACTACAGTTTAAAATCATATTTTAAATATTTCAGAATGGAACAGGAAAAGATCAAAGTTGCATTGCATTTGTAACATATATATAAATTATTAAAGGAAAAATTACGCTTAATTCTATAAAACTTTTTATAAAATATTTTACATATTCATATTGCATGTGTAATTAAGGTTTTTTTTTGTTGTTGTTGTTTTTTTTTGCTCAGATTTGTGTATTTTAGTTTTAAAATATCAAAACACTAAAATATTTTTTAAAATTTTACATTTTATAACATCATAAGTATAGTTTCTCAAACTATTATAACATAAAAGAAATTTACTAATAGCATAATTTTTAATTAAAAAAATAGTTAATTTATCCCAAATAACATTCATCAAAGAAAAAATTATAAGCAAACAACATTAAAAAATATATAAAATAATCTCTGAATTTTCACATTTTCATATTTCAAATCTGGCTGCCATAATTGTCAATATTTATAAATATATATATATATATATAACATTAGCACTTTTTAGTTTCTAAGGTTATTATTAAATTTAAAAAGATCCATCATTAAGCAAGGTAAATAAATTGTATTTTTTAATCAGATTATTAAAATATCAATTTTCTTCTGTTCTATAAAAAAAATGTAAATGATTGAAAAACGTAAATATTTTGTAAAAAATGTATAGGTAAATAAGATATTTTAAAATTATTTCGCATAAATATGTATTAATAAATACGTATAATGCTGTAAAATACGTATAATGCATATAATACTGTAAAAATATGAATTTACAGATAATAGATGGCGCCACGCCTAGAACTAAATTGCTGAGATTTTGTGTATGAACATTTGCGTTTTCTAAATTTTAAAACTAAAAAACATAAATTTGAGTTACAAATAACTTAATTACATTTATGCAAATAATACATCTTTTATCAGTGTATCCAAATCAAAGGATGAAAACTTCAGAAAAAAAAAAATGTTTATTTTATAATGATTTTTTAATATAACTTCGTAACATTAGCGGCTCGGCCCATGGAGGAATGAAGACTAAATTATATTGAAGACTTAATGTTTATAGCTCCATGGCTCGGCCTTATGTAGCCATCATGCAGCTCATCAGGCAATGCTAAAACGATCCTTATACTATGTTCACACTACGATACTTAAGATATCTTAGGCCGCCGAACTCTCTGAGAGAGTTCCACAAACTCTCTCAGTGAGTTTCGACTTACTTCGGCTAGATACAGAAATGACCACTCACTCTCGTTGGCTATGAAGCTTTGCTTTTACTGATTGGCTGTTGCGGTGCGTTTTTATTTTAAGCGCATGCGCATACTTTACTTTTGATCAGATCACAGATCAGTGACGCTACTGAGATATCTTAAGGCAAGTTTCTCGATGTGAACAGGCATCCAATTCCGGGAGGGTACCACTTCAAATCTGACTGTCTAAGATATCTTAAGTTTCTAGTGTGAACAGGGTATTAAACTATAGAAAACAACAATAAAAACTGATTTGATTGAATAAATTCAAATCCACCGCGTGTTCAAAACAGCATCAACAAAAATGTTAAAACAGTAAAGCACACGTTGCCAATTGGTAATCAGTACAGTATGATGAATGATTCTAAACGTGAATGACTCACCATTTGGCTCACTTTTTTTTTTTTTTTTTTTTTTTTTTTTTTTTTTTTTTTTTGCAACAATAATAATAATAATGATTAGCAAAGTGAAATGTAATTTCTGAAAATTTCACATTAAATTTTAATATGCTAATTGTATGAAAATATTAACTTGTATTTTTAACAAACTTCGATTGTTTATATTAATTGACGATAGATGGCTGCAAAAACAGTTTTTGAAGGTTTTAAACAAAATTAAAATATTTAAAGACTTTAATAAGCTTCTACAAATATTTTAAGAACAAAATCAGATAATTAACCTGTAATTTTTTTAATGAAGCGCTCAAAGACTCATTCATTTGTTTCAATATTCGGAAATTGTGAATGGCAACAGTGTTCTTTTGTTTATATCTAGTAATCTGATGTTTATAATAGCTTATTTTTAATTTGGAACTTAATACATTATAATTGGACATGATATACATGTTTTAGTGAAAATATGCTGAACAGACATGATTTCTAGTAAAAAAAATTATCATTTAGCTAGCAAATGTTAAGATATATTTTTCATTAAGCCTAACATGGCGTTTAGCTACGGTCGATTCGCACACTGGAATGGTCCGCACCGGCATCGTTCTGACGGCTTCCTGCACTCAGATTTTATTATAAGTAGATATTTTCTTTTGCGGTATTAATAACGCATAATTCCATAAATTTTCTAAATAATAATCTTTAGTACTTACTTAACATTTGAAGCAGTAGACATTTCTAAAGGGGACGATACGTGTTAAAAGAAAAGGAGTGGACAATACTCGCTGATCTGAGTTCGAAGTTATAAAAGTCACAAGTTTGGGAAAAACAAACCAGCATGTTTCAGTAGAAAGTATGTAAAAAATATTTTAAATGCCTGAAATTAAATTATTTACAATATGTGTGTGGGGGGGGCAGAGGGGGGAGCAGACATTTGCACTAAAATCTAAATATTTGACTCCACTTTCATAATATTAATTGCTATTTATATAATTTACATTTGAGTGTAAACAATTGCTCCAAAAATGCCGTCTTACACTTGCAAAAACACCTATAATATATCTATGGGGCTACGTCATGTTTACGCCTTTTTGGATTAAAATCAAATTGTTTGGCGGCAAAATGCTCATAAAATTACTCATGAATGTAAAAAAGATCAGTCAAATGTAGCGACGGAATTCCAGTAAAAAAACTGCAAAAAAATATTTTTTCCAGTATTTGGCGTGAAAAGATGAACGCTCCACGCTATTTCGCGAACCAAAACATTTCCTGGCCAAATGCAAAAGATTGAAATGCATTTATAAATTTCTTGTTATATAAGTATTTAAATGCCTAATTACTCAATGAAATTAAACTTAAATGGTGGATTAGTTTATTATTTTTTCTGTAAGCTTTATTAAATATATACAAATTGCGTGTTGCTGTAGTTATTTTACTTTATACCGTGTCACCGGCTGGTTAAGTTTTGTGTATTTTGATTATGAATGCTATCATTAAACATTTCGATATGAAGTCGTTGTTTCCATGGCAACAATACATTTCTTTTGTTGACTCTGGCACTAACAACATCGATGTCCAATTGCGAATGCTCGAAATAGGACCTTAAATTTGAGATTGAAACAATTTTAATCCATTTAAATTTTATTCTAAACAGCATAATTACGATCGTTAAATTTCATTACATACACATATAAAAGTATATGATAAAGCAGCAGTTATAAAAATGTATTTATTTAAGTTAAACTCACTTAAACTAACTTCGTATGGAGACGGAGAGTTGAAAAAGAGTTTTTTTAAATATTCATCACAGTATTATTCAAAATTTTATTGGGTCACCAACCAGCGTTAAATCGCAAAAAATGAAATTTTCATTATTTTTTTACGAACGCTAAATCGAGGTTCTGCTGATTTTTTTAATAAACATATATTATCCTCATTAGGGTGGTCCTTATATGGTCGATTTTATTTATTTTTTTTTTTTTTCAATTTTCTTATGTCTTATTCTCAAAATTTGTTCCAATACAGTAAAAAACAAAGGAGAAAAAGTTTGAATGAAAAAGAAATATATTTAGAGGTAGCTCAAGCTTGCTGAAGATTGGCGATTATTCTAAAAAACATGATGATATCGACAAAAAGAAACTAAGCCAAAATGATAATTTTTATTATGATAGTAAATTAATTTTACTTTTGTATAACACAAAAACACAATATTAAGCATATAAAAAGTTGAAAGTATCAGTAATTAGTTTAATTTGTTAAATCCATTTTTCTGCAGTGTTTCAATGCTCCTCCACAACTTTCGTCAATAGCTGAAACTGAGGTTCATTTCTTGCAAGGATTCCAGTGTACTCTTTGATCAAAGCAAATACTCTCATAGCATGATCATTTACCACTTTAATAGATTGCACAATCTCTAATGCAATCATATAATCAGAATTAGTGCTCCAATGTGTTGGGTCTATTTGAAAGAATCCTTGCAGTAAATTCAATTCTTTGAACAACTTCAAAGATTCTTTAGTCACAAAATCTTCAAATTTCTTTTCCTGAAAAATTTTAAGGAAAACACTTATCCTCTTATCAGGATACTTTGTACCTTTTTTATTTTGAAGGTCTTCAACCATCTTTCTTTTTGTTCAAATAGACACGTTGCTATCGAAAAAGGACAATCCAGAAAGATCTTTTGACATATACCACAGGTGCTTTGAAATTTCTCTGATGCAGCCTTTCCAATTTCTGCATGTATTCTTGAGTACTCTAATAAAATATTCATCAATTGAAAGTCATTATAGGGTGAGGTTTTTGTTATTGAAGCAGTGATCCAAGTTTTAATACACCCTGTCTATAAAAACACAATCATCAGGAAGACCTCTCTTTCTGCCTTTTCGGTAAGCTTGAATTGGAACTTAAAGATGACTATTTTCAAAGAATATATTACCTTAGACATCCCTGTTGAGCATGATGCATTGCCTTTGGAAGCCTGAAACGAATTCCTCTGACAGGTATTCCCCCAAGGAAAAAAACAAGTTTCACAAATTCTTGTTAATCATCTCTTAGTCCACATGATGATTGTTGTGTAGTGGCAAACTCCAAAATTTCATCTTTTACATCTTGTACAAGAGCTCGAATTTTATCATCTTTCAAGCCTGTTTCAAATTTCTCTCAATCTAGAAAACTTCAGTACTCTTGGAAACATTTGGATAAAGGTATTTCTGGACTTGATTACGTAGTTCCAAAGAAATATGAAATACTTTTCCAATGATAAAGTTTCGTTCAAAGCTTTTCTTCTAAAAGGACACAAGCACCTTTCTCTTTTCCAGTATTTGCTGATGTGGTGTCAAAGCTCATCCCATTCATTCAAAGCTTCATAAATTGCATGAGCTTGTACTTCGCCCATTGCAGTAGGAAGTTTAACAACTGCGAGTATCTGAAAAACTATTTTTCCAGAAATTATAACTGGTAGTCTATCTATTTTCTCTTTACCGGTTAACTCTGGTAAAAGTTTTCCATCCCAATGATCAATGAGGGGAACATTATTTTGTAGCTGTTCTTTAATTTCTGCGATTGTTTAATTATACTAACAATTCTTTTTCTACGAATTGCACTTCTGTTCAGACTGACTTCTTTAATATCACATCCTAAATTCTTTGCTGTTTCTGCAACTATAAATACTGCTTTTCTGTCTGATAATTTTGTCCTGTTAGAGTTGTTGCTAATTCTGGAGTTATGATAAACATATGCCCTCTCTTAGCTTTAGATGTCCCAGGATCTGATGCTGCATCCTCAAGCAGTTCAATTTTGTGATCGCGTTCTTAAGTTTCATTTCCATCTTCTACATTTGAGAAATCTGTAAAAGACTCAAGATACTTCTAATGCCATTTCTACTGTCAAAGTTTAAAACTCACAGTAAAATAGTACAATTTAAAAATAAAAATTTCTTAAACTTATTAGCTTATAAGGCAAAAGATTTAGACTGATTAATCAAATTAAAAAATATATTCATCTATAAACAAACAAAACACAAACCAAAATCAAAAGTAAGATGACAGCAGTTGCGGTTAAGTCTAAAATAATAATATAGCTGTAACTAATTTAACTCAATAAAAGTTTAAAACTCACAATAAAATAGACCAATTTAAAATTTATTTAACACCTATTTGCTTATCTAATAAGGCAAAAGAATTAGAAAATAATAAATAGATAAATAATTCTTTGTTGAATCTCTGTTGCTAGTACTGTCATCTCTGAGAGGTGAGAAACATTTCTCTTCCTCATATCAATGAAATTATCTGTAGATAACTATTTAATAATTGCATTTACAAATGCTTTTATGGATTTTATAGTATAGATACTTGACATTTTAATACATTGAAATAATTTATCAATATTAGAATTACATTTTTTTTTCAAGTAATAGGAGAAAAAAACAGCAAAATGACCCCGATTTATGAAACTTATACTTTTGAGCTACCTCTAAATATTATTTTTTAGTGATTAAATTCTACAAGAATTATTTTTAGATATAATGGAACATATTTAGAGGGTAAGAGCAATAAATTTTAAAACAACGAAAATAAGGACCACCCTAATCCTCATGAGAAGAATATTCTATAATTTTTCCAAATATTTCTGAGTATGCGCTTATGGAGAAATTCCTTGGTATCATCTTATCAATTTTTCAGACGCGTTTTTCTTAAACTGACGCAAAAGATAAATCGCCAAATCTTGTTGTTTTGCAGTAATATTTCAACTGAGTAAACTAAAAAGGATTTATTTTTAAGCATTACGAACATTCCTTTTCATGTTTAAATTAAATATTTTCGTTTTTTAATATTATCACTCATTAAAACAGATTTTTTCTTCTTTTCTTCTTTTTTTTCCTTTTAAATAAAATTAGTAACAGTTTTTTCTTTTATTTTTCGAGGTGTAATAGCCGTTTCATTTTTTTTATTATTATTAACGATAAATTTCGCCAAGAAATAAAATGACAACCTTATCGTCCAAAATAACAGAACTTTCCGTCATAATCTACGTAGAACGATGTGTTATAGCTTTAAACCTTCTCTGAAACGATACCTATCTAACAGTATATAAGTTCTGTCAAAATCCATGCATTAGAACTCGAAGTATAGATGTTCGGAATGAAATTTCCGTTTGGATTTTATATATACGAGTTGGAACCCGTCGAAATTCGACGTATTAAAATATTTAGAATGGAACTGTTGGATCGAATTTATAATAAACCTACAAAAATAATTATAATAAAAAATTCATCTTGCATTGGTTGTCCAACTCTTAAAACAAATAATGTTTTTAACCTAAAATTACCAAAGTATTATTTCCACAAACTTCAACTTGCTTAAATTATTGAAAAATTAAACTGAATTAGAATACACAATCAAGATGAGTAATTATGTTTGAAGTTATCGATTGAGGCTCTTATGTTTGTTTTTACGGGATGATAAATCAGTAAAAAGGATGTCGCTTTGTTGCATCATAAAATCCCCCCCCCCCCCCCATAAAATCTAAACTGTACGTTATTTTCACATTCTCAAAATTTACATACGCACCAGTCAAATTCACAATTTAAAAGTGTTTTAATGCGCAATACAAAACTTAAAGTGACGTTTGTCCGATACAACTTTTCATGTGAACATTCGCAAAAACTTTAAGTTCTAATCTCAGTACTCACGAAAATTTACCATTCAGAAATTTCCCTTTAGTTGCCACAGTATTGGCCATTTAGTATCGATCAAATATTTAGTTTCATAAAAGAAAATGATTATTTTGTTTTAAATATGACATCATTTTTACTCACTGAATCATTTTGCCTTAGCGTCTAAAACTCAGTATCAGCGTAATGTAAAAATATTGAAATATCTTCTTCAATCTTTTGATTTATGAAGAAGAATGCGTGTTTTTATAATGGCTGACGTCATTTTCTGTTCAAAAATTAGAAAAAAGTTACTTTTATTTGTAATGTTAAAATGGCAACAATAAGGATATAATCAATAAAAATAAGTAAACCATGACTATTTTCCCTTTACTTTTAATAGAAATGGAGTATTTCAGTTACCACAATTACAAAATAGGTAATCAAAACTATAAAAAAATTAATATCTCAAAAATAAATTGAGATAGAGCTCTCAAACAAATTGCATTTAAAAGTACATTTTTTTCTCTATACGACGGTGTAAAAATTGAAACTCTGTGATGTTTAGAAGTTTAAAAATTTGCAGTAACGAAAATTGCAAAACCGAAATTTCATTTCAAATTCAAAGTGTTGCCATTCGCAGAATGACGTATGCGTTACGTACAGATTATGTTTGTCCTTTATAATATAGAATAGATAGATAGTAGATGATGCCTTTAGCCATAATTTAATTCATTATTAAGTGATAATTATGTAAGAAAAAGGGAAAATTAAATGTTTAAAAATCAACTACTAATATTATAAAGAGGTAAAAATTGTTTATTTGTGGCAGGTAAGCTCTGGAACTACCGAACCGATTTCAATAGTAATGGTATCAAAATGATTGGTGTTAGTCCAACTTAGAACATAGTCTATACTCATGTCCGTGCCATTGTCCAAAAGGGGGTGCAGGAGCAAAAAAACGTTCTAAATTGCGATTTTTGTGTTACTGAAGGGCCCAGATACATGGAATTTGGTATGATAGTTACTTATTAGATATAAATGATCTCTATGACTATTTCTTAAAAAAATCGTAATTTAAAAGGGGTGAAAATGCGCAAAAAGCGTTCTAAAAAACGTTTTAAATGGCGATTTCTACGCAGTCTCAAGAAGTACCAAACTGATTTAAAAAATAATGGGGTAATTTTTTTGTTTGGTGCTAATGTACGTGCCTTTTTTCCTTCCAATTTAATAAAGAATAAATTTTGATAGAGGGTAAGTACACTGCATATCGAGGAATTTGATTTAAAAATTTTAATTTGAAAATAATTACATTTTTCATAAATTTGAAACGCTATCACAGTAACAGTGCTATTTACATGTTAAAAATAAATGACATAAAAATTCGGAGATCTTAGGAAATAACGTGTACCTAAAATAATATAATTCAGAATTTTTTCATCTCTTATTAGAAGATCTGTTAACTTCTTCAAACTGTGAACTGAATACCTTTTGAGGAAAAGAAATATCACTAGTTCAGGCTGCTTGATATTTAAAATACCTTATCATGAATAATAATGAAACACTACACCTATAAAGTTCCTTTATCACCTTTTACCTTTTTTATGTATTTGTGTATTTTAATCATTTTAAAGTGTTTCCAATAAAAAGTTTTAAAATCTTTAACGTAACAGCTATACTATTGTATTAAAATATTATGAGAACTAGAGCGGGCTTAATAGAATAGTAGGGGATGCTCAGCCCACCTTGCCCCTATCTGGTTACGGCCCTGAGAAAACCTATACATGTTACTGAAGCTTGATGCACCATGTAAGTTACGAAAACAATGCGCTTAACGTTATAATTATTTTACAGAAGAATAAAAAAAAAAAAAGAATTACATTAATTAAAGTTACAACCATATTTTTTGCAATAATTCAAACTAGTTGCCAGTTTTTATTTTTACTTTTTAACCCGTTTGTTACATATAACTTGGGGAGAGGTATACTAAAGTAAGCATCTAATACTTATTACATTTCAAGGTTAGTAAAAGTAAAAGGGAAGGCGATACATAACGAAAATAATAAGGCATAGTACATCACATACGCTGGAATATCCTTTTCTAAAATTCTATTATTAATGATACAGAGAAAAGAGAATTTTTCTATCCCCCATTAATTATTTCCCTAAATCCAAGCAAACCCAAGGTCATGAGATATAAATCCACACTTAAATAAAAAATGTCCAGGGCAATGCTTTCATCTGGATTTCCTTCAAAATGTACATTACAATCACAAAAGATTTCTGGTTTTACGCTTTCTCCTTTTATCAGATGCCAACTGGCCGTGATAAAAACCGCGATAAATTTCTACAACTATCGCCTTGTCACTTCTCTGAATATGAAAACGTGTCTCCCCCCCCACCACCCCCATGAAAGGGCTTTTGCACAAAACACCTTTGGTCAGGTACTGAAAGCGACAGATGTCCGATTTGAAAGGAGACGTTGGCGCAAATAAACGCCTGTAATCCTTTCATGTATAAAAATGGTACCCATTGTGCAAAATCCGTTCGGTGGACATTTACAGATCAGGAGTTTTGTACCACTCTTGTGTAAAATCTGATATTTTTTTATGTATCCGTTTTCAAAATGTATATTTATTATTCATACTAGCATTGAACGATTCTCCACACTGCGAAATGGGAAATAAATAAAAATAAAAGAAAGAAAGACAAATCTTGCGTCAAGCACAAATTATGAAACACTTTTCAACACATTCAGAACACTGTAACAAAACTTGCCCTTTTCATAACCTGAAAGATTATGTTTAAGTAAACAATTTGAAAAAAGCATAACAAACCTGAAAACCAAATTTCAGCAATCATCACCTATAATTGGAAAAGTATTTAAATTCTTTTGTGAAGCCTTGTATATGATCTACAGATTTGTATATATACTATATACGTAGTAGTATTAAAATTTCGTTCAAGTAGGAAATGCATAACACAGTTGAAAAATCCTCTTCAGGAATTTTCGCCAATAACTGGAAATGAGATCTTTTGTGCAACTCTGTATATGATCTATAGAACTTATACTACATAACAAGTAATATGGAAAAAATTAGTTACCATTTAAAAACGCATACCAGAACTGCAAACGCACTTCCACCAATAACCGCTCATAGATAATAGCGTAACCCGTGATAGATATCAATTTCAATATGTTTAATAATATGTAACATCGTTAAAATATATAACGGTTTTTCTCCATAGACCATAATGTAACGGAATTCTTTTGAGTGTCTCTATAATCGAGCTATGAGTACTACACACTTCGTTTTCAATATCGAACATTCTATTAGAAACCTCAATAACATATATACAATTATATGGTAATTCGAGTATATTTACGAAAGTTAGAGCACGGACAGACAAACAGGCGGCCAGACAAACCGAATTAATAAACACTTTTCAACTACGTTGAAAATTGTTAAAAACAAGTGGGGAAAAAAACTGACAATGGTGTATGTGGGGGGGTGGGGGTATTTTTTATTGACTACTAGATATTTTTGCTAGCTACCAATTTTTTTTTTTCAATTTGTAGAGCCCTGATATAAGTTCTAAATTTTTTTAACCATTTGGAAAAATGGTTATTGTTCTCTATCAGGGTAGGAAATCAAAAATATATCTGAGGCATTTTGTTGGTTGAATCCACATTTTATTCGTTTTCTGATTGGTCTGTACAGTAATCTGTATTTTTCTTTACTTTCAACAGAAATGGATACTTCTGTTGCCACTATGACAAAAAAGTAATAAAAACTACAAAAAAAAATGATAATAATAATAACTCAGAAACAAATTGAGATACAGCTTTCAAACAAATTGCATTTAAAAGTACATTTTTTTCTTTATACGACGGTGTAAAAAGTAATATTGTGCGATGTTTAGAAGTTTAAGAATGAAACTTCATTTAAAATTGGTCATCAGGAATCTTGGAAATCTGACGATAGAAAAGCCTTTTCCCGAACATCCACTGAAATGCTTGGATAATACGTAAGTTTCAGGAAATGTGACGAGTCGCAGGCGATTTTTGTCGCTCGCAATTTTTACGTGTAAAATAACACTATTAATGTTTAATTCATGGCGTACGTAATGTATGATCAACTCCGTGCGATTTTTTATGTCTTAAATTTTAGTCTTTGAAAAAATCATTTTCCAAATGGTCGTTGTAATTTGTTAAATTGCTTTTTTTTTTTTTTTTTTTTTTTTTTTAATTCGTTTCCGATATATAGTATATATATTTTTTAACTTTTAACGAATTTTCTCTAACAATGGTAAATAAATTACTCCAATATTAAGAAAAAAAAAAAAAAAGAAAGAAATTAAAAGGAAAATAATGGGATATCGTCAGGGGGCTAATGGGGAAAAAATGGCCATAATTTTTTTTTTTCAAAAAAAAGTTATTCTGACCAGAAAATCAGAGTTCTAACTTTTTACGACTGCTCTTTCATCTTCATCTAACACTTCATTTATAATGACTGTTTTATAATAATGGAAGCTATCAGTCCATCAGAAAAAAATGATCGATTCCAAAGGTATAAGTTTGATTGAAAAAAAATAAATAAATAAAAAATAAAAACAGTTTCATCCCCCGTTTTTCTTAAAAGTAACGGAAATGTACATCAAAGAAATGTTACTAATACCATAAAAATGAATGAATGAAGTGAAAATTTATATTTCATCTCCTTAGTGGGTGACGATTTGTGTAAATCCGGTATATACAAGTTTTGTATCTTATCGGAGGTGAGCTTAGTCCATATCTCCTATAATCGGGACTCTCTCTAATTGATTTTCGAATCTTGACTGTGTTGAGGGGACAGTACACTTTTAAAATTTTCAAAAATCGATTTTTTTATTTTTACATCGTTAGAAAGCTTATTGTATTCTGAATAAGTTGATACCAATCTTTTAACTGTGTTAACCCGGATAATCGGGACTTTACCGTATAGCAAATTTATATTTAACCGTAGAAAAACCAATTTAAAAAAATGCATCCAAGATTCTAAATATAATTAGAAAAAAACGTTACAGAGAGCATAGTAAGTTATATGTATGAAACTGTAATAATATTTTTTAATAATTCCACGAACCGGAAAAATATTTTCCATGCTTTCACGAACCGGAACAATATTTTTCCATACTTTCACGAACCGGAACAATATTTATCACAATTTCACCAACCGGAACAATATTTATCACAATTTCATGAACCGGAACATCGTTCCTGTTTGCTCCGGTACATTTCGAGCCCTGTTATGGTTTCACGTGTGTTGAGTATGTTTGAATGGATCAAAACTGAACCTATGCTTTCTCAATTTAGTAAATTACCAATTTGTCGATGGCAGAGAAAGAAGAATTCCTTTTGAAAACCTTAATAACTTTTAAATGCATGCATAATTAATTTTTATTTAGTAATCTCTTGTTGTTTTCCAACAGAAAATTGTGTAAATAATAAAACTCAATAGCCATTTTATTATTATTATTATTATTATTATTTTTACAGGTTAGATCAGGGCCCGACTAGCAAGTTTCTGTGCCTAAAGCACTTTCAATTTTTCGTGCCCCCTTAGATTAGTTAAATTACTGATATTAGTTTTTTTCACATATTATATATACTCTTATTCGAAAAGTGTCAAAAAAAAAAAAAAAAAAAAGTTTCTTGGAAAACTGAAAAACGGTTCCAGAAATTAAATAATAATAATAATAATAATAACAATAATAATAATAATAATCTATTATTTATTGAAATGTGTTTTAAAACTTATATTGAGATATATTTTTGTCATTTCATCGCAATATCTTAAATATCACATTTGTTTCCACAATTATGATTTTCATAATAGAAATTTAGATGAATTTAGAAAAAAAAAATTTGTCCCTTAGATCCCTTCAAAATTAGGGCACCCTGGGCCAAACCACAGTGTGCCTATGCTTTCATCTATTCCTGAATAAAACAGTTTCATTTAGATAAAAGAAAAAGAAAAGTTGGATAAATATAAATGAACCAGAAAACCGGTACTGTAGCTGTATATAAGAAAAAGAGAAGTTGCTATTTTTTCTGCCCTCATAAACAGAGAAAATAAAGACAACTCCAAACTCCCCCCAAAGTCACAAATCCTGAATAAATGGGTTGTCTACGCTCTAGCAAGTTTCCATGTAAAAACTAACCAAAAGTTATTCAAATCTTTCCAACTGGGATAACAATCTGCCCTTTTCCCCAACCTATGACCCCCCTTGTCACCAGGAGACGCCAGGAGAACGTTCCTCGCGACAACTCCCTAGTCCCCTCATATTTCTTCTTCACGGGACCCTCCTCCTGCCTCTGACAATCGCCTTCCTCTGTCGAAGGGAATTTTGCTCTCCAACATCTTTATTATTTCATTCTGTCCTGCATCTTTTCACGATTCAGACAGATGATAGGTGAAAGAATTTACTGCTGCTCGCGTCGCAGGTAGCTGAATAAGTGTACAAAATGCCCCGCCCAGTTTAAACATAACCCCTGCCATACGGCCTTCACAATTCCCCTTAGTTTCGGAATCATTAATGTTCTACTCTCTCCGGCAGATGGCGTGAATACAAACTGTAAATAGATTTTCTCTACTGTAAATAATGCTTATTAAATGTTACTTTTACATATAAAAATACGAAAAACCTCGCTCTATATGCGTTATAAAAGATATATATTATATGTATATTTTCGCTCGCCGTTCTTTATACTATAAACAAGAAAAACTAAAAGATTTAGAGATAAATAAATCCAATGCTTTAAGCAATTAAAAATATTTTAATTAACACTCTACTATAGCGGGGCCGTTCAAGTACAGTCAAACCTCGTTAACATGAACACGCTTAACGTGAATTACTTTTAACATGAATTGTTTTCATAGTCCCCTATAAAAACGATTACAAAGATTTGATACTGATAACATGAATTACTGTTAACATGAACAAAATTTTGATTCCCCTTGAGGTTCATGTTAACGAGGTTCGACTGTATTACGTAAGCATATTTTTAGTCATTTTGCACCCCTCCCTCCCCCTTGTAAGGAAAAATAAGCAAATACTAGACACCCCCACCCCCTTTGCTTACGTAAGATTTTATGACATTCTAACATCAACACTATTTGCCATAAAAAATTACAGTTAGCGATAAATTGCATTATTAATCCAGCAAATTTACATAAACAGACACATAGGGGTTGTGGTATTGAAGGAAAAAGAAATCGGTTTAATATATTGTTACTTATGGCATTAAACAATTTATAGAATACAAAATAGTTTTTATATATCATTATTTATCGCACTGAACAACAACAACAACAACAACAACAACAAAAAACTTTAAGAAATACAACCGGCCCTAACTTATTTAGGCACATAACTAAAAATTTTAATATTATGTGTTTGGCGTTCACATTTCTAGTCTGGTGTCCAAAATCTTTGAATCTTTGTTTCTGCATTGTCTATTTTTAAGTTTTCAATGTAGTGGTGGGCTGGAATGATTCTCGTTTCCAGTCCTTGTTTACTCCATATCTTTTTTCTCAAGTCATTCAACATCCGCAGAACGCTCATCTAAATCATGCTCTTTTGCTTTTTGTTGTTAAACTATAGTTGCTTCGTTGTCTAATGCTTACGTAAGAATTTTCATGACCCCTCTCTCCCCCTTGTCAGCAAAAATAAGCAGACACTGGAACCCCCCCCTCCCCTCCCCCATTTACTACTTACGTAATACTTGAACGACCCCAGCATCAAAAACAAAAATTATAAGTAAATTTTTACTTTTATTTACATTTAAATTCTTGATTATTTGAAACATTGAGAATTCTGACCGTAAAATACACAATAAATTTTTTTTTTAATAATATTTATCAGTTTCAAAATAGAAAATTAACCAAAACTTTTTCAAAAAACCAAACTCTACTCAAATCAGGATAACTTTTTAAAACATTTAATTATTTTTTCACCATACTTCGGATGGAGAATATAGGTACTATATAAAGTTGATTGCGGACAATTGTTTCAATAATTTTAAACATTGGAAGTACAAAAGATGAAGTGTATTAGGAAATAGAAAAATAATAATTATTATAGATATTATTTTTAGGAAAAAAATTAAAAAATAATTTATTTTAAGGGAAATTGTAAAATCAAGTATTTGAATTCTGGACAGTCATGGTATAAAAAATATAATACTTTTTTTTTTTTTAATATCTACACAATATTCAGTACATCGATTATTTTGCACGATTCTTAATTATTTAAAAATATATAGATATATGTATTTTGCAAACAATTTTCAATAATTTTGGCCATTATATGTGTTGATCTGAAATATACAAGCATATAGAAAAATAACAAACTTACATATAAAATTAAATATTTTAAAAATAAAAATATATTTACATGTTTCATAATATAAACAAAATAAGCAAACTTTTTCGCCAATATCCGGCAAGAAATCATATCTTTTTTTTTTTTTTTTTTTTTTTTTTTTTAATGGAAACTTACACGATTCTTAATTATTTAAAAAATATAAATATTTGTAGACTATAATATTTGCAAAAAATATTTGCAAACAATTTTCAATAAATTTGGCATTTGCCATTATATGTGTTGATTGAAATTACAAGCATATGGATATAGAAAATCAACACACCTACATATAAAATTAAATATTTTAACTTCGGACAGTCATGGTATTGAAGTATACGATAAAAATAAAAATATATTTACATGCTTCATAATATCAACAAAATAATCAAGCCTTTTCGCCAATATCCGGCAATCAAATTATAGATTTTTTTTTTTTTTTTTTGAAAACATGGATATTTACATGATTCTTAATTATTAACAAAATATATATATATGTACATTGCGAATGATTTTCAGTAAATTGTGGGTGGTGATCATGAAATACAAGGAAACAAAATAAATAAATAAATAAGAAGAATTTTTACAGGTTTCATTATTTTAGAGAATTAATAAGTCGTTTTTTTTTTCTTTTAATATTATGTACTCCATTCATCCCCGAATAGCTTTTGCAGAAGGTTTAGAACACTGGTTAGAAATTACAGAATATTTTTTTCAGAATTTAAAAATATTAATTCGTAAATCTATTTACTATACTCATATAAATAAATGTATCTGTAGATATATGCACGTTCAATTTCTTGGTTATATTTCAAACATTTAGAATTTTTACAATAAAATATACAATAAAATTTATGAAATTAAAATTAATTAAATTTTTAAAATTTTCTTGATAAAGAATTCTTAAATGAAGATGAATTTGCCTCATTTGTAAAGTTCCTTGCCATATTTTTAAAAATAATGGGCAAAAATTTTGCACGTGTTGATATTAACGAGCATATATTTATTATATGCTCGTGTAAGTCACATTCCCACAAAGGGTTTTTTATTAGTCTCGGATATATCAATTCATAACTATATGGAACACAGCAATGAACCATTTTTTAATAAATAAAGAAATCAAAAATCGCACTTTCATTCAAGTTATACATAAAAAAAAACACAAGAGTAGAGTAGGGAGAGTAGAGAAAGATAAGGAAACTCAGCATTAGACACAGTTGCTAAAAGCGCCCCTATAATTCTCGGGAGCGAAAGTATGATTCCCCGAAAACAAAGTGGTTTCGACTGTTTGTTACGGCCATATATAAGAGATCGAGTTTGGCCGTGACATTACTCAAAACTCTATTCTGCTGAATAAGCGCAAAACGTTTTGACACATTTACAAATTCATTTTTTAACGGAGAGGTATAAAACTGGAAGGCCTGAGTATGGATGCGATTTGGAATCGAACTGTGTTTTCCATTTTTTGATCAATAAATTACCTATTGAGTTAGAAGCGATTTTGATCACGTGACAAAGACGTTTTTCACCTTTCCTTGAGTGGCTATTCTTCTTTCGAGCGGAAATTCGGTTCAAAACGATCACTTTGACACTATTTTCTGAAAGATCTATTGCGTTTGCAAAAAAAAAAAAAAAAAAAGGAAACACAGTTCGATTACATAGTTTCTGAACAACAACACTTGCTATTTTCATGCATTTCCGAACAAAAATAAATTAAAACTTATGTCATAAAGTTGCCCTTTTGGATTTGAAAACAGCCTTCCAGTGTTGTTTGTTGTTCAGAAATTATGTAATCGAACTGTGTTTTCCGGGTTATATATATATATATATATATTACTCGATTAAATAAGAAGTTTATTTTTCGGAAATAGTGGTACTGTAAAGTAAGCATCAGTATGAACCTTGCTAAAGCATCAAAGTCCCGGCGTATGTTTAACATACAAAGTTTGAAAGAACATTGACAGGGAATGATTTAACAAGTTGGAAATTGTACGTGAAACGTGGCAAATGAGGTGCGTTCGTACTGTAACTAGTTTTATAAATATTCAGATCTGGGTGCAAGCTGTTGCACTCTCATGCAAAAATGCATGAATACAAAATGTATTACGATTATATATATTATATGCTGTCTGTCTTGGTTAAGAAAGGCTCTAAAACCGGTCTCGGTTCAGTCCTGTTGCCAAGGTAACTGGTCAGTCGATTTTATTTTAGGGAAATTCAGCATTTTCTTTTCTCCCATTCAACCGATCTTTCCGAAAATTAGCGGTCTTATTTTGTTCTTAAGCTCCTATTGATGAAGTTTCCTCCCTATAAGTTTTGGAACCTTCGAAACCTACTCAGGGTTCTCCTTATCTGGGCCACACAGTATTAAATTCAGTAATACGGAAATAATAGGATTCTATCTTAAATAGGACGTCATCACCATGGCAACCTAGAATCATTACCTATCATTGGGCATTGAATTCATTACATTCATATTGATCATTCATATTGATAGGAATTATAGAAAGAAGAAAACTTTTATTAATATATTTTAAAGTTTTGATTCGATTTTCATAAAATTTTAAATAACCTAACACAATTCTGTAACGCTTTATAAAAGATTTATAAGGGATTTATAAAATAGGTTATCAGTCTACAACTTAACACCCACTCTAAGTTACCTTTCATTTTATCTATTTATTTATTACACATTTCTTATTTTAAGAGGCAGACAGCTAGCCAATTAAGGCTTTGGATCAAATCGCCTGCAAGTAGGTTATTTTGTCATGAAACAACGGCGGCGATCTACGCTAACTTCAATTAAAATCTCCACAATGTTAAATCTCCCTGCACTGTACTCTTCTTTTACCTAGTAGCCACCCTGCCGAAGAACTTTCCATACTGAAGATTTTACGTGCACATATACATAGCATGTTCAATCGATCTCGGGGGCTGATTATGACAGGTGTCTAGGGCTCCCAGATTTTGAGAAGCCTGAGATAAATTCGAATGCATTATTCTAAAAACTTACATTTTTCTATCTATACAAGATATAATAAACAGAAAACTTTAAGCATACTTCAAACAAAATTACTTAATCAGTCACTTTGAAAGCATATTGTCTTAACACTATTTCTAAAGGTGTCAAATGACACCTCTTAAAGATAATAAATATAAAAACAAGTTGGAAACTGCACATCAAACGTGGCAAATGACTTAGTTTTTATAACTATTCACATCTTGGTGCAATAGCTGTTGCACTCTTATGCAAAAATGCATGAATACAAAATTTATTACGATTAAACATATTAAATTCAGTAATACGGAAATAATAAGAATCCACCTTAAATAGGACGTAATCACCATCGCAACTTAGAATCATTACCTACCATAGGATGTCATTGAATTAATTACGTATGATAAGATTTAGGGGTCGTTCAAGTATTACGTAAGCAGTAAGTGGGGGAGGGGGGACCAGTGTCTGCTTATTTTTGCTGACAAGGTGGAGAGGGGGGGGTCATGAAAAATCTTACGTAAGCATTAGACAACGAAGCAACTATAGTTTAACAAAAAAAAGCAAAAGAGCATGATTTAGATGAGCGTTTTTCGGATGTTGAACGACTTGAGGAAAAAGATATGGAGTAAACAAGAACTGGAAACCAGGATCATTCCAGCCCACCACTACATTGAAAACTTAATAATAGACAATGCAGAAACGTGGATTCAAAGATCTTGGACACCAGACTAGAAGTGTGAATGCCAAACACATAATATTCCTGTGATTCTTGTCAAAATTTTTAGTTATGTGCCTCAATAAGTTAGGGCCGGTTGTATTTCTTAAAGTTTTTTTTTTTTTTTTTTTTTTTTTTTGTTCAATGCGATAAATAATAATATATAAAACTATTTTGTATTCTATGAATTGTTTAATCCCATAAGTAACAATATATTAAACCGATTTTTTTTTCTTCCTTCAAAAACACAACCCCTATGTGTCTGTTTATGTAAATTTGCTGGACTTATAATGCAATTTATCGCTAACTGTAATTTTTTATGGCAAATAGTGTTGATGTTAGAATGTCATAAAATCTTACGTAAGCAAAGGGGAGTGGAGGTCAGGTATTTGCTTATTTTTCTTTACAAGGGGGAGGGAGGGGTACAAAATGACTAAAAATATGCTTACCTAATACTTGAACGGCCCCTTACTAGAATGAAGAAAACTTTTATTAATATATTTTTAACTTTTGATTCGATTTTCATAAAATTTGAAATGACTGGACAAAATCCTGCAACGATTATACATATCAAATTTCAAACCTTTCGGTTGGGTAGCTTTTGCGCTGCTCTATGCGGTCAGACAGACGGACGGACCAGACGTCGACTATAGCTGCTACGTATTTGTTTATATATTTACGCACGCACAAAAAATTGGACATTCCTCGGCATTTTTAGGTGCGTTCGTAATTATATAAATACGTAGCACCTATAGTCGTCGTTCAGTCCGTCTGTCTGTCCGTCCGTCCGCATATAACAGAGCAAAAACTACCCGACCGAATAATCTGAAATTTTTAATATATAATTGCTGCAAAATTTTGTCGAGCCATTTCCAATTTTATGAAAATCGGATGTATAGTTTAATTACAGGGACAGTCAAAAGTTTTTCTTTACATTACGGCCAATGGGAAAAATTATTGAAAGTGAATTTTAATGATGTTACAGACTTCCGAATGGTCTGAAATTTTTAATATATAATTGCTGCAAAATTTTGTCGAGCCATTTCCAATTTTATGAAAATCGGATGTATAGTTTAATTACAGGGACACCCAAAAGTTTTCCGTTACATTACGGCCAATGGGAAAAAATTATAGCAAATGCATTTTAATGATTTTACAGCCTTCCGAATGGTCTGAAATTTTTAATATATAATTGCTGCAAAATTTTGTTGAGCCATTTCCAATTTTATGAAAATCGGATGTATAGTTTAATTACAGGGACACCCAAAAGTTTTCCGTTACATTATGGCCAATGGGAAAAAATTATTGCAAATGCATTTTAATGATTTTACAGCCTTCCGAATGGTCTGAAATTTTAAATGTATAATTACTGCAAAATTTTGTCGAGCCATTTCAAATTTTATTAAAATCGAATGTATAGTTTAATTACGGGGACAGTCAAAAGTTTTCCGTTACATTACGGGGAATGGGGAAAAAATTATTGTAAGTGCATTTTAATGATGTTACAGACTATGCACTTATGAAGCGCAAAAAAATATACATTCAGTACAATATGGGGTGCAAAAAATAATTATAAAACTAGTTATAGTACGAACGCACCTCATTTGCCACGTTTGACGAGCAATTTCCAACTTGTAAAAATATGATGATGTAAATCGGCCATCAAAGTTAGCCCGGATAATGCCAAGCGGATCTTCCAACCGAAAAAGAAATATATCAGAGAAGTTTGCCGAACTTTTCTCCCCCCCCCCCCCCCGTGCTATCATCAAGTTTGAATAAACCATAAATACGAAATTAATGGGTATTTTTTTTCTTCTTAATCCGGTATTTTACTAAACGAAATATGATTTTCCTGCCATAGTGTATCCATTTCTACAGTCTTATAAGAAAAGAGCAGATAGTATAAAAAAAATAATAATCATCATCAAATATATGAAATGCGTGATGCCACAATCAAGATCAAAAGTAGCCGACTGTGACTTGTAAAATTTTACACTACTTGAGCAGAAGAATTTTATTTTATTTTAGAATGATTATATATGAATAAAAAATAGCAAGAAGAAGAAAGCTCTGTTTTTTTCTCACAAAAGCCCCTTATCATCATATCTTTTTTACTTTCCTTTTTTCTAGAAATGCTGTAAATACGATATTATGATGGCTGGAATATAATGTTGTGAAGCGGGAAAGCGGGGTTCCACCTCTCACCTGTTTTTAATATACTTCTGCCTATCAAAAGATCTCGAGGCTGGATGACTGCTGAAAATTTGATGAAAGTTATTATTGTTCAAAGCAAAGTACCTGCAATTTCTCCATGATATGTAACCATTTTATTCCACCAAGGTCGACCGCAGGTCTATAATTTTTTCCCTCCCTCATTCACTTTTGAACTCTTAAGAAAATTCTTCATTTGAATCTAACCAATAGCACACCTTAAAAGAAGCATTAAAACCGAAAAGAAAACTAAATAAAAAAATATAAAAAAAAAATCTTAGCTGCAACTCCGCAACTCTGACCGATCCCTAACTACCTGTCAGAGATTGTGATGTCTCAATTCTGCAAAGGTTACTCCGCCCATTTCTTTTCCCTGTCATTATGTTCGGGGAAAGAAAGGGGGCTGAAAAACGACTTTTGTTCCCCATTTCCCCTACCTTGAGCTACCTTAATAGTGCATGAACAACGCGAGAAAATTACAGTGTTGGTCAGGTGGGGGATAATGATTGCGAGGGGGGATAGAGAAAATAGTATTTTGAACTCCCTCTTCATTTGCAAGGTAGTTCAGGTGATTTTCTTTCTTTTTTTCCGGTAGAGGATAGGGGATGTTTAAAAATAAAATCCATTCAAAGCGTGAAGGTATTTTTTGGGAAAATTGAGTGCCTTCGCCAATTTCTTTTTTCCTATACCGTGAAAAAGAAAGTACACAGTTCATTACTTAATGGAGTTCAAAATTTGGAATAGATGATGTATTCAGATTGTCACGATAAGATCATTCTCCGTCTCTACGCAACAGGGACGGTCAGTTGTGGATTTTACTCCGCAATCCAGTATTCCTATATTGTAAGTTTCTAATAATCGATTTTACGCAGCACGTCATGAAACATGCGGGAACACCTGGGCTTGAATGATTTTTGGTAATCCTTACACAACGTATATTTACTTTTTAGCTTTCTATAAAGCTATGGAAAGGTATGTAAATGTATATAAAGATACCGAGTGCCCCAAAAATGACTAATGGGTTTTAAAATTCATTAACTTGCAAACGGTGACAGATATTAAAAAAATTCTTGCAGGAGTCTTATGTAAGATGTCAGGAGTTTTTATGCTGCGATTCTCAGTTTTAGTTACAAATAGCATCGATAGATGGCGCTGCAAGCAACATCCGCTAAATATTGGCTCGATTTTTCAGCCTCTCTCTTCTACCATGCGAAACTAGTCGGATGTACCAATACCAAAACTTTCTTTTGCATGTCAATATTTCATACATGCCAATATTTCAAAATTCGTTATCACTTTGCTAAAATTAAATGGCAATCTATGCTCATCATAAGGATTCTAAAAAGACGAAATTCCGTGCATTAGTTCTTGAGATATGACTATTGCTGAAATCGTGTAAATGCAGCATAGCAGCGCCACTTATAGGGTGATTTACACCAGAACCTAATCATCATCAACTTATGTCAAATTCTAACTGAATATGAAATTTCGGGAAAATTCGTGTATTAGTTCTTGAGTTAGAACTATTGCGCAAATCATGACAAATGCAGCATAGCAGCGCCAACTGTTGAGCGATTTGCACCAACACACAATCATCAGCAATATCAATCAAAGTATACTTGAATCTGAAGTTTGATGAAAATTCGGGCATTAGTTCTTGAGATAGAGCTATTGAGGAAATCGTTCTAAATGCAGCACAGCAGCGCCACCTATTGGGCGATTTACACCAACACGTAGTCAGCATAATTTCATATCAAGAACTAACTAAATACGAAGTTTGACGAAAATGTGTGTATTAGCTTTTGAGATAGAGCTACTGCGAAAATAGTGTAAATCCTGCAAAATGCAGCATAGTAGCGCCACCTGTTGGGCGATTTACACCAAAACTTAAACAGCATTAACCCATATCAAGGAGTAACTGAATCTGAAGTTTTATAGACATCCGTGCAGTAGTTCTTGAGATACAGCTATTGCTGAAATTCTGCAAAATGCAGTATAGCAGCGCCACCTGCTGGGCGATTTACACTAAAAACGAATCAGCACCAATCTATATCAGGGACTACCTGAATATAAATTTTTATTAAATTCCGTGCGTCAGTTCTTGAGATAGAGCGCCCACAAAATTTATGCCACATACAGACAGACAGACTCACAGACAGACATTTTGTAAAACATTTTTTTTTTGGAATCTCTGACCCTTAAAACGTGTAAATCCGTCAAAAACCGGAAGTCGAAAATTTTCATGAATCCAATACCTTCTTCTTATAAAGATAGAAGAAAGTAAAAAGAAGATTAAAATGTATTGAATGGATCCCGATGTACCAAAAATCGGGTCTGGACTGAGCGCCTATTGCTCTCAGCGCCATCTATTGTTTGAAATTCAAACTAAAATCAAGAATCACAGTATAAAAACTTCTGACATCATACATATCCCTCCTGCAAGAAATTTTTTAATATCTGTCACCGTTTGGAAGTTATTGAATTTTAAAATCCATCAGTCATTTTTGAGACACCCGGCATTAGAGGTCTGCACGGGCCCGGGCTTGGCCCGAGGCCCGTACCCGGCCCGGCGGAATGGAGGAGAATTTTCAAACGGGCCGGGCCGGGCCGGCAGAATTAGGGCAATTTTTTCAACGGGCCGGGCCAGGGCAGACCGGCAAAAAAATTGAACGGGCCTGCAGGGCCGGGCCAGACCGGCAAAAAAATTGAACGGGCCTGCAGGGCCGGGCCGGGCCGATAAAAAAAATTAATCGGGCCTATCGGCCCGATATAAGAATTTGAGAGAAGCAGATAAAATACGAGTCCATTTACAATGAATATGACTTTTTCGAGAAGCATAAATGTGCGTTACGAGCCGATGCGAGTTTAACAACATCAATACAGAAATGTAACATGTCCATCGTAGAGATCGGCATCGTACAGTTACATGATGCCTGATCCCGAGTTTAATTTTATCAGCAGACTTGTGCCGGGACGGAACTGGTCTTAATCGTTCTCAGGATGTGTAGGACAGGCATTATGTTTTGTAAAAGTATTAATAGCAATAATGAACACAGTTAACAGTATCTTTGGAAATGTACCTTAAGGTGGTTCTCATATTTACTGCTCAACAATGCGAAACTTTCAGACACATTTTCTGACTCATTTTTAACTATAAAGGCATAAAATTGACAGGTCTAAGTATTGAAGGCATTTGGAATCGAATAGCGTTTCCATTTTTCATAAATTACGTACAGAGATAATAGAGACTCTTGTCACGTGACTGTACGTTTTTCTCCTTTCTGTGCTATCGCTTCCAGAAATTCGATTCAAAACGCTAACTTTGGCAGTATTTTCTGAAAGATATATTACTTTTATCTAAGAAAAAAACGGCACTTACATGGTTTCTGAATAAGAATACCTGCCAATCTCATGCGTTTCCGAAAAGAAATGAATTCATAAATGTATCAAAATGTAGCTCCTTTGGATTTGAGAAAAGGCTTAAAAATGGCAGAAATATTTTCACAAATCTACTTTTTACTATAAGCTTCGAAAGTTATCATGTTTTTTAACCCTTTATTCTAAACTACAATAATCTTTTAATGAACCCTTATTTAAATTTTGAAACGTCTGTAGAGACGTTGACTAAAACACTGTAAGTAATCGTTAATGTTTACTATTGTGTGTTTTCTATTTTGCGAACACATAGTAATTTAAAATATACTGTAAAATGTTCCCATAAATATGCATGCAGTATTCATTAAAAGAATCTTAATTGTATGTCGAGAAAAACCGGAATTTTTTGCAGAAATTGAGTCGGGCCGGGCCGGGCCGGGCCTGTTTTCACTGATTTTTGTACGGGCCGGGCCGGGCCGAGAACGGTAAAAATGTAAACGGGCCGGGCCGGGCTCGGGCCGAACTTTCAATTTTTACACCGGGCCGGGCCGGGCCAAAATAGCTTTCCTTCGGGCCGGAACGGGCCGGGCGCGGGCCTGGAAATTCCGGCCCGTGCAGACCTCTACCCGGCATGCAAATGTATATAAATATAAAGATATATATCATCGTGTTTTACCTTCATATTACACGTGCTCAGATTTTACATAAATTTTGCTTACTAACATGCAGCAAATTCATCACTAAATATATAGGTAAATGCAGCTATAGTGGGCCACTAGTTTAATAAATAGACTAGATTAATAAATCGCAGGTAATGGGACTCCAGAAATCGCTGGATGCGTAATTACACTAGATTAATTTTAACACAATTATTCTAATTGGTAAAATGAATCATATCAGATGTAAATTTCCAATTGGGGTGCGATTTATTGGGGTGCGTGTTGAGCTGAACCAGATTTCAGACCAGATGCTATGATCAATAAGGTTAGCTGGGTGAAAAAGTTGCACCCGATTCATTCGGGATAGCTCAGATGGTAGAGTATTGGCGGCTTCAGCCAAGAGATCCCTGGCTCGAATTTTGGTCCGGACATTTTTCGCCCATTTGGAAATTTACATCTGATATCTATAAGGTTGCCCCTACTCCACCCCCAAATTAGTTGAAAAGTGTCCATTCATATACTTTCATTAAAAAAAAAAAAAGCCACTGTGGCTTAAGATTTACCCAAACACACACCCTTCTTCGAAAAAGAAGTTCTAGCTACGTTCTTGGATTCAAATTCAATGTTCTGGTGTCCCGACATTTTTTTACAAATGTGTTTGAATTTAATGAAATCCTTAAATTTTCCTAGTTTCCACAAATTCATCTTTAAAAAAATGAACAAACTTCCATTCTTTAAAAGAGTCATAGAAAGACTCCAAATTTCATCTCTGTATTAGCAAACAGGTGAAAATCTCTACTATGTGTAAAAAATATTTTCGTCATAGAAGTACGAATAAATAAAAGGGTAAAAAAAACTTAATATTTATTTATTTAATTTAAGAATGGATACACAGCAAAATTACTGGAAAATACTTTTTGAGAACATTAACCAGGGCCGAAACTAAGGGGGTGGGGCAAAGGGGGCATGTGCAGAACGAAAAAGTGCCAAATGAAAGATTATACCTTTGGAATGGATCATTTTCTTCTGATGGAGTGATGGCTTCCATTATTATGAAACAGCCATTATGAATGAAGGGTTAGATGAAGATGAAAGAGCAGCCGTAAAAAGTTAGAACTCTGATATTCTGGTTAGAATGGGGAAAAAATGGCCATAATTTAAATTCATCTTTCATCTTCATCTAACCCTTCATTTATAATGACTGTTTTCATAATAGCCATCACTCCATCAGAAGAAAATAACTCTGTGAAAGCGGAAACTCGGATAATCGGAACTCTACTGTATATTTCATTTAAAAAATGATCTTTAGAATATTTTTGTTGGTGTTCAGAGGGGAGTCATGAGCCCTGTGACTTCCCCTTTGGATCCGCCAGATTGCGTAGTTCAGTATTACATATTTTATGATTACATATTTTAAATTTTAAAATAAGTCGGCTATTAGAAAATTAATAAAATTCTCTTTCTAAATATATTTTCCGGAAGAGGGGGGGGGGGGGGCGCCAAAATCCATGTTTGCCCCGGGTGCAAAAAAGGCTAGTTTCGGCCCTGTCATTAATCCCTTGCCTGTGTCGCCCAAACTCTGTTCAGGCAACGCAAATGCGCCCATTTTGGAATGCCCGACCTGAGTTCGGGCAAGAGAAAAATCGGTGTTTCAATTTCGTGAAGCCCGAATTCAATTCGTCCAATGCATAGTACATAATTTACCATTCATTTTGCTATAATTTGAGCTACAATTTGATATTTTTGCTATAATTTGAGTAAAAATTACTGTAATCCATCAACATTTCCCATATACAGTAGAGCGCCGATTATCCGAACAAGTCGGGACCGACCTTAGTTCGGATAAATGGACAGGCAATTTAAGGGATGTTCCTGGCTATACTAAAACCTTCACACTTTATCCATAGGCTTAAGACTGGCAGCACCAGTTAGTGCTAACCTGTTTAAAAATTGTTTTTAACTCTTTTATCATTTAAAATTCCCCTTTTCTCTTTTTATCCTTTTCTGAGCTCCAGAGATTATAATTTAAGCAAAAAAGCTTTCAGTTGTTTCTTCCTTTAACTAAGATATTCTTTCCGATGCTGCCATCTCTCGAATTCTTCTTAAATACGTTAGTTGAATGTTGAATAGGATCAGAGTTCTGCTGTTCGAGCCATTTCATGGCTGTTTCCAAGCATTCAAAGGCTTCATTATGCAATGGACCTGGGTCATTTTCAGAGCATTCGTTTTCATTTCTTCAATTTATTTTTCATCTTGAATCTCATCCACAATCTCATCATCATTAAAAAAAAAAAAAATTGAGAGAAATATGCTGTTCGGATAATTGGAAGTTCGGTTAATTGGAGTTCGGATAATCGGCGCTCTACTGTAGTAAAAATATTGAATATAGTAGTTATTTCGTTTAATTTTTTTTTAATAATCTATATATAGCATTTTAATGATAATAACGAACAAAATTAAAGAGAATTGTTTTTTTCTATTTTTGCCACGTTTTTCTCAAATATATTCCACAGGCAAGGGGTTAACGTCAATTTTAAATTTTTTTCAGTATTTCAGAACTGAAAAACAAAATGTCTGCCTTTTTTCTTCTTCTTTTTTTAGGGTTTCGTTCATCTGAAGAAACCCTATTCGTCTCGCTCCTCTGTCTGTCTGTCTGTCTGTCTGTCCGTCTGTCTGTCCGTCACAGAGCCCGTTCTCAGAAACTATACATGTTGGAGACACGAAATTTTGGGTACTTATAGCTGAGCACCTCACATCATACGACAAATTATAAAATTTTGAAAAAGTCGTACATTTAACCCTTTGGGCTCCCGCATGTGTATGTGTATTTTAAACAATTCTTTCTAAGTGAGCTCCTAATTATGTTGGAGACATGAAATTTTGGGTACTTATAGCTGAACACCTCACATCATACGACAAATGATAAAATTTTGAAAAAGTCGTACATTTAACACTTTGGGCTCCCGCATGTGTATTTTAAACAATTATTTCTAAGTGAGCTCCTAATTAGTTTGGAGACGTGAAAATTTGCATACTTATAGCTGAACACCTCACATCAAACGACAAATCATAAAATTTTGAAAAAGTCGTACATTTAACCCTTTGGTCTTTCGCATGTGTATTTTAAACAATTCTTTCTAAGTGAGCTCCTAATTAGTTTGGAGGCGTGAAATTTTGCATACTTATAGTTGAACACCTCACATCAAACGACAAATCATAAAATTTTGAAAATGTCGTACTTTAACCCTTTGGGGTCCCACATGTGTATTTTAAACAATTCTTTCTAAGTGAGCCCCTAATTAGGTTGGAGGTGTGAAATTTTGCATACTTATATCTGAACACCTCACATCCAACGACAAATCATAAAATTTTCAAAAAGTCGTGCATTTAACCCTTTGGGGTCCCACACGTGTATTTTAAACAATTCTTTCTAAGTGAGCCCCTAATTATGTTGGAGACATGAAATTTTGGGTACTTATAGCTGAACACCTCACATCATACGACAAATGATAAAATTTTGGAAAAGTCATTTAACCCTTTGAAGTCGCGCATGTGTATTTTAAACAATTCTTTCTATTTGAGCTTCCTAATTAGTTTGGAGACGTGACATTTTGCATACTTATAGCTGAACACCTCACATCAAACGACAAATCATAAAATTTTTGAAAAAGTCGTACATTTAACCCTTTGTGCTCCCACATGTGCATTTTAAACAATTCTCTCTAAGTGAGCCCCTATTTAGGTTGAAATTTTGCATACTTATAGCTCAACACCTCAGATCTCACGTCAAATAATAAATTTTGAAAAAGTTTTATGTTTAAACCTTTCAACTCCAGCTTGTGTATTTTAAACCATTCTTTCTAACTGAGCCCCTAATTAAATTGGAGATTTGAAATTTTGCATACTTATTGCAGAACACCTGAGGCCAGGCGACAAATCATAAAATCTTGAAAAAGTCTTACGTTTAACCCTTTGAGCTACCACATATGTATTTGAAGCAATTCTTTCTAAGTGAGCCCCTAATTAAGTTGGTGACATGAAATTTTGCAAACGTATAGCTGAATGCCTCAGACCACACGACAAATCATAAAATTTTCAAAAAGTCTTTTATTATTTACCCCTCTGGGCTCTAACTTGTGTATTTTAAGCAATTTTTCTAACCTGCGCCCTTTTAACCCAGGGAGAAATTTCCCAACTTTTGCCGACAGCCCTTTGACCATTCTTTCATATTATGCACCACAGCCTTAAATATTTTAGTTCCATTTTTTCCCGCCAGGTGCGCCTACTTATCTCGGGTGCTATGGGCCCAATCCCCTCGACTAATATATCTACGGATAGTATGTAAAACGGATTTTCGTTCGGATGCAGGTTTGTTTAGAATCAAGTGCGCCCCCTGGTTTTGAAATATGGAACTAACACATTTTTCAAAAGGATAAAGTGTTTTGAAAGGAATATTAAACGAAACCCTCTGTGCGATCTGTGATCACACTTACCCACTTGTTTAAGGAAAGCGGCGGGGGGAGTGAGGGTTATATAGAAAGAAGATGTTGCCTTACAAGCCCCTGCATGGTTACGTTAGTTTTTATATATGACCAAAAATCTACTTGGAGAAAATAACTAGAATTTTGTATGCAAATATAGCAAGGCATTCGCATGCAATAAAAATTTTAATGGGTTATGATTATTAATTCTTCTAATATTAATTTTATGTTATAAAATCCTAAATATTAACCTTTTGTGACTCAACCATACCGGTTTGAAAAATATTTACTCAGATGATGATACAATACATCATTTTAGGCATGTAAAAAATTTTTGAACAGAAAAATAAACAATTATCCTTCTATATATAAAAAAAAGTTTTGATTTGGAAATGGACCAATGAAAATCTGCGTAGATATTCCGGGTAGATCGGCATCCAATTTGAATGCTTAAGCATGGCCTTTCATCGTTAATATTAAAAAAACTGTTGCATACAAAAATATGAAAATCGGTGGTATTATATAGAGAAATGTTTGAAAAACACGCTGATGCAGACAGTTTTCAAATCGAAGAATTATTTTAAGAGATATTTAATGCTAAAGTTGGACAAAATCGTTCCATTTAAAAAGTTTTATTGGAGCAAAAACTATACATGAGAATTTATTCATTTTTAGATCATTTTATACGTTATAAGTTCCCGGTGTGCAGATTGTATTTATTTTTCTTATTTGACTGATTTTTTGAGGTTTTATTTTAATTTTAAATTCAAATTTTCATTATTTCGAGAGATAATTTTTACAAATTTTAGAAAATGTTATTAATTTAAACTGTTGCCAGTTGTATAAACAGCGCAAACAATAATGTTTACTTCAAATTAAAAATTTTTACACGTGACTATTACAAACAGAAAAAAAAAACTTTAAAATTAGAATTAAATGATTACATGTTAAAAGCAGGAAAATTACGTCATAAGAACCATAGGCACAGATGTCATACGCGCCCCATATTGACGCAATTTTTTTCCGACGCCAATTTGGCAAAAACATCAGTAGTATAAACAACAACAACATCCGGATTACCATATCAAGCAAAATAACGGCACTTTAGCACCAGTTAAGTACCCGTTGCGTATATGAAATTGGCGTCAGAAAAAAATTGCGCCAATATGGGGCAATGATGGGGTATATGACATCTGTCCCGAACCATATTTGCACTTGAATTTTAAAAGAGAAACAAAATCTTAAAATAAAAGAATCATTATTATGCGTTAAAACTTGTAATTTGAGGATATTACGTCATATTTAAAATGGCAAAAAATATAGCAAAACTATTTAAATTGAAAAATATATTTGCGCGAGATATTTTGAGATAATCTTTTCAACTATTATCGTGAATTCGAAGACAGCGCAAATAATATTTCCTTCTAACAACAAAAGTATTTGCACGGGAATATTAATAAGAGAAATAAAACTTTTGGTGTAAATTACGTCAGATTTGAAACGATACATTTAAAATGAATTATTTAAAAGAACTATCTTATAGCGCTGTTAAAAAATACCGGGAGACAATGACACTGTTTACTTAATTCATTTTACATTAGCTTATTTTCAAATGTTTAACTAATTTTTTTAATTAAATACGAAAACAGCCATTGTATCTCTTAACAGTAGCAGATTTGGCCTTAAAAATCCCCAATCCAAGGAAAACTAATGGAAACCTGTTTACAGAGAGATCGCTAATGTTTTTTTTTTTTTTTCAATATTTTTAAAGCCGATCAAATTAGCGTGCTTTTTGGATTTTGGTATGCCTAAACGGGGGGGTTGACGAGCGGGCGGAGCCCCCTAGTTGACTAAAAAGTATTTTTCTCACATCTACAATAAACAGAAAATTACACAACTTCCCATAAATAGTGTCCATTTTCTAATGCAAAATTGTACAGTATACAAAATTACCTCTGTAAAAAATCTATTCTGGGCTGTCCAACCTTTTTAATTTGACCAAATTTACGAAATTCCTTTTAGCAATAATGGTGTAAGACTGCTCAAATGACAAATAAAACTCTGACATGAAAAATGAACGCTGTCTTTTGAGAATTCTGTGAACAATTTATATTAATTGCTGTGTTGGAAGATAGCAGCAATAAATAAAATTGTCTTTTGAAGGCCACTGTATATAAGTAACACTGATATTTTGGTATGTTGCAGATATGCAACATGGTGATACAAAATGTCAATATGCAGGGTGTATCTGAAACAGTGGGCAAAACTTTACGGGATGATAGAACGCAGCTATACGAGCAAATTGCGTCATAGAATGCATGGTCGGAACGCATGCGATGAAAAGTTAAAAGGTAGTTTCCACTGTCCCAGGGCGATAGACTGGTCGAGGTGGCCCCTTAGCTTGGCCACCAAGGTCGCTGGATCTCTCGTGTTTGGACCTTTTCCTGTGGGGCCATATGAAAAGCCTAAACTACGAGTGCACCATTGAAAACGATATGGATCTAGTCGCCAGGATTGCCGGCGATATTCGAGAAATGCATGGTGTCTTCGCAAATGTACGTCAGTCCCTATCCCGCAAGTGTGAAACGTGCATTACATTTGGCGGAAGATCTTTTGAGCAATTTCTTTGAGCATGTACATTAATTGCATTCCTGTTAATAAAATGTTTTCGGAAGTATCTCCTCTCATTCTTGTGTTAATTCTTTAACTGCGACAGGGAAAAACTACCTTTTAACTTCTCACCGCTTGCGTTCTAACCATACATTCTATGACGAACTTTGCTCGTATAGCTGCGTTCTATCACACTGTAAAGTTTTACCCCCCCCCCCCCCCTGTATAATATATATTTTTTGGCGAAGATGTTTACCTAAGTCCTAGATTGATATAAACAAAATCTGAATTTATGAGAGGTTCAATTTAAGAGCAAGATAATGACACTCTTCTAAGATATACAGGTGCAATGCCCCTGAACGGCATTCGTGATCCTTTCTGATGGGGGAAAAGATCAGATACAATTGAACTATCGCAAAGATCCCTGATCTAACAGTTTGTCTTCGAGTTCCAGAGATTAGACAAAGCCTACCATCTGAATTGAAATCCCTACGGAAATAGAAAAACAAAGCCAGAGACTCATCTGTGATCAGGAGATACAGGGCCGAAACTAGCCCGGGGCAAACATGGATTTTGGTGCCCCCTCCGCCGCAAAGTATATTTACAAAGAGAATTTTACTAATTTTCTAATAGCCGACTTTTTTTTAAATTTAAAATATGTAATCATAAAATATGTAATATGTCAAATATTGATTAGTTAAAATCTCGTAAATGGAATCGAAAAGAATAAAAAAAATTCCGCTTTATACAGGATTCTTATGCCATATCATCTTTAGATTCATTTATGCTTTGGTATACCCCCAGACAGGATGATTTTAGCAATAACGTGCTATACATAGATGTGAGAAAAATCGACAAACAAAATCTTTATCTGCGCCCTTTCGTTCTGGCGCCCGGGGCACATGACTCCCCCCCCCCCCCCTAATTAGTTTCGGCCCTGAGCACAATCAGTCAGCCTGTTGATTATGCGAATGGTTATAGTATATCTTGGATTTCGTTTTACACTGTGATTTAATTAGGATAAGTAACAGTTTGGAAAAGTATTTTATGTTATCCTAATATCCAAATAAGAATATTTACATATCTGTCAAACTGTTGCATATCCTAATTATATCACAGTGTAAAACGAAATCCAAGATACACTACAACCATTTTCTCATAATTAATAGGCAGACGTTGAAGCTCCTGATCTGCAGATTTACTAGTTATAAAGAAGATCTAAATTTATGAGAGGCCCAATTTAAGAGCAAGATGAACACACTCTTCTAAGATTTAGAAGTGCAATGCCCGAAAACGGCATAAAAACAGGCTTCGTGATCATTTCAGCGGGAAAAAGAATCAGATATACAATTGAAATATCGGCAAGATCCCTGATCTAACAGTTTGTCTTCGAGGCCCAGGGGTTAAACAGAACCTACCATCTGAACGGAAATCTCCCTACGGAAATACGAAAACAGGGCCCGAGATTCATCTGTGACCCCTAATTTCTTAGAATTCTCACGAGAGGTTTATAATTTGGGAGTGCACCCATTCATCATCTTGAGGCTCCAGGCTGAGGACATGAGGTACCCGCATTTTCAAAACTGGAGTAAATAAATGAATAAACATTTATTTTAGGTAGGATGTATACAAGGCGATTCAAAACATTACATGAGGTGTAATGGTCCGGATATTAATGTCAGAGAGGCGAAAAAAATATTGGGTAATAATTTATTCATTTATGATGATGAATGAAAATTGAAGGAATGTACATTAATGTATGTTATAATTGCCCATTTAACGCAGTGGCATGGCTATATACAGTAGAACCTCTTTTATCCGAAACTCTCGGTTAACCGGAATCCATTGTGAAAGCCTTTTTTTTTTCTTTCTTTCTTTCTTTTCTTTTCTTTTTTTTTTTTTACTATCACATTCCTTGTGTGCAAAATCCATTTTGAAAGCTTTTTATTTATTTTTTTTTTAAGTATCATATTCCTCGTGTGCAAGCGGTCCTTTCCGAACCACAAGTACATATAAATATTTTCAATCCCCTTTCTTAGAATTCCTTTGAATTTAACTTGAGCTCCCGTAAGCTGCAGAGTGGAACGAACGAAGAAAACGAACACATTAAGCGATTCTGAAGATTTTGAATGTTTTGCAAAAGGTTTGACTTCGCTGGAACAGCAGAAAGATTGTGATACTGACGAACTAATAATATTTCAAAACTTCGTGATTAGAGCTTCAAAGCAAAGACAATCGAAACTGCGACAACAAAACATTGTTTCAAACCCTTGTGAAATATTTAAAAGGCACTTAATTTCAAAATTAAAGCTCAGGTAATTTATTCTTGTTTTTATTTTGCTATTGCTTTAATTTTATTAAGCACCTCTTACCATAATAAGAAATAATGCATATATTTCTCCTTAATCTTAAAATTGAAGCATTATCGATTATCCGAAAATTTCGATTTTCCGAAAGTTGGTCAGTCCCAATTACTTCGGATAATCGAGGTTCTACTGTACTAACGGGGGTTTATGAAAAAATTGTATTAAACTCTATTTTTGACTACACAGACAAAGGGAGGTTTGAAACCAGGGGTGGGAGAGGAAGGGAGTAGCTCAGTTCTCGGGTCTATGGCATTTGCCATCTCATCTACCCTATAGTTACACCTTTGATAAAATTATTTAATTTAATGTGGTATTATGATGTCAGACTCAATGATGTGAATATGTGTTTTTTTACTTTAACAGGTTTACAAAATTAAAATAGAAATATGCAATTATAAATACTCTATAATATTTTTTTTCCTTTAAAAAAAGCAAGAATAAATCGATGTTAATAAAGTAAATGTTATATAGAAATGAAAGCTGTGCATGAATGTTCTTATTGTTATGCATGTATGAAAACATTCAATATATGCACATTACTTATCTGGTGTAATTTAAAGGAGCACCAATGCAAGGTAAAGAAAAAAAAATGCACATTTATAATGAAAATTTTCCTTTAATTGAAAATGTTAAATACAAAATAACAAACAAATAATAGGCAAAATATAGACAAAACAAATCAAATACAGAAACAAGAAAAATGACATTCTTAACTCTACCAACTTTATAAATAAAAAAAAAAAAATGTATATTATACAAATATTAAAATTTTCTGTGTACTAGATTGCTAAAAATTCATGAAAAATTGCAAAGTGAAAGTAATCTTTCTCTTTCTTTCACTTCAAGTTATTCCATGAAAAAAAAAAAAAGTCCTCCCCCCCCCCCTCTCTTACTGTATGATTTAATATTCAATAACTTGTTCATTTTGTTAAATATGAACAAAAATTTTACAATTATTACTTGCAGTGTGCTATGTAATGTAATTAATATGTGTTTTGTAGATTTATTAGATCAAAAGTAATATGCAATCATTATTTTTTAATTAAAATGATTAACTTTTCAAAATATTTTTTTAATAATAAAAAATATAATAACGAATTTTGTCACGCGGTCGTATCAACCATTCTATAAGTCAAATGTACGCAAAATCAATGCATTTTAATTTTTTCGGTTATTTTTTGCCCTTCGCTTTCAAAGAATTGGTGAGGAAATAGGACATTTTGTTTATTTTAAATGGGATATTTTAAAACATTTCAAGCTTTTTATTTTACAATAACAAAAGAAAAACTTCTATACACTAAAGCGATATAAGTAAGCGTCCTATCTTAAATGGGAGAGGTAACCGCAAGATTCGAGGTCACATCAATCAAGGTCGCACGCCACGTAGCGGACGGGGTGAACAAAAGAAAGATGCCTAACTGTTTTCTTCTTTATGGATAATCTATTAATTGCACATCTATGAAATAACTGCGCAAGCGCAAACGTCGTCGTATTTTCATTTTTTTGTAGCATTTATATTCTGACAGTAATAGAATATTATATTAATTTTTATTCGTGTTTTTTGAGTTATTCATTATAGTTAATTATTTAAATAAAAACAGTTCTTTTTAGAACTAATATTATTTGTTAAAATGGCAAAATGTTGGCCATCGAATAGCTGTAGTTTTCGAAATTGTAAGAAAATTATTTTTCTTATAGAATTCATATCTGTCCTTTTCCAAAGAGTAAAACAAGTTAGTTACGTATTTTAACTTTAATTTATTAAAAAAATAAAATATTATTTAATATACATTATCAAATGTTGTTGATTTAAATACGCTCGATTTTAATTATTTTCTTTCAATGAAATGAAAAATGACTCATAAAAATTAGTAAGTAGTTAATGTGTAAAGATTGAATTTTGTAGTCTTATTTTTTACTCAATTCTTGATGTGCTAAAGTTATAAAAAATGATATACACGGTTGTATTCTCGATAAGAATACAACGTATATGAATGTTTAGAATATGTATAGAATTTAATTATAAATAAAATATTCAATTTTAAGTCCTTTTGTTGGCTTATCATGCGCAAACGATAAATTTCCAATATTCTTTAAATCGCATTGCAATCATCTTATTTAACACTAGAACGCCCGGAAATTTTACTCCAGTTTCATAAAAATATTTGACACCAGAATTTTCATTTAAAACTTTTTGACTGATTTATTTAAGATAAATCTGCGTGGTTTGAATTTAACTTATTTTATGAAAGAATTTCTGGTTCCAGTTGACATTTAATCATATGGTCGGAGTCGATTCGACTCCTTCCGGGCGTTCTAGTGTTAACTAACAAATGTTTCATTAACTCATTTCATTTTATATTCCGAATCATTTTAATTTAAAATGCTTGCATTAAATGTAGTACTATTAAACGAGCAAGTGTTGTTCATTTATTTGTTTACATATTTTGCGAGTCTAGGCAATAACTCCCAATAATTTTCCTAAAATCGCCAGATTAGATTTTTTTTTTTTAAACAGACAAAGCCATTTAGAGAATCCCTGTTAAAAATTCAATTACGAATTTCAGATTGTTACTTACTCACAGAAGATGAACCTTGTTTGCCAGATTTATTGCAAAATATTTTTGTTACAGCTTGTTTTGATAAAAATATGTGTATTTAAAAAGAAAGTCGCAATGTCATTTTAGTTTAAGGGCAAAAGGCAATAATGCTTCCATAGCATTAGTGCTTTTCTCCCGAAATTAAAATGATATTGCGACTTTTTTTTTTTTTTTTAATGTACATAATTTTATCAAAACAAGCTGTAATAAACATATTTTGCAATAAGTCTGGTAGAGAAGATTCATCTTCCATAAGTGAGTAAAGATTCGGAAAAAATGCGCAAGAGATGCGCAGATAGTAGATATTCTGTCATATATGACGTCATGCTGAAAACCCGCGTATTTGCATTATTCACTCCGTCCACCAGATGGCGCAGCTGTGTCAGTGTACTCCAGATTCCAGTATTGACACTGTACACTTATTTATATCGCTTTGTCTATACACCTTAAAAATTTTGAAGCAAATCGGATGTTTCCATCAAGAGTTATCGCGTTACGTACATACATACATACATACAGAACCGGCGGGCACATTAGCTCGCAGGCTTTGATAGCCTGTGAGCTAAAAAAAGGAAAATATCTATCGAATAGAAAATGGTGAATATACAAAAAAATATTTTATTTATTTTCAATATGATATTTTAAAACTTTTAATTTCAAAATAAAAAAAAATAAATCCAAAGTACATTTTTGCTACTGTACTTACATATCTATGAAATAAATAAATATATATATATATATATCAATGCAAAAACCCTTAACGGGTTAAAAGTTTGTGACACAGCACTTTATCTTATGCTCTAAGTATTTTAAATATGGAACTTAAAAATAATGATATCAAATTTTGAGTGACGCTATGCTATTAATTATAATCTCTCTATATATTATTTATTTCATCTTTTTATTTTTTTATAATCGCATGTGCAAAAATTATGTTCAATTAAAAAAAAAATGTATAAAAGTTTATTCATTGATGCTTTAACATTTACACCTCTCATAAATTCCAAGTATGAGTTTTAAAAGATATGATATCAAAATTTTAGTGACGCTTTGATGTGGCTTTAAACGATTTGTTTTAAAATTAAATTTAAATTATTTTTGTTTTGGCTAAGATATATTCACACATCTAAATAATAGTTTTAATTTTCCAATATGCTTTAAATATGTCACTTTCACTGAATTTATATAATGCATTTAAATGTATTTATTTGAATAAATTGATTTATCCTTTGTCCAATGCTATTAAAAATTTAAAATAAGATTTGCGTAAATAATTTTTTTGCCTCATAGTATCCATTTGAATACATTTCCCTTAGTTTGGATACAATGACGCAAAAAAATTATTTACGCAAATCTTATTTTAAATTTTTAATAGCATTGGACAAAGGATAAATCAATTTATTCAAATAAATACATTTAAATGCATTATATAAATTCAGTGAAAGTGACATATTTAAAGCATATTGGAAAATTAAAACTATTATTTAGATGTGTGAATATATCTTAGCCAAAACAAAAATAATTTAAATTTAATTTTAAAACAAATCGTTTAAAGCCACATCAAAGCGTCACTAAAATTTTGATATCATATCTTTTAAAACTCATACTTGGAATTTATGAGAGGTGTAAATGTTAAAGCATCAATGAATAAACTTTTATACATTTTTTTTTTTAATTGAACATAATTTTTGCACATGCGATTATAAAAAAATAAAAAGATGAAATAAATAATATATAGAGAGATTATAATTAATAGCATAGCGTCACTCAAAATTTGATATCATTATTTTTAAGTTCCATATTTAAAATACTTAGAGCATAAGATAAAGTGCTGCGTCACAAACTTTTAACCCGTTAAGGGTTTTTGCATTGATATCATTACTTTTTTGAGGTTATTGAAAAAGATAAATAAAACAATAAACACACACAAAAAAATTAAAGACCAATACAAAGAATTCATAGTCAGGATTTCAATTCACCTTCAATCTCTCCCCCCTCCCTCCCCGCAAAAAAAGATGACCATACTTCAATTTTAAAGAGCATCGTGCAATGAGATTTTTATAAGAACTCTTTGGTAAGATAAGGAAGTAACATGCATGTTTAGAGGGTATTTCTGTTGGTTTTCTTCAGAGATATAAAAAGCTATGTTAAATTTTACCATATAAAAAAATTACTTTGTTAAGAAAAATAGAAAGAAATATTACTCTTTAAACCTTTATATATATATATAACAATCATCGCTCATTTATAAAAGTAATTCCATACATTTATATTAAATCCAAAACTACAAATTTCTGCTTCTCCCTTTTCTCATTCCTAGTGCAAAAAAATTAAACATTCTTTAATTTTATATAAAA
Organism: Maratus speciosus; assembly: GCA_963932465.1. NCBI lineage: Eukaryota > Metazoa > Arthropoda > Arachnida > Araneae > Salticidae > Maratus > Maratus speciosus. The sequence goes on along the minus strand of OZ010793.1, from coordinate 564,546,769 downwards.
TAATCTTTCACCATCCCTATTTAAAATTCTTTATTAACAATAATAATAAATCATATAAAATAATCCCCTGAGCTCCGAAGATTCCACTTCTGCTTTTGCACCCACCTCTCCAGCTTACCTAAATAATAAAATCTTTCAAAAATTAGTTTGAAAAAAAAAAAAAAATCTGCAACATTTGTTGCTCACTAACATAAATAAATAAATAAGCTCTAACTTCCCTAATGTACAGTCATGGAAAAAAAAAGTAAACACCCCCTACTAACTCCTCAACAAATTACCATAGAAGAAAGTTACTGGTACCGAACGATTGGAAATAAAGTCTACTTTTAAATGATGTATATAAAATTTGCTTAAGGGGTTATCTACATATTAAAACGAACCATAACTTTGTTTTTTTTCAATAGCAGTACACAATTTTTACAGCATAAATGAATTCTACACAATTTAATTAGCCTAAAAACAAATTTTTATGCAATTCGTACTATAAGTTCCCGAGAAATTAATTATTTTAAAACAAGCTTATTTTAAGGGCTGTATCCAAATTGAAGTTCGGTACTCGATTGTTAACCGAGAGAGCCCCCTTCTTGATCAAGGCACCTTAAGCGTCACTCAAGCAGTCAATGAAGTTTGCTAGATTACAGGACAGCGTAAGACATTTCAAAATATCTAGTCACTTCTATCATAGACGGCCCCTTAAACCCTAATTTTGCCGTTTTTTAAGCATAATTTGAAAACTATTTGGAAGAAAAACGTGAAATTTTGGATTTCCATAAAGGAGGACTTAATAAATCTAAATCCATCAAAAAAAATTTTAGGTTACAATTCATAATTTTTCCGAATATTAATTTCATAATTCATATCATAAAATTATAAAAATTGCAAATTCAACGTATTTATGTTTGGGTATGTTAGTATTACTGCTACACAAAAAATTAGCACATTAGGAGCATAATTTCAGGAGATATGAATAAAAATATGAAAATATAATTTAACATTAGAAGCACTAAATTTTGAATGTTTATAATTCAAAAACTTATTATTCAAATTACTTGAAATTTGGTGCCTAGGCATAGTTTGAACCGAAGATTTGAAATATCTCGTTAAAATTGGGTATTGCCATTGAAAAAAATGAAGTTTGAATATGTAGATGGCCCCCTAAGCAAATTTTATATACATCATTTAAAAATAGGCTTTATTTCCAATCGTTCGGTACCAATAACTTTTGTCTACGATAATAATTTGTTAAGGAGTTAGTAGAGGGTGTTTACTTTTTTTTTTTCCACGACTGTACATTTCACCTCTTCTCCCTCCCCCTACTCCCCAACATTAAAAAAATTTAAATCTTTATTTTTATACAGAAAATTCTTCTATATAAATTATCCTCCTATTCCTCAAAATTACCACTTTCCCACTCCAGCCTAGAGATTTCAATCTTTAAAGCTTTTTAGAAAATCGGATCTGCAAAGTCTGTTGCTTAATAATGAAATATATAATCATGTACACTTTTAATTATTTTTCACACAATCAATTGATGTCATGATAATAGTTGTTCTGAGCGAATATTGTGTTGGCTGGGCTGTCGTACAGTTAGCTCAATTGGAAGAGTACCGGCAATTAAAGCCAAGGGTTATTAAAGTTCACTGTAATTCAAGATGTTTAACCCCTTCGCGACAAGAGCCTTTGGTTAATTTTTAACCTTTTACTACAGGTTTTTAAAAACAGAAAATTTTCTGTAATTGAATCACAGAAATGCTCCCATTAAAGAAGGCAAACTTTACAATTAAAAACAAGTGGTGAAAATAATGAAGGATTCTGAACACCTTAAGTGGCCAAGTATACCGGTCGCTCATTCCCAAGGGCTTAAAGATGCTTTTTTGCTATTATAACCTTTAGGATTTACAATATAAAAAAATCTTAATCACTTCTGAGGTAAATAAAGACAGTGGAAAAAAATCACGATGGCAATGTTTTGATTGGCAAATTCTAAGCTGAGTAATTTGTGCTACAGAATGAAAAATATATAAAGTTGCAATAATGCCCTCTTACAGATACTAAATCTTTAAGGTTTTTGATGTGTGAACTACATATGAATACAGTAGAAGATCTTTATAATGCACACCTTGGTATGAGAAGTTGTGCGTATTATAGAATTTTGCATTATATAGATCATATTTCATACATCATTAAATTTACTCCGTATACATGCTTTAAATTACATTCCTTGGAACCAGAAAATGTGCAAATTATGAAATTTTACATAATAGGTATAGATCACACATTATTAAATTACCTTAAAGATATTACCTTGAAATATAACATCCAAATATGCCTGGGCAAAATCATTATAGACAGTGTTAACTCATGACTGACAGTTTTGGGAACACTAAATGCATGGCTGGGCAATTTATTCTTTTTCACTATTTTTAATAATGAAATCTTTGCCTTATTTTTAGCAGAATTTTCTTCCATTAAATAAGGCAAAAATTTATAAAAAAAAAAAACCAACAACAAAAAAACTTTTGGAAAGCATGCATTTTAGTGCTGCAAGAAAAACCTGTCATGAGCTGCTCTGATTATAACACTCATTTACAAAAAATTTTAATATAATAACAATGTTTTCATTACTCCAAAATAATGTGTTAAAGGCGATAATGTATCATATTTAGTGTTCCAAGAAATAGCAATATTTGTAAAATACATGTGCTTCTTAACTGAAAAATTCATTGTTTATATGTGAGAAATACATTACATCTTCTGCATTAAATTTTTTTAGTGGCAGGCTTTTGTGATTGAACAAGGACTGCTTGCAGAGTGCTTTTAAGGATTTTACAATATAAAATTATGGCTTTTGAACTACTATTAATCAAATACAGTAATAGGGATAAAAAAAAATCATTAAATAGTTTATTTTAAAAAATTACTTGTATTTTCATCAGATATACTGATTATTACTACCATATGTTATGTGTAACATATTTATTAGAAAAATTACAACTATTTTCATGAAGTTTTGGATTCCCCCCCCCTGACATACTGTCAAATTTCGTGAGGTTTTTTTTTCTTGTGATGTTCCTCCCCCGACCGAGAATGGAGTGGGTTTTTTTTACAATCAACTGATTAATTTTGTTTTTCTTTTATTGCTACTTTTTTATGTTAGTGTGGTGATCTTTCAAATGTTATTGCACAACGAGGCGATAAACGTGCTACTCTGTAAGTGGCACGGCAACCCTCCAGTATACAGGTGGAATTGATAAAAAGAGTTTTTGTAGTCGGAATATGCGGAATGTTACATAATAGTGACTGGTTTAATGAAAGCAGAATAAAAACTTAATATTTAATTTAAGATGCGAGTCAGATTAATATATTAATTGAAATGGTTACTGAGTAATCACTTTATTAGTTTATACAAAGTCTAATTATCATGACATCTGCAATGCAGCTGCTAATGAAATTTTGTGAAACCAATCTTTTCTAAATAGTAACATGTTCTGAATTGTTCTTATTTACAATTATACTTCATTACCACAAATACCATATAAGGGAGCTGGCTACTTTTATATTTTTTAAAAGTAAATTATTTAAAGCTTTCTTTTAACATTAAAATTAAACATTATTAACATTAAAATTAAATAAAAACAAGTATCTTACTTTTGCAAAAAAGCTGTTTTATCTTATTTATCTATAAACTTTAATTATTAAATAAGGAAAAGTATCATGATGAAAATTTTTACTTTTAAGAGCTCAAAACAACCAGTCAGGATAAAATGGTTCATTTTGAGCTAATCGTGATAATTTAAGTATATAAAGTAGAATTTACTATCAGTCAAAAATATGTCCAAGACTGAAATCAGTCCTGAGACTCAAGGTCTTGCACCCATGGCTGTAATCAATTAGCCTAAAAGAAATGTTTCAGGTGTTTGGGTTTTTTTTTTTCTGTTTTTCTTTTGTTACAGAGATAAACGGCAATAAGAATTTTTTTTCCCACTTTAGGTTAAATTTTATAAAAATAAAATACTACGATGCTTTAATTTTCGAAGCTGAAAAGAGTTGCATAAAAAAAAAAAAAAATAAATAAACGAAAGGTGTCATTTTAAGTCAATTTTCGTTTATAATATTATTAGAAACGATTCGCAAATGAATCATTTTATAAACGGGATTGGAAATCTTAATTTTGATTTCGTCATACGTTTTATTTAAATTGTGCGTTCTTTAAAAATGAAAGATTTTGTTTAATTTCTTTAAAAGAAAACTCAAAATTAAATTAGTAATCATCTGTATTACACTCACATATCACAAGAAATACCTATGCCACACATGAACGTTATTTTGTAAGGAAAACAGTTATAAGTATTGTTGAAAATAAAAACAATTCAGAACATTATACTAATTAGAAAGGATCGGTTGCAAAGAATGCTGTCTGGATAATTAGAAATTGTACTCACTTTCTCCCCTTGGAATACCATTTCAAGATCTTTGATATTTCTTATTTCTTCAGTCAACTTCGCGTATCGCGTAGTGATACATGGCGAAGTCTTATGGCGAACGCGATGAATTTTCATTTCGATACGAGAATTTTCGATAAATATCGAATTTCGATACGAGAATTTTTTTAAAAATGTGAAATATTTTCTCCTTAAAAAATGTTTACTTACTATGAATAACAATGAAATAAAATACCTATAATTACAAAATACTGCTCCATTTTAAAAAATCAGTCTAAGTATTTTAAAGCACATAATAAACTGTTTTCGTAGTTTAAAAAAAGATTTATTGCCAATATTCAGATTTTTAACTGTGACCTAAACCGCGCAAAACCGATGTGCAACGTTCTGTCTGCTAGCCCATAGAATAACATGTAATCCGCGATCCTAAGAAGTCCATTTTTTCATGCGGATTATATAAAAATTAAGAGTTTTCCTAGTTACTAGGTTAGTCTTATCCACTTCGTCAAAAACAGATTCATTTTATATATTAATGTTTTTAAAAAAATCTAGACCGTTTCGGAGAAAAAAAAAAGACAAACTTACACCATCGAAATTGCTTTCAAAATGGGTTTTCAGATCTGAAAATATACTGCAAGTAGAATTGTAAAAAATTCAGAATAGGATTAGACTGCAGATATAAGACTGTTTTTAAAAAATCAGAACAATAGGACCTATATTTGATGAGTTATTAACAGGCGGCTTTTCGCATTTTCTTTGATGTCGAGTTAGCTGTATATATGAGTTCCGCCATCTACGAATTCTACAATACGATACGATACGATTTTAGGCTTAAGGCTGCGTCACTCGGAATACTACCGTCTTCCATGATATATTGGCAGCATGTGCTGGTGATCTCTAATGAGTGTATTTATTATGTCTACTACTTAGACAGTATGGATTTTAATTTGGTAATTTGTTTTTTATTTTTCCTCTATCCTTTTTAATCTTGTTTTATTTTGAACTTAATTGGTGTTCAATGGTTTATTTCTAAGTTTTATGTGTGGGGTAGTCCCAAATTCATATTCTTTAGCTAATTTATGGCTATTATGAAGATGAAACCACACATTTTATTTGTGGAACGTGAGGCATTTGGGACCCAATGATTCTGTGCTAAGTCCTAAAAATTTCCATTATTCCATTTCAGTTATTCAATTCCTGCTGTTATTTACTATGTTTTTGGAATCTATGTTAAGTGTGTTGGGGGAAGTGTATTTTTGTCAATTTGTTAATGTCATTTTATTCATTTTGTTTTTGTTGGTGGTCGGTAATGTTTATTTAATGGTTATATATATATATATACAGGGTGCAATATGTTATCTATCGCCGACCTTTAATTTCTCAACCGTTGGCCGTAGCCATATAGTTCCAATTGCAAAAACGTTTCAAACGAGCCAAATATTCATGTTGTGGCATTATATAAAGTAAAAAATCAATTTTATAAAAATTACGAAATCTAACTTTTTATACGGTCCTTCAGTCCCTATAGTTATATTTAGTAAAAGTTTAGCCATATCATAACAGATATAACACAAGAAGTTTGACATCTGTACTGCAAAAATTGACATAGTTATTAAATTTTAAAGTTTGAGATTTTTGCACATGATTTTGTCTTTCATTGAGGGACCAGTTAAAAGATGAATTAAAGTAATTCGAGATCAAAGTCAGGGTGCAATGTCCTTTTTTACGGCGAAACCATCTTTAACCGGTATCGCCAAATCGGAGAATCGCCAAAGAAGGTTATTTCATATAAAAACTTGAGCTACCTTTTATGGATCGAACAACATTCAAACGTCAAAGTAGGTAGAATCGACAACCGGAAAATAAAACATACTTACTAAGGATTAGATAAATGGCAGCGGAATTGCACTCAGATTTTGATCTCGAATTACTTTATTTCATCTTTTAACTGATCCCTCAATGAAAGACAAAATCATGTGCAAAAATCTCAAACTTTGAAATTTAATAACTGTGTCAATTTTTGTAGTACAGATTTCTAACTTTTTGTGTCATATCTGTTATGATATGTGTAAACTTTTACTAAATATAACTATAGGGACAGGGGGGCCGTATAAAAAGTTAGATTTCGTAATTTTTATAAAATTGATTTTTTACTTTAAATAATGCCACAACATGAATATTTACCTCATTTGAAACGTTTTTGTAATTGGAACTATATGTCTATGACCAACGGTTGAGAAATTAAAGGTCGGCGATAGATAACATATTGCACCCTGTATATATATATATAAGTAGTGTGGATATATGATTTATTATTATTTACTTTAAATAGAAAATTTTACATTTTCTTTCCTTAAATAAAACAGAAAGTACATAACAGAAAGAAAAGAAAAGAAATAAAATAGGGCCAAATGAAGTGGTTGAATACAAATATGCCCCCAAGTAGCTCTCATAGATTAAAAAAAAATGAAAGTAGACATTTAAAATTGCTTTTATATTTATTTATTAAAATTTATTTTGTTCTAATTATATCTTGAAAAAAACAGATATATGAAAATTGTCTAAAAAAAATTACAAAATACAAAATCAAAACTTAAATATAGTTTTATACATCTATTTTAATGCTCATTTGTTTAAAGATTTTAATTTCTGTAGATTTACCAATTGATTTTCTACTATTTTAATGCTAATCTACTACATATTTATCTCATTGATGTAAAATGAAAAAAAAAAAAAAATTCCAGATCTACATGTTTTGATACAAAAAAAAAAAAAAACAACAACAACGTTAAGCTAAAGGAAAATGCGTTTGTATTATGACGTGTCCTTTAGTTTCCAGTTTTAGTTATTATCAAAACGCAACAACAATAATAAATTAAAAAAAAAACAGATATATGAAAATTATCTAAAAAAAAATACAAAATAGAAACTTAAATATAGTTTTATACTTCTATTTTAATGCATATTTATTTAAAGATTTTAATTTCTGTAGATTTACCAACTGACTTTCTACTATTTTAATGCTAATCTACTAACATATTTATCTCATTGATGTAAAATGAAATATATATATAAATACATGTGTATAAAGAAATGTTTTGATACAAATAAAAAAACATTAAGCTAAAGGAAAATGCGTTTGTATTATGACGTGTCCTTTAGTTTTCAGTTTTAGTTATTATCAAAACGCAATTAATGAGCAGAAGTCATTTTTGAGGTAATAACTATAGCGACAATACGGCTTTATCTCTTTATCTAACCGTTTTTTTTTTTTTTTTTTTTAAGAAATGTTTTGATGACTCACATACTTGTAATGTGACCTGTTTTTGTTTTTATCTTAATTTTTTCTGTCGATTTCTTTCCTCTTCCAAAAGGAAAGACATTATTTTGATCAACCAGACTCATTATTTTTGACAGAACCTGACTGACGTGTTTTGTCTCAGACATTTTAACGTGATCGGAAAGTCATTAATAGCTTCTTAAAAAGAAAAATTCTATAATGCCTCTGTTTCTTGGAAAGGCTTCAAAATTAGAAATAAATTAACATTAAAATAACTTTCGAACTATAAATGACTTATTAATTTTTCACATTATATAATTAAACCAATTTCGCTAACAATAGAACAAAAAATTTCTTCAAGATATTTCAAGGAATAAACAGGAGTGTTGTAATTATATATTGGCGTCAGAAAAAAAGACGAATTCTAATAAATTATAAGAACAGTTCTCAAACGAAAACTGACATGTTAAGGGGATTCTTCACGCACTTGAATACACACGCTGATTAATGTTAATCCTATGGGCAGATAATTTTCGAATTTCTCGTTTCAATTTGAACATTTTTAAACGATGTTTTTGAAACTGAAAGTACCTTTTTAAAAAAGATCTGCGACCAAAATCGAAAAAGTGAAAAAAAAGGAGTCATATTAAAGATTGAGCTCAGCTATCCTATGCAAAAAAAAAAAAAATCGTTTAAAAATATTCAAATTGAAACGAGAAATTCGAAAATAACCTGCCCATAGGATTAACATTAAGGAGCGTGTGTATTCAAGTGCATGAAGAATCCCCTTAAATCGCATCACTATAGGGGTGTGCATATCACTGCCCACGTTACCGTATGGGAAAAATTAAAAGCGCGATTACTCATTACCTAATGCAATTATCAAAATGTGATTTTCACCATAAGAAAGTAGATGTGAGATGCCGAAGAAATGGGCTCTTAAAATTTGTCTCATTATATTTTAAACATTTAAAAAATCCCTATAAGCTCTGAAATTTCCACTTGATGAAATTTTATCATCTTCTTAAAAACACTGAGACAATTTTCAAAAACTCATCCCTCGGCATCTGACACCTACTTTCTGTTAGCAAAAACGATGCTTTATAATTATATTAGGTAATGAGTAATCGCGCTTTTAAGTTTTCCTACATGATATTTCACGATGGGGGAGTTTCAGGGAAGCGAAAAGACACACTTAGTAATGCTAATCCTATGGAAGAAATTTATAAAGATATCTCGTTTGAATTTCGACAAATAATTTTTTCGCATTGGATAGGTGAGATCGATCTGCACAAAAGCCGTTTTTCATTTTTTCGATTTTGTCCACAGGTATTTTTAATGAGGACACTTTTATTTTCGGTACCGGTTTCGAAAGTGAAAGCAACCTCATAAAAAAAATTGCAATCAAAATCGAAAAAGTAAAAAACGGCCTTTGTACAAATCGACCCCTGCTGTCCAATGCAAAAAAAAAAAAAAAAAAAAAAGAAAAAAAAAATCATTTAAAAATATTCAAATGCAAACGAGATATCTTTATAAATTTCTTCCATAGGATTAGCATTAGTGAGCGGGTCTTTTCGCGTGACTGAAATAGCCCCAAAACACCCTCTCGGTAATGTTAGTTAAACCTATGGGCTGATTGTTTAAAAATTTCTCGTTTAAGTTTGAATATTTCTCAACAATTTTTGCATAGAATATCTGAGGTCGATCTCTAATAGGGCCAGTTTGCTCGCAGATTTTTTTAATAGGATCCCCTTAAGGGAACTCTTCATTCACTTGAAAACACCCACTCTGTAATGTTAAACCTATGGGCAGGTTGTTTCCGAATTTCTCGTCTGTTGTTTGTTTTACAATGGTTAAATTGAACTGATGATGCCTTCGGTTGCTTGGCAAAACGTTCACTGAATGTGTATTTAATGTTTTCAGTAAAGCTATATTCGAGTCTGTCATATTTTATTTAGTCTTTTAACAGTTTTTATAGTTCATAACATTCTAAGGTAATTACAAAAAGTTCTTGTGTGATAGACTTTGCTGCCTGTTTGAAATACACAGAGGCGTCGCGATGACGGAGGGGATTATGGGGAGGAGCCTCCCCCTCCAATATATGTGAACTTGGGAATTTTGAGCTTAGAGTTGGGAAGTTATAGACTTTTGAAAGACTTTTTCTTTTTTTTTTTTTTTTATCCTTCTATATATATAAAAAAGTTTTGATTTGGAAATGGACCAATGAAAATCTGCGTAGATATTAACGGCAGATCGGCATCCAATTTGAATGCTTAAGCATGGCATTTCTTCGTTAATATTAAAAAAAAAAACTGTCGCATACAAAAATATGAAAATCGGTAGTATTATAGAGAAATGTTTAATAAACACGCTGATGCAGACAGTTTTCAAATCGAAGAATTATTTTAAGAGATATTTAATGCCAAAGTTGGACAAAATCGTTCCATTAAAAAAGTTTTATAGGAGCAAAAACCGCACATAGGAATTTAATCATTTTTAGATCATTTTATGAGTCAGAATTTCCCGGTGTGCAGACTGCATTTAGTATTTTAATTTGACTCATTTTTTAAGGTTTTATTTCTATTTTAAATTCAAATTTTCAGCATTTCGAGAGATATTTTTTACAAAATTTAGAAAATTGTATTAATTTAAACTGTTGCTAACTGTATAAACAACGCAAACAATAACGTTTGCTTCAAATTAAAAATTTATTTTACACATGACTTTTATAAACTGAAAATATAAAAAGCAGGAACTCGTTGAAAATTACATCATAAAAACTATACTTACACGTGAATTTTAAAAGAGAAAGAATATTGTAAAATAATAAATTCATTAATATGCATTAGAAGTCTTAAATAGGGGAATTTACGTCACATTACACTTATTACATAAAATGAACAAAAAATAATATTGCAAAACAGTTTAAATTTAAAAATTGCGCGAGACATTTATTTGATATTTTAAGATGACCATAATATTTCATTTCTAACAAAAGTATTTTTACGTGAATATTAAAAAGAGAAAGAAAAGTTTGGTGAAAATTACGTCAGATTATAATTGTCAGATTCAAATTATAATTCAATCTTCCGAAATCTTTATAAAGCCGATCAAATTAACGTGCTGTTAGAGTCTGCAGTGTCTGAACGGGGTTGACGAGCGTAGCTCGTAGGGGGCCGAGCCCCCTAGTAATAGTAAAAAAATATGAAATTTTTATTCTTTTTCTAACTACTTTTCTGAGTTCCGTAATAGTAAACAAATTAAATTATCAAAAGAAGTACAAAAAGCAGCCAGACTAAGTTTGTCATTGTGTTTTTCTGTGCTATGAAAATATCATCATATTCAGACATGAATTTCCCTACTGTTGTCCATCAACAGTGTCTCTAATCTATTCCTTTTATTTCTACCAAATCTTTGTTCCTTTCTCAAAATAACATGACGGTATTTTCATATGAAGTGCGATTATGGCTCGCCCGTAATAGAAGACAAAAAAATTGCAAACCTTAAACTAATACTGGTTTTCTCTAAATATATGCAATTTTTATAGGTTTAAATCTTACATTTACTGTATTGTTTGAAATTGCTTTTTTAACTATTCATTTGGTAATTCGGTATCTTATTGTTTTCATTCTCAATGATTCCAAGATAGGAAAATAGAAATTAATCTAGTTTTTTATTTTAATTATTTAAATCGAAAGTGCTGTATTTAAACTTTCATTAAAAACAAACCAATAATTATAATTTTTATGTTTTTAGTTTCAGTATTTTTCTTTGGAAAGGATTTTTTACGTATAAGTATCATTATCATAAACACACATTGACCATATCATTTCAGTTGAAAAATAAAGCAATTTGTTTCAAGTTGGGAAATTTTTGAATTGTAAGTTGGGAATTTTTTTTATTCTCCTCCCCCCCCCCTCCCCCGAAAAAATATTTGTAGCTACGCCCTTGGAAATACATTAGAATGGCAATGCAGTTAATGCAGAAGTTCAAGAAAAGAGGTATAATACTGCTATCATATTTCATTTAGTTTATTTTGTCAGATTGCCAACCAACTACATAAAAAAAACATTTTTGATACATTCTTATTAGCCACGTGTCAGAGGGCAATAGTGAAAGCTTTTATCATTTATAGCAAATTTTTTTATTTCAGTATTTAAGCGCGTAGATCAATTACAGGTTTGTTACATTCGTGTTTTATTTATTTATTTGTGACATTTTAATTTTGTTTGGTAATTTAGTTATGAAATATTCATGATCCAAAAAATGCTGAAATACTTCATTTTTTTAAGTACAAATGGGTTAATCTTCAGTAATTGCGTCGAAATGATGATTAAATGATGAAGATATTCAATATGTTATGCATGCTTAAGTAATTTTAACGCAGTGACTTATTCTCGACCAGGGATGAATTCATACCCCTTAAACTGCAAAATTACCTCCCAAATGAAGCACTCTGCATCGATAAATTTTTGAAATTTCGAAATGTACTTTGTATTTTAAATTTATTTTGAAAATACGTGTATATTTTGTATTTGGAATTTTTTAATTTTGAAAAGTATTTTGTAATTTGTATTTTATGTTCTAAAACCAATGTATTTTGCATTTTGTATCGAAAATGGGTTTTCGGTGTATTTTGCCCAACTCTGATAATGGCTAATTTCATTGAGAATTCTAATAAGTTTTCCATTTTTAATTCACATTAGAATTCAAAATATACATGTTTTTTTCCTATTCACGATGAGACTTTAATACTTATTTTTCGGGAAAATATTCCCCGTGCTAAAACTGGAATGAACTCATATTCAAACAAACTATCGTAAAACGCAAAAAAGGCTATACAGGAGGTGTTCACACACTTTTTGTAACGATTTTGAAAAAAGAAATATGTAAACAAAGGTAAAAGTTTTGTTGCCTAATATGCTCACTTTGATAGCTTGTTTGTTGAACTATCATATTACATCTTGATTTTGAAGACAAAAGAGCTTTTCTTAAACTATGAAGGTTGATTTTGTTCCACTCCTCGACCACAATCTTCCAGAGCCCATCCAGTGTTTAAGGATGCTGCTTATAAAGAACTTGCTTTAAGGGTATTCGAAAAAATATTTTTCCACCCTCAAAGGCTCGAAATTTTCTGAGGGATTTTCAGACTCATTTTTAAAAGTAAAAACGTGAAACTTGCTGAGGGGATTTTTGAAGCGATCTATAAGAGGCCGTGTGATTTCATTTTTCGCTAAATTAATTAGAATTTGATTTTTAAACAATTATTTTCATTCTTTTCATTCCCAGATCGCCCGCTTCGGAAAATTCGGTTTCAAACGTCAACTTTGACAGCATTTTTTTACAATATTTTTAGCATTTATCAAAAAATCAAGAAGTATGGAACATTATGTAGCTTCTAAATAAGAAAATTCGCCAGTTTGATGCGTTTGAGAGGAAAAATGAATTAAAAAATTAATCAGAAAATATGGAGTTTGGATTGGAATACACCCTTAAAAGTCCAAATGCACAATAATCAACAGGAGGCACGTCGGGGGACTTGGGTGGGAAGGATTTAAATGGAATATCCTTATTTTTGGTTTCATTTCTTATTTTTTCTAAAAAAATATATAGCAGTAGATATTGAGGTAATAGCTGATAAGCTTTATCCTGATGGAACTTGATACAATGAAGATTGTTTAAGTAAAGTGATGGAATCACTTCTTTGAAAACAGGTGTTAAAATTAATTTCTGATAGTAAACCAAATTAATTTTGCCTTTTTTTCTAATTTTCTCATTTTAAGTTTTCCGTTATAAGAGAATTCAACGATGAACATAAAACCTTTAGCAAAACTTCCCTTACTTTATTTTAACCAATATTTTAGATCATTTTGGTAAGTAAATCGATCTTTTTCTATAGCAGTCGCATAAATATATGCAAAACTCATCAATTGTAATTACATATTTCCATTTTTCACCTGACAAGTAATTTTCATACAACAATTTACACATAGTCTTTTCTAAAAAACGTTTTCATATTGGTGGTGAACATAATGGTTTTTTTTTTTTTTTTTTTTTTTTTAGTAGCTTTAAATCAGTTTTTACTTTCTTCTATCTCCAATAGAAAAAAATATTGTAATCGAATTTTTTTTTCGACTTACGGTTTTCGACGGATTTACATGTTTTAGGGGTCAGAGATTCCAAAAAACATGTATATAGAAAATGTCTGTCTGTCCGTGTGTCCGTATTTCGCCATTGTGCAGTTCCTATAGCGGTGTTTAAAGATTTTATGATAGTTCTTTAGTTGGATTTACTTTTAAAACATAAGATGCGACTTTCGATACAATAAGCGGTGAACGTACCTTTCTTGGTTATGCATCTTTTATCCTTTCCCCACTCGAATGTAAACCTTTCTTTTCTTTCTTATTAATTATGTCACTTATTTTACGTGTAGAAATATTAAAACATCCTTTTCACACTTTTTTTAATAATTGAATAAGAGTACTCTTCGTAAAGCGCAAATACATAGTCTCCAATTCATTGTTTATTTTCCAGCGACATTTTAAAGTAATGAATATTCTTAATGATGCAGACGACAATTAAAGGCTATTCGCAACTGATGCCATACAAGATACAAGTTATTAATTTTTTTTCATTTAATTTTTAAATAATAGAGAAAGTCAAAATCATTACAAAAATGTGTGAACACATTCTGTATATTCTTAATTTCTTAATTTCATTCTAAATTTTCTGTACCTTTATTGCTATTATTATAGTAATAAAGGTACTACTACTATTATTATATGTGTTATTTCTGTACCTCAAGTCTTTGAAATATTACATTTAAGGCTGTTCTCAAATCAAAAAGGGCAAGTTCCTGACATAAGTTTTAATTTATTTTTGTTCGAAAATGCGTGAAACTGGCTGGTGTTGTAGTCCAGAAACAATGTCATCGAGCTGTTTTTTCCATTTTGTTTGCAAACCCAATAGATCTTTCAGAAAATAATGTCAAAGTGGACGTTATGAACCAAATTTCCGCGCGAAAGTAGAAAAATCACTCAAAAGCGGGCGAATAACGGGTTTGTCACGTGATCTAAATCACTCATAACTCAATGGGTAATTGATTGATCAAAAAATGAAAAAAAACAGTTTAATTCCAAATCGCTTCCATGGCTAGGCTTTCCAATTTTGTATCTTTCCGTTAAAAAATGAATTTGTAAATGTGTCAGAACGTTTTGTGCTTGTTGAGCAGAGCAGTTAAGAACAGCCTTAATGCAGCACGTAAAAAGAAAAGAAAAAAGATGTTTTATGTTTCTATTTTGTTACGCCTAGTTCTTTTAGGAGATTGTATGCATGTACATTTATTATTTCTAAGTGAAAGTCAAGATAATATTGATTCTAATGCTCTTCGACTATTCGCATTTACATTTATTATTTTTCATTGTCGATTTAAACACCATCCCTATATACTTTTTTTCAGTTCAAAAAAGAAAAAAAAAACATATCTCCCGTAAAGAGAAAGAAAGAAAGAAATGAAAGGAAAAAGAAAGTCACGAATTTAAATTTACAAACAATATTTTAACTATCTTTCCGTCATCACCAATAGTTCGTGTTACAATTTATACTGTCAATTATGTTTTATGCATTTATTAAACTACAATATTCATCAAAATTTAAACAAGCAAAATGTAGAAAAACAAAACAAATGCCTTTAAATTTTTTTAAAGAAACTTCTTCAAAGGAAAATTCAACCTTTGCAGTATAGTAGTTATAAAAATGAATGGATCAAAGAAACCGCAGAATGTCAATATACATGCTGAGTTTATACTGGTTATTTGTTATTTTATCTGAGGCGTAAATATTCTGCGTAAAGAAATCTGGAATAGGTATATTCATCAGAAAACACCAGGTATCTTTATTATTATAATTTCAGTTTTATAACTATAATTATTTCAATTTATTATAAATGAAAAGTCATCGCTTATAAACATCAGAGTTTATTATTAGTAGAAATTAATACAAAATTTGTAAATGCAGCGATTCCATTCTAAATGTGTATCTTCAGTAAATTTTGAATATTTTGGAGAAAAAAAGTTGTAGAATTTCTCATTAAAGTAGTTATAAAAATGAATGGATAAAAGAAACGGCAGTTATCAAATACATACTGTGTGTTTACTGGATATTTATTATTTTATCTGCGATATAAAAAGATCTGAATAAAGAAATCTGAAATAGATATATTTATCAGAAAACGCTATGTCTTTTTATTCTAATAATTTAAGTTTTCTGGCTATAGTTGATTCAATTTATTATAAATGAAAAGTTATGTATAGAAACATCAAAGTTTATTATTGGTAATAGAAATTAATACAAAATTTATAAATGCAGAGATTTCCTTCATCTTCGGCAAATCTCGAATATTTAGTAAAAGTTCAAAGTATATGTTATAGTTTCTCATTAAAGTGCAGTAAAGTGCTGATTATCCGTGTCCCGCTTAACCGAGTGTCTTTAACCAAGTTACCCCTCCCCCCCAAAAAAACAAAAAAAAAACACTTAAGGGTGTCCGGGACACAATTTAAAATAATTTTTATTTATTGAGTTAAAATTCTGAATTTTTTTGTGATGGTTAACCTTATTATTTGTAAACAAAATTAGATAATAAAACTTCTCCTAATTTTTTAGAAAAAGATTTAAATTTAAAATTTATTAAAAAAGTGGGATAAATTAAAATCATTATAACACGGAATACTATTTATAGAAATTATTTTTTTTTCATTTAAATAAACAGAGATATATAAGTTTTAACTTCGATTCAGCATTTTAAAAAATATTAATTTATAAAAAAAATTAAATATATTTAACGAAACAATTTTAAAAAAAAGTGGTGCAACTTTTATTTAAAAAATCATATTTTCAAAAGTAAATATTTTTTTCAAATATGCTGAAACAAAATTAAAGTAAAACAATTGAAAACGATATTTCCTAAGTTTTAACCCGTTATCTTTAAAGGTTCTCAAGTTATAAGAATTTAAATACGAGAAATGGTGAAAAAATCTATCATGAAGAAAAACGCATTTTTACAATAAGTCATTTCCATGACAGCCATTACTTGAAAGCTAAATTTTGAAAACAAACCAAAACTAAAAAAATAATATTTTTTGTTCTAATTAAGATAGAAACATGATTTAAATGTCATTTTAAGCAGGAAAAAGCAGAGAAATTTTTAATGAAATAAAATATTTTTGCAAAGTTTGAAGATTTTTGTGTCCCGGACCCCCTTAACCGAACTACCCTAAGAAGTTTAGCTATTTTATACTAGGGGATCAAGGAATGAGTAAAGTGAAGGAAAATTGGAAATTTCATGATAAAAAGGAAGCAGAAGATGAGTCTTTGTTGAGGCTGGCACAAAGACCAGGGGCGCGCCGACCCAGTGTGCAAAGTGTGCACCGCACACAGGCGCCAAAATAGTAAAGGCGCCAAATATTTTAGGCGAAGCTGAAAAATTCGAAAAACTTTTATCCAATTTAAATTTATTAAAGGGGTATTTAAAACGAAAGTGTGTCATTTCTGACACATTTATGGGTTCATTTTTACTTATAAGATATATGAAATTTGCAAATGCTTATCATTTATCAGATTTAATATCAGCGGCGTAGCTTCAGGGGGTGTGGGGGGGAGGGGAGAGTCTCAAATCGAAAGGCGCCACGGTGTCGAAAGGTCACTGTCGTAAGGCGCCACGGAAGGCTTAAGGGCGCCGTCAAGGCCTAAAATAAATTCGAAAAAGCTAGAAACATAAAAAATTCGGAAGGGCGACCGCGAATGCCTCTTTTGACATTCATTCCTGCTGTAGATCAGGCCTGTCCAACTTTTCAGAAAGTAGGGGCGCACTACAGGTGGCGGCAAACATGGAAGCTCCATTATTCAAATAATTGAAAATATATAACACGTCTATCTTACTGTAGTATTGGTAGTGATAGACGTACTGACAATATAAAAACGTGTAGTACATTATATTGCACAATGGTAAAGCAACATAAGCCTCCAGGTTATGGACGTCCATGTAAAAGTAAATTGCCGAAAAAGCACAAATCAATCACAACAATCGGCTACCTTATAACAAAAACAATAAATAAATAAAACAGGATGTGATGTAGCTCAAAATGCAATGCGTTTAAAAAAAGAAATGAAAAACGCCATTCGATTCCAAACAAACTCAATAGTCATGCCTATCCTTGTATGCTTTTACGCATAAAAGTTTCATGCCATTTATAGTCGGGAAACATGTTTTTGAGAACAACCTCAAAATGAATTACGTTTTATTGAAATTTTAATTGTATATTTTATAGATTTGCATCGAACAAAGAATAATCGGCCAAGTGCGAGTTTCACTCGCGTACAGAGAGTTCATACAATAAATTTATTAATTACTAGCTGCAATCTTAGAAAATATAGTTGTTAAACGAATAATAAGGCTTTGCAAATAAATTGGAATTATTTTATTAAATATTTTTCAATAATTGCCTTCAATAATTTAATTCAATTGGGATGTAAAACGCTGACTATTTATCATTGTGATCCGTCTTACTTAAAACAAAGACCATGTACAAAGTTTAATCTTGCCATTGTGCCAAGTGTGCTTCGAAGTGAGGTCGCAAAATTGCATGGCCACTTTGGTCTGTGCCACGTTTTTTTAGATAGGTTTTTAATTAATATCGCGGCTAATTACCGACAATTCTTTTGGAAAGTCATTATCGACAGTCTTTGGATGCTTTCGCGTCGATAGGTACCTCGAATTCCCCTCAACTCCCCCCGCTGAGCGCCCGCGAAATAAAATTTATGTATCATGGAAAACTGCTATTTTCTGAAAAACTGTATGAGCTAAGATAATCGCTATAGTTTTCCTGCAAGGTTTAAATAAATGCCAACTACTACTAATTTTTTCGTAATTTTATTTTCAGTAGAGTCGGCAATAGGATGGGGGACATAATTTTGCCATACATTTTCGACGAATTTCTGAAAATATAATAGTATCGAAGAGTAAAACAAATACATTTTTGAGTTCTGTATTAAGAGCTTTTTCGAACGATACCCGATAACCCCCCCCCCCCCCCCAACACACACACTTTGATGATTTTTAAATGAAATTAAATTTGTATGATTTTATATCTTTAACTCGATTTTGTTTGAAATACGTACCCACCCACTGTGGAAAAAAAGGGGAGAAGTTGCTAATTGTTCAGATTTGTTATGTAATTTTTTTTTCATGATTTTGGAAAATTGTATGGTGTATGGTATGGTGTATGAACAAATTAAAACTTTAAAATGACCTCTACTTACTGATGAAAAAATGAGTTAAGAGGAGATAAGTAAGTGCTTAGTAATGTGCAGTCCAAAAGCTTTAAAACAATATGTCACATGATGAAATTCATTTTCTCCCCATCTCCACCCACGGAGGAATGCCCCCTAATAATCTGGGGTCAAACATAGACCTTACCAATCGAAGGCCCGTGAAAAATTTCACCTTCGATAAAGCCTTCAAATGAGATCGAATCTTGCTGCAGCTTAATTAGGAGCTTAGTTAGAAAATTGATCCCCCAGGGGGAGGGAATCTGAGTGAGGGGGTAGTAGAAAGGTTCATAATATGAAAGAGTGGTTGGAGAGTTTTCCGATGATATATCATACGAGGGTTTTGCAGGCGTATGCACTAGAGATTCACCGAATATTCAGCATCTATTCGGTATTCGACAATGTTACCGAATATTCGGTTTGGCCGAATATCAAATTATTCGGTATACCGAATATTTGCCGAATATTTCGATATTCGGCCCAACCGAATACTTAAAAAAACTTTTAAAACATATTTTAAAAAACTTATACCACTTCTACGTTTAACAGTAAACTTATAAAGATATTCAGAATAATTAGAAACAGAATCATATATTTAAATAAAAGAAAATGTTTTTACATTATTTATTTTCTGTTTGTTAAGTATTATTTAAGAAAATTAACCAATCACGAGGATTTTCATAGGAATTAATTATGTACAAATGCAGTTCCTGAACATTGTCCAGTAAATGATCTGTTTCTTGCAGATTTTAAGAACAACGTTTACATTTACAATCTCGGAAAGTGATCGCCCACTCCAGACACCGATCTAGGATGCATTTAAAAACTTCCTTGCTAAATCAGAGGGAGTAGAACAGTTATTCTTGCTGAGTTGCCACAATATAAAATTTGAATAGATTGTATTATTTATTTGCTTTTACTTTAGTCTCTTCCTGACAAACAAATAATATATGATCCTGTACAATTTTTCTTCAATTTTTTTCACAATTACTCTTTGATTTTAAAATGTTTCTTTTAGAATTTAAGAAAACTTTATTCATTTGTTTTAATTCACAGAAGAAGCTATGAAATTTAAAATTTTATTAATTAAAAAAGTTTTATAACTATCCTAGCTATATAACTATAACTAGCAGATTTTTTTCAGCATAAAGTTTATTTGAAAAAAGCTCTTGATTATCAAAGTGAAAGTTTCTGTTTTAAACATTATGTAAAATTGTTGTAAAATTTAATATTTTAATGCCTTTAAACTTTGAATAAAATTATTCGACAAGCCGAATATTCGGTATTCGGTTCGTCTGTAGGCTGAATATTCGGTATTCGGCCAAAACCACTATTCGGTGTATCCCTAGTATGCACTGCAATTCTTGTAAAAAACAAAAACAAATCTCGAATCTTTTAGTTCCACATTCCAACACCAGGGGCAGAACTCTATTCTTAACAAAACTGTTTCTGGACGAAACTTCGTTAAACAACCTACCCATAGTTAGTATATATTAGTCATTAGTATATATTAGTCATTAGTATATATTAGTCATTAGTCATATATTAGTCAAGGAGGTGGAGGACTTAAGCAAGAATTTAAGATATTTGCTGAAATTACTATTCGAAAATAGTGGTAACTACACTTTTGAAATTTTTGTATTAAAATTAATGGTTTTCCCAGGGCTCCGTCAAAAATCCGCATCTCAAACTATAGAAAGCGGTACGGTTTTAAATATTTGAAATATTATCAAATGTTCCGGGACTAGTACATTTTTGAATGCACCCCTAATTATGATCTACGGGTGGTAATTGTTTAAAGGCGCATCTTAATTGATGTTATATTATTTTAAAAGAAATAAAAGTACTATAATGCGCTACGGTGTATTACAGACACCATAATTTGAGAAAATATTTTTCCACTTTTATGTGTATTTAGCGTATTACGAGAACCCCTTTCTTTGTATCATAGTCCTACCATTGATTAATTCAACACAGCTATGTTTCCAAATTAAAGTTTATTTGAACTGTTTTAAGTATCAATATAAATAAAGATCAGATCTTAAAAATTCCTGGAGTGATGGAGGTAAAAGAAGCTGATTTACTTAGGAGGTATGCCATTGTGGGGAGAGGGAGCAAACAGCTGAAGCACCCACCTTTTAGGGATGTCCTTTATTTGCATAGCTGCCAACATTCCTTATTTATAAAGTCAAATAACAATATTTTTAACCAGAAATTTAATTTAATAAATGAAATAAAAAATAACCCTGTAGAAACAAGACATATTTCATTTAATGAATTTTCTGGTTCCAAATTTGTTTATTTGATCTGCAGAAAATTCCCGGAAGGTTGGCTTGGCAGCTATGCATTTATTCTCATTGAAAAAAAAATTATATACAATGTAACTTCACAAATCCGGCATCTAAACCATCATTTCCCCTTCCTTTTGCTTTTAAACTTTCGAGTTATGGTAGAAGAAAAATAGCAATTGTTTATGAATTGAAAACTTCAAAATCGAAAGTAAAATTTTTAAAAAATGACTTTTTTTATTTGTCAGGCACGATTATTTTCTGAACAATTATTCTGGGAGCTGCACTGTTGCTCAGCAACGGCGTGGAGACTAGTACACAAGTTCTTTTTAGTCTCTCTTCTGACGCTGTGCTAAATAGAACTGTCGGTAACGCTAGTAACCGCTCCGAAGGCGAAGATGAACAAAAGGCAGAAGAAAAGGTGTCACAAGAAAAATGCATAAATTTAACTTTAGAATTAATATCTGCTTTAGAGAACAAGACTGTAATCCCGAAATGGATCCTCAATAGAAATTCTTCATTTGTATAAAATACAAGAAAAACTTGTTAAAGAACGGCCAAAAAAATTGAAGGAAATAAAATTGACATCGATGTGTCCGAAATTACACGAGAAGAAATAATTTCACTCTTTGCTAGATTTTTTTTTTTTTTTTTTTTCTGTAACATAGAAAATATCAATTAATGTAAGTTTATTTTTATATTTAATTTTCTCTTTTTCTTACATAATTATCATTTAATAAGAAATAAATTATGGCTAAAAGCACCATTAAGAGTATAGTACTACTTTTAATATTCCTAGTTACTTACTTTTGACATTTCTTCAAAAATCCGGCATAATCTCGGCCCCCATGATGCCGGATTTTAGAAGTTATACTGTATATATATTTATAGGAACATGGGGCGCCAATTGAAGTTCTGCACACAGGCGCCGGATACTGCTGGTGCGCCCCTGACAAAGACTTCCGGTTACTGGACGTTTTTTCTGAAGAAGATATTGCTGAGTGGATGAACGAAGATGAGCAGTAAGAAATTACGTTTGGCATGATTAAAAACTAAGAACAAGAGAGCAGTTATGGTCAAAACAATGTCTCTCGGAAGAATATATGATGCTTTCCGAAGGTCTGAGTACTGTTGACAAACTATTGAACACATTTTGAGCAGCAAGAAGATGCAACACCCGCAATTCTGATGACGCCAATTTGCAGCAAGGAAAGGTTTATCATCCAACAAACCAAAAACCACTTATTCAAATCAACAATTTCTTTCACCATTTTTTATCAAAGCATTTGAAAAGTACGCCAAAGAACTGTAAATAGTACCATAAAAATTAATTAATTATGTGTAAATTTATATTTCATCGTCTTAGTAGCGATTTACGCAAATCGAGTTTATCTGGGTGTTTTGCTTATCCGAGGTGAGCTTGGCCCATATTAACTCGGATAATCGGAACACTACTGTAGTTAAAATCTGAATAAAGAAATCTGTATTAGACATATTCACTAGAGAATGCCAGGCATTTTTATTATTACAATTTAAGTTTTACTATTATAATTAATTCAATTTATAATAATAAGGAAAGAAGTTTGTGTGTGAGTTTGTGAGTGTGTCGACGGTGTTCTGAAAAGACCGCTGCACCTACAGCTACAAAATTAGGGGAAAAGGTACGTCTATACATGAAGTTTTGCATCTCGAAGCCCGATTTTCGATTAGACTTTTTCTTAATTTAATTTTTTATGCGATTTTTTAAGTTTGGAGGTGATTTTTCCACATTAGTGAAAAGAATACGGTTTCTTTCTTTTAACCCAATATAGTAAATTTTGTTCTCTTTTCAAAAAAGTTTATTTGGAATTCGTACAGCGATTTTTGAATTTTTAGCGAATTTTTTATGCGATTATTGAACAGCATTTAATGCATCTCCATACCTATACAATAGGGGGGGGGGCACAGTTCTGTCGCCAAATGCCGCCAAGTTTGTCGCCAACTTGGCGATATATCGCCAAATTTGATGACCAAAATTAATCGCCAAAAGTGACGCCAACTTGGCGATATCTCTAATATTTCGCCAAATTCCCATACACTTCCATTGT
The DNA here is from genome assembly GCA_963932465.1 of Maratus speciosus. NCBI lineage: Eukaryota > Metazoa > Arthropoda > Arachnida > Araneae > Salticidae > Maratus > Maratus speciosus. The sequence continues at coordinate 564,523,347 of OZ010793.1, read as the reverse complement.
AAACCAATGGGGATTATTTGCTTACAGAAAATCAACAAATTGAGATATTTTAATGCAACAAAAACTAATATTAACTTAAGGGGTTATATTATATTAATTATATTTAAGGGAATCCAAATAAATTAAATTATGAATAAAAGTAACATGATACAATGCTTAGCATGCTTTCCCAAACATAAATTTTAAGAGAGCCCGCAGGTCAAAGGAACTAGATTTGAAACTTTTATTCAATTATAGTAAATTTTGACTTTCGTGATTTTTGAACTTTTTGTGATTTTTATTTCGATTTTTACGTTTCTTCGCGATCTGCTGCAATTTTTTGACATTCAATTTTTGGCGTTTAATACTAAAGTAATTTCTGCCCTCATTTTAATAAAGTTTATTCGGATTTCGTATAGCAATTTTCGAATTTTTCGGGAATTTTGTATGTGATTTTTAGTGTATTTTAGCGATTTCCTACCATTTTTCCACATTAGTGAAGTGAATCAACTTTCAATCTTCGAGCACAGTATATAATATTTTTCTCTTTTCGAAATTTTTTTGCAGTGATTCAAAATTTTTTCGCGCTATCTTATTGTGATTTTCAGAGCTTTTTCGCAATTCGTGCTGTTTTTTGACGTACCCGGGCAACGCCGGGCAAGTTAGCTATTTTATAATACTCATTTATTATAAATGAAAAGTTACTGTTATTGTTTATAAACATCAAAAATCATTATTATAAATGCAGCGATTTTATTGTAAAAATATCTTTAGTAAAATTTGAATTTGAATTGAAAAAACAAAAAATTAAATGTATCTCTGTTTTCCCTCCTCTCTTTTTTTTTTTTATTTTTTTTAACAGTTTTTTATTTTAAATTTAAAAGACGTTTTCGTAAATATATTTTTTAAAAATTGCTTCTTTTTTTCCTTTATCAAAAGGCAGTTGAACCGGTGTTGTATAAATTTATAACAATAGCTGGGTTTTTCATCAATGCCATTTTATTTTCTCAATTATATATAGAAACTTTATATTACCAATATAATTTACACTAATAAGTATAAGTGCAACACATTCATTATAATACATATCTTTAAACTTTGCGAGAGGAAAAAAATAATGAAAAAATGTTTTTTATGCAGTTTTTCATTTCAAAAGACATTTTCATTTAAGACTTCAATGGAAAATTTATTTCTTTCATTAAAAGTAAATTCAAGTGTGTTATATCACAGTCTTTGAAATGAACAGATCAAATAAACCGCAAATTCGCACTTGCTGAATGAACATTGGATTTTCATGATTTTATGTGGTATGTGAATAATCTGAATAAGAAAATCTACAACGTTATAACTTTTGAAAGAAAGTCATTATATATGAAAGGCTGCTATATTCTGAATGACTCAATCAACAAAATATTCAGATTTAATTTTCTTTCAGAAAAGACAGGATATATCCAAATGTGTAATAATAACCAAGAACACAATAAAAAGAGGAAGAAGAAAAATAATAACCATAAAGTAAATGTTTTATGTTTGTGTACAAAACGTTCGTTTTTTCCAACTTAAAAAAAAAAAATAAAGATAGAGATACATTTTATAACTTAAATATAAATGAACTTACTTAAAAAGTGCTATTAAAGTATAATTTTAAAATTGTACCAACAAAAATAATTACATACAAGAAAGAATGATATAAAAAAGTGCAATATAACAGATGGCCTCTATATATATTTATTTTGAAAGGGTTCAAACAAATATCCTCGATCAGTGGCTTTTCTTTTTTGTCTGCATGGGTTATTGAACTTTTTTTGGAAAAAGTATAAAAAGATTTCATATCAGCTTTCTAAACGTCAGTTGATTACATTTTTTAATTTTTTAAATTTACGATAGAGCCATATTTTCTAACTGATATATAAATGAAGTTATTTAAAAAGTGCTGTTAAAATAGAATTTTTTCCCAAGAAATACAAAAAAAAAAAAAAAAAAAGAAAAAGCAATTTAACAAATTACAACGACCATTTGGAAAATGATGTTTTTAAAGACTAAAATTTAAGACATAAAAAAATCGCACGGATTTGATCATACATTACGTACGCCATGGATTAAACATTAACATTCCTGGACCCATCATGAACAAATTTTAAAAGAAATTTCAGTTTTACAATTTTCGGTACTGTAAATTTTTAAACTTCTACGGAGCATTACGTACGCCATAGATTAAACATTAATATTCCTGGACCAATTTTAAATGTAATTTCATTTTTAAACTTCTAAACATCCCACAATATTAATAGTGTTATTACACGTAAAAATTGCAAGCGACAAAAATCGCCTGCGACTCGTCAGATTTCCTGAAACTTACGTATTATCCACCAGAAACTTACGTATTATCCAAGCATTTCACTGGATGTTCTGGAAAAGGCTTTTCCATCGTCAGATTTCCAAGAAATCTGACGACCAATTTTAAATGAAATTTCATTCTTAAACTTCTAAACATCCCACAATATTATTTTTTACATCGTCGTATAGAGAAAAAATGTACTTTTAAATGCAATTTGTTTGAAAGCTGTATCTCAATTTGTTTCTGAATTATTAATTATTTTTTGTAGTTTTTATTACTTTTTTGTAATTGTGGCAACAGAAGTATCCATCAATGTTGAAAGTAAAGGGAAACTACAGATTACTGTATAGACCAATCAGAAAACGAATAAAATGCGGATTCAACCAATAAAAAGCTTCGGATATGCTTTTGATTTCCTACCCTGACGAGGACAATAACCCTTTTTCCAAATGGTTAAAAAAAAAAAAAAAAAGGTACATACACTAATGCATGATATAACAAAGCACAATATAACCGAAGGTCTCCATATTTCTATTTTGAAAGAGTTTTTAAAAAATCCTCAATCAGTGGCAAAGCTGATATTTTTCTTTTTCTTTCTTCTTTTATGTCAGGGGAAGTCATAAAAAATGAACACATTCGTCATTCTGTGTGACGTAACTAATAAATCTGCAGTTCAGGAGCCTCAACGTCAGCTCTTAAAGTCATTGACTTTTAATATCACATTGCATAATATTCAATATCCTACAATACGCATTTTATTTTAATAACATAAATACAGTTGGCTCTCTGTTTAACAACTTTCAAGGAACCTCGAAAAATCGTCCTTAAATAGAGATCGTTCTTAAACAGAATTTGTGGAAAAATAATATTTGAAAAACATTTCCCTTCACATTTTACAGGCTTAAGACTGTCAGTACCTTTCTCAATGTATTGGCGTGTTTAGAACTGTTGTATTTATTTATTTATTTAAATTAATTTTATGTTCTCTTTCTTTCTTAGTATTTTATTGATACGGATAACGAATATAATATAATATAATATAATAATATATATAAAAGAAAGTCTGAATTTTGTATTAATCAACGCGCAGCCTTAACTACTGAACCTAACATTTTGAAAATTGGGGTAAAAATACTTCTTATGACATAGAGTGCCGCTAAGAAAGTATTTCCCAAAATTCCAACCCTAAGGGGGGTAAAAAAGAGAACGAACTTTTAAAAAATTCCTTAAAAATCAGATTTTATAGTTATTTTTCAATTGATAACATATTTTAGCGTATTTTTGTACACTGAATCGAATGGTACTAAGTACTAACTAAATGCTTTTAAGTCCAATAGTTCGTGAGATATCTCACATTTTTGAAATTTGGCGATGTCTTTGGCGCCAAAACTTCGAAATATCTAACATTACAAGTGATAATTCATCCACATTCATTCATATCTTACATCCGTTACTGTAGCAACGGAAGAAATTCACAATAAATCTTTTTGTTAATTCTTTTGGTTTAAAAAATAAAAACGGATATATGAGTTTGAAAAAAAAAAATACAAACGCCTTGAAAAAATGAAAATATATATTGATTTTATTTAAAATACAAGGAAGCGATCCACTGAAAAATTAACATTATAAAACGAAAATATGTAAAAATGAAAGCAATGTTTGTTCCACTAAAAAAAATTTTTGGTACTTACATCCAGACCACGTCAGATACAAGAGAATTACACTAATTACAGCAACCCTTATTTTTTTTGTTCATTTGATAGTTTATTTATTATAGTTTTAAATTTATTTTATTACTACAGTTTTTTTATTGTTATTATAGTTTATAGTAGTATGTAGTTTTATGTTATATATTTTATTTATTTATTTACTTTAAACAATTTGCCATTTTTAACAAGGTTATGTATTAAATAATGTTAAATTACTGTTTTGAACGCAATTGGCAAACGATAAACACGATTGACAATTGTCAACCATTTTTGGCGATCTATCCCATGGTCCGTATAATACGCCACGATACAGTACCGATAAAGTACCGCTTTTTTCAATGGAAGAAAATGGAATTGAAATAATACACCGCGATTTATCGTTTGCTACTATGGATAAGAAGAAAAAATGGGTACTTTTATATCAGCCGTGTGTAAATCTCGCCAATAGTATTTTTAAAAGTGTAAAATTGTCAATAGCAGTAGTTACATTTCGCGTATGTAAATTTGGTACTACTTCGTTATATCGCCGACCAAAAATCTATCGCCAAACTGTAAGATTAAATGCCAATAATGGTAAATGTCACATTCACTTGACTTTAAGCAAGTTACACGTGTTTACGTCATCAAGTGATTTTTATTTCGACGTTTTATTTGTATTTTTATTAGTGTTATGCTAATTTATTTGTTCTTTCGTTATTTAAAATAAAAAAATATGTCAATTTGTATAACTTGGCTAGTGGTTTGGCAATTTATATAACATGGCGAAATTGGTCGACGGGATAACTAAGTAATACCGTAAATGTAAACAATTCTTTGTTTTAAGTTATTGCATTATTTCCTATTATTGTTTTACTTTTCAGTTTTTTCAATGGAATTAGTGTAAGGCAAGTACTTTAAATATATGTAGTATTTCAAATGAAATGAGTGAAGCGTTTATATTTTGAATGAAAATAATAAAATAAGAATAAGGTATGGAAACAATCTTTCTTGATTTATTACTTGCGCCCAGCTAACATAAAAGTATCACAAAAGCCATATATTTACCTTTCTGTGGGTAGGTGTTCATGGGATTCCTGGTTAATCTTCCGTAATCGGGTACCTCGCCAATCGGTGTATTAGCTACAATGCTGAAAGCATCGTTTACGTATGAAGCGAAAACTTCACGATGAATTCTATTACAGAAAATCGTATCATCATCATCTATCACATATTTAAAACGGAAGATTGCATTTCATTCCGATTGTTTATAATATTTTGATAGGATATGCCACTATTAGTTACATAATGTTTTACGAATTTTTTTGTGTACGTTGCTTAGTTATAGAGGTAAAGGGAAAAGTAAAAAAAATAAGTGAACCTGATTATTAAAGGTTAGCCTTTTTAAAAAATTCTATAGAACAGACTTTGATCCAAGTGGCATTGTTACATAACTTTTCAGAAATTATTTTAGTATATAACATTTCATTATATTTTGCTTAGTTATAGAGCTATTGGAAAAGTTACAGAGAAAGGTGAACGCAATTATGAAAGATACATCTACTGTAATTATGTAAAATGCAATTTTGTCTTTCCTTCCACCCGTTTATAATTTGAGTATTACTGGATGTATTTTGATGGGACTTAACACCGTTAGTTAGATCATTTTTTGAGGATAGTTGGTACTTCTTGCATGGATGTCTCTGTAGCGAAGTTTTCTTCTGGGTTATTGTTTTTTTCTGAAGCAGAAACTTGACAACAAATCAGATTGCAGAAAATCACATTACAAAAAAAAGTTCCAAAACTAGGTGAACCCGATTGTGAAAGATTACCTTTTATTTAAAGTTCTACTGAACGTATTTTAATTGGAGTTGCACAGTTAAGTAATATTTCAGGGATTGTTTCAATATTTAACATATCATTCTACATATTTAGTTATGGAGCTATGAGGAAAGTTCTCAGTGGTTTACTTATAAAAAAAGTAGGATAAAATCTACAGGCAGAGGGTATATACTAGAGAGTATATATGTTATAGCTATGGACATATAGGGTGTGCAGATTTTCTAAAAAAATCCTGAAGGTCTTTTGCGTATAGTCTACGATACATTCCTGAAAGTCCTACAATCACGTTAACGCGATTATGAAAGATATATTTAACTATCTACTCCACATATAAAATACAAAGAGCAATTTCGGTCCGACCGCTTATAACTTAAGTTCTTTTGAATGGATTTTGCGAAGACTTGCATTGTTAGTTAGATAAATTTTTAAGAAAGGATTTTTTATGTAACACATATCATTCTACGTTGCTTAGTTATAGATTTATGTCCGAAAGTTATTTAATCAGTGAACCCTATTTTGAAAGATTAGCCTTTTTAAAAGGTTCTAACGAGTTGAGTTCGATGGAATTAGCACTGGTTGTTAGATAATTTTTCAGGAAAGATTTTAGTATTTAACACATATTGTTCTACATTGCTTTGCTATAGAATTATAGGTGAATGTTCTTTAATCTGGTGAACTCGATTTTGAAAAATTAGTCGTATTAGAAGATTCTGCAGAACGGATTTTGATGGGAATTCGGGAATGATTTTAATATGCTACATATTGTTCTTCCGTTCTTATCCATATTCATTTGTAAATAATCAACTAAAAGATTTACTTCTTAACAGTCCGAATTTTGTCTGAGACAGTAAAAGATATAAAGCCGTAATGCCGTTCATATTGTTTTCAGCAATGCGAAAGATCATTGGAGATAAATGTACATATTGCTATAAAACATAAGATCAAATGCACCGATATATTTCGTTTGATTAAAGTTTCGTTTGGAGAAACCGACCAGCGTAGCGGGCGAAGGCAGCTAGTAATATATATTTCTATTGCACAAATACAAATTGCATTAATTATACTGTATACAATGTTACTTACAATACAATAAAAATATTTATAATACATTTAATAAAAGAAATTAAGTTTTTAAAAAAATCAAAAAGTATAGATTGTTTCAATGGTGGTCTAAATTTTAGTACCCTTACTTCAAGCTTTTCAAGAAGGTTGAATGAGTCATCTTACATATTTAATGAAACAATATACTGGCGAAGAATATCCAGGGCAGAATTTGCATCTGAGTAAGAAGAAGGTGGTGTCTCGCTTTCTGTTATCATCAGCATCATCACCATCTTTTGCATCTGAAGTTGAATTTTCATTTGCGATGTCTTCATAAATTTGCTCCAAATTTCTGAAGTTGGTCGTTAAAAGTCTTCGTCACAATCGGTAGAATCTTTTACTGAAACGTCTTCATCACCAACAAGACTTTTCCATTCTTAGGTGGTGCTATCTTCTGTGTCGAGTTGTGCATCTGTTATATCCATTTGTTCTTGAATGGCAATTCCAGATTCCCGAAAGCAGTTTTCAATTGTGCAAGGAGAAACTTCTTTCGAGGCTGATGTAATCATGTGCATGACTCCCAGAATTGTCAATTTTTTAATTTCATTTTTGTCAGCAAATTTATTTAATAATTTCCTAATTAAGGATTTTCGGTAATATGCTTTTACACTACAAATGATTCCCAGGTCTAATGGCTGCAACTTACTTGTATAATTAGCGGTAAAAAATGAATTGACACATTTGTAAGTCCTGGCATATACGAAATATACCTGGAAAATACGTGAAAATCGTCGTTAAATAGAAACAATTCCGTCTTTAAATAGAGATTTTTTTACTTAAAGGAGCCGGGGCTGCAAAAAATCGTCCTTAAGTAGAGATCGTCGTTAAGTAGAGCGACGTTAAACAGAGAGACGACTGTATTTAGCAACATATAAAATTCTTGGAAGGTTTTGAAAATAAGAAGCATTAAATTATACATGGTGTGACAATGATGCTCTGAAATTCTGATAAACTGCTTACTCTGGTAATGTTTAGATTAAAAGGTACTTTTTTCAGGGTGGGTGCTCTGCCCCCCCTGAACCCTCCGTAGTCTTAAATTTAAATTAATAATTTCCTATTAATTGGGCGAATGGTTATAGTGTATCTTGAATTTCGTTTTACGCTTGAATTTTCTTGGGATAAGCAACAATTTGGACAAGGATTTTATGTTATCGTAATATGCAAATAGCAATATTAATATTTATTTATAATATTTATATATTTATACTGAAAATATTATATTTAATTAATATCTAATTTAGGGATATAATGTTTTTACAATTTTTGTTTCCGAAAAATAGTGTTGATAATCATTTTCTTATAGTTATATGTAATATCTAGTCTAAATATAGATTCTATAAAATTGCGCTAGAAAATCACTTATTGTCAATAAACTAAAGTTATAACATGCTAAAAGTTAAAAAAAAAAATACATTTAAAGTCATATAAATACTCTCTAATAAACTGATCTACATATTTTGCGTGCACAACCGGCGACTTTTTAAAGATATGTGTTTATATTAAAAAAAAAAAAAAAAAACATTTCCGTAAAAGTTTTAAAAATGAATTTGGTAAAATAAAAATCACGAGATTTCAATCATAATGAAAGCATGTGCCCCAATAATATATATATATATATATATATATATATATATATATACTATAACCATTAATTAAACATTACCGACCATCATCAAAAACCGCAATATTGTGAATGAAATGACAATAAAAATGGATACCACAAATCTATAATATAGAACTGTATGTAAAAAACAAAGTGCCCATATACTTAATTACAAGAATTAATATGGAAGAAAAAAAGAAGATAATGGGTACCGAAAAAAATTGAAAAACTTATATATTGAATTACGTTTTCAAGAGTACAGAATTCAATGATATAAGCAAATCGGTTGTTTTCTGTGAGAAAAAAAGCTAAAAGCTGATTTTTTTTCTCCTGTACTATATATATATATATATGTGTGTGTGTGTAAAAATTTTTATACGCGCCACATATTAAACAAGTTTAATGCAGGCAAAACTTCTACAAATATCTTAAGTTAGTATACTAAACGTAGCTTGAGCTTGTAAATGCATCACTCAAATTAAAAAACACTCTGAAGCAATTCACGCTCTTTCTCAATAATACTTACGGACTCTTTTGTGTAGCCCTGTATAGTATCTATATAATTTGTATACACCACATAGTAAGCAAAAAATTAGTTAACCTTATAAAAAGCATACCATAATCGAAAACGATCTTCAGCAATCATTCGTAATAGACAATACTTCGGATAGAGTATTGTATCCGAAATCTTTTATGTGACCCTGAAAATGAACGATAAATGCGTTGCAAATCATATTCAACTGAAAGCTTCTTGGTAAACCTCGGTAATGTATATCATTTTCATAATATTTGAAATAATTTAATACAATTAAAATAAGCTGCAAACAATTTCCTCGTAGACCATTATGTAACAGACCTCTTTTGTGTAATCCTGTAAAAAATGATAGATGCTTTACACCCCATGTACAAAGGAGGTTTTAGTGCATCTCAGAAATACATATCAATTTTATTATGTTTGTAACAGAGTAACATCATTAAAATGCGACACATAAGAATTTTCTTCACAGACCGTAATATAATGAATAATTTTGAGTTCCCTGTACGCGTGCTGTAAGCATTACAAATAACGTATGTCAGGTTCTGAGAAATATCTGCTATTAGAACTGGGGTTCTATATTATTTTTGTCTTAATATATGATATATTATATGGCCTGTGTACTGGAATTTCAAAATAACATCCTTTCCTTGTCTAAAACTGGATCTAAACCGGAGAAAATGTATAGATGGAATGAAAGGGAAAAAAGATAGTTGGGGAGAGGTTTGCCCAAACTTTTGAGATATCTGTGGAAGATGGGGAGACAAAAGCATTCCACGAACGAAGAATAGAGATTGGAATGCGAGCCAGGTAGAAAACCCTGAAGGTAAAAGCCTCAGAGGTTACGTTGAGAAGTAGCAAGGGGTTGCTGGAAGGCAGTCTCTTCTGCTGAGGGAGTCAGTTGAAAGTTGGCGTAGAAGGCGCAAGGTGAGTTGCTATGTGTAGCTCTTAGATAGAGTGTAGGGTTCAGTTGGAGCCGAGAGCGCCAAGCGCAAGGTAGTCACTGTATATAGATAGAGACTCTTAGAGATAGAGCGTAGGATTGAGTGAGGCTCGGAGAGCTTAGCACACATATGTGTTGGGAGATCGAGATTGATCTCCGGAAAGCTAATTTAACGTGTGTAGAGTGAGAGTGATTTAACGTAGTTTAACAGTACACAGCCAGCATTTACTGTATTCAATTTAATGTTGAACCGAATCATCTATATCCGAGTTTGTAAGTGTAAATAGTGTTTTGTTGTTGTGTAAATAGTGTGTAAATAAACTGTTAATTTAGTTAATTGAAAGCGTTGGTTTTCATTTAAACAATCTTCTCAGTGCGTGACCGATATCACGTAATCATATCGGTGGTGGCAGCATATAAATAATACGGATTTTCTTCGAAGTTCTGCGGACTAAGAGGAAACTCCGACAAATTGATGGCAGCGACGGGATAGAATTGGACCAGTGACCAGCGAGCCGTGTTGCAGTGTGTTAGTGCCGGAGCACCCAGTGGAATTCTTGCGTGGAAATGCCGGATCATCGAGCGGAATTTTAGAGAGATAAAAACCAAGCGTCGAGCAGAAATACAGAGTGTGTGTACCCTATCATCGTTACAGCGAACCGAACTAAAGTGTTGTGTCCTATCATCGTTACAGCGAACCGAACTAAAGTGTTGTGCCCTATCGTCGTTACGGCGAACCGAAATAGTGTTTGTGCCCTATCATCGCTACAGTGCCTCAAGTTATAGTGTATTACAGCCTGAGTGTTGAATATCATCAAAGTGACTTTAAAGTGCGAAATATTGAGTGCATCGCGGAACTACGTATGAGCAGCGGAGTACCCCAGCAGATAAAGTATAAGGTAAGGTGTTTTGATCATTTCTGTCTGCTGACATTCTCGAACCAAATGTAATTGTTGTTGTATAATTAATAGTAATTTAAGATAAATTGTCTAGATAATTTATGTGCAATCAAATATTTGTGTTCAGATAGGTAGGAGATTTTAAGAGCCATATTTACTATTGTTTTAAAAAAAGGCCATAATAACTTGTACTAATATTAATTTTCTATTTTTTTTTTACTAATAATGGTAGTGAACAAAATTAATGCATTGTGTTAATAATAGTTGGAAGGAATAATTGAATTTACTTAAATTTAAATTATTATTAAAATAATATTTAAATGAAGCAATACTGTTTTAAGCTTGAAGAGTTGATAACAAACGAGTAATGAACATTTGCTTAGAATTTTAATTGGCTAGAAGTAAATTTCGAGAAGAAAAAAAAAAGGCTCACAAGAGAAAAAAAAAAGGGGGAAGGTTTTGATCGTATTTGTTTTAAGTGGGAGAATCAGTATTGAATTTGGGAATATTTTATCGAGGATAATTCTAGAAATTTATATGTGTATGTTATACAATATTTCTTTATGTGGATGTTTCTATTGGCATCAATACTTTTATTCAATTTGCAACGTATCAGTATTATTATGTAAATTGTATGTTATTATCTAATGTATAAAGTGGAATCTGCATTGCATAGTAATCAAATCGAAATTATTGTTTTACCTTTTGTTTTATTGGAAGTAAATTGTGTGATATAAATGGTTGAGGAAAATCAGGTTATACAATAGATTAATTTAGAAATATAATACATCGATTATCTGAAATGTATTAATTAGTATAATAAGTGGAGGTAACTGTGCTAAAATAGAAATTTAGGAAATATTAATTTGGTAGGTTTAAATATTATTGTAGAGTGATAGTAGTAATCGGTGAAGGTATGGCTTACTTATTGAAATTAAAAAGGGTGGATCTTCAGATGATAGCCGAAGAGTTGGGGATTGAATTCACGGAAGATGATACCAGATTTCAGCTTAAGAAAAAAATAATGGACAGCGAGGAATATGATGAGGGGGCTATTAAGGAATTATCTAACACTATTGTTGCGGAGCGATTAGAGCGCGAAGAAAAACAGGAAAAATTAGAGCGCGAAAAGTTAGAAAAACAGGAAAAGTTAGAAAGAGAAGAGAGGTCTGAAAAATTGAGGATGGAACATGAATTAGAAATGGAGAGGCTAAGGGTACAAGGTTCGACAAATAACTCTAATGGGTCTAGGGAATCTAATAATGAAAGTAACATAGAAAAATTGATCAAAAGTGTTAAAACTCTGTCTATCAAAGTACCAGAAGGGACTGAGGGATGGAATTTATTTTTCAACAGTTTAGAAAGGGCATTCAAAGTTAAAAATGTACCGGAAAACCAGCAGTCCGAAATTCTACTAATATGTTAGGAGATAAGGCGGATAATTTGTTAATTTATACCACTAGGGAACAAATTGAGAGTTATGAGGAATTAAAGGAGTTAGTTCTAAGGGAACATGAGCCGACACCGAAGGCGTGTTTGGAAAATTTTAAGAAGGCTAGGAGAAACCAGAATGAAACTCATGTATTATTTGTATCGCGTTTAATAGCAACATGGGAAAATTATTGTAAGATTAGGGGTGCTGACTCATATGAAAAGGTCAACCAGTTAATAATTACGGATAAGTTATTAAACACGTTAGATGAAGAAACCGCATCATATATTGGGTTAACTCAACAGAGTAAATGGTTAGAAGCTTCTAAAATTGCTAAAGAATGTGACAATTATTTTGACGCTAAACACAGATCTTATGCGGTTACGTATAAAAGTTTTAAGGGTAAAGATAGGTTGGTAAACAGTGAAAAAGTGAAACCGAGGGAGGATAGTAAATTTAGTAGTAATTGGAGGCAAAACGGGAGAACGGGAGTAATGAGACTAATTCTTTTTCGGGAAGGAAAACTGATTTTAAGAAACCTAGTGATGATTCAGCTCCTAGATGCTTCAAATGTGGTTTAAGAGGTCATTACCAACGTTTTTGTAATAAAGTGGGTAATGAGGGAAATAATAATGCTAGTAAGGGCGTGAACAGAAAGCGGGTGTAAATAAGATTGTCGTGAAAGGAAATAACGAGTTACCTAAGAGAGCTATTGTGGCGAGGATATCGGCAAAGGCCGAACAGAGAACTAATGTTATTGGTGAGAAATTAAATAAACTCGAGAAAATTGAAGTTAGTGTAAATGGGCAAAAAGCGAAAGGACTGGTTGATTCTGGATGTCAAATTAGTGTCATTCATAAAGATTTGGTACCGGATGAGAAGTTAAAAGGAGCGGGTAGTATTTATTTACAAGAATTATTTGGTGAAGCAGTTAAATCACCGTTGGTTAAATTACCATTAGCTATTCCGCAATTCGGAGAAACTAATATAATTCATCAGGAAGTACTTTGCGCGGTGACCGATAATATTAATGAGCTGGTGATTTTACATCCCGAGGTGATTAATGAGTTGTCAGGGGTCAATCGCGAGCAGCTATTGCTAGAGTCCCAAGAATTAGAAAGCTCGGAAATTAGCATCGATAACTCGAGTGAAAGGAAAGATATGAGTAGCGATAATTGTAATGTTTACGCAATGGAAACGAGATCGGGAAATTTACAAATTCAGAATGCAGAAAAGACGGAAATAGAGGAAAAGGGTAATGTTACGATAAGCAATTCAGATTTATTTAAGAAATCCCAATTGGAATGTAAAGAGTTAGAGAGAGCTTGGGAATTAGCTAAAATTGATAAAGGGGGGTATTATATTGAAAAGGACTTATTGTATCATAAAGATAAATTTGTAGAAGAAGCTATAGCTCAATTAGTAGTGCCTAAAGTCAAAAGAGAAGGAATCTGAAAGTCAGCGCATGTTTCTAATGAGGGAGAACATCACGCGGCAAAGAAAACCTTAGAGAGAATTAGGCAATCTTTTTATTGGGAAGGTATGGCTAAAGAAACTAAAAAGTTTTGTAAATCGTGTCTAGAATGTCAATTATCTAGAAAAGTGAAAGTGCGTGATAGAGTCTTAGTGGAGATGGCGGATGGTAGCAAAAAGTATGTACATCAAAATAAAGGGGAATTTATGGTCAGGTGTAACATAGTCAATATTGTGTTTGAAGGCGATGAGGAATTTGGAGAAGTTGGGGAAATTCCTATTCTAAACCGGGAACAAGAGGTAGAACGGGACATAGAAAGGTTCGAAATAAAAGGGTTATCTAATAGTCAAGTCAAGGATATAAAGTCCATTTTGAGGGAGAATAAAGAGGTATTTATGGGTCCTGTGCGACCAGCGGAAGTAGGGGAGCATCGTATTGATTTGAAACCGGGCGTGGTAAGAAAAAAACCAAAGTTATATAGTGTACCTGTTGCTTATAAAGAGGAAGTAGATAGACAGATTCGGGAGTTATTAGAATTAAATCTAATCGAAGTATCAAATGCAGAAATTAGTCATCCAATTGTTTGCGTGGCGAAAAAAGACGCAACTGTTAGGCTTTACATTGATTATAGAGCTTTAAATTCAGAAACGCAGGTCCCAACATTTCCTATGAAAGATTCGCAGGAAATCATGTATACTGCGGGGGCAGCTAAATATTTATCTTCGATTGATTTATTGAGGGGTTATTGGCAGATTAAAATGGCGGAGGAATGTAAACATTTGACAGCTTTTACAACTCATAATGGGACTTATCAGTGGCGTACTATGCCTTTTGCTTTGTCAGGGGCAGCTGCTACTTTCCAAAAAGATATGAATGAGGTTCTTCAAGGTCATCGGAGGTATGCACAAGCATATATTGATGATCTCATCATTTTCTCCGACACCTGGGAAGAGCATTGTGAGCATGTTAAGGTCTGTCATAGAAGAACTTAAAAATAGAAATTTTACGATTAGGCTGGACAAATGTAAATTTGGAGAGAAATTGACTAAGTTTTTAGGTCATGTAATTGGGGGAACCTGATGAGGAAAAAATAGGAGCAATAAGGGACTTAAAGAGACCAAAAACTAAAAAGGAAGTTAGATCTGTTTTGGGATTAATGGGATTTTACCGATCTTATATTCCAAATTATGCAGAAATTGCTATACCTTTAACGGAATTAACTAAAGGGAAGGTTAAAAGTACGGTACCATGGGATGAAAGGGCAGAAGAAGCATTTAATACCCTTAAGGATGAGTTATGTAACGTGACGCGTTTGGCTACACCTACCGTAGGCCGGGAATATCAGCTTCACGCCGATGCTTCAGACCTGGCAGTAGGATGTTGTCTTACTCAAAAAGATGAAAAGGGTCAGTTTAAGCCGATAGCTTTTGCCAGTCAGAAATTATCAGGGGCTCAGCGTGCTTGGCCGAGTATGGAGAAAGAGGCTTGGAGTGTTCTCTTCGGGTTGACGAAGTTTGAAAAGTGGGCATATGGATCTCAAATTGAGATCATAATCCATTAAAATTTCTCACTGAAACAACCCCAAGGTCTCCCAAACTCACTAGATGGGCTCTTGCCTTCCAGCGCTGGAACCTGAGTATTTCTCATCGTCCAGGAGCGCAACTTTTAAATGCTGATGCAATTTCCAGGCTACATAGGAAGAGCTGGGAAGAACCGCCAGTTACTAGCCCATCGGCATCATTGACTAAATAGTGGACAAACCTAAAGGGGGTGTCATCACGTTTTAAATTTTTTTGTATATGTATAATTGTAATTGAATCTTGTGTTTATAATAGTGTATTAGAATGTGTAGTTTTTCTGTAATAATAATATTAGTACACGGTTCATTAGAGATGTCAGTAGATAATGTTCAGACACCTTGATATATATATGTAATAATAATAATGAAGAAACCTGCAACGAGACTATTGAACTCTTCTGTGATGTTACTATATGTTTGGGGAAAATTAGCCCCTAAATGGCATATTTTCCGCTAAGGTGGGGGGTGTCAGGTTCTGAGAAATATCTGCTATTAGAACTGGGGTTCTATATTATTTTTGTCTTAATATATGATATATTGTATGGCCTGTGTACTGGAATTTCAAAATAACATCCTTTCCTTGTCTGAAACTGGATCTAAGCCGGGGAAAATGTATAGATGGAATGAAAGGGAAAAAAGATAGTTGGAGAGGGGTTTGCCCAAACTTTTGAGATGTCTGTGGAAGATGGGGAGACAAAAACATTCCACGAACGAAGAATAGAGCTTGGAATGCGAGCCAGGTAGAAAATCCTGAGGGGTTACGTTGAGAAGTAGCAAGGAGTTGCTGGAAGGCAGTCTCTTCTGCTGAGATAGTCAGTTTTTGAGCGTAGCGCACAAAGTGGACGTGTGTTCCTGGGGAGAGCTCTGAGAGATAGAGCGTAGGGTTCAGTTGGAGCCGAGAGCGCCAAGCGCAAGGTAGTCACTGTGTATAGCTCTTAGAGATAGAGCGTAGGATTGAGTGAGGCTCGGAGAACTTAGGCTTAGAGCACATATGTGTTGGGAGATCGAGATTAATCTCCGGAAAGCTAATTTAACGTGTGTAGAGTGAGAGTGGTTTAACGTAGTTTAACAGTACACAGCCAGCATTTACTGTATTCAATTTAATGTTGAACCGGATCACCTATATCCGAGTTTGTAAGTGTAAATAGCGTTTTGTTGTAGTGTAAATAGTGTGTAAATAAACTGTTAATTTAGTTAATTGAAAGCGTTGGTTTTCATTTAAACAATCCTCTCAGTGCGTGACCGATATCACGTAATCATATCGGTGGTGGCAGCATATAAATAATAAGGATTTTCTTCGAAGTTGTGCGGACTAAGAGGAAACTCCGACAACGTATTTTATAGTAACCATGCTCTAGTGCACCTTAATAATGTATATAAATTTCATGAAGTTTAAAATTGTGTAACACTATTAAAATACTCAGCAAATCATTTTTCCCATAGACCATAATATAACGGAATACTTTTGAGTGCCCGTGTAATTCAGCTATAAATGCTACACACTTCATTTTCAATAGAGAACATACGATGGCAAACCTCAATAACATATTTCCATTACATGTAATTCCGATTACATTTACGCGAGTTAGGCGCATCCCACACTGAGACGACAAGCGACATGTAGCCGCAACATGTAGCGCAAAAACCGGTCGAAACAAAGAACGAAGTTTTTTCAAACCTGTTTTAAACCAGTTTTTCCAGCGAATTCAAGCGACATGTCTTATGAGTCGCCTTAGGGGCATCCCACACTAAGGCGACAAGCGACATGTAGCAGAAACATGTAGCGCAAAAACCGGTCGAAACAAAGAACTAAGTTGTTTTAAACCAGTTTTTTCAGCGAATTCAAGCGACATGTCTTATGTGTCGCCTTAGTGTGGGATGCGCCTTAGAGCACGTACAGACAGACGGTATAGGCGGCAGACAGACAAGCCGAAGTCATAAGCACTTTTCAACTATCTCGGTAAGTGTTAAAAGCATTTGTATGCCTTTAAAGACACTTTTTTTCATTTTTAGCATGTTAAAACGTTAGTTTAAATAATCCTTAATCTACTCGATAGCAATAACATACTAAAATGAACCCCAAATAGGCATATCTGTAGACATTAAAATCAACTGGATAATTAATTATTATCTTGTCCACTACTAATTGCATAAATTGCATCGATTTGACGCTATAAAATATTTTTTAATTAATCTTTTATTTCCCTCAGCGCGGACTTTGAATGAAAACAGCTTATTTGAATGATTTTTCTTTAAAGGCTACGAAATGCTGTTGCTTAGGTAACGGACAAAAGAAAATGAACAAAATGAAATATGTATAATGTCAAATATGTAAATGGATGAAACAAAATATTTTATATTATTGGAAAACATGTATAAAGTTCCACCAAAAATTATACAAGTAATTTAATAAATCTGACAAATATATTGACAAAAATTCAAAATAATAGGAATAATTTAAAACTTTTATTGGAAAATTTTAACATCCGTAATTTAACATTTAAATCCATTAACCAAACATGCCATTTTCTTTCAACAAATGGAAATTTGAAAATCGCCATAGAAAAACATTGGAGAAATATAAAATGTTCCATATATTCCGAACGAATGAACCAAATTAAACCAAAACCTATACAGCTACGTCTGGGTACCTCACGAATATGCCCACTTAGTTTCAAGCTAATCGGAAGCTTTTTGCCGCAGTTATCGCGGAACAAACAGATAAACAGACAGAAAACAAAACTTTTCGTGTCTCCACAGTAAGCCTTCACTGACGTTTCGGCAATTAATCTTTTGGAGAACGTGACACTAATTTCCAAGATCTAAATCGAATTTGATTCTGAGAATCAAAAATTTTAAATGTTTGCATTCTAAATTTTTTTTTAAATATTTTCAAAGACGTTGCTGAACAAATTATTAGGATTTTCTCTTTGCAAAAAAAAATCACTTACAGATAACAAGCGGATTAAATTTCAGCTCACAGAGCTGTGACTAGATAATTAAAAAAAATTCTTTTTAATGGAGAAAAATAAGATTATAAAATAATTGATACTAACTGGCAGAGCAACTCGATGTGTTGCATGTGCATTGTAAAAAATCTTTCAGTTATTTATTTATTTTAATTTTTTTTAGGAGGGGGGGGGGATATTATTTTATTCTGCATTTAGAATGTATTTGTAATATTAATTTTATTTAAATTTCTTATTATAAGTATAAAATCCTATTTGCAATATAAATTAACGGAACAATAACGATATAACTATATTTGGTAAACATCATGACTTTGATGAAATTATAGTAGAATGCCTTTATAAAAAATGGCGACGTAGTGAAATAAAATTTGATTAGTCGAAAGAATTTAGACCAAATCTTGGTGAACTTTCCATTATTGCCAAGCTTCGTTTAAGGCGCATCCCACACTAAGGCGACACATAAGACATGCCGCTTGAATTCGCTGGAAAAACTGGTTTAAAACAGGTTTGAAACAACTTAGTTCTTTGTTTCGACCGGTTTTTGCGCTACATGTTGCGGCTACATGTCGCTTGTCGTCTCAGTGTGGGATGCGCCTAATAACTCGCCTTCAGATTCCATGTTTTATCAGAGTACATATGTACATTTTAAACAAATTCGGAAGATGTATTTTACCCAGATCTATAATAATGGATAATAGCGTTTTATTAATAATTTTAGTAAGTATGGAAATAAGTCACATGAATATTATTTACATTACATTTTAAAAAAGATAATGTAAACTAATTCCTTAAACTGATTTATAAAAGCAAAGCAAAAACAAAGATTCACTAGTTCGCATAGCAGACGATATCCCATTACTTCCCTTTGTATTTCGTTCTTTTTTTTTTACGCTTTGCAATAGAGTAATTTTGTTTCCATCATTTCAGAAATGTCATTCAAAATTACGATAAATAAAACAAAATAAAATAAAATAAATAAATAAATAATACTACTACTACTACTAATAATAATAATAATATGTATGAAAGTTATTTAAAATTCGAAATTTAAACACGACATCTTCAGATCCATGAGAATAACTCACATTACTGTCATCATACAACTTTCTATATTCTAAGACTCGTCAGCAATTGTGAAACACAAATACACAGTCAGATTTTATTGTAACAGGGGATAAAACCGGGCTTTTCGGGTTATAGAATGGTGGAGAAAACATTTTCTTTTAAATTGATAACTCTAACAGATTTTTTACATTTGGTATATATTTTTTGTAATGCCCACTAACAATACCTAAAATTAGATTTATATGAAAAGTAGCAATTATGCATTCAAATAAAGTTTTGGGCATTTATTAAAACCCATACTTTCGTATTGGTCTCGCGCCAGGGATTATCAGCGGAAGAAATCGTCAAAGATCGTTATTTACAAGCAGCTTTTTTGAATTTCATCATTTTAGTGATTTAAGCACATAGTTCTATTACATGTTTTAAATTTGCGTTTTATTTATGTTTTCTTATTTTATTTATTGATTAATGAATGTTTTAATTTCATTATGGAATATAAGCTGGAATGAAATGCTGAGTTATCTATATATTAATTTAAGTGCAAACGGATTTATCTTTCGTAATCGCCTGCACGCGATAGAAATAGATTTTTTAAAAATTGTGCTTGAAATTTATCTTTAAAACAATAAAAAATGAGTAGATTGTGATATAGTTTTCAAACAAATTGCATTGGAAAGTGCATTTTATTACCTATTTGAGGGTGCAAAAATTGAAAATGTGCAATATTTAGAAGTTTAAAAAATTGCAGTAAAAGTTAAATTTAATCGTCTGGTGGTGCCACCGGCAAAATGACGTCAGCGTTACGGATGGATACGTTTGTCCTTTATAATATAAATAGATGGAATATATAGGGGAGAGTAGTACACAGTGAGACAGCAGCCATTTTGACATATAGGGTGACTGAGCCAGTAGTTGAACAAATAAGGTCGGTGCTAAGGAGTTTTTATTATATTTCCTTTCTTTTAAGTTTTAGAAGTAAACTAACATGTTTTCTACAACCCTTAATGAATGTCCTATAATGGACAATAATTAAATTCTGTTGAAATTAAATAGCAACAGAATTATAAGTAAATAGATTTTTTTAATGTCATTTCCCCAGTAGTTGATCAGGCGAATCCAGTTTTTGATCGATTTGATTCCAGTAAATGATCGCTGGTCATTTTGATCTTTTAGGTAGATTTCGTAAGAAATACTACCTATTGCAGTCGTTACCATGGTGCGACTTTTGAAAAATTCCTTCATAACTTTTCATTATAGGACCCCAGGAACCCAAAACCACCCCCACCTAAAAAGTTTATATATATATATATATGTATGTATGTACTAAATTTTGTCCGCACGATAAAAGTCGCAATTATGCACGAATCATCTTCAAACTCGCCAACAACTTTGAGAAGGCTAATATCTCGGCGGGGATTGAAAATGGGCGAAATCGGCCCAAGAGGGTGGAAATGGGGAGGGTTCAAAATTTTGAATACTGTCTTAACATGATTCTGATAAAACCAGCTCTTACACAACAATGGCAGGAAAAAAATAAAAGTTTTTCGTTATAGCAGTTGCCAACAATTAAAAAAAAAACAAAACAATAAAATTCTCACCACAACAATTATTTTTCTTTTGCAAAATTTTCACGTGTAAAATTAAATAGTTTGACAAATTGAAAACAAATTGAATATTACGTCATAAGTTTCCTAGAGCAAGATTTCAGCATGAAAACTCAAAATAAATAGTTTGACGGATTAAAAAAATATGTATATTGCGTCATATTGGAAATATAATGGACCTCAGCAGGTGAATATGTAACGCCATGTAAGTTTGAAGAAACGTATTAAAACATGATAAAAACCCGACTATGGAAATATTAACATACTTTAACACTTTAAGGTTCCCTGAATTTTTTGTAGCCATTTTTTAAACCTATTCCATATATATGTGTGTGTGTATTCGTGTATATTACAATTTTCACAAAAAGTTTAGCTCCCTACAGCTCGCTCTTTGTGAAGAAACTGGGTTTTATCTCTAATCTTGATTTAAGTTTTGTTGGAGAATTTAGTACTTAACATCGAAATCTACCTCCGCCTGTGGGCCCGAGCCGGCAGGGATTTTTCCATTTCCAATATTTTCCAAAATGACAACGCGCTCATCAATATACTTTTGCACCGTCTGCCAAGTATGGGCAGTTTTCTCATCTGAGGATTCCACTCCACACTCTCACCGGACGAAACTGTGGCGCTGAACTCAAAGCTGTGTGAGTTGCTCAGTCGTTTTTTTTTCCGCCTAGTCTGAATTTTAGATAGTCCTATATCTTGTCTTTAATGTAGAAGTTGTTGCTTCCTCTCCTCCCTTTTCTGAATCATTTCTTTCTTTCTGTTTTCTCTCTCTTCTTTTTCCTTTTCCTTTTCTTCGAAAGACTTTATCCACTATTTTGATGTTGTCGCATAAGGCAACCGTCTCTTTCATGTTTTTTTCTTCTGTTTTTTTCTTATGTTTTTTAGGTAGATTTCGTAAGAAATACTACCTATTGCAGTCGTTACCATGGTGCGACTTTTGAAAAATTCCTTCATAACTTTTCATTATATGACCATAGGAACCCAAAACCACCCCCACCTAAAAAGTTTATATATACATATATATATATATATATATATATATGTATATATGTATGTACTAAATTTTGTCCGCACGATAAAAGTCGCAATTATGCACGGATCGTCTTCAAACTCGCCAACAACTTTGAGATGGCTAATATCTCGGCGGGGATTGAAAATGAGCAAAATCGGCCCAAGGGAATGGAAATGGGGAGGGTTAAAAATTTTGAATACCGTCTTAACAAGATTCTGATAAAACCATCTCTTACACAACAATGACAGGAAAAAACAAATATTTTTCATTATAGCAGTTGCCAACAATTAAAAAAAAAACAATAAAATTCTCACCACAACAATTGCTTTTCTATTGCAAGATATTTCACGTGAAAAAATAAATTAAATAAATAATTTGACAAATTGAAAACAAATTGAATATTACGTCATAAGTTTTCTTGAGCAAGATTTCAGAATGAAAACTCAAAATGAAATAAATAGTTTGACGAATTAAAATATATATATATGACGTCATATTGGAAATATAATGTACCTCAGCAGGTGAATATGCAACGTCATGTAAGTTTGAAGAAACGCATTAAAACATTATAAAAATCCGACTATGGAAATATTAACATATTTTAACACTTTGAGGTTTTCTGAATTTGTTTTAGCCATTTTTAACACTATTCCATATACATGCGTGTGTGTATTCGTGTATATTAGAATTTTCACAAAATGTTTAGCTCCCCTAGAGCTCATTCTTAGTGAAGGAACGGGGTTTATCTCTAATGTTGATTTAATTTTTTTTTTTTTTTTTTTTTTTGTGAATTTAGTACTTAACTTCGAAATCTACCTCCGCCTGTAGGCCCGAGCCGGCAGGGATTTTTTTTCTTATGTTTTTTTCTTGGGTCGTGAAGCCATAGAATGTTGTGTGCAAAAACTGGACTGACAATTTTTACTTTAGCTAGACTTAAGTTTTTTGGACGCTTAGGAGTCGCATAACTTGAAAGTGGCCCGTCTGCCTTGAAGGACCTGGTGCTGCATGTTCATAATCAAACGTTGGGTGTCGCAATGTTCGCTTGAGTTTGTTCACAACATTTGATCCGCATTTGCTTCCAGAAATGGAAAAATTCAAGAGCCTCAACATCACTTTCCCATTCGTTCCCTTCCACGCTTCTGAACTTTTGAGCTCTGCCTTTTTTGAATAGGGATTCAATGCACAAAATCGCCTAGACTTTGAAGTTTTCCGCTACTCCTACTCTAGACTAATTTTCACGTGAATTTTTAAGCGGAAAATGTCGTTGCTTACTGCTGAATCACCTTTCGTAGCCTACTGCATCTGGATTAAACGGAAACAGACCGCATTTCCGGAAGCCGTTTTTAATGACTTTCGGAGTTGCTGCTTCTCGAAATACACTTGGAATCAAAGGTCCAAATACTGCTTTTGTGACCACGTTGTTTCCAGATTTAGTTTTCCAATCGTAAACGGTTTCCCGCCAGCACAGTTTGAGAGGACTGAAAATAGCAACGTCAGCTGGTTGGAGTATGTGTGTTGCATTCGGATAAAGAGCGAAATGAAGGATTTGATTCTCTGAGCATAACTTTGCAACTTCAAGAGTTAAGTGGCTCTTGTGGCCATCTACCAAAATTAATATGGGTAGTTTGATAAATTGCTTTCTCAACCAAAGCAAAAATACATTTGCGAGATATTCAAAGTAGCTTCTTCCACACATACAACCTTTCTTTGATCTACCTATTTCCCAGTCGTCTGGCACATTCTGTGCAATTTCAGGTGATATTTTCTGCAATGGGTAAACGATCATCCCAGGAGTAACCTCTCCTGCTGCATTGAAGGTAGCCATCATGATTATATCTTCTTTTTCAATACCTGTTTTTATTTCATATAAAATGTTGAATGAAATGGGTCCGAAAACGTTTCCCGTTTTTGGACAAGTTTGAAAAGCGCTTTCGTCAACATTAAAAATTCTTCTGGAATCAAGAAGAATGTCAAGGTAACCTTCACTTTCAAGATATTTGTGAAGTTATTGAAATCACTCGCGGATGATGGGTTCTGACGCTTCTGCTTTTTCAGTGTTGATAGCAACTGCATACCTCTCAGCTGTCAAACTCTTTCTTCGCAAGAACTCTTTAAACCATGTTTTCCCCGGATTTGAGTTTGCAAAAGGATTTGGCCTTTTATCGGCTTCAATGATGTTTTTTCGGTTTCAAATAAAGTCCTCCTCTTAATCGGGAACTCTTTTTTGGCACAAGCATTTATCCAGTCAACAAGGAGCTGTTCCTCTTCTTTGCTTAAAGCACATGAATGTCACACCGGTCTCACCTCTGGCGTTTACCCTTTAACCTAAAACAAAAAAGCTTTTTAAGGAAACATAGATCGAACATTTCGAAAACGGCTATTGATTCGAAATTATGGGAACACCCTTTTCTCTTACGTCTTCAACGGCTGCTCGCAGATCATTCTCTGAGTACTGGAAGAAATTCTTTTTCAGCGGCATAATGAATTCTGAAAATAAGCAATATGGCTTGGTAAGCAAATACATTAAAGAATGATGAACTAATGGCTACGCATGTTGTTAGCCAGTAGTTGATATACTAATCAATAATTAGAGTCCTCGAAACCAATAATTGATCACAGCTGATCAATTTCTGGAAATTTGCTTATTTAATATGACCAGAAGTTGATCAGTCAAATTTCAACTCCTAATAAGAAGTCAATCGAAAATCTAAAAATTAATATTTAAAAATTAATATTTAAAATCACATCCTTGGGCTGTGATTGACAACAATTCTTATAAAAATATTAGTTGAAATAAGCAAGATGAAAGTGGATTATTTTAACTTACCGTTATTGTCTCCAACTAATCAAAAACTACATTTTTACACTTTCTAATAAAAAAATTTCATAATATGGCTACTCTTACAGAAGACAGCTGAAAACTATGTGACAACAGGTGCACTAACATTCAAACAAAAATATTATATCTAGTGCCAGTTGTAAAATTCATTTCCGCCGGAAATGGCGCAATATTTCAAAAAATTGATCAACTACTGGAGGGGTATCAACTACTGGCGCAGTCACCCTAGTTGTAACTTTTTCTCCAAGCTGGCACCCACACATACGGACCTCATCCTATGAAACACGTGAATGTAGTTTCGGCACTTCAGTTACTCGTCCGACAATATAGTAAGTAATCATTTACTTTATAGTGGTTAAAGTCACATAAACGTCTATTTTAGAGTTTATTTCCTTCAATATGACATATATTTACTTAACCATACCTAGCTATGTCTAATAATAGACTATTTCGACAAAACGACATAAACTTTTTAAAGCGATGAAATTGATGTAACAAATGGAGCATCCATTTTGTTACAGCGTAACGAAAGTACACAGTGAGACACCCAATTGTGGTACACAGTGAGACGCGTCTCATTGTGTACCTACTTTGAGGTTCTGATGTTAAAAAAAGTTATTTATTAATAAAAGAAGATTTCTCTCTCCCTCTCTCTGTGTGTGTGTTTGTGTGTGGGCGTGCGATGGCTAGGGAAATCTACTAAACGTAAGAGGCTGAAAATTTGCGTAAATGTAGCCCAAGTTCTGCCATTGTCCACCCAAGGCTCATATTTTTAATATTTTGAAAATCTAGAAATATTAATTAGAAATCATAAACTGCAGAAAATTATTGATAGAGTGTAAAAATGTATGATTTATGAAAGTGTATACATTTTCTCACTGTGTACCACTTGTGGTACACAGTGAGAAAATTTCCGATACTCCGTTATGCTGCTTCTGTGCTTTTGTAAATAACTTTTTAAAATCATTTATACATTAATGTGTAGCGTATTTGTGTAGCTTAAAGATGTAGCAATTTTTTTTTTCAAAAGAATAAAAATCGTCGTCATTCGTTAAGTAATAATAATTTCCGTCTCGCTGTGTACTGGGGCTGTGTACTCGCTGTGTATCATATGTATATGGGGGCATTCTCACAATCTTTTGACTTTCGGGAATAAAAATCTGGTGAAATTAAACTTGCTAAAATAACCTTTTAATATGATAGACGAATACTTTAATGATTCAAAATAAAGAAAAAATGGTCAGCAGCGAAAAATTTTATATTTAACTGAGGTTTAAGTTAAACTTACGAGTTTAATTTTCCTTACCATTTTACCACTATAACATTTTATTTTCTTCTAAATTTTTACTTATAATGAATTTGCATAGTACCCACGGGACATTCAAATAAGAAATAATCAACAATGTAGTACTTTTAATGCAGAATTTTTGTATAACATTGTCTTAACGGAGTGTTAAAGAAGGGACCGCAAGGGAAAAAAGGGATGGTAAGGAAAATTACCACCTATTTTTAGGCAAATCATCTTAAGACTAAGTGATAACCTGATAGCCACAATGATCATTGAGTTTTAGAAACAGTTGTTGACATTGGATTAAATTAATTTTTTTTTTCATTTACCTCGAAAAGTGCAGGAATAAACCTTGGGGACGGAAGACTACCAATAAAGCCACGATCTTGAAATTGATATTTAAATGCTGATTTAAATTCTGCAGTAAATTTCCTGTCAAAGAATTTTAGACATTCTTTATCTAGCATACTTCTGCTTGAGAAAAAACTTGAAAAAAATTCTGTGGCTGCATCTGAAGGGATTTTCTGTATAAGTTTAGCAAGAGGGACGGTAAGGATGAAAAACCCAGGGACAGAGTTCAAAAAATAATATCAACCGTAAAAATGAGTGCAGGTTAATTTTTTGCTACATATTTATATAAAAGAATTGTCCCAGTTTCGGAAAAAAATTACATCGAATTACTTTTATTGAAACAATTTTATACAGGCAGCTCCAAACTTAAGAATTAGCATCAGGGACTCGAGACTTTATAGGAGTTTTCCTAGTATTTGGACCCCCAACGTCGTCCAAAACTTATTTATCTCGTTAATATTGTTATGCAATCGTGCAATGGGATGTTCCCCAGTATATGAAAAAAAAAAAAAAATTTATTAAAATTATTATTCAGGGACATAAAAGTCAAAAGATTGTGAGAATGCCCCTTATATATTTAATATTTGCATCCTCCAAAATTTTTAATATTTTTCCAATGAAAGAGTTGCTAAACAGCTTGTCTTTACAAAAAGGTCATTTGCAGAAACCAGGCGGATTAAAATTCAAGTCAGGCAGTCAAGACAGACATTTTATGTCCGTTACTTCATCAATCAAGTCATTCAGCCAGCAGATAACGCGTCTCCAACTCGCTCACTCTTCATTACCGGACAAGCCACGAACATACCAATCGATATACAAGTTCACTTCTCATATCTTTTCATCATATAAATTACATACATCATGCAATTACAACGTAATAACTATAAAACATCTTGATCACGTAGTTATTTAACTAGCTTCGCCAAGTGTTTAAACGAGACGAGTGATTAATTACCTGGCGATATTAAGAAATTCACCCGTTCCTACCGCGCATACATCTATATTAAAATCTATACAGGATGCATTCAAAATAATTTGCATGATATAATAATAATAATAGTATGGAAGTAAAAGTAATTACAGGACAAAATTGCATTTTCATATTCTCCATCTTTTAATAGTCTAACAATACTTTTTTTTAAATAGTCTTAGAATAAGAATATCAATCAGAAGTGACAAAACATTAAGAAATTTCATTTTACTATTAATTATAGCCTGAATGCAGTGTAAAAGTTATATTATTAAAATAATGTTTTCAGAAAGTTTTAAGTATTTCTTTTATATTATTTTTAGATTCGAGAAATGTATAGCAGGTGGGTGTAATGCTATATAGCCATTGTGTCATACCATTAAGCATAAAAGTATTTTAACATTACTGCCATTATGATAAATAGGTTACAATTTCAAATACTATAAGTGTTAATCAAACAATAATCGGTATTTTTCCACTACAATGGGCCTTGGCATTTTCTAAAAAGCTTGGTGCTATGTAGGCTTCAGAAAGTGAGATTTGTTGTCAAATCATGTAAACATGTATGAAAACAAGCCTAACAAACTTTTATGCCTATTTATATATATATTTATAAACATTTTATTTATATATGTATTACTATAGTTTTTTATATACAATTTACTTCTGTTTGTATATTAAAACAAACAAATGGCTTCTTTATATTATATAAGTTATTTGTATATGTGGAACAGTAAATAGGTTATCAGAAAATATGTTGCCAAATTTCCATCTCTTGGCAAGATCACTTTCGTCCTCTTCCCAATAATCGTAATCGTTGTAGATGAGAATATATTCAAGGTATTTTATAAATCAATTAAAAAAAATCGCATAGGATAGGTTGAAAATTTAATATTTTAGTTGAAAGTTTAATAGCCCGTTTAATATTTTTAACGGTCTGGCCCGTTTTTATTTATCGGCCAATCCGGCCGTTTAAAATATTGCCTTTATTCTGCCAGCCGTGCCCGGCCAGTTTGTAAGTTTGTCTTCCTTTTGCCGACTCCGGCCAAGCCCTTCAACAACGCTATATATCTTGTGATTAAAATAGACGGAGCTTCTGTTCGACCTAGGAGAATAGCAAATCAAAAAAGAGAAGAAAAGTACTGTACAAAAAGAATTTGATGTATAAGTCCGGCCTTAAAGACAAAGTTTTTGTTAGTAAAGCTTTTCTCACAGAATAACAAGACAATCACTGCTTCGATTAGAATATTCCGCCAGTGAAAGAACATATGCAGAAGCAGATCCCCTTTGTATCGTATTTATTCGAATATACTTTAAAAATTTTTACCTTTTTATCAGTACGAAAATTATGGGGTGCGAGAAACAAAAACTTCTAACACCTGCTGAAATGATTGTTTTTAAGATGATTAATAACATTTTGTTGAATAATAACTATTAACTATGAAATGTTCAAATAAGCAGGTATCTCATATTTTTGTAATTATAACATTTCAGATACATTATGCAATACATAATAATACAAACTTTTCC
The DNA here is from genome assembly GCA_963932465.1 of Maratus speciosus. Classification (NCBI taxonomy): domain Eukaryota; kingdom Metazoa; phylum Arthropoda; class Arachnida; order Araneae; family Salticidae; genus Maratus; species Maratus speciosus. Next base: position 564,494,300 of record OZ010793.1, on the reverse strand, counting down.
TTGTCATTTTAACAGTTTGGTTGGAAACAAGAAATGTTCTTATACGGATACTTGCTTTGCTCATTTTATTTACATTATTGTTTGATAAATGCTTCCTTTATGTTACACATCAAATTTACTGTTAGTAGTCTTTTACTATGCAATTCTTTCTTTTCTTTTCTTTTCTTTTCTTTACTTTTCTTTTTTTTTTTTTTTTTTTTTTTTCGAACGAAGCAAACTGCTGTAAATTTAAAACGTGCGGTGTACAGGATATTTTTTGCAAGCAATTTAAATTTAGAATATTAATATAATTTGAGAAAATTTAGGAATTTTGGCTTTTAAATAAAGCTACTAAATCGTATAGTTTTAATTTCTGATTTTCAGCTCAAATTACTCAGTATAATAAAATAATGACAAATTTTCTATGGAATATTAATGAATAGGCATTACTATGTCCCTGAATCCATATGCTAACTCGAAAGAACGACTTAGAACGACAATTTTAATGAAATTTTTAAATTTAAGCCTATTTTAGGGCTAAACTATAACAACTATATAAACTATATATACAACAACTATATATACAAACTATAACATTTCTATATGTTTATATATATGCATGTTTTTCATTATTTTTTATGATGTTCTTGCAACACTGTAAATGGATTCGTCTGTACTGTGCATTTCAATAAATAAATAAATAAGCTGAAAGCTTATGGTATAGTTATTCTGAAAGCATTTCCAAGCCTTGTTTAAAATTCATTCAGCAAAATTAAATTATTAAAAATATTAACACATACTGGACAATTGCACCATAAAATATAATAAAAAAAGACACACAACTTTGCTTAATGGTACACAAAACACAAACTTTAATAAGTTAAAAATTAAATTCTACGTTTCGAGCTGTTTCTACAACTTTAAATAAAGATAATTATTAGAAATGTTTTCTGTTATTTTCAAAGCGCCTAATATATAGCTATATGTATAGAGAAAAAATTGGAATATACTCAGATAATCGTTGCTTTTGTTCTGTAAAGTTATCCAATTCTTAAAATAAAGGTTTCAGTTGATGAATTTGAATTTTGGAAGCCATGGTTATAACATTTACCAAATTACATTTATATTTTTATCATTTTTTTTTAACCATTTGGAAAAATTGTTATTGTCCTCGGTCTCGGTAGGAAATCAAAAACATATCCGAAGCTTTTTATTAGTTGAATCCCGCATTTTATTCGTTTTCTGATAGGTCTATACAGTAATCTGTATTTTCCCTTTACTTTCAACAGAGATGGATACTTCTGTTGCCACTATGACAAAAAAATAATAAAAACTACAAAAAAAAATTAATAACTCAGAAACAAATTGAGATACAGCTTTCAAACAAATTGCAATTAAAAGTACATTTTTTTCTCTATACGACGGTGTAAAAAGTAATATTGTGGATGTTTAGAAGTTTAAGAACGAAATTTAATTTAAAATTGGTCGAGGAATATTAATGTTTAATCCATGGCATACGTAATGAATGACCAGCTCCGCAGAAGTTTAAAAATTTACAGTACCGAAAAATGTAATCCATGGCGTACGTAATGTATGATTAAATCCGTTCGATTTTTTATGTCTTGAATTTTAGTCTTTGAAAAAATCATTTTCCAAACGGTCGTTGTAATTTGTTAAATTGCTTTTATTTATTTATTTATTTATTTATTTACTCTTGAACATAGATGAAAACTGTGAATTCAGTTTGTCTATCTCTCTGTATGTCCGTGCTCTAACTCACGTAAATATCGTCGAATTCTCGCGAAATTTATGCATGTTATTGAGGTTTATCATGGCATGTTTCGGTTTGAAAATGAAGTGTTTAGTATTTATAGTCTATTTAAAGGGCCACTCAAAAGGATTCCATCACATTACAGTCTATGGTGAAAAATCATTTGTGGTGTATTTTAATGGTGTTATACACTATTTCAAACATACTGATATTGATATATATATCTCAGGTGAACTACAAGAAGCTTCCTATAGAATAGTGAAAATGAAGTATTTAGTATTTATAGTCTATTTAAAAGGGCCACTCAAAAGAATTCCATTACATCACAGTCTATGGTGAAAAATCATTTGTGGTGTATTTTAATGGTGTTATACACTATTTCAAACATACTGATATTGATATATATATCTGAGGTGAACTACAAGAAGCTTCCTATAGAATAGTGAAAATGAAGTATTTAGTATTTATAGTCTATTTAAAAGGGCCACTCAAAAGAATTCCATTACATTACAGTGTGTGAGGGAAAATCATTTGTGGTGCATTTTAAATGATGTTATACACTATTTCAAACATACTGATATTGATATATATATCTGAGGTGAACTACAAGAAACTTCCTATAGAATAGTAAAAATGAAGTATTTAGTATTTATAGTCTATTTAAAGGGCCACTCAAAAGAATTCCATTACATTACAGTCTATGGAGAAAAATCATTTGTGGTGTATTTTAATGGTGTTATACACTATTTCAAACATACTGATATTTATATATATAACTGAGGTGAACTACAAGAAGCTTCCTATAGAATAGTGAAAATGAAGTATTTAGTATTTATAGTCTATTTAAAAAGGGCCACTCAAAAGAATTCCATTACATTACAGTCTGTGAGGGAAAATAATTTGTGGTGCATTTTAATGATGTTATACATTATTTCAAACATACTGATATTGATATATATATCTGAGATGAACTACAAGAAGCTTCCTATAGAATAGTAAAAATGAAGTATTTAGTATTTATAGTCTATTTAAAAGGGCCACTCAAAAGAATTCCATTACATTACAGTCTGTGAGGGAAAATCATTTGTGGTGCATTTTAATGATGTTATACACTATTTCAAACATACTGATACTGATATATATATCTGAGGTGAACTACAAGAAGCTTCTTATAGAATAGTAAAAATGAAGTATTTAGTATTTATAGTCTATTTAAAGGGCCACTCAAAAGAATTCCATTACATTACAGTCTATGGAGAAAAATCATTTGTGGTGTATTTTAATGGTGTTATATACTATTTCAAACATGCTGATATTGATACATATATCTGAGGTGAACTACAAGAAGCTTCCTATAGAATAGTGAAAATGAAGTATTTAGTATTTATAGTCTATTTAAAAGGGCCACTCAAAAGAATTCCATTACATTACAGTCTGTGAGGGAAAATCATTTGTGGTGCATTTTAATGATGTTATACACTATCTCAAACATACTGATATTGATATATATATCTGAGGTGAACTACAAGAAGCTTCCTATAGAATAGTGTAAATGAAGTATTTAGTATTTATAGTCTATTTAAAAGGGCAACTCAAAAGAATTCCATTACATTACAGTCTATGGAGAAAAATCATTTGTGGTGTATTTTAATGGTGTTATACACTATTTCAAACATACTGATATTGATATATACATCTGAAGTGAACTACAAGAAGCTTCCTATAGAATAGTGAAAATGAAATATTTAGTATTTATAGTCTATTTAAAAGGGCCACTCAAAAGAATTGCATTAGATTACAGTCTGTGTGGGAAAATCATTTGTGGTGTATTTTAATGATGTTATACACTATTTCAAACATACTGATATTGATATATATATCTGAGGTGAACTACAAGAAGCTTCCTATAGAATAGTAAAAATGAAGTATTTAGTATTTATAGTCTATTTAAAGGGCCACTCAAAATAATTCCATTATATTACAGTCTATGGAGAAAAATCATTTGTGGTGTATTTTAATGGTGTTATACACTATTTCAAACATACTGATATTTATATATATAACTGAGGTGAACTACAAGAAGCTTCCTATAGAATAGTGAAAATGAAGTATTTAGTATTTATAGTCTATTTAAAAAGGGCCACTCAAAAGAATTCCATTACATTACAGTCTGTGAGGGAAAATAATTTGTGGTGCATTTTAATGATGTTATACACTATTTCAAACATACTGATATTGATATATATATCTGAGATGAACTACAAGAAGCTTCCTATAGAATAGTAAAAATGAAGTATTTAGTATTTATAGTCTATTTAAAAGGGCCACTCAAAAGAATTCCATTACATTATAGTCTGTGAGGGAAAATCATTTGTGGTGCATTTTAATAATGTTATACACTATTTCAAACATACTGATACTGATATATATATCTGAGGTGAACTACAAGAAGCTGCCTATAGAATAGTAAAAATGAAGTATTTAGTATTTATAGTCTATTTAAAGGGCCACTCAAAAGAATTCCATTACATTACAGTCTATGGAGAAAAATCATTTGTGGTGTATTTTAATGGTGTTATATACTATTTCAAACATGCTGATATTAATACATATATCTGAGGTGAACTACAAGAAGCTTCCTATAGAATAGTGAAAATGAAGTATTTAGTATTTATAGTCTATTTAAAAGGGCCACTCAAAAGAATTCCATTACATTACAGTCTGTGAGGGAAAATCATTTGTGATGCATTTTAATGATGTTATACACTATCTCAAACATACTGATATTGATATATATATCTGAGGTGAACTACAAGAAGCTTCCTATAGAATAGTGTAAATGAAGTATTTAGTATCTATAATCTATTTAAAAGGGCCACTCAAAAGAATTCCATTACATTACAGTCTATGGAGAAAAATCATTTGTGGTGTATTTTAATGGTGTTATACACTATTTCAAACATACTGATATTGATATATATATCTGAAGTGAACTACAAGAAGCTTCCTATAGAATAGTGAAAATGAAATATTTAGTATTTATAGTCTATTTAAAAGGGCCACTCAAAAGAATTCCATTACATTACAGTCTGTGAGGGAAAATCATTTGTGGTGTATTTTAATGATGTTATACACTATTTCAAACATACTGATATTGATATATATATCTGAGGTGAACTACAAGAAGCTTCCTATAGAATAGTAAAAATGAAGTATTAAGTATTTATAGTCTATTTAAAGTGCCACGCAAAAGAATTCCATTACATTACAGTATATGGAGAAAAATCATTTGTGGTGTATTTTAATGGTGTTATACACTATTTCAAACATACTGATATTGATACATATATCTGAGGTGAACTACAAGAAGCTTCCTATAGAATAGTGAAAATGAAGTATTTAGTATTTATAGTCTATTTTAAAGGGCCACTCAAAAGAATTCCTTTACATTACAGTCTGTGAGGAAAAATCATTTGTGGTGCATTTTAATGATGTTATACACTATTTCAAACATACTGATATTGATATATATATCTGAGGTGAACTACATGAAGCTTCCTATAGAATAGTGAAAATGAAGTATTTCGTATTTATAGTCTATTTAAAAGGGCCACTCAAAAGAATTCCATTACATTACAGTCTATGGAGAAAAATCATTTGTGGTGTATTTTAATGGTGTTATACACTATTTTAAACCTACTGATATTGATATATATATCTGAGGTGAACTACAAGAAGCTTCCTATAGAATAGTGTAAATGAAGTATTTAGTATTTATAGTCTATTTTAAAGGCCACTCAAAAGAATTCCATTACATTACAGTCTGTGAGAAAAAATCATTTGTGCTGTATTTTAATGATGTTATACATTATTTCAAACATACTGATATTGATATATATATCTGAGGTGAACTACAAGAAGCTTCCTATAAAATAGTAAAAATGAAGTATTTAGTATTTATAGTCTATTTAAAGGCCCACTCAAAAGAATTCCATTACATTACAGTCTATGGAGAAAAATCATTTCTGGTGCATTTTAATGATGTTATACACTATCTCAAACATACTGATATTGATATATATATCTGAGGTGAACTACAAGAAGCTTCCTATAGAATAGTGTAAATGAAGTATTTAGTATTTATAGTCTATTTAAAAGGGCCACTCAAAAGAATTCCATTACATTACAGTCTGTGAGGAAAAATCATTTGTGCTGTATTTTAATGATGTTATACACTATTTCAAACATACTGATATTGATATATATATCTGAGGTGAACTACAAGAAGCTTCCTATAAAATAGTAAAAATGAAGTATTTAGTATTTATAGTCTATTTAAAGGCCCACTCAAAAGAATTCCATTACATTACAGTCTATGGAGAAAAATCATTTGTGGTGCATTTTAATGATGTTATACACTATCTCAAACATACTGATATTGATATATATATCTGAGGTGAACTACAAGAAGCTTCCTATAGAATAGTGTAAATGAAGTATTTAGTATTTATAGTCTATTTAAAAGGGCCACTCAAAAGAATTCCATTACATTACAGTCTGTGAGGGAAAATCATTTGTGCTGCATTTTAATGATGTTATACACTATTTCAAACATACTGATATTGATATATATATCTGAGGTGAACTACAAGAAGCTTCCTATAGAATAGTAAAAACGAAGTATTTAGTATTTATAATCTATTTAAAGGGCCACTCAAAATAATTCCATTATATTACAGTCTATGGAGAAAAATCATTTGTGGTGTATTTTAATGGTGTTATACACTATTTCAAACATACTGATATTGATATATATATATCTGAAGTGAACTACAAGAAGCTTCCTATAGAATAGTGAAAATGAAATATTTAGTATTTATAGTCTATTTAAAAGGGCCACTCAAAAGAATTCCATTACATTACAGTCTGTGAGGGAAAATCATTTGTGGTGTATTTTAATGATGTTATACACTATTTCAAACATACTGATATTGATATATATATCTGAGGTGAACTACAAGAAGCTTCCTATAGAATGGTAAAAATGAAGTATTTAGTATTTATGGTCTATTTAAAGTGCCACTCAAAAGAATTCCATTCCATTACAGCCTATGGAGAAAAATCATTTGTGGTGTATTTTAATGGTGTTATACACTATTTCAAACATACTGATATTGATACATATATCTGAGGTGAACTACAAGAAGCTTCCTATAGAATAGTGAAAATGAAGTATTTAGTATTTATAGTCTATTTTAAAGGGCCACTCAAAGGAATTCCTTTACATTACAGTCTGTGAGGGAAAATCATTTGTGGTGTATTTTAATGATGTTATACACTATTTCAAACATACTGATATTGATATATATATCTGAGGTGAACTACAAGAAGCTTCCTATAGAATAGTAAAAATGAAGTATTTAGTATTTATAGTATATTTAAAGTGCCACTCAAAAGAATTCCATTACATTACAGTCTATGGAGAAAAATCATTTGTGGTGTATTTTAAATGTTGTTATACACTATTTCAAACATACTGATATTGATATATATATCTGAGGTGAACTACAAGAAGCTTCCTATAGAATAGTAAAAATGAAGTATTTAGTATTTATAGTCTATTTAAAGGGCCACTCAAATGAATTCCATTACATTACAGTCAATGGAGAAAAATCATTTGTGGTGTATTTTAATGGTGTTATACACTATTTCAAACATACTGATATTCATATATATATCTGAGGTGAACTACAAGAAGCTTCCTATAGAATAGTGAAAATGAAGTATTTAGTATTTATAGACTATTTAAAAAGCGCCACTCAAAAGAATTCCATTACATTACAGTCTGTGAGGGAAAATAATTTGTGGTGCATTTTAATGATGTTATACACTATTTCAAACATACTGATATTGATATATATATCTGAGGTGAACTACAAGAAGCTTCCTATAGAATAGTAAAAATGAAGTATTTAGTATTTATAGTATATTTAAAGTGCCACTCAAAAGAATTCCATTACATTACAGTCTATGGAGAAAAATCATTTGTGGTGTATTTTAAATGTTGTTATACACTATTTCAAACATACTGATATTGATATATATATATCTGAGGTGAACTACAAGAAGCTTCCTATGGAATAGTAAAAATGAAGTATTTAGTATTTATAGTCTATTTAAACGGGCCACTCAAAAGAATTCCATTACATTACAGTCTGTGAGGGAAATCATTTGTGGTGCATTTTAATGATGTTATACACTATTTCAAACATACTGATATTGATATATATATCTGAGGTGAACTACAAAAAGCTTCCTATAGAATAGTAAAAATGAAGTATTTAGTATTAATAGTCTATTTAAAGGGTCACTCAAAAGAATTCCATTACATTACAGTCTGTGAGGGAAAATCATTTGTGGTGCATTTTAATGATGTTATACACTATTTCAAACATACTGATATTGATATATATATCTGAGGTGAACTACGAGAAGCTTCCAATAGAATAGTAAAAATGAAGTATTTAGTATTTATAGTCTATTTAAAGGGCCACTCAAAAGAATTCCATTACATTACAGTCTATGGAGAAAAATCATTTGTGGTGTATTTTAATGGTGTTATACACTATTTCAAACATACTGATATTGATATATATAACTGAGGTGAACTACAAGAAGCTTCCTATAGAATAGTGAAAATGAAGTATTTAGTATTTATAGTCTATTTAAAAAGCGCCACTCAAAAGAATTCCATTACATTACAGTCTGTGAGGGAAAATAATTTGTGGTGCATTTTAATGATGTTATACACTATTTCAAACATACTGATATTGATATATATATCTGAGATGAACTACAAGAAGCTTCCTATAGAATAGTAAAAATGAAGTATTTAGTATTTATTGTCTATTTAAAAGGGCCACTGAAAAGAATTCCATTACATTACAGGCTGTGAGGGAAAATCATTTGTGGTGTATTTTAATGGTGTTATACACTATTTCAAACATACTGATATTGATATATATATCTGAGGTGAACTACAAGAAGCTTCCTATAGAATAGTAAAAAGGAAGTATTTAGTATTTATAGTCTATTTAAAGGGCCACTCAAAAGAATTACATTACATTACAGCCTGTGGGGGGAAATCATTTGTGATGCATTTTAATGATGTTATACACTATTTCAAACATACTGATTTTGGTATATATATATCTGAGGTGAACTACAAGAAGCTTCCTATAGAATAGTAAAAATGAAGTATTTAGTATTTATAGCCTATTTAAAGGGCCACTCAAAAGAATTCAATTACATTACAGCCTATGGAGAAAAATCATTTGTGGTGTATTTAAATGGTGTTATACACTATTTCAAACATACTGATATTGATATATATATCTGAGGTGAACTACAAGAAGCTTCCTATAGAATAGTGAAAATGAAGTATTTAGTATTTATAGTCTATTTAAAAGGGCCACTCAAAAGAATTCCATTACATTACAGTCTGTGAGGGAAAATCATTTGTGGTGTATTTTAATGATGTTATACACTATTTCAAACATACTGATATTGATATATATATCTGAGGTGAACTACAAGAAGCTTCCTATAGAATAGTAAAAATGAAGTATTTAGTATTTATAGTCTATTTAAAGGGCCACTCAAAAGAATTCCATTACATTACAGTCTATGGAGAAAAATCATTTGTGGTGTATTTTAAATGGTGTTATACACTATTTCAAGCATACTGATATTGATATATATATCTGAGGTGAACTACAAGAAGCTTCCTATAGAATAGTAAAAATGAAGTATTTAGTATTTATAGTCTATTTAAAAGGGCCACTCAAAAGAATTCCATTACATTACAGTCTGTGAGGGAAATCATTTGTGGTGCATTTTAATAATGTTATGCACTATTTCAAACATACTGATATTGGTATATATATATATCTGAGGTGAACTACAAGAAGCTTCCTATAGAATAGTAAAAATGAAGTATTTAGTATTTATAGTCTATTTAAAGGGCCACTCAAAAGAATTCCATTACATTACAGTCTATGGAGAAAAATCATTTGTGGTGTATTTAAATGGTGTTATACACTATTTCAAACATACTGATATTGATATATATATCTGAGGTGAACTACAAGAAGCTTCCTATAGAATAGTGAAAATGAAGTATTTAGTATTTATAGTCTATTTAAACGGGCCACTCAAAAGAATTCCATTACATTACAGTCTGTGAGGGAAATCATTTGTGGTGCATTTTAATGATGTTATACACTATTTCAAACATACTGATATTGATATATATATCTGAGGTGAACTACAAAAAGCTTCCTATAGAATAGTAAAAATGAAGTATTTAGTATTAATAGTCTATTTAAAGGGTCACTCAAAAGAATTCCATTACATTACAGTCTGTGAGGGAAAATCATTTGTGGTGCATTTTAATGATGTTATACACTATTTCAAACATACTGATATTGATATATATATCTGAGGTGAACTACGAGAAGCTTCCAATAGAATAGTAAAAATGAAGTATTTAGTATTTATAGTCTATTTAAAGGGCCACTCAAAAGAATTCCATTACATTACAGTCTATGGAGAAAAATCATTTGTGGTGTATTTTAATGGTGTTATACACTATTTCAAACATACTGATATTGATATATATAACTGAGGTGAACTACAAGAAGCTTCCTATAGAATAGTGAAAATGAAGTATTTAGTATTTATAGTCTATTTAAAAAGCGCCACTCAAAAGAATTCCATTACATTACAGTCTGTGAGGGAAAATAATTTGTGGTGCATTTTAATGATGTTATACACTATTTCAAACATACTGATATTGATATATATATCTGAGATGAACTACAAGAAGCTTCCTATAGAATAGTGAAAATGAAGTATTTAGTATTTATAGTCTATTTAAACGGGCCACTCAAAAGAATTCCATTACATTACAGTCTGTGAGGGAAATCATTTGTGGTGCATTTTAATGATGTTATACACTATTTCAAACATACTGATATTGATATATATATCTGAGGTGAACTACAAAAAGCTTCCTATAGAATAGTAAAAATGAAGTATTTAGTATTAATAGTCTATTTAAAGGGTCACTCAAAAGAATTCCATTACATTACAGTCTGTGAGGGAAAATCATTTGTGGTGCATTTTAATGATGTTATACACTATTTCAAACATACTGATATTGATATATATATCTGAGGTGAACTACGAGAAGCTTCCAATAGAATAGTAAAAATGAAGTATTTAGTATTTATAGTCTATTTAAAGGGCCACTCAAAAGAATTCCATTACATTACAGTCTATGGAGAAAAATCATTTGTGGTGTATTTTAATGGTGTTATACACTATTTCAAACATACTGATATTGATATATATAACTGAGGTGAACTACAAGAAGCTTCCTATAGAATAGTGAAAATGAAGTATTTAGTATTTATAGTCTATTTAAAAAGCGCCACTCAAAAGAATTCCATTACATTACAGTCTGTGAGGGAAAATAATTTGTGGTGCATTTTAATGATGTTATACACTATTTCAAACATACTGATATTGATATATATATCTGAGATGAACTACAAGAAGCTTCCTATAGAATAGTAAAAATGAAGTATTTAGTATTTATTGTCTATTTAAAAGGGCCACTGAAAAGAATTCCATTACATTACAGGCTGTGAGGGAAAATCATTTGTGGTGTATTTTAATGGTGTTATACACTATTTCAAACATACTGATATTGATATATATATCTGAGGTGAACTACAAGAAGCTTCCTATAGAATAGTAAAAAGGAAGTATTTAGTATTTATAGTCTATTTAAAGGGCCACTCAAAAGAATTACATTACATTACAGCCTGTGGGGGGAAATCATTTGTGATGCATTTTAATGATGTTATACACTATTTCAAACATACTGATTTTGGTATATATATATCTGAGGTGAACTACAAGAAGCTTCCTATAGAATAGTAAAAATGAAGTATTTAGTATTTATAGCCTATTTAAAGGGCCACTCAAAAGAATTCAATTACATTACAGCCTATGGAGAAAAATCATTTGTGGTGTATTTAAATGGTGTTATACACTATTTCAAACATACTGATATTGATATATATATCTGAGGTGAACTACAAGAAGCTTCCTATAGAATAGTGAAAATGAAGTATTTAGTATTTATAGTCTATTTAAAAGGGCCACTCAAAAGAATTCCATTACATTACAGTCTGTGAGGGAAAATCATTTGTGGTGTATTTTAATGATGTTATACACTATTTCAAACATACTGATATTGATATATATATCTGAGGTGAACTACAAGAAGCTTCCTATAGAATAGTAAAAATGAAGTATTTAGTATTTATAGTCTATTTAAAGGGCCACTCAAAAGAATTCCATTACATTACAGTCTATGGAGAAAAATCATTTGTGGTGTATTTTAAATGGTGTTATACACTATTTCAAGCATACTGATATTGATATATATATCTGAGGTGAACTACAAGAAGCTTCCTATAGAATAGTAAAAATGAAGTATTTAGTATTTATAGTCTATTTAAAAGGGCCACTCAAAAGAATTCCATTACATTACAGTCTGTGAGGGAAATCATTTGTGGTGCATTTTAATAATGTTATGCACTATTTCAAACATACTGATATTGGTATATATATATATCTGAGGTGAACTACAAGAAGCTTCCTATAGAATAGTAAAAATGAAGTATTTAGTATTTATAGTCTATTTAAAGGGCCACTCAAAAGAATTCCATTACATTACAGTCTATGGAGAAAAATCATTTGTGGTGTATTTAAATGGTGTTATACACTATTTCAAACATACTGATATTGATATATATATCTGAGGTGAACTACAAGAAGCTTCCTATAGAATAGTGAAAATGAAGTATTTAGTATTTATAGTCTATTTAAAAGGGCCACTCAAAAGAATTCCATTACATTACAGTCTGTGAGGGAAAAAAATCATTTGTGGTGTATTTTAATGATGTTATACACTATTTCAAACATACTGATATTGATATATATATCTGAGGTGAACTACAAGAAGCTTCCTATAGAATAGTAAAAATGAAGTATTTAGTATTTATGGTCTATTTAAAGGGCCACTCAAAAGAATTCCATTACATTACAGTCTAAGGAGAAAAATCATTTGTGGTGTATTTTAAATGGTGTTATACACTATTTCAAGCATACTGATATTGATATATATATATGAGGTGAACTACAAGAAGCTTCCTATAGAATAGTGAAAATGAAGTATTTAGTATTTATAGTCTATTTAAAAGGGCCACTCAAAAGAATTCCATTACATTACAGTCTGTGAGGGAAAATTATTTGTGGTGCATTTTAATGATGTTATACACTATTTCAAACATTCTGATATTGATATATATATCTGAGGTGAACTACAAGAAGCTTCCTATAGAATAGTAAAAATGAAGTATTTAGTATTTATGGTCTATTTAAAGGGCCACTCAAAAGAATTCCATTACATTACAGTCTATGGAGAAAAATCATTTGTGGTGTATTTTAATGGTGTTATACACTATTTCAAACATACTGATATTGATATATATATCTGAGGTGAACTACAAGAAGCTTCCTATAGAATAGTGAAAATGAAGTATTTAGTATTTATAGTCTATTTAAAAGGGCCACTCAAAAGAATTCCATTACATTACAGTCTGTGAGGGAAAAAAATCATTTGTGGTGTATTTTAATGATGTTATACACTATTTCAAACATACTGATATTGATATATATATCTGAGGTGAACTACAAGAAGCTTCCTATAGAATAGTAAAAATGAAGTATTTAGTATTTATGGTCTATTTAAAGGGCCACTCAAAAGAATTCCATTACATTACAGTCTAAGGAGAAAAATCATTTGTGGTGTATTTTAAATGGTGTTATACACTATTTCAAGCATACTGATATTGATACATATATATGAGGTGAACTACAAGAAGCTTCCTATAGAATAGTGAAAATGAAGTATTTAGTATTTATAGTCTATTTAAAAGGGCCACTCAAAAGAATTCCATTACATTACAGTCTGTGAGGGAAAATTATTTGTGGTGCATTTTAATGATGTTATACACTATTTCAAACATTCTGATATTGATATATATATCTGAGGTGAACTACAAGAAGCTTCCTATAGAATAGTAAAAATGAAGTATTTAGTATTTATGGTCTATTTAAAGGGCCACTCAAAAGAATTCCATTACATTACAGTCTATGGAGAAAAATCATTTGTGGTGTATTTTAATGGTGTTATACACTATTTCAAACATACTGATATTGATATATATATCTGAGGTGAACTACAAGAAGCTTCCTATAGAATAGTGAAAATGAAGTATTTAGTATTTATAGTCTATTTAAAAGGGCCACTGAAAAGAATTCCATTACATTACAGTCTGTGAGGGAAAATCATTTGTGGTGTATTTTAATGGTGTTATACACTATTTCAAACATACTGATATTGATATATATATCTGAGGTGAACTACAAGAAGCTTCCTATAGAATAGTAAAAATGAAGTATTTAGTATTTATGGTCTATTTAAAGGGCCACACAAAAGAATTCCATTACATTACAGTCTATGGAGAAAAATCATTTGTGGTGTATTTTAATGGTGTTATACACTATTTCAAACATACTGATATTGATATATATATCTGAGGTGAACTACAAGAAGCTTCCTATAGAATAGTGAAAATGAAGTATTTAGTATTTATAGTCTATTTAAAAGGGCCACTGAAAAGAATTCCATTACATTACAGTCTGTGAGGGAAAATCATTTGTGGTGTATTTTAATGGTGTTATACACTATTTCAAACATACTGATATTGATATATATATCTGAGGTGAACTACAAGAAGCTTCCTATAGAATAGTAAAAATTAAGTATTTAGTATTTATAGTCTATTTAAAGGGCCACTCAAAAGAATTCCATTACATTACAGTCTATGGAGAAAAATCATTTGTGGTGTATTTTAAATGGTGTTATACACTATTTCAAGCATACTGATATTGATATATATATCTGAGGTGAACTACAAGAAGCTTCCTATAGAATAGTAAAAATGAAGTATTTAGTATTTATAGTCTATTTAAAAGGGCCACTCAAAAGAATTCCATTACATTACAGTCTGTGAGGGAAATCATTTGTGGTGCATTTTAATAATGTTATGCACTATTTCAAACATACTGATATTGGTATATATATATATCTGAGGTGAACTACAAGAAGCTACCTATAGAATAGTAAAAATGAAGTATTTAGTATTTATAGTCTATTTAAAGGGCCACTCAAAAGAATTCCATTACATTACAGTCTATGGAGAAAAATCATTTGTGGTGTATTTAAATGGTGTTATACACTATTTCAAACATACTGATATTGATATATATATCTGAGGTGAACTACAAGAAGCTTCCTATAGAATAGTGAAAATGAAGTATTTAGTATTTATAGTCTATTTAAAAGGGCCACTCAAAAGAATTCCATTACATTACAGTCTGTGAGGGAAAAAAATCATTTGTGGTGTATTTTAATGATGTTATACACTATTTCAAACATACTGATATTGATATATATATCTGAGGTGAACTACAAGAAGCTTCCTATAGAATAGTAAAAATGAAGTATTTAGTATTTATGGTCTATTTAAAGGGCCACTCAAAAGAATTCCATTACATTACAGTCTAAGGAGAAAAATCATTTGTGGTGTATTTTAAATGGTGTTATACACTATTTCAAGCATACTGATATTGATATATATATATGAGGTGAACTACAAGAAGCTTCCTATAGAATAGTGAAAATGAAGTATTTAGTATTTATAGTCTATTTAAAAGGGCCACTCAAAAGAATTCCATTACATTACAGTCTGTGAGGGAAAATTATTTGTGGTGCATTTTAATGATGTTATACACTATTTCAAACATTCTGATATTGATATATATATCTGAGGTGAACTACAAGAAGCTTCCTATAGAATAGTAAAAATGAAGTATTTAGTATTTATGGTCTATTTAAAGGGCCACTCAAAAGAATTCCATTACATTACAGTCTATGGAGAAAAATCATTTGTGGTGTATTTTAATGGTGTTATACACTATTTCAAACATACTGATATTGATATATATATCTGAGGTGAACTACAAGAAGCTTCCTATAGAATAGTGAAAATGAAGTATTTAGTATTTATAGTCTATTTAAAAGGGCCACTCAAAAGAATTCCATTACATTACAGTCTGTGAGGGAAAAAAATCATTTGTGGTGTATTTTAATGATGTTATACACTATTTCAAACATACTGATATTGATATATATATCTGAGGTGAACTACAAGAAGCTTCCTATAGAATAGTAAAAATGAAGTATTTAGTATTTATGGTCTATTTAAAGGGCCACTCAAAAGAATTCCATTACATTACAGTCTAAGGAGAAAAATCATTTGTGGTGTATTTTAAATGGTGTTATACACTATTTCAAGCATACTGATATTGATATATATATATGAGGTGAACTACAAGAAGCTTCCTATAGAATAGTGAAAATGAAGTATTTAGTATTTATAGTCTATTTAAAAGGGCCACTCAAAAGAATTCCATTACATTACAGTCTGTGAGGGAAAATTATTTGTGGTGCATTTTAATGATGTTATACACTATTTCAAACATTCTGATATTGATATATATATCTGAGGTGAACTACAAGAAGCTTCCTATAGAATAGTAAAAATGAAGTATTTAGTATTTATGGTCTATTTAAAGGGCCACTCAAAAGAATTCCATTACATTACAGTCTATGGAGAAAAATCATTTGTGGTGTATTTTAATGGTGTTATACACTATTTCAAACATACTGATATTGATATATATATCTGAGGTGAACTACAAGAAGCTTCCTATAGAATAGTGAAAATGAAGTATTTAGTATTTATAGTCTATTTAAAAGGGCCACTGAAAAGAATTCCATTACATTACAGTCTGTGAGGGAAAATCATTTGTGGTGTATTTTAATGGTGTTATACACTATTTCAAACATACTGATATTGATATATATATCTGAGGTGAACTACAAGAAGCTTCCTATAGAATAGTAAAAATGAAGTATTTAGTATTTATGGTCTATTTAAAGGGCCACACAAAAGAATTCCATTACATTACAGTCTATGGAGAAAAATCATTTGTGGTGTATTTTAATGGTGTTATACACTATTTCAAACATACTGATATTGATATATATATCTGAGGTGAACTACAAGAAGCTTCCTATAGAATAGTGAAAATGAAGTATTTAGTATTTATAGTCTATTTAAAAGGGCCACTGAAAAGAATTCCATTACATTACAGTCTGTGAGGGAAAATCATTTGTGGTGTATTTTAATGGTGTTATACACTATTTCAAACATACTGATATTGATATATATATCTGAGGTGAACTACAAGAAGCTTCCTATAGAATAGTAAAAATTAAGTATTTAGTATTTATAGTCTATTTAAAGGGCCACTCAAAAGAATTACATTACATTACAGCCTGTGGGAGAAAATCATTTGTGATGCATTTTAATGATCTTATACACTATTTCAAACATACTGATATTGGTATATATATATCTGAGGTGAACTACAAGAAGCTGCCTATAGAATAGTGTGTGCATAGTATTTTTCGTTTATTTGCAGCGACACACAAAAGAATCCCGTTACATTAATATATATTTCGAAAAATCGTGTGCGGTGTATTTTAATGATATTACACTATTATTTCGAACATGTTGAAATTGATATATATCGTTGAGTTGAATTGTAAGATGCTTAGTTTAGAACAAAGGTTGCTTAGCATTCATCATTCATTTATAGGTACACACAAAGGGATCCGGTTCTTACTGTCTAAAGACAATAACTGCTGAAAGTGCATTTTCAGCTGTAGTACGCGTTTTTAAATTAAACATTTTTTTCTCCTGTATTACTTGATTTCTACGAGGGCAAATCAAAAAACTAGTATGTTGTGGCCATCACAAAACTTTCTTCTATATAAATCACGTCAATTAAATCATTTAAATAGTAAAAGAAATTACATCAATTTAGAACCAATTCGTATCAAAGTATACCTGAATTTGAAGTTTGATAAAAATCCGTGCATTAGTTATTGAGATAGAGCTGTAGGGGAAATTCTGAAAAATGCAGCATAGCAGCGCCACCTGTTGAGCGATTTGTACCAAAACACAAACAGCACTAACTCATATTACGGTATACCGGAATCTGAAGTTTGATGAAAATCGGTGCATTAGTTCTGGAGCTAGAGCTATTGTGGAAATCACAAAAAAAGCAGCACAGCAGCGCCACCTGTTGAGCGATTTACACGAAAAGGTACAAAACATCAATTCATGTCAAGGACTAACTGAATCTGAAGTTTGATGAAAATCCGTGCATTAGTTCTGGGCATTGAGCTATTGTGAAAATCGTGAAAAATGCTGCACAGCAGCGCCACCTGTTGAGCGATTTACACCAAAACATAAACAGCGCTAATTCATATCCAGGTATACCTGAATCTGAAGTTTGTTGAAAACCCAAGCATTAGTTCTTGAACTAGAGCTATTGCGGAAATCTCAAATGTCAATTCATGTCAAGCACTAACTGAATCTGAAGTTTGATGAAAATCCATGCATTATTTCTTGAGATTGAGCTATTACGAAAATCGTGTAAATGCTGCAAAATGCAGCATAGCAGCGCCATCTGTTGGGCGATTTGCATCAAAACGTTACCAGCACCAATTCATATCAATTATTAACGGAATCTGAAATTTTATAAAAATCTGTGCATTAGTTCTTGAGATAGAGCTTTTGCGGAAATCCTGCAAAATGCTACATAGCAGCGCCACCTGCAGGGCGATTTACACCAAAAACTAATCAGCACCAATCTATATCAGGGACTATCTTAATATAAATTTTTATTAAATTCCATGCATTAGTTCTTGAGATAGAGCGCCCACAAAATTTGTGTCACATACAGACAGACAGACAGACTCACAGACAGACATTTGGTTAAAACATATTTTTTGGAATCTCTGACCCATAAAACGTGTAAATCCGTCGAAAACTGGAATTCGAAAATTTTCATGAATCCAATACTTTCTTCTTGTCAAGATAGAAGAAAGTAATAAGTTACAGTTCTAAGTTTTGGCCATTTATTAAACCACATATACATAGACAACACGGCTATGACAACATACAATGTAATAAGTTCACTTTTCCACATAGTCCCCATGAGACTGTAAACATTTCTCGGAACAACCATCCAACTTTTCGATTCCGGATGTGTAGAAATCTCCTCCAGCGCTATGTAACCACCAGGAGCAGCGCCCCAGGAGACAGCGAAATCCAAGGTGCTTGGGAACACTGCAGTACGAAATGTTCAGCATGCTGGCAATTTCCAGGAGTGTTGTACGCATATCACACACTGAACAGACAAGCGATAGAAAAGCGTAGGTCAAGACACATTTCCACATTTCACCCTGATAACAAAAGAGGAACCGGTTTGAACGCTATAACGTTTGATAACAAAAGAGAAACCGGTTTGAACGCTACAATTTGTCGCGTTTCTGACGTTTTTGTCTGCTTGTCTGTTCAGTGTGTGATCTGCCTTATGGGCCGATTCTCTCTAATGATCGCATCCACATGGTCAACATTTGCAACGGTACTGGACGTTGCGGACTTGCCTTCGCGATATTCACCTGTGATATCCGTGCATGCTGAATTAGATTACTATAATTTCAGTAGATTCTTTTGTAAAGCTACAGATTTCTGTAGCTTTACAAAACTAGTTTTGTAAATTTACATCTTTTTTTGTACAGTGTACAGATAAAATTTTAGTAAGCATACAGATTTCTCTAACCTACGTCTGTAGAATTACAGATTTTTATACAGTGTAGTGTTTAAAAGGAAATGTTGAAAAAAAATTAAACATCCAAGTTTGACTTGACTTATTTACAGTTTTTTAAGCAAAGGACATAAGATTTATGATAATCTGAGCATGACTCCTTTGCTCTTTTGGAAGCACAGAATGCAACTGAAGCATGGCTTTAACATTTAAACAGACTGAGAAACGCATATCGTCTTATCATACGTGACTGTAAAATTTCATTCCAGTTAGTGAGGTTGTACACTGCATGCGAAAATTATGCGAATGTTTATTTTTTACCAAAATCTTCTTCCAAAAGTAGGAGGAAAGAAAATTACGCGGGGACGTAATTTATGGGAGTAAACACAGAATCTTTTTAACAAATCTCTAGTGGTGTGCACGAAATTTTAAGCCTAAAGGTAGCCGCCAGTCTAAAAATGCTGGCCGCCAGAATAACATACAAGTTTAAAATCCTTTAATCATTGTATGAAATTGTAATTCGACCAATCAAAATAATTTTTAAAGTAATTTAGGTGACACGCATTATTGAAATACTGTTTTATCAGATGTGACTTAAGGAAAGAAGCTGATTTAAATCGGGTTGTAAACCGAAAAAAGTTGAATGTATTTTCCACTCTAACTATCGAAGTCAACCCCGCCTAAAACAATTTCCAAGAATCTTGTTTCATCAGCTCGACTGCGAATTCTATTGCATTCTATTATGCTTGCGTACAAACCTACTCCAGCATCAGGTGCTGCATTTAGCATCGTAATGAGTTATTTAAAATATCCCATTCAATCTATTTAAACATTTTCTAGAATTATTTCCATATATTACATTTACTCGGATTTAGTCTAATTACACTAGAGGTCTGCACGGGACCGCACCCGGCCCGGACCGGCGAAATGAAGGTGAACTTTCAAACGGGCCGGGCCGGCAGAATTAGGACAATTTTTTCAACGGGCCGGGCCGACAAAAAAAAATAAACGGGTTGGGCCGAACCGGCAAAAAAATTGAACGGGCCTGCAGCGCAGGTCCGGCCCGATAAAAAGAATTAAGTGAACCTACCGGCCCGATATAAAAATTTATGCGAAGTCGATAAAATATGAGCCCATTTTCAATGAATATGACATGACTTTCGCGAGAAGTATAAATGTGCGTCACGAGCCGATGCAAGTTTGATGCAAGAATAACATTTCCATCGCAGAGATCGTCATCTGACATTTACATAGTGTCTGATCCCGGGTTTAATTTTTTCAGCAGGCTCGTGTCGGGCCGAGATCAGGTTTACATTTTTTTTCTACACGAGGGGGCTCTCTCTGCCCCCTACGAGCTACGCTCGCCAACCCCTGTTCAGACCCCCAAATTCTAAAAGCGCGCTAATTTCATCAGCTTTAAAAAGACTGAATTATAATGTAAAAAAATAAATAAATAAATAAAAATAAAAAACAGTGGCGATCTCCCTGTAAACGGGCTTTCATTCATTTTCCTTTGATTTGAGATTTTAAGTTCAAAACAGCCGCTGCTAAGAGATACAATGGCTGTTTTCGTCTTTAATTTAAAAAAAAAAAAAAAAAGTTAAATATTAGAAAATAAGCTAATGTAAAATGAATTAAGTAAACAGAGTCTTTGTATCTCGGTATTTTTTAAGAACGCTATAAGAAAGTTCTGACATTACGACGTCAAGACATGTGAAATGTATCGTTTTAAATCTGACGTAATTTTCATCAAAGTTTTCTTTCTCTTTTTAATATTCACATGAAAATTCTTTTGTTGTTAGAAAGGGAATATTATTAACGCTGTCTTAGAATTCAGGGCAATAGCTGAAAAGATTATCTCAAAATATGAAAAATTTTCTCGCGCAAATATTTTTTTTTTAAATTTAAACTGTTTTGCCAACTTTTAATTCTTTGGCCTTAATATGATGTAATTTCCTCCATTTGCGATTTTAAAGCATAATAATGAATTTATTATTTAAAAATTTTCTTTCTCTTTTAAAATTCACGTATAATTTTTATGACGTAATTTTCAATATTTTCCTGTTTTTTAACACGTAATCACTTAATTCTAATTTGAAAGTTTTTTTTTTTCTGTTTATAACAGCCAGGTGTAAATAAATTTTTAATTTGAAGGAAATATTATTCTTTGCGATGTTTTTACAATTGGCAACAGTTTAAAATAAGGGGCGATTCTCAAAAGGTGGGCACTGGACACAGGTCATAACTTTAAGCCTTTTTTTCATAACTTTAATTATCATTGACTTTATTTATTTATTTTTTTTTTTTTTACACTGAGTTTTTAATTCTATTCAGAGATAGAAAATGCCATAATTTATTGTAAAAGCTTTGTATAAATATCTTAAAATTTTATTATTTTATGCTAAAGAGGCCAATTTCGGACATTCATAACGTTAACTGCTGCAATGTACCACCAAGAAAAAGAATTTTAACTTTTTTCCAGGTGGTTCTAATGGTAAACAACGAATGCATAAAGGAAACGGATGATTTTTTGATAATTTCGTTAAGGGATGGCAGGCTGATTTATTGCTTTTTTGAAGATAGAAGGACTTATTTTCTATAAAGTATTTTCTGTATTTTGTTATGTCCGAAAGTAACGTACGTAACAAAGCATTTGATTTTATTATTATTATTACTGGATAACAAAAAGTTAATTATACATATATATATATGCATACAGACACATTTACTACATTCTTAGTCTTAAGAATTTTTTAAATTCTAAGAGCAACGTCCAAAATCTTTAAGTCCAAAATCTGTAAATGTCCAAAATTTGTAACGTACACAACTGCTAATTAAATGCTTTAATCATTAATTTTCCAGAATAGTTGCTGTCTTTTAATGTTTGTGTATAATTTTGTAGACATACTATTAAAATATTTATATATTATATTTATAGACAAAATACTATACTATTAAAAAAGTTTGACCTTAAATTTGAAAATTTTAAAAATTACATATAGTTAACGTTTAATGATCCCACCTTTTGAGAATCTCCCTAATACTCTTTTCTAAAATATGTAAAAAATATCTCCCGAAGTGCTGGAAATTTGAATTTAAATGAAATAAATCCTCAAAAAATGAACCCAATTAAAAAAATTAATGTAGTCTGCACATCGGGAACTACTAATGTATAAAATTATCTAAAAATGTTTAAATTCCTATTTTTGCCCCAATAACACTTTTTTAATGGAACGATTTTGACCAACTTTAACATTAAATATCTCTTAAAATAATTATTCGATTTAAAAACTGTCTGCATCAGCGTGTTTGTCAAACATTTCTCTATAATATCTAATATCACCAATTTTCATATTTTTGTATGAGACAGTTTTCTTAATATTAAGGAAGAAAGACCCCCGGTCACAAAAAATCTGGATGCCGGTGTAGCGAGAAGATCTACGCAGATTTTCATTGGTCCATTTCCACATCGTTACTTTTTTTTATATGTAGAAGGATAGTCGTGCCGGGACGGAACTGGTCTTAATCGTTCTCCGGATGTGCAGGGCAGGCATTATGTCTTGTAAAAATATTAATAGCGATAATGAACTCCTGTTAACAGTACCTTTGGAAATATACCTTAAGGTGGTTCTCAAATTCACTGCTCAACAATGCGAAACTTTCGACTCATTTTTAACTGCAAATGCATAAAATTGAAAGGCCTGACTATTGAAGGATTTTGGAATCGAATAGCGTTTTCCACTTTTGATAAACTACTTAGAGAGATATAAGAGATTCTTGTCACGTGACTGTAGGTTTTTCTCCTTTTCGGTGCTATCGCTTCCGGAAATTCGATTCAAAACGCTAATTTTGGTAGTATTTTCAAAAAAATATATTGTTTTTATTTTTTTTTAATGCCATTTCCATAATGTCTGAATAAGAATACCTGTCAATCTTACGCATTTCCGAAAAGAAATGAATTCAGAAAAGTGACGGAATGTAGATCTTTTGGATTTGTGAAAAGCCTTAAAAAATGACAGAGAAATATTTTCACAAATCTACTTTTTATTATACAGCTTCAAAAGTTATCATGTTTTTAACCCTTTCACTTCTAATTTTAGTGTGTTTAGCGTGGTGTGTATAAATTCTATATAGATCGTATACCGGATTACACGAAAGACTTCGCACACATTACCGGATATGGATGGACAGCAACTGCTGAAAGTACATTTTTACTGAGTTATGGTTTTTTTTTTTTTTAAGTTGCTTAATTAGGTATCTTATTTCATTCTAGGGAAAAAAGAAATTTCTTATTAATGTTATAGCGTTGGAAAATGTTTCATAATCTATGTTGGATGCGTGATTTTTCGTTCTTGTTAAAAACTAGTTTTTGTTTTTTTACTAATTAGGGCTATACTTATATAACGTTACCAATATTTTGGACCCCATCCCCCTCCCTCCGTTACGGTATCATACGTTATCATTAGTCGACCCTCCGCCACTGATATCGTTATCAATGTCCAAAAATTCTTTAATTTTTAGATTCTTTTTCTTTCTTTTTATACACATGCAGTGGTTATGCACATATGATTATACATTTATTAGTCGCATACTTTACGGATTCAAGAAGTTATTAAAATATCAATACATGAAATAAATTTATAACAAAGTTAATATTTAAAAGTACTTAACAATAGCTTATTGTTACATGATGCATTCAAAAGTAATATTGTTTTCTTGCACTCACTTCCTGCCCGGGGAGGTCAAAAGCAAAACTTATCAACAAAACCAGTGGACAACATTCTTTGTCTTCCTTTACTGGTAAACTCAAGTATCATTTCCTATATTATGTATTTCTCTAACAGCGAATTAATATACGCGTATGGCAGAAGAACAGGAATGCCAAACGTTGAGGTATTCCAAATTTCGGAACGAAATGATTTTATAAACATTTAATAGCTTTATGTTATCATAAAAACATATAATAATAATAATAGGCACAGATGTCATATATGCACCACGTTGGCGGGATTTTTTTCTGACGCCAATTTGGCGAAAACCTCGTTTTCGAATACAGTTACATACATATTTTTAAAACGGGAATAACAATAAAAGTTTAATTTATAACTATAGAACAAAACAATTTATATAAGTTTATAAAAGAAAATAAATGTAAATAAACAATTTATTAATATATAAACAACACCATCCGGGATACCATATTAAGCAAAATAACGGCACTTTGGCGCCAGTTAAGTATCCCTGTATATGACTTTGGCGTCAGAAAAAAAATGTGGTGCGTATATGACATTTGTGCCGAAGAATATATAATAATAAATCTTCTTTTGTTCGTTCGCTTTATAATGAGAAACTGTAAATTTAATGGGCACAGATGTCATATACCCACCGGGGTACTAAGTGGCGCCAAAATTGCGTTATTTTGCCTGACATGGTAACCCGGATATTGTAGTTTATTTTCTTTTAAAATTATATAAACGAGTTCGAACCCGTCGAAATTCGACGAATTAAAATGTTAGAAAGGAACTGTCAGATCGAATTTATAATAAACCTACAAAAATAATTACAATAAAAAATTCAACTTAGATTGGTTGTTTAAGTTTTAAAACAAATAATATTTTTAACCTAAAATTACCAAAATATTATTTCCACAAACTTCAGCTGCTTAAA
Organism: Maratus speciosus; assembly: GCA_963932465.1. NCBI lineage: Eukaryota > Metazoa > Arthropoda > Arachnida > Araneae > Salticidae > Maratus > Maratus speciosus. The sequence continues at coordinate 564,468,937 of OZ010793.1, read as the reverse complement.
TTATTGAAAAATTAAACTGTATTAGAATACGTAATCAAGATGAGTAATTATGATGAAGTTATCTATTGAGGCTCTTATGTTTGTTTTTCCGGGTTAAAAAATTAGTAAAAAGGATTTCTCTCTGTCACATCATAAAAATCCCCCCCCCCCCCCCATAAAATCTAAACTGTACGTTATTTCCACATTCTCATAATTTGCATACGCACCACTCAAATTCACTATTTGAAAGTATTTTAACGCACAATAGATTATTAATGAATGTATTTCCAAACTTAAAGTCACGTTTGTCCGATACAACTTTTCATGTGAACATTCGCACAAACTTTAAGTTCTAATCTCAGTACCCGCGAAAAAAAAATTCAGAAATTTGCCTTTAGTTGTCATAGTATTGATCAAATATTTAGTGTTATAAAAAAAATGATCGTTTTGTTTTTAATATGACATCATCTTTACTCACTGAATCATTTTGCCTAGCGTCTCAAACTCAGCATCTACGTAATGTAACAATATTGAAATGTAACTGATTTATGAAGAAAATGCGTGTTTTTTAATGTCTGACATCATTTTCTGTTCAAAAATTATAAAAAAGTTATTTTTATTTGTAATGTGAAAATGGCATCAATAAGGATATTATCAATAAAAATAATAAACCATGACTATTTTCCATTTACATTCAATATAAATGGAGTATTTCAGTTGCCACGATTACAAAATTTGTATTAAAAACCACAAAAAAATTAATATCTCAAAAATAAATTGAGATATAGCTTTCAAACAAATTGCATTTACAAGCACATTTTTTCCCTGTACGAAGGTGTAAAAATTGAAAATGTGCGATGTTTAAAAGTTTAAAAATTTGCAGTAATTGCAAAACCGAAATTTCATTTCAAATATCAAAGTGTGGCCATTCAGAAAATGACGTATGCGTTACGCACAGATATGTTTGTCCTTTATAATATAGATTGTTTTGTTCTATAGTTATTAATGAAACTTTTTTTTGCTTAGTGATATATCATTTTTTAAATAATAGAAAATAATTTAAAAATATATATGTAACTGGTATCCGACAACGATGTTTTCGCCAAATTTAGTGTCAAAAAAAGATCGTTCCAAACCCGGTGCGTATATGACATTTGTGCCATTTAATAATAGCTAATTACATAATCTGACTAATTTTCTTTAATCAGATTCACTGTCTAGAATCCCTTGAAACTTACACAAAATTTCCAATAATATATTAAATATCCCATTTGGCGGTGACTCGATTATCGAAGATTAGTCCAATATCTTTAAAAATATTACCTAATAAAAGGGGAAATATAAAGAGAAACGAAGAAGAAATGACGAATTAAAAAAGACTTGTAATTTTTTTTTTTCAGCAAGTAATTTTTATTTCAATATGCTGAATTTTTCATAGTAACAACATATGATTGCATAAATTTCCTAAAGAATAATCTTCATTTCCTAAATTTTGAATCTGTGACTTTTCCTGTAATTTAAATTGGCGATATGGCCAAAGGAAAAAATAAGTAAACAACTAGAAAACAGGAATTCTGCTTTTTCAGAATTTAGTGTCGCCCCCGATAATATATATATATATATATATATATGTGTGTGTATATTTAAATAGTACAAAATATATTTCAATTTTAAGATTTAAAGCACACACTTTTATTTTATGTAAAATTACGTCAATTGCATTCGCTTAAGATTTCTACATTTACGATCCACTCTTAAACATCTACAGTAAAGCATGCATGTGATGTCACTATCGCAAAATAATACACAAATTCAGCAAAAACATGCCGTCATTAAAGAAACCCGACAAAAAAAAAAAAAAAAAAACAGCTATCTAATGATTCATAGGTATTCATTTGTTTGTAACGTTAATATAGACGATTTCGGTCGTGACGTTAATCATGACGTTTTGGTTGGAAACTGACACCAAACAAACGGTTTCTATGTGGTATTTTTTATTTTATTTTGTTTGTGTGTTGCAGCTATATCTTATATCTATATCTCACATCTAACAAGTGTTTTAATACTTGATATGTACTGGTAATATTTTCCATGATTTATATTTAAAACGAAATGACGCATAGCAACCATTTGTTTGGAGTCAGTTTACAACCAAAACGTCATGACTGACGTCACACTGAAAGCGTCTATAGATACTTAAAATTAACCCTCCGTCTACCAGACGGGTCCATTGGACCCGACAGGTACATACAAAATATTCATTCAAACCAGAAATTTCTTTAAAATAAACTAAGTATATAAACCAGACAAAAATAAGGTAAATAAATAAGTTAAATAGTTTTAAATAAAAATTCTGGTGTAGAACGTTTTATTAAAACTTGAATAAAATTCCCGGTAGATCTAGGGTTAAATATAGTTTATAATAGCTCCATGTTTTAACAGAAATTTTTCGTTTATATTTTTCAAAATTGCACGCATTTTAATTACATTTTCTTTCGGTTGTTATGAGAAAATGGCAACACAAAGATATAATTGCTATTTTTTAACTATTTTACTTTTACTTTCTACATAAATGGCGTACTTGAGTTGCCAAAATTAGACAAATGTTGCTGAAAACTACAAAAAAATTAATATTCGATAAATAAATGAAGATACAGTTTCCAAACAAATTGCATTTAAAAGTACTTTTTCCCCCTATACGACGGTATAAAAATTGAAAATGTGCGATGCTTAGAAATTTAAAAAATTGCTATAGAGTATCTAATCGCACTGATTTGTTTTACGGCTAGCTTCTGTAAGGTAACGTTATTTTTTGAAGACGGCACAAAATAAGCTGGTAGAAAGAAATAGCATACCGTACCGCGGGCTAATAAAGGTAACAGACTCTTTGGATGTAAAGAAAAATATACTGAAAAAAGAAAAGTTTGGTTACATCAAAAATTATAACAATATCAAAAAGCAACCCCCCCCCCCCCTAAAATGATAATGTCATATATGCATAGCACGTTATTGAAAGATTTAGCAAGATCCATTCTGATTTATTTTTCCTTATTCAATTTCCCATCCCCTAAAAACAAAATTTCGCTGCTTGTTTATCTCAAGAAAGGGAACGCTCCTTCGGCAAAGCTATCATTACATGCCATTTCTGAAGGAAACATCTGTTTCGTTCTTTCACAGTGTCTACTAACTTAGAAACCCGATCCCTACTTCGGAGAGCCTGTTAGGATGGAGATACGGATCACAACTCAGTGCTGGAAAAGGATTTTAGGTTAGACACAGATCACAGAATCATAACACACGGGATAGGAAACTGGATACTCTCTCTCGAGAAAGCCTCTTTTCTATTCTGTTTCATACGTAGCCTTATTTCCTGGTATTTTTGTTGAAGAACAGAAGCTGAATTGGAGCGATTGCGTATCTGTATTGCTTTTCCAAGTAGTTATCGTTAAAGAGAATCGGATGTATCGAAGTTTTGACATTTGATCTGACGAGTTTACGGCTGCTCAATAAGTGCAAAACATTTTGACACATTTACAAACTCATCTTTTAACGGAAAGATATAAAATTGGAAAGCCTGACCATGGAAGTGATTTGGAATCGAGCTGTGTTTTCCCTTTTTTGATCAATAAATTACCTATTGATTTATAAGCGATTTCGATCGCGTGACAAACACGTTTTTCAATTTTTCTTGAATGGTTATTCTTCTTTCGCGCGAAAATTTGGTTCAAAACGCCCACTTTGACACTCTTTTCTGAAAGACTTATTGCGTTTGCAAAAAAACGAAAAAAAAAAAAAAACAGCTCTATTACATAGTTTCTGAACAACAACACCTGCTAGTTTCAAGCATTTTCGAACAAAAATAAATTAAAACATGTCATAAAGTTGCCCTTTTGAGTTAATAATTTATTACAGTGATAAAAGTATTAGAAAAAAAGGTACTTGTTAGTTATCCCGTCGACCAATTTCGCCAAATTATATAAATCGCCAAACCACTCGCCAAATTATACACATTGACATAATTTTTATTTTAAATAACGAAAGAACAAGTAAATTAGTATAACATTAATATAAATACAAATAAAACATCGAAATAAAAATCACTTGATGACGTAAACACGTGTAACTTGCTTAAAGTCAAGTGAATGTGACACTTACGGTCAACCATTATTGGCATTTAATCCTACAATTTGGCGACAGTAATTTGGTCAACGAGATAACTAAGTAGTACCATTAAAACTTATGTCATAAAGTTGCCCGTTTAGATTTGAGAACAGCCTTAAGTAATAAAAGTTAATAACTTATTACAGTGATAAAAGTATTAGAAAAAAAACAAAAACAGGTAAGATGAATTTCTTTACTTTTATTACTTTAATCATGATGATCTGACTGATCTAACTTTTATACAAATTAATCATGTATGATTTATGCCTAATCAGTCTCTGTAAAATTTGGAGGAGCGATCTTATAAGATGTTATTCCTGTTCCTCAGGCATTTTTGTACTTCGTTTTGATCGTCGCAGCCGGGAAGTGGAACGCTTTCATCTTCTTCCGCTGTTCGAACGCTTGCGTCTTCTGACACTACTGGAATGCTTGCGTCTCCTGTCAATGCTGGAATGCCGCCGTTTCCTACTTCCAGACAGCTTCTTGGATCTGGACCTATGTTTAGGCTTGGCTCTTGAGCGACTTCTACTACGTGATTTCCTGCGCCTTGCAGTTTCATTGACTTTGTACTTTCCATTATACAACTTCTTCAGAAGGTCTTTTCGAACAGCATTTTTAAGGTTCAACCGGACGATGTTTTCCAAATCCGCCATATTTAGAAATTGCTTGGATGACAAATATCGCAAAATATCGGCTAAAGAAGAACAACTAGTTTGACCAAGACGATGAATGGCTTTCAAAATTCCTTTTTCGATATTTGTAGATGTTTTTCTTACTTGCGACATATTTCCAACTTATTTCGTATAAACATCAATAATTTAGCAGAAATTCAATAAACATTTTGCAAAAAATCAAAATTTCCGATATATCATGAAGAGACAAATTTAGATTCAGATGAGAGAACTTTAAAAATTTAACGAAATATTTTATTGCAGAAAATTCTACTTTATCAGTGCTCGAGGGCACCTACACGAAAATAAAACTAGAGAACAGGAATTCTGCTTTTGCAGAATTTAGTGTCGCCCCCGTTATTTCCATTACTTCATTTTCTTCTCATGGACTGATGGCTTATATTATTATGAAACAGCCATTATAAATGAAGTGTTAGTTGAAGATGAAAAAGCAGCCGTAAAAAGTTAGAACTCTGATTTTCTGGTCAGAATGGGGGGGGGGGGGGGGGGGGGATGGCCATAATTTTTTTTACGGCTGCTCTTTCATCTTCACCTAACACTTCATTTATAATGGCTGTTTCATAATAATAGAAGCCACCAGTCCATCAGAAGAAAATAACTCGGTTAAGCGGTACTCTACTGCAGTACAAAACGTATTTCAATTTTAAGACTTAAAGCACACGTTTTATTTTATGTAAAATGACGTCATTCGCATCCGCTTAAGAATTTCACATTTACGATCTACTCTTAAACATCTACAGTAAAGCATGCATAGCACATCACTATCGCGAAATAATGCACAAATGCAGCAAAAAGATTCCGTCATTCAAGAAAATCGAAAAAAAAAACGGCTATCTAATGATTCATAGATACTTACAATTAAATATAGTATATAACAGCTCCATTGTTTTAACAGAAATCATTCGTTTATATTTTTTTCAAAATAGCAAGTATTTTAATTACATTTTCTTTCGGTTGTTACGAGAAAATGGCAACAAAAATATATAATTACTATTTTCCCTTTACTTTCTACAGAAATGGAGTAGTTCCGTTGCCAATATTAAACAAATAGCTCCAAAAACTACAAAAAAATTAATATTTCAAAAATAAATGGAGATACAGTTTTCAAACAAAATGCATTTAAAAGAACTTTTTTTTCCCAATACGACGTTATAAAAATTGAAAATGTGCGATGCTTAGAAGTTTAAAAAATTACTAAAGAGTATTTAATCGTAATGCTTTATTTTACGGCTAAATTCTGTAAGGTGACGTTATTTTTTGGACACAAAATAAGCTGAGAGAAAGAAATAGCATACCGTTACCAGAGGCTATTAAATTATTATCATGGAGCTTCTATTTAAGCATGCAATCCGACAGTAATTACAGTAATGATGCAATAATATGAAAATGATAACTATTTCTTTCTAAAACATCTTCAGAAAATCTTAATTTTTGAGTAATGAAATATTAGAGATAAAAGTTATAAAAACACATATTATTAACAGCAGCAGCAAAATTTAATACCAAAGAATATAAAATATTTGAAAGAATTTAAACATACGTAATTGAAGTGTCATAGGTTGCGTGTTATTAATCTAACATTTTAAAGGATTATTCTTTTATATAAAAACATTATTTATTTCACAAATATAAAATAGCCACCTCTCGCATGGATGACTCTTCTGGAACAACAACAAATAAAAGTCGGTTGCCATGCAAGGAAAACAACTTATAAATTGAAGAAGTGCGTGCCGATAAAGCATGGACGAAACACATTCACACTTTTTGATTGTAGTACATTACAATCAAAACTCATATTGGTCAACAATATCATAAAATACAAAATACATATACTTACATATCAAAGATAAATATACTAAGTTGAAAAATATAACGCTAAAAATTAAAGTTCAACTAAATAGAGTTCACATAGTCCTGTCGAAATCTTGCAGGTAATTTGACAGTTCTACCACTTCTAGTAGTAACATTTTTGTTTTCTCTTAGAAAATCTGGAGTTAAGGAATGTTCTGGTTTTGTTGCATGATCAGTGAGCGAATCTCAATCAGAAGAAGGAACATTCGGAACAGGTTGCATGATCGGCAAATCTGGAGCTGAGATAAAAGTATCGCTAGATTGTTCATCTGAAGCTTGTGAACCACATTCAATCTCTAATGGATATAGTTTACGAATAGGTCGAATTATCTCTGCCGATGAAGTTTTCAATCTTGCAACACGTATGTTGCCATCTTTGTCGGTATAAAATTCAAGAACTTTTGCCAATGGCCAGAAAGTTCATTTTCTTGAATCACTCTCAACAAGTACTATATCATCGACGTGAATTTGCAAGTATTGTCTACCACGTTTGTGCTGCAGCAGTTGCCCAAGATATTCCAAGCGAAAACGCTTTCTCAGATTCTCTCTCAGAGTTTGGAGATATCTCCATCGTTTCTTTAAATCGTGCTTATCAATTAGGTTTAAATCTGCGATATCAATTGTCTGAATATTTTGTAAAAACATAGATGGCGTTAGAGGAATTAATGCATCAGGATCTTCGGAAATGTAAGTCAGAGGTCTTGAATTAACAACAGCTTCACATTCCCAAAGAACATTCATTAATTCTTCATAATTCAATGAAGCTCTTCCTAAAACACGTCTTAAGATATTCTTCATTATTCCAATAAGACGTTCCCAAAATCCCCCCTACCAAGCGGCGGAAGGAGGACTGAAATTCCACTCTATTCTTTTAAGCGTTGCTTCTTGTTCTACAGCAGATCAATCAATAGATTGAAGCAAATTTGTAGTTCTAACGAAACGCAAGCCATTATCATTGTAGATGATATTCGGACGACCACGTCGAGCGATAAATCTTCTAAAACTCAGAAGAAAAGCTTTCGTTGACAAACATGCTATTAACTCTATATGTATAGCACGATATACAGCGCAAGAGTATAACACAATCCAGGCTTTTTCTTCTCCTTTCAGCATCAAGTGGGCAGCTAGATCAACTCCCACCACTTCAAACATCGAAGCATCCTTTATTCGATCTTCTGGTAAAGGAGCTGGTGGAGTTTCTAGAGGTTTTGAATTACCGTATATGCTCGCGTATAAGTCGAGGAATTTCTGACAGTTTTTGGTAAGCAAATTTGGGGGGTCGACTTATACGCGAGCCAGTTAAAAAAGCAAAAATAAAAACTTCGAATACTAAAAAATTGTGGCTTTTATGTGTATGAATAAAAAAATAATATATAAAATATACAAATAATTATAATTCATCATTTAAAAAATATTAATGATTTGTTTCTGTTTACATACTAACTTTTCGCATTTGAAAGTGAAATCTCTGGTTTGATTTTGTGCAAAATTGAAGTAAAAAGTTAGGGGGTCGACTTATACGCGAGTTTTTGATTTTTTCCAAAATTTGCATCCGAAAGTTAGGGGGTCGATTTATACGCGAGTATATACGGTATGTCTTTTACTTCTCACGCATCTATTGATTACTTGACGAACAGATCTTCTACCATTTATAAACCAAAATTTCTCTCTCAAGCAAGATAACAAAATTTGTATTCCGGCATGCATCATTTTCAAATTTCTCTGATGAGAAGCTCTGTTTTTCTATGCTTTCCAGGAAGAATAATAAGAAACCTGAAATCATGTGTATCATTCCGTTCAGCTAGTTTGGTCTTGATTCTAAAAATACCTTCTTCATCTTTAAAAATATTCAATGACTTTAAACTTTTAACATATTCTTCCGTTAAGGTTTCATTTTGAATAATTTTGATAATTCTTTTCTCTGCTTCATTTATTTCATTTACTGTTAGATTACCCGTTCTCTGATTCTTTTGATTCTTTGAGTTGAACAGAAATCTTAGTATCCAGCCTATCATTCTAACGGTTTTCGTATAACTTGAAAAATAAGATAAAATGTTATCACTTGCCAGTGTTTCGTTTACAACCAAGGTAGTGCATTTCTTCTTTTCCTTTAAAACGTCATCTTCGTTAAAGGTTGTTTCAGATTTGCGCCAATCCTTTTCAGGAAATCGCAGCCACGTGGGTCCTTCCCACCATCTCAAAGGAAGAAGTTTTGAAGCTGAGCATCCACTTGAAGGTAAATCAGTCGGATTTTATCGGCCAGGGATATGCCTCCAGTCGTTTTCCTGAGTTAACTTACGAATTTCATTTACTCTATTGCGTACAAATACTCCCCAGGAATCATCATTCTTTATCCACTGCAACGCTGTTGTAGAGTCTGTCCAGAAATATTCTTTAATATTCTGAAGTTTGAGGCTTCTTTTTACAAATTCAGCTAAACATGAACTTAGACAGCAGGCTAAAAGTTCTAATCGTGGTATAGATATTTCTTTCAAAGGTGCTACTCGAGATTTAGAGATCAGTAACTGTACAAAAACATCTTGGTTGGAATGGCATTTTAAGTAAACAACAGCCGCATAGGAAGTTCCGCAGGCATCTGAAAAGGTGTTTAGACTCATTTCAGAGCTATCAGTAAGAAAGGCATGTCTAGGAATTTCTACAAGGCGCAGCAGAGGTAAATCTTCCAACCATTTTAGGAATTTTCTTCTAATATCATCAGGTACTTCTGAATCCCAGCTCAGTTTAGATTTCCAACTTGCCTGAAGCATAAGTTTAGGTAATAGGGTAACTAGGCAGGAAAATCCAATAGGATCGAAGATTTTTTGAACAAGTGATAATATGCTTCGTCTGGTAACAGTGCTTAGGTTGCTTTCGGCTGTGGGTATGTAACAGCTAAGAGTATCAGTTGATCTATTCCACACCAAACCTAATACAGAAGATATATTTGATTCAGTACATGAATCATCAGTGAAGCTTTGTGACTCTTGCAAATCGGTATGCTCCCACCCTCGTAAGTCAAATTTGGCTTCTGCCATAACTTTTGTCGAAATATCTATAAACTGTTTCAGTTCTTCTTTAGTTTTGACTGATTAACGCGATTGTCGACATAAAAGGACGTACTGAGCTGTTCAACAATTTTTTGAATACACGATACTGAGCTGAAAGAGGAACATACTTACCTAAATGAAAACGTAAAACTGCATTTAACAGGAATAGGAATGGACTGCAGTTCAAGCCGAAAACGACTCTACAATGTTGAAACACTTTTCTCTTCCCTTGTTTACCATACCATATAAACTTCAAATATTCGTGATCTGGTTTGGCTACTGAAATTTGAAGGAAGGCCTTCTTTATATCAGACATTACTCCGATTTCTTCTTGGCGAAATTTTACAAGCACTGAAGGATTTCCTTCCAAAAAATTAGGCCCTTTCAAAAAGCAGTCGTTTAAAGACAGATTATTTTTGGTTTGCTTGAAGGATGCATCAAATACAGGACGAGTTTTTGTGGTAGAATTTTCTTTAAATACGCCACGATGAGGTAAATAGTGGCTTGGACCTTCTCTACTTTCCTCTATAATACCATTCGCCAACCATTCTTTGAATACTTCATCATAGGCATTTAATTTAGCATCTCTACTCAGCTTGGAAATAGTGGATCTCAACCGTCTTTCAGCACTTTCTCTATTACTTGGAAGGTCAACTTTATTTTCTACCCAAGGAAGACTAACTTCATATCTTCTATCATCATTAATATGGACTGTCTTCTTGAAATGACGCAATGCAGCTTCTTCTAACTTTTCCTGATTTTTACGGTCACAAGGATCAGTAATACCTATAGCTTCCAGATTCCATAAATTAGCGATATCATCACATTGAGCTAACAGAGATGCGACACAATTATTGACGTACTTTACATCTGGTTTTCCCATTACCAACCAACCTAAATGTGTCTTCATAGAGATGAGACCAACTGAAACGTCAATCCAGAAAATAATTTTTCAGCGTAATCAGCCCCTATCAAGATCTCTATTTGAGGAGAAGTCGCTCCCACATCGTGTAGCTGAATACCCCTTTCTTAAAGTTCTTTGAAGCAAACACCCTTTTTCATTCTAGGAACACTACCACAAATTACCGGTTGATCTAACACTTGTATATTGCAAGCATAATTGCCTCTAAATTCATTAATTTTCAACGTATAACATTTATGTTTTCTTCTATTAGTGCTTCCTCCAAATATCGTATGAAGTAAAACTTCAGACCGCGTTGGTTTTAAACTAAGCCTTTCTGCTGTTGAATTTAGAACGTAAGACCGTTGAGAACCAGTATCAATAAGAGCTCTAACGCTCGATTGTTTTCCATTTACTTCTACGTTAACCAATAATGTCTGTAGTAAAACTTCAGAGGAACCACTATAATTGGACAGCGTGGAATCTGAATCAAATTTTCGATCATCTTCTGCTGGAGCTTTAAAATTGTTTCAACTCAGAACACATAATGGGCCAATGTTTTTCACCGCAAACGACACATTTTACATATATTTTACAATTTTTCGATAAATGACCTGGCTTAAGACATGAAAAACAGCTTTTATTACGCTTTAAATACTTTCTTTCTCTTCTAATGAAAGGTTTTGTCCCTTTAAACAATCCTTAGTCTCATAGACCTTATCACAAAATAAACAACGTACAGCAGTTCCTTTCCTTACATTAAAAAGTAAATCATGAGCAGTAGGACTCGACTCAACTACTATATATTTTTGCTTTCTCAAAGGAGTATCATTTTGATTGATTCCTATTTTTGCCATTGCAACTCGCTCTTCACCTTCAACTTGGGTGCGAAGAAATAACAACAACTGTGATAATTTATCCCCATTAGAATTCTCTCTTGTATTCCTAAGCCAAACGCTAAGCAATTCTTCAGGAATACAAGATTCAACTAAGGGAAACAACATAGCCGAATATTTATCAGACGTCATACCAATGGTCAAGAGATCGCAAATAACTCTAATTTATCATAAAGGTTAACTATGTTACTTTTTATTTTCGTGCTCGTAGCGTTTTTTACAACTAGACTTAAAAGTTCACGCACATAAAATTCTACAGCAACTCCTCTCACCCAAATCTTGCCTTTAAGCTTTCAATAGCTTTGCTATAATTTTCTAAGGTTGGGGGATAACTATAAATAATTTCTTTTACTCTACTACCAGGAGACATACACTGTATTAAATAGTGGAATTTATCTACATTCTCTAATGATTTATCTTCGTGAATTCTGCTAAACTGACTCCAAAATGTGAGCCAATCTCTTACTTCTCCGCCAAATTGAATAAGCTCAATTTTCGGAAGCTTTAAATTAGTCTTAACAACGGCATTTTGTAGTTCGAAAGCAGAATTCTGAGTTAAAAGTTTAACACGAGTTTTAATTTCATCGAATTTTTCTATGTAATTTTCTACAATTTCAAACTCGTCTGCGCATTTTGTATCAGAAACATCATTTAGTAATAACCCAAATATTTCGTTATCAAGGTCCATTAAATGGCAAAATATTCTCCCTAAGATGAAAATTTCACTTCAATATTTTCAATTACATCGTTATTTTCTAATAGAGTTTTAAACATTGGTAAAGTTTTGTAAAATTAGCCCTAACTGGAGCTCTCTGTTTAATCAAAATATCCATTTCGGATCTTTAATAGAATTCGAAACTTACTATTTTTCAAACTTGAAAATAATAAATAAAAATGAAAACTGACCTTTAAAAATTCATTACGTACGATTTAACCACTTTGTCAGAGGTTGCGTGTTATTAATCTAAAATGTTAAAGAATTATTCTTTTATATAAAAACATTATTTATTTCACAAATATAAAATAGCCACCTCTCGCATGGATGACTCTTCTAGAACAACAACAAATAAAAGTCGGTTGCCATGCAACGAAAACAACTTATAAATTGAAGAAATGCGTGCCGATAAAGCATGGACGCAACATGAAGAATGCGGAATTTCGATTAAAAAACTTGCAACCAATGAATTGTAACAAACGTACCACGGAGGATAACGAAAATATCTCCCAGTTACTCAGCATAATGAACGGAGTCAACACATAAAATTGTCTAAGGAAAGAGTGTAACTATTGCATCAAGGTCTTGTTTGATACTGTAGCGATCTCATCTCACATGATCAGTATAAAGCGAGTTACAAGCTTTGAGTAACTGGCTTGGCCTTTTGCTCGACGCGAACGTTCTCGCCTCCTGATCATGAGATCCCTGGTTCGTATCCCATCGACGCCCCTCTCTCTAAAATACTATAGAAAGGTAACTCCATATTCCCATTATTTTTAGTGACATGGATATCGGCATTTATCTAATGGAACTTTCAAACTGTTGTTTGTACAAAGTTTGTTGTTACTCAAATTATGCTTATTGTAAACTAGCCACCTCTGACGACCAGTTTGGTCTCCCTTAAATGTATGCTAACCACTGCATCATGTTACTTTTACTCTTAATTTAATTTACTTGCTCTATCTTTCACCAAATCTGAAGATTCTGATGAAGAAATCAGCTACTTTCATTCCTTTCGACACCGACTACGTGAAATTTGAAAATAAGACGCTTATATTTTTGTATTCTCTGACGAAGGCTATGTATATAGTTGAAAGTACTAAGGATATTAAAGTAATTTAACACCTTTTTAAATATCTTTTCATCTTTTAAGTAATTTTCACATAGTGTAATTTTAAGTTTAACTTTTTAAAGATGAATTTAGCATTCTATTTATTTATTTGCTGAAGTTTTATGTTGTTGAGTGGGGAATAATATTTGTTTGAGTTGCCTTGAGTGTTGTTGCCTTACGTAAGGAAATATTTTTGTTCTAAAAATGATAGTTGTTTTATATGATAGGAAAGGTCTTTAAACTGAAGCCAATCACTGATCTTTCTTTTTTAAGAAGAGAAATAGACGTTTGAGATTGTTCTTAGAAGAAATGTTTTATTAAAGAAGATTAGAGCATCAGAACCCACTTGAAACGGCCATTTCAACAAGTAAATTTTAAGGAAAGAAAATAATAAAACCAGACTGCAATTGATTGTTCCTTAACTTATTCCGCTTATATATACTTATTGCGCAACAATTGGCGTAATTTAGTGAAAGTAGTTTGAAAGTAGTTATATATGGGTTTTTTTTTTTACTTGCTTTCTTTTAACTTACAATTCTGTTTGTATATGTTTGTATGTGGCAGTCAAATCTTGTTACTCATTTTGACGCACTTCCTGTTGACACACAGCTGTGAAATTTGGAATACGTATATACGTATTCCTGAGGGTAATACAGGAATTAAACATTGAATTTTTAAAATTCGATCCTTAAAAGGAGAAACGGGAAACAAAAATAAATAAATAAATAAATAAAAATCACCATATTTCACAAACCAATAAAAATAAAATTTTGAAACTTGACATGCGAACAGAATATCTAAAAATAGTCAGCTCGTGTTTCGATTTTTTTTTTTTTCGACCCCAAAGGGGGGATCCTGCCGCCAAGCGTCCTTCGGTTTCGAAAGACATCGCAAAAACACTACTTAAATTTAATGGTTACTCAATCATAGTTTAATTTACTATAGAGAAATCAGAAACAGCTTAAAAAATGAGTATTTATTGAAATGCACTAATGGCAAGGTTACCACAATAGTGCCAAATTTTTTCACAGTGATAAATATTTTCTGTTTCCACTGAAAACAGAAAATATTTATCTCGAATACATAGGAATGACTTCTCGTAAACTTAAAGATCGTATTAAAGAACATTTGAGAGATTTGAAATACAACCGGCCAACAACAGCCCTGTCAAGACTTAACCAGAAGCAGAATATACAAGTTAATTTCGAAGATTAAAAAATTATATGCCCCTTAAAGAATTATCATGATTTAATTATCCGTGAATGTGAATCATTAGAAATTATTACTAAAGCAAATACTGTTTGTAATGACGTTTTATCCTACAACATACCCATAATTTGGCACAGTTTGCTTAAAGAATAATAAAAAACGTAATATTCCACATCCCTCTATATCCATACTTTTATTTTCCCAATGTTTTCCGGATCTAAAAATTGACTTTCACTTTCACTCCTTCCGACACGAACTACGTGAAATTTGAAAAAAAGACGCTTGTATTTTTATATTCTCTGACGAAGGCTATGTATATAGTTGAAAGTACTAAGGATATTAAAGTAATTTAACACCTTTTTAAATATTTTTTCATCTTTTAAGTAATTTTCACATAGTGTAATTTTAAGTGTAACATGAAACTTTCTGACACATTCTCAGAATCATTTTTACCTTCTGCTATCTTTACAAGAAGAAAGTATTGGATTCGTGAAAAAATTCGACTTTCGGTTTTCGACGGATTTATAAGTTTTAGAAAGTCCTGAAAACGATTTGATTTAACTGTTTTTAGAAAATGTCTGTCTGTGAGTCTATGAATCTGTCTGTCTGTATGTGACACAAATTTTGTGGGCGCTCTATCTCAAGAACTAATGCACGGAATTTAATAAAACTGCAGATTCAGTTATAACCTTGATATATATTGGTGTTGATTAGGTTTTGGTGTAAATCACCCGACAGGTGGCCCTTATATGCTGTATTTTTCAGGATTTCTGCAATAGCTCTATCTCAAGAACTAATGCACGGATGTTCATCAAACTTCAGATTAAGTTAGACAATGACATAAGTTGTTGATGATTAGGTTTTTATATAAATATCTTCTATGCTGATTTTTTCAGGATTTGCACGATTCTAGCGATAGTCATATATCAAGAACAAATTCCAGGGAATATCATCAAACTTCATATTTTGTCAGACCATGACGTAATTAGATGCTGTTTAGATTTTCGAATATCTCATATAACAGGTGGCGCTGTTATACTGATTTTTAACTCTTTCCAACAAAGTTGAAAAGTGTTTATGCATTCGGTTTGTCTGTCCGTCTGTCCACGCTTTAACTCCCGTAAATATGCTCGGTTGATTGGTTGGTTGATTTTTTGACGGCCGATTATCTGCACTAGGGATATAGGCCCGAGGGGGGAGTACCCTTCGTTGGGGTCTTTCTAAGGGAACCTAACCCATATTTACGCATGGAAATCCATGGCTCGAAGAAAACCACGAAAACTCCGAACGATTAGGCCGACGGGCGCGATTGGGTTCGAACCCAGCCCCTCCCGTCTACCAGCTTCGACAGCAGAACCTCTTAGCCACTGGTGGGGCCGTAAAAAAGCTCGGATTTTCATACAATTGATAAAGGTTACTTAGGGTTACCAAAGCATGTTTGGTATTGTATATTAAGTACGTAGGATTAATAGTTCATTTACAGGGGCACTCAAAAGTATTCCATTACATTATGGTATATGGGGAAAAATCGTTTGCAGAGTATTTTAATGACATGACGCTATTTCATATGTATTGAAACTGATATAAATCACTGAATTTCACTATGATTACGTTAGAACAGGGCATTCATAGCATTTTTATATTCCTTTACAGGGACACACAAAAGAAATCGGCTACACAGAACACACACATCGGTTACACATGTCTTTGAATAATAATTGCTGGAGTGTAAGGTTTAAATTTTGGTATGCGCTTTTAAATTTACTTAATTTTTTGCATGTTACTCGTTATATATAAATTCTATACCTCATATACAGGGATGCACAAAAGTATTCACGTACCGTTCTCCTTATTAGAGGAAATTACCGAAAGGGGGTTTTTAACTGAAGTATATGTATTTCTTAACTGAACTAAATTTTGGCATGCATGTAGTTAATAGATACAAATCTACAAATCTATATATACTATACAGGGCTACTGAAAAAATTCGGATAAATTCCCGATAGTAGATGGAAACTGCTGAAATTGGGTTTTGAAATGTGTTATGCGTTTCCATATTGTTGAATTAAACATAATTTTTTAATTTTTTAAACGGTGCAGTTTTGTTACATTATTCTGAATGTGTTTCAAAATCTATGCTTGACGCATGATTTTTTCTTTCTTGTTTTACTATTTTTTCGATAGCTATATCTGAAAAACTAATGCATGGAATTTAGTCAAACATCATTTTCTCTTGCATTTTCACATAATTAGATTCTCATTATGCTTAGAAATATACTGTCCAAAGGTGTCACTTTTATGATCTTTGGGTTGCGAATTTTTACGGCAGACACAAGAGGGTGGATGCCGAAATTCAATGATTTGTTCGAAAAATTCGATGCTTAAATCTCCTTTTTAAATTACACAGAAATTAAATTTAAATGCAGACAGTTCATCTAATCTATACATTATTGGCATAGGTTGTCATTTAATTTTGGCACTGTGATAACAAATTTTGAAATATTAACCCATCTGTGTCTGAATTTTTGTTTTCAAAATTTGAGACTGGCCATAATAAATTCTAAATGAAGGTAAAAATAGAAATAAAAAATATATATTTTTTTTTATTATTACACTCTATTTTTTATGTGTATTTCCTACTTTTTAGTGTTTAAAATATTTCGTTGTTACAGTTTCAGAGCCAGTTAGCATATTTTGTTGAAAGTGGTTTGGCGCATCATTAACTCAATTGTTTTTGTAAAACGTAGTTGTAAGTTATATCTATAGAGATTATTTGGCGATTTATCAGCTGCGGCCGGCTAAGGGAAATATACTTTAAAATAATTTATTTTATTACAATTATGTTCTAAAAACATTAGAATATTTTATTGTTATCGGAAACACAAGTCTATAATATGTATATTTATTTATAATTCTAGTCCATCAATAAGTGCTTGAAAAATCGTATGAAACCCCATGTTTCTAACAAATAAAAAAGATAAAATAAAATAATGTAATAATAAAACTAAAATTTATCAAATTTTACAAACTTTATTTATATAGTAAGCAAATTTTGGTGAATATAACCACCTACCTTACTCAACTTTTCTGGATTACATGAGAAATATCTTCAAGTGCGTATGCATTAAAGTCCTGCATGGGTCGGTTTGTTCCCGACACGAACCCGCAAATTCCATTTGAAGTCAACCCGCAACCCAACCCGAACCCTACGAAAAAATATTTCTTGATCCGCAACTCAATCCGAACCCGCCAAAATAATTTTCAGCGGCCAGCAACCCGACTCGAACCCGAAATACTTCACCCGCAACCCAAAATTAAAGGAAAGTAAATCATGTTTTAATGCAATTATGAAAAATAATCTACAATTACATCTCTAATACAAATTTTATTTTTTATGTTAAAAATGGACAAATCTATATTCTTTAATATTCAAATATTAGTAAAAGCTCTGAATATAGCGGACAGTTCGGGATCGTTAAATAGAGTATGCTGCACTAGATCGGGTTGTCCCTAATTTTCTTTTTTTTTCGGGTCGGGATGACTCTAATTTTCTTTCTGCGGTCGGGCTCATCCTAGAATAATTCTTGCGCGTCATGTTTAGGTTTTTTTGCAGTCGGGTTGTTGAGATTTTTACAAAAAGTTTGAGCAGAACTATTTTTCAGATTAAATAAATACATACAGTGAAACCTCCCTGTGCGACCATCTCCATTAAGCGGCCAGCTCCCTGGACGGCCATTTTTTCATGGAATGAAATTTATTCCCATAAGTTCAATACTAATTTCACCTCCATTCAGAGACCATCCCAGTTGAATTCCCTCCATAAGAGACAAATTTCTTTGAAGAAAATAAAACAAATTCCGTTTTTTCCTGGTTGCTTGAAGAAGGTTTTTTTGGTAAAATAATTCCGGAGAGCGCATTATTATCAAACTTCTAAACTAAGTTTAGACTTTTTTTTTTTTTTTAATTCCGGTAACTTTTAAGTTTTTATACCCCACTGTACCTTTTTAGGCAATGAATTTAACTCTGATGACAAATTAAGAATGACGGTCAATAAACTCCCCTGCTATATTCTGTCAGGAAACTCTCAAAGAAATAGATAAATTAATGAAATCGCCATTATTTGTTCCCGTCCAAAAAAAAAAAAAAAAAAAAAAAAAAAAGAAAAGAAAACATTGTATTTATTTACTGAACTTCGAAAGAACTTGGAAACAAAAGTTACAAAAGATAAAATCAAAGCAAACATCAATGTATTCATTTTTTAAACTCTACAGTAATTAACTTTTGTTTTGATACTTAAATTTTCATATTTTTTCCTAATGCGAAAAATAAATTTTAATAACATCTAACATTTAATTGTTACCTTTTTTCAACAATTAAAATCTGGATTTAAACATGACCTCCATTAAGAGACCACCTCTCGGAGCGACCCATTTTTATTGGAACGGAACATGGTCGCTTTAGGGAGGTTTTACTGTATTTGAATATCGACTCTAATACTGACTATAGTATGCATATACTCCATAGAATTAAATGTTAGTACATAAAGAAAAAAAATTATCTAAAGTAAGATAGTGGGGCAATTGCAACTATAAAGAATATTTGGCGATTTATCACTCGTGGCATGTTAACGGAAAACTGGCCTTAAGTTTAAGTAATTAATTTATAATTAAATTCTAAAAATAGTAAAATGTTGTATTGTAATCGGAAACACACTTGTTTAAATAGCTTTTATAATTCTAGCCTATCAGGATGGGGATGAAAAATTGCTTACAAAATTTCATATTTACCAAAAAAAATTAAATTAAATGAGACAATGTAATAATAAAACCAAAATTTATCAAATTTTACAAACTTCAGACATGTAAGCAAATGTTGATGAAAATAACAGTACCATTTTACTCAACTTATGTGGATTACATGAGAAATGCCTTCAAGTGCGTATGCATACACTCCGTTAGAATTAAATGTTAGTAGGGTCCTGCCTACCTTCGGGATACTTTTTTTTTTGAAAAATATGAAATTTTTATCAAACACGTGTGTTTTTAGTTAAAACAGGGAATGAACCTATGAATTCATATAATTTTTTAAAGGAATTTTTATTAACTTTTCAAATTTAGACAGTATTTAGTCAAATTTTAGTAAAAAAATACGTTTATGCCAAACCTTCTATAACGAAATCTATTCAATATATTTCACTTTTATTTTCAACACTATATGAGCAAACCACTTACCTGTGTTATGAAGTAAAATAGTTGCAAAACCTCTTAAATTTACTAACTTATGCCAAATTTTGTATACAAATCATGATTTTTTTTTTCTAAAATAGTGTGTGTTTTTCGATAAAAATGGCTCTTAAATTAATATATACAAACTTACAAGCTATATTTTGCTTCATATAACATACCTATAGATGAGCAGAACTTAGTCACAAAATTTCATTTCAATATCTTAAAAACGTTTTAAGAAATGATGTTTCCCGTAAACGTACACAATGAAAAACGCAAAATAAGATTTTAATAGAGCACAAAAAATTATATATAAAATTTACAATTTTGAAATCCACCCTATTTGTAGGGGTTTATATATTTGTGTATATGTTATATATTTGTCTATTAAAATGTATTCTTTACCTTTCAGTGTCTCTTTAAACGGTCACTTCCGGTTTCAGAAAGTTCATTTCCTGTTTATATTTTGGGGTATAGCTTAGAGGTCTGCACGGGCCGACATTTCCAGGACCGGGCCCGGCCCGACTCAGAGTAAAAAAAATTCGGCCCGGTCCGGTCCGTAGAAAATTTTTTATTGGCCCGGCCCGGTATAACAGTTAAAAGTTCGACCCGAGCCCGGCCCGGCCCGAAAAAAAGTTAAAATCTCGGCCCGAGTGATTTTTTACAAAACATTGATTTTTACGTCGATTTGGTTAAAAGTTCGTCTCGTACGAGGAGTTCAAGCCAAAAATATTTATCTTAACTTTTCTTTTCATGTTTATAATCTTTATTTTTATAGAAATGCCGCAGGGTACGATATTTATTTTTAAAACGAATCTCTATTTCTTGTATGTAAATGTTTCAGTTATCATTAATATTGTTAATCCCTATTCCATGTATTGAAGTATTAAAAATCTGAAAAATGCTATACAATATAATCTAAGACTGAATTGCATAGAAAAGAAAAAAAAAATGCGTCATACACAAGTCCCCTTCTTAGCAAGTGTAAATGTATTATATATTCTTTTCTTACGTAGTAGTATATTAATTTTGCATGGATCAACACGTTTTTCAGTTTAAAACAAGATTCCGTCATAGACAGGTTCTTTTTCACACGTTTTACTATATTTTAATAAGTGTAGAAATCGACTATCCTTTAAAAAGAATGAATTTGAATGTTTAATTGTAAAATAATGGCGATTTAAAAAAGTATGCATTTTTGAGAAAAAAATTGTGCCCAGCCTAATTTTACTGACCTTTGAACGAACCAGGCCACGTCAAAACAATGATTTTCATACGCGCTGGGTCAAAACTAAGAATGAAAATTTTGGGCAGTGAAGATTAGGAATGAAACCAGTACCCGGGTCTGTGCAGGAAAAATAAGTTAGGCCCGGCCCGTAAAGAGTAGTGACTAGGCCCGGCCCGAGTGCCGTGAATGAAAATAAGCCCGAGCCCGGCCCGTGCAGATCTCTAGATAGCTTTGCTTCTTATTATCGCTGAACCAAAAGTAAAGCATTTTTGGAATCCTAAATGTTTCAACTTTAATTAAAATAAAAAAAAGAAAAAGAAAAAAGAAATCGAAAAATTTCGCAAAAACAGCGATTTGAGGGTAGGCACATACCTTAAATTACTGCTTGAAAAACCTAATACTCACAAAGATTTTAATTGATAAAGGAGGCATTTGACACTAAACGCAAATAGCTAGCTGGAACTTTATAGCTCATTTTCTCAAAATAATGTCTGTGTCACTTACCGCCTTTATCACCCGAGCTCTTCAATTTATAATTATGTTCTAAAAATATTAAAAGGTTGTATTGTCATTGGAAACACATCTGTGTAACATAATTTGCGCAATTATAGCCTAACAGGATGTGAGTGAAAAATCTATTACAGAATTCCATCTTTACATACATCAACCAGGTTGAGTTAAAGAGTGTAATTAGACTAAATCAGAGTAAATGTAATATATGGAAATAGTTCTAGAAAATGTTTAAAGAGATTGAATGAGATATTGTAAATAACTCATTGCGGTGCTAAATGCAATATCTGATGCTGAGGTAGGTATTTGCATGCATGCAAGTGTAATAGGATGCAATAAAATCAGTATAGTCGGACTGATCAAACGAGCAACCTGGGGATTGTTTCAGGCGGGGTTCACTTTGATCGTTAGAGTGGAAAATACATTCAACTTTCGGTTTGTTACGCTATTTAAATCAGCTTGTTTCCTTAATCCAAATCTGATAAAACAGTATTTCAATAATGTGTGTCGCCTAAATTACTTTAAAATTATTTTGATTGTTTTTTGCCAAAGCGTTAGTTGAGGCTCAGTCTGAGGACCCGCAAAGGTTTTCGTTTTCGTTTGTCTGTTAAACTGTTAGTCTGTTTGTTCCGCGATAACTGCTGCAAAAAAGGTCCAATTAGGTTGGTATTTGGTAGGTGTGTTGAGGAGGTAACCGGATTTAGCTGTACAGGTTTTGGTTAAATTTGGTGTATTCGTTTGAGAATTATAGAACATTTCTTTTCGTGTCATAATACTTTCCAATGGGAATTCAGACGATTTAAAAAATTTCCATTCGTTGTAAAGAAAACGGCGCATTTGTTAAATGGATTTAAACTGTAAGTTAGTTATGGATGCTAAAATTTCCGATAGGTGTCTTAAATTATTCTGATTAATTTGAAATTTTTTAATACATATATCAGATTTTAAAAATTAGATGTACTGTAGCATTTGATGGAATTTTATACATCTATTCCAATGATATAAAACATTTTGTTTCATCACTTTACTTATTTAATATGATACATATTTCATTTTTCTCGTTTTCTTTTATCAGTTCCCTAGCAACTGTATTTCATAGCCTATAAACAGTCATTCAAAAAATCACCATTAATCTGGTCTGTAACACAGATTTGCTTTAAATATGAACGATGTTAGTAACATAAGGTTTTAAATTCAAAGGGCTATTAAAAGGCTCTCACAAAAAATACTTTATAACTCCAAATCACCTTTCTTTTTTAGTCAATCGGCTGTTTACAAGATTATAAATGATTAATCAGTAGGTTTAAAGGTCTCCAACTATACTTATTTTGGGGTGATTTTAGTATGCTGTGGCTATCGAGCAGATGAGGGTGTAGTATATAGATAAAATCTTACATCTAAATATTATAGAATGACTACCAAAACTTTGTTTCCGAAACAAAAATTGTAAAAACGTTAAATATTTTACATTTCCATCAGTTGTTTTCGTTCATGAGAGTTCTCTCATTTCTTCGTACATGAAATTTCTTCATTTCTTCAGGGAGGGAAGGGGTCTTTGACAAAGAGATGTACCTTTTTTTACTAAAAAATTACAAGAATTAGTGGTTCATCAGAATTTCAGAATATCATTGCAATGATATTCTGAAATTCTGATGAACCACCAATTCTTGTAATTTTTTCATGATACCTTGTTTAATTTAACGCTTCTAATTTCTGGAACTTTCGAAGAATTTTATATGCTTATAAATATTTGTGTAATTTTAAAATTTTTAATTGCGGATTGTAAGATGTTCAATATTATGCACAGTGAGATTTTTTTAAATGACTTACGGAGCTGACATTAGGACAACCTATCTGCAGGTTTACATTGGTTAAGAATACCCATATTATATTTGAAATGTTTTTGTAATTACCGGCTTTAAATAAATACGTTTCAGTTATGAAAAGGCTAATGTAGGGAAATTCTATAGTCAATATTAATAATAATAATAATAATTAATAAATAAATAAATAATGTGGAATCCCACAGAATTCTGCTGTGTTCGAAGGGAATCGCCCTGTAATCCCTTTGGATTGAAAAATCTGCAACCTCTAACTGCAAAACATTCCACACAAATAAATAAACAAATAAATAAAAAAACGATGTAACTTTTACTGTGAGTTAAGAATAGCATTTTAATTTTTAAACAAGTTGGAAATTGCTCGTCAAACGTGGCAAATAAGGCGCGTTCGTACTATAACTAGTTTTATAATTTTATAATTTTTTTTTGCACCGTATATTGTACTGGATGTATATATTAGTGCACTTCATAAGTACGTATTCATTTCATTCTGTTCGAAAGGCTGTAACATCATTAAAATGCACTTGAAATAATTTTTTCCAATTGGCTGTAATGTAACGGAAAACTTTTGACTGCCCCTGTAATTAAATTATACATCCGATTTTCATAAAATTTGAAATGACTCGACAAAATTTTACAACAATTATATAATTTTCGCCCATTCGGAAGGCTGTAACATCATTAAAATGCAATTGAAATAATTTTTTCCCATTCGCCATCATGTAATGGAAAACTTTTGACTGCCCCTGTCATTAAATATACATCCGATTTTCATAAAATTTGAAATGACTCGACAAAATTTTGCAACAATTACATATTTAAAATTTCAGACCATTAAGTTGGGTAGTTTTTGCTCTGTTATATGTGAACGGACAGACAAACGGACTGAACGACGACTATAGGTGCTACGTATCTATCTATCTATGTTATAAAGGACAAACATATCTGTGCGTAACGCATACGTCATTCTGCGAATGGCAACATTTGAAATTGGAAATGAAATTTCGGTTTTGCAATTTTTGCAATAGCAAATTTTTAAACTTTTAAACATCGCACATTTTCACTTTTTACACCGTCGTATAGGGGAAAAAAATGTACTTTTAAATGCAATTTGTTTGAAAGCTGTATCTCAATTTATATTTGAGATATTAATTTTTCTTTGTAGTTTTTAATACCATTTTTCTAATCGTGACAACAAAAGTACTCCATTTCTATTGAAAGTAAACGGAAAATACTCGAAAATAAGAGATTATTGTATCGTGTTGTTGCCATTTTCTCATAAAACCTGAAAAAAAAAATGAAATTAAAATATGTGCTATGTGAAAAATATCGTCTGTTATTCTGCGATAATTACGTCATATGTATACTTTTCTATAGATGAAGTTTAAGACTGGATTGTAAAAGTGTATTGCTTTAGCGGGCAAATGACGTCATTTTATAAACTAGAAAACAGGAATTCTGCTTTTTCAGAATTTAGTGTCGCCCCCGGCATTTCCATTACTTCATTTTCTTCTGGTGGACTGGTGGTTTCTATTATTATGAAACAGCTATTATAAATGAAGCGTTAGGTGAAGATGAAAGAGCAGTCGTAAAAAGTTAGAACTCTGATTTTCTGGTCAGAATGGGGGAAAAAAATGGCCATAATTTTTTTCAAAAAAAAAAAAATTATGGCCATTTTTTTTTTCCATTCTGACCAGAAAATCAAAGTTCTAACTTTTTACGGCTGATCTTTCATCTTCACCTAACGATTCATTTATAATGAATGTTTCATAATAATAGAAGCAACCAGTCCATCAGAAAAAAATAACTCCGTTAAGCGGGACTCGGATAATCGGGACTCTACTGCAAAACATATTTCAATTTTAAGACTTAAAGCATACGCTTTTATTTTATGTAAAATGACGTCATTTGCATTAATATAGATACTTAAAATTAAATATAGTTTATAATAGCTCCATGTTTTATCATAAATCCTTCATTTATATTTTTCTCAAAATAGCACGTATTTTAATTAATTTTTTTTTTCAATTTTTATGAGAAAATGGCAACAAAAAGATATAATTGTTATTTTTTAACAATTTTTTCTTTACTTTCTATAGAAATGGAGTACTTGAGTTGCGAAAATGAAACAAATGTCGCTAAAAACTACAAAAAAATTAATATTTCAAAAACAAATGGAGATGCAGTTTTCAAGCAAGTTGCATTAAAAAGTACTTTTTTTTCCAATATGACGGTATAAACATTGAAAATGTGCGATGCTTAGAAGTTTTTAAAAATGCTGTAGAGTATTTAAGCACACAATGAAACATCGGCTTTTGTTTTACAGTTGGCGAATACAAAGTAACGTTATTTATTGGAGACAAAATAAGCTGGGAGAAAGAAAAAGCATACCGGGGGCTGAAAAGCGTGTAATTTAATTCTTTAAACTGAAATATGTTTTGTCGAAGTGCGTCACTTTCACCCCAGCTGCTTCCTCAAGTTTTTGTCCAAAATTCTTGCGACTAAGAAAATTTTAATGCTATTCTTTAGGACATTCTCCTATAATTTTATCAAAATAACATAATTTGCTTAATTTAATTTTTTATAATTTTATATAATCTAGTTTATATAATTACGAACGCATCTAAAAAGATATCTTAACTTGATGTTAATTTTATGTCCAAAATAAAATGAAAATCTATGTCTTCATTGATAGATTTTAGCATTTGATAGAAGATACTTACTTTTAGGTATCTTGCGGTTAATTTGATCTTATGTTTAATCAGCTTTTTATTCTTTTTAGGTACGTTCGTAATTATATAAATACGGAGCGCTTATAGTCGTCGTTCAGTCCGTCTGTCTGTCTGTCTATCTGTCCCCATATAACAGCGCAAAAACAACTCAACCGAATCATTTGAAATTTAAAATATATAATTATTGCATACTTTTGTCGAGTCATTTCAAATTTTATGAAAATCGATGTATAGTTTAATTACAGGGACAGTCAAAAGTTTTCCGTTACATTACGGCCAGAAAAAATTATTTCAAGTGCATTTTATTGATGTTACAGCTTTTCGAAAAGAATAAAATGGATATGCGCTTATGAAGTGCACTAAAATATACATTTACTGCAATATGCAGTGCAAAAAATATTTATAAAACTAGTTATAGTGCGAACGCACCTCATTTGCCACGTTTGACGTGCAATTTCCAACTTGTTTAATTTGCTTTGAATAATCGGCTGCTAATTGTAGTAACTCTGCACTTATTAGTTACTTTACAAATATCTATATCATAAAGTAAAAACATGTCCGTGAATAATACTGACGTCATATTGATGGTGACACCACGTGACCAATAAATTTCGCTTTTGCTGCAATTTTTTTAATTTTTAAACATGGCATGATTTCAATTTTTAAACTGTTGAATAAGGGAAAAATGTTCTTTCAAATGTAATTTTTTTTAAACTGTCTCAATTTACTGATTTTTGACGTTTTTTAAATTAATTTTGAAGCTTGATTTTTTTTTCTTTCAAATGCAATTTTTTTAATTTCTAAACATCGCACAATTTCTGATTTTACAAAGTTGAATAGGGGGGGGGGGGGGGATTTTCTTTAAACCGTGATTTGTTTAAAAACTGTCTCAATTTACTGATTTTTTATAGTTTTTAAATTAATTTTCAAGCTTGATTTTTTTTCTTTCAAATGCAATTTTTTTTATTTCTAAACATCGCACAATTTCAAATTTTACAAAATTGAATAGGGGGGGAAGTGTTCTTTCAAACGTAATTTGTTTAAAAATTGCCTTAATTTACTGATTTTTGACGGTTTTTAAACAAATTTTCAAGCTTAATTTTTTTTTTCAATAATTTTTTTCTTTGAAATGCTTTTTTTTATTGCATAATTTTAATTTTTACACTGTTAAATAGGCAGAAAATTGATCTTTCAAATGTAATTTGCTTAAAATCTCTCTCAATTTACTGATTTTTAAATTAATTTTGGAGAGTGCTTTTTTTTTTTCCAAATACATTTTTTTTTTCAAATACATTTTTTTTTCTAAACATCGCACAATTTCAATTTTTACACAGTTGAATAGGAAAAAATTTTTCTTTCAAATGTAATTTGTAAAAAATTTTGTATCAATTTACTTCAAAATCAATGTCTCAAAAATTTTCTTTGAAGCGTAATTTGTTTAAAAACTGTCTCAATTTACTGATTTTTGATGGTTTTTAAATTAATTTTCAAGTTTGATTTTTTTCAATAAATTTCTCTTTCAAACGCTTTTTTTTTTTTTTTTTTTAATACATCGCACAATTTCAATTTTTACGGTGTGGAATAGGGGGGAAATTGTTCTTTCAAATGTAATTACTAGTTTAAAAACTGCCTCAATTTACTGATTTTTGATGGTTTTAAATTAATTTTCTGATTGATTGATTTTTTTTTTTTCAAATACAATTTTTTTTAATTTCTAAACATCGCAAAATATCAATTTTTGCACAGTTGAATAGGAAAAAAATTGTTCAAATCGTTTTGTTCAAATTGTTCAAATTGTTCAAATTGTTAACAAATTGCATTTGAATGCAATTTGTTAAAAACTGTGTCTCAATTTACTTCAAAATCCATGTCTCAAAAATGTTCTTTGAAACGTAATTTGTTTAAAAACTGTCTCAGTTTACTGACTTTTGATGGTTTTTAAATTAATTTTCAAGCTTGATTTTTTTTTCAATAATTTTTTTTTAAATGCATTTTTTTTTCATTGCACAATTTCAATTTTTACGCTGTTGAATAGGGGGGAAATTGTTCTTTCAAATGTAATTTGCTTAAAAACAACCTTAATTTACTGATTGTTGATTTTTTTTTAAATTAATTTTCACGATTTTTTTTTCTTCAAACACAATTTTTTTATTTCTAAACATCACACAATTTCAATTTTTACACGATTGAATAGGATAAAATTATTCTTTCAAATGGAATTTATTAAAAACTGTGTCTCAATTTACTGCCTTTTGATGGTTTTAACAATAATATTTGAAGCATGATTTTTTTTTTTTTATCAAACTCTGTCGCGTGGACCCTGATTACGAAAGATTAACCCATTTACATTTAAAACAATATCAACATTTCAGCATTTGTTTCCGAATAATATTCATAACGAAATTAAAATTTCATGAATAAATAAAATTTAACAGATATGTGTATTTGAACTATGAGCGTAAACCACTGAAATTGTCAGAATCAAAAAGACTGCTGTAAGAAGCGAAATCTTTGGCGAAATTAAAAAATGGCTTTTACCTGTATTCTCTTTATAGTAGGAAACAAATGCTAATTCTGGAAATAAATGTTTTAAAAAATCACGCTTAAAAATGACTAAAAGGTCATAAAAATTCCCTAAATTGAGCTTAATTTTTTTAAACAAATTTCATTTGAAAGTGCGTTTTCTTCCCAATTCGATCTTTAAAAATTAAAATTAGAAGTAATACACGAATGGTAAAAATAATAATAAAAGTAATTTTAATAATAGAAACAGGTTTTTGGCAGCCATCCAAAAGTGAACTACAGATTTCTAACAGATTATAATTTTTTTTATTATCATTCCTTTATATACTAAAACAAGATTCCTGGAATCTGGTAAACTTATAATTAAAATGCAGTTAACCTCGATTAAAATGTTTTCTAGTTAAAAACTTCACGAACTTTTGATTATTGCAAACACAACACAATAAAAAAGTAGTTCAGAAAAGCAACAAGGTCGTTCTGGTAGTATCATTTTTATGAACTTTCAAAATATAATATTTTTAAAATTTGGTTTTCTGGCGTGTTCAAATCTTGCATATAAACTCAAGGTTCAAGATTTATGTATTAAAATCTGACTGTATGTACTATATGTTATTGATTGAAGATAATTCGAACTAATCATAAAGTACCAAAAACTTTGCATTAGAACTAATATTAAAATTAGTCGTTAATTTTTTTTTTTTAATCTAGCATTATAAACAAGAAAAAAAATCTGACTGTAATATGTACTACATATTGTTGATTCACAATAATTCGAACTCGGTTAATTCGAACTAATCATAAAGTACCAAAAACTTTGCATTTGAACTAACATTAAAATTAGTCGTTAATTTTAACTTCTTTTTATTATTATTATTGCCCCACCAGTGGCCGAGAGGTTCTGCTCTCGAAGCTGGTAGACGGGAGGTGCTGGGTTCGATCCCAATCGCGCCCGTCGGCCTAATCGTTCGGAGTTTTCGTGGTTTTCTTCGAACCTTGGTTCTCCAAGCGTTAATACGGGTTAGGTTCCCTTAGAAAGACCTCCACGGAAGGCACTCCCCCCCTTAGGGCCTATATCCCACGTGCAGATAATTGGCCGACATAAATACAACCAATCTTTTTATTATTATTATTATTATTATCTAATATTATAAACAAGAAAAAAAATCTGACTGTATGTACTACATATTGCTGATTCACGATAATTCGAACTCTGTTCATTCGAACTAATCATAAAGTACCAAAAACTTTGCATTAGAACTAATAGTAAAATTAGTCCGTTAACTTTAACCTCTGTTTTTTTAATCTAATAATATAAACCAGGAAAAAGAAATCTGACTGTATGTACTAAATATTGTCATATTGCTGATTCACGATAAATTCGAACTAATCATAAAGTACCAAAAACTTTGCATTAGAACTAATAGTAAAATTAGTTCGTTAACTTTAACCTCTTTTTTTATCTAACATTATAAACAAGAAAAAAAAATAATAATAAAAATCTGACTTTATGCACTACATATTGATGATCCACGATAATTCGAATTATGTTCACTCGAACTAATCATAAAGTACCAAAAACTTTGCATTAGAACTAATAGTAAAATTAGTCCGTTAACTTTAACATCTTTTTTTTAATTAAATATTATAAACCAGAAAAAAAAAATCTGATGGTATGTACTACATATTGTCATATTATTGATTCACGATAAATTCGAACTCTGTTAATTCGAACTAATCATAAAGTACCAAAAACTTTGCATTAGAACTAATAGTAAAATTAGTCCGTTAACTTTAACCTCTTTTTATTTTTTATCTAATATTATAAACAAGAAAAACTAGTCGGATATACCAATCCCAAAACTTCTATCTCATACATGTTAATACTTGAAAATTCGCTATCACACCACCAAAATTAAACGGCAATCTATGCCCATCGTGAGGATTCTATAGATATGAAATTCCGTGCATTAGTTCTTGAGATATGGCTATCTACGAAATCGTGTAAATGCAGCAAAATTCAGCCTAGCATCCCCACCTATTGGGTGCTTTACACCTATGTTAAATAAAACTACCAAGCAACCGCTTACGTCAAAGTCTAACTGAATCTGAAGTTTGGGGAAAATCCGTGCATTAGTTTTTGAGATAGCGTTCTTGCGAAAATCATGAAAATGCCAGCATAGCAGCGCCACCTATTTGACGATTAACAACAAAACCTAATCAACAACAACTTGTGTTAACATCTAACTAAATCTGAAGTTAGATGAAAATTCGTGCATTAGTTTTTGAGACAGAGCTATTGCAGGAATCGTGCAAAATGCAGCACAGCAGCGCCACCTGTTGAGCGATTTACACTAACACGTAATCCGCATCAAGTCATATCAAGGACTAACTAAATCTGAAGTTTCATGAAAATCCGTGCATTAGTTCTTGAGATAGAGCCATTGCGGAAATCGTAAAAAATGCAGCGTAGCAGCGCCACCTGTTGAGCGATTTACACCAACACCTAATCAGCATCAAGTCATATCAAGGACTAACTGAATCTGAAGTTTCATGAAAATCCGTGCATTAGTTCTTGAGATAGAGCCATTTCGGAAATCATAAAAAATGCAGCATAGCAGCGCCACCTGTTGAGCGATTTGCACCAAAAACTAATCAGCATCAATTTGTATCAGGGACTAACTGAATATGAATTTTTATTAAATTCCGTGCATTAGTTCTTGAGATAGAGCGCCCACAAAATTTGTGTCACACACAGACACACGGGCGGACAGACAGACAGACTCACAGACAGACATTTTGTAAAAACATGTTTTTCGGGTTCTCTGACCTCTAAAACGTGTAAATCCGTCAAAAACCGGAATTCGAAAATTTTCATGAATCCAATACTTTCTTCTTGTAAAGATAGAAGAAAGTAAAAAAAGCTGACTTTATGTACTACAAATTACTACATTTACTGTACTACATTATGTACTACATATTCACGATAATTCGAAATAATCTTAAAGTACCAAAAACTTTGCATTAGAACTAATAGTAAAATTAGTCAGTTAACTTTAACTTTTTTTTAATATAATATCGGTTGATTTAAATTAAAAAGCCTAATATTACAAACAAGAAAAAAAAAAAAAAAAGAAGAAGACAGCGATATTAGTAGAGAATAATAGTAGATTTCTGGGAAATTAAGTGATTAGGAAATTACTGAAATTGTTATAGAGTAGACCTACCTGTAAGCGAAGTATAAATACTACACACTTCATTTTCAATACCGAACATATACTATGGTAAACTTCAATTAGCGTAAACCAATTACATGGAAAACCGACTATATTTACGCGAGTTAGAGTGAAAACAGACGGCCAGACAAACCGAATTCATAAGCACTTTTCAACTTGTTGGAAAGTGATAAAAAGGTTTATTTATGAAGTTCTGGAGAATTGAAAGTTATATAAAAAAGAAAAGAAAAAGCTCTATTTTTGGCCAGGTTTTTAATTGTCAAAGAAATAGCACAAAATGTCAAATTATTAATGATTCATTTTGTGTTATAATAAAAGTGTGCTTTGCTACTGCCACTACCAGTTCATAAGATCATAAGATTACTTAAAAAAAAAAAAAAAAAAAAAAAAAAAAAAAAACAATATGAATGCACAAAATTTTGATCAAAATTTATGTAATTATTCCTAATTATATTTCATCACAAATCATAACAACATACGGTTGCATTTGTGGAAAATAATTAAAATATCAGTTCATTTAAACGATCATACGTGATTCAATATACTATTAAAATACGCTTTGTTTTTCCTTTTCAATCATCATGTGATTTCTATGTTTCATTTCTGTTTTAATTTAAATCTTTTTTATTTCATATTTTGTTTGGAATCATCTGTCTTTTAAATACGTTTAGGATTTTTAATATATTGAGATTTGCTGGTAGGTTTTATTTATTAAAAAGATTTGTATATATAATATTGTACTATAACAATTAATGTAAAATATTATATTATCTTTAATGTAAAATATATGCCATTTTTGTATAAGATATTCGGTCTTTTATGTTTTGCTACAAACTTGTAGGTGTGTATGTGTGTTAGTTTTTCTGTACAATACTGTTTTAAAATTTATTAATTTTTTTTATAAAAAATGAAACATTACAAATGGCAGAAATTGCGGGAAAATATTGTATTTTTTAACATAGTAAAAACCATTGGGCAAACATGTTTTTCCTTTGACAATAAAAAGGTAAACAACGGTTAAAATCACAATGCCTTAAATAACCGTCAAACCGATTAAAAAACCCCGAATTGAAATGATGATTTTCCATTATAGTACTCTAAGACTTTTGGATTTTAATGGAGATCCAATACGCCATATGTCATGGAGAGTATATATATATATATATATATTTACTTTCTCTTAACAAATCTGCACATCTCTAACTTATTCCAAAGATTAAAAAAGGGGGCAGAAAAAAGAATAATAGTTCTTAAAAGTGTGATTTCCCTCACCTCTAAGGATTCTTTTTTTTTCCTCAACTGGTAAAAAATCTTTTTGAGGGAGATAAATTCCCATCTTCACTTATAAGGATTTTAAAAAATATATAAATGTAAATTTAAAGTACCTTGTCTCTTCAACTGAAAATCTGCAAAAGAACTCCAAGGGGACCATGGACCTTTCGTTGAGCAAAAATCGAACATTATTTTTGTCGGTATTATTCCCCAGTTTGTTCTGGGTCATTTGTGAAAAATCGCATGCAGATGCAATTATTTTTTGAAAAGTTACAAGCATTTGAATTTTGTACACATACAGATTTTTGACCCTTTAATATACTTTAAATCTATTTTTCTCAAAACTGATTTTTCAACATTTTTAGATTTTTGAATTGCTTCATGCGTCTTAAGGGGTCTCAGGACTCTTAAAGCTTTAAAATTTTCGAAATTTTAGTTTTTTTATAGGTTAATTTCCTATCTTTTCTGAACATTTTAATAGAATTGTTTCCTTGAAATTCCTATTAGAACTGAAGTTATGGCTTTTACATTTATACATGTTCAATAGCTGAAGCGTCGTTTCGAAAACTTTGAAGCCATTTTTCTCCAAATGACGTTTTCGGGCATAACGCGCACAATATCTCAAAAACTTATTTATATTTTTTCATGAAATTTTCAAAACATATGTTTCATGTTACACTGTAAAAAAAAATGGTAACTTTCCATGTAAAATCCAGGAACGTTTCGCCTTTTATCAGGTTTTCAGAATAATTTAGCTCTTTCCTGTGAAATTCTGGTTTTCTTATCTGAAACGTTCCTGAACAAAAGTTGGAAACAGCAAAACGCTGCGGCCGCCATTTATTATTTTTTTTTTCCTATAATCCGTTGCTCGCGCGCGAGTGTCGAAAACGAATTCCTTAAATGAATGTAAAAAAATCAATATGGAATGCAAATAAATCAATAGACGACATAATCCTTTACGTCTCTATTGTCAAGATAATTCAGATGAAAATACAATACCTCTGTGACATCACTAAGAGATTATCTCTCGTACTTGTCTGTGAAATCTTTAACGAGCAGACTGTGTAAAAAAAAATACACCTATTATTTGGATCTGCATTAACCAGGGGACAATCAAATATGATTCTCACCTATTTTGATTAATTTAAAGTATGTTTTAGAGTTCTTATCTCTAATTATTCTTGTGAAAGGATTTCTTCAAATGGGCCTTAGATTTTCAGAAATTAGATGCCGAGTTTTAGCATACGTTTCAAATACCCATTAGTTTGCAGCTCTCAACGTGTCTTTCGTGGTGTGGACGCAGAAAGCTTGCACGCCACCCGTACGGCCCGGGTTCGATGCTACCTCTTGACTTTTTTTTTCTTTTTTAATTAATTTTATATTTTAACACTTTATTACAATTTGATTTAAATTTGACATATATTTGACACTTTGAATTGCTGCAAATTTGAATTTTTTTTTTTTTTCGGAAAAAATATACAATTACGTTTAGGTTTTTTTTTCATGAAAATTTATATGTATTTTATCTAACTTGTAAACTAACATAATCACTGACGAAAATCCAAAATATTTTATGTCTAGATTTTTTTTCTAATTATTATTTACATTTATATATTTTAATATTTTAAGCAAAGTTCAGAAACAATATATCACATATATATTTACTTTATTGAATTTTAACTGAAAATTTATTTTTTCGTGTAAATTATAAATAATAATTTTGATGTCAATTTCAAAATATTTTTTCATTCTAACAAATAATGATAATAAAGCGAAAATTGTCAACTGGAAATGTAAAAATCGTCTGCGGATCCCGCATGCTGTGAAATGTCCGTAATGTCATAATGAAGGGAACGAACATCCAGAGTGAATTATGTCAGCCAGGTATCGGTCCGGATAGCCTAACAGGAAAGGCATTGGCACGGCACGCCAAGTATCCAGGTTCGATCCCTGGTCTGGACATTTTTCGCTCTTGTGCTACTCCAGCCTTGAATATGTCAGTAATGTTTTGCTGTCAACAGAAATATTCCTGGTATTTCGCAGGAAACTTACTGGAATTTCTGCAGAAAGTTTTTAACATATACAGTAAAGTACCAGTCATTTTCAAGAAATGTTTCTTGGAAATAATGGGCAACTCAGCTGCCCATTTTTTCCCAGGAACGTTGCGGAATTTTTTTTACAGTGTAGTCTGTATAAACAGAACTTAAAATTTCCTTTTTATTGTTCAAAACAATATTTTTTTACGTGATTATACTATTGAAATTTTCTTAATTTTGCATTACCTAAATACAACTTTGTATTAAAAATACAAAAAAGCTTTAAATACAAATTTATTTAGGTTCAGGGTTATTATTACAATCTGAAGTATAATTAGGCACTAAAATTTTCATTCTAGTTGCAATACTTATTTTGGAATCATGCGCATAAGCTGTTATGCCGATTTTTTGCTCGTCAAATGTCTAAGAGTTTGGAGACCCCTGTAAATGCTAATTCTGCATCTTATAATTTTTTAAATACATGAAATGAAAGAACATACTTATATCTTTCATTCCCAATTAAAATTGTGTCTTAAACTCAAATACATTTTAAGATATTAAATGTTGAAAATGGTCTTTTTTTTTTTCATTTTTTCCAATTTTAAGAGACCTGAGACCCCTTAATTTTTGATCAAAATACAGGGTGTCCATAACTAAACGACCCTACTTTAAAGCTTTCTACAAACAAAACTATTGTTCATAAAGTTGTGAAATTTTGGGAAAGACGTAATAAAGGGATGCGAATTTGCTTAAGCTAAAAAATATATAAATAAAAGTAGTTAAACATTTCGCCACCAGAGGGCGATTTTTAATAAATTGTATAGCTCGCATTGCGATAGTTTAGAAATTTTATTTTTTAACGTAACCTTATTCTAAAGACAGCATTTCACGACATGTACCTTGCATTTCCTAGAACACATTGCGGTCAACTGTGGAATATGTTATCTTACGATTCCAGATGGTATCTGAAAATGATGAAAGTTATGCAGAACATGTTTGGGTATAACAAAATTTGTTAAACTATCGTAAATGTATGCTAAATGTGTAATTCGTTAAAAAACGGCCTCCTAATTTTTTTTTTCGCTCAAATAAATTCCCATACTTTTATTATGTCTTCCAAAAATTTCACGACATTCTGAACAATAGTTTCGTGTGTGGACAGCTTTAAAATAGGGTTGATTAATTGTGAACATCCTGTAAATAAAATTTATAAACTATCGTAATGCTAAATGTGTAATTTATTATAAATCGCCCTCTGGTGCCGAAATTTTGAACTATTTTTATTTATTTTATTTTTCAGCTTAAACAAATTTCCATCCCTTTATTATGTCTTTCCCAAAATTTCACAACTTTATGAACAATAGTTTTGTCTGTATACAACTTTAAAGTAGGGTCGTTTAATTATGGACACCCTGTATATGAAATTGATAAGGAAGAATCCTGATATTGCTTACAATAGGGATGCACAACCTGTGGCCCGCGAACTTCATCAATTTATAACTGGAAAAATTGCAATTTTTGTTTATATGGTCGCAGGAAAAAAATCGTGAATTTCATCAATTTGGCGCGGGAAAATTTGGACATTTCGTTAGTCAGTTAAGAATCGCGAATTTTGTTTATCGGGCGCGGAAAAAAATCATAAATTTCGTTGATCGAACACTGAAAATTCGGGAATTTTATCGATAAGGCGCGGAAAAAATCGCAAATTTCGCCGATCGAGCAGGGAAAAATCGCCAGTTTTGTCGATCGGGTTCGGAAAAATCGCAAATTTCGTTGGTTGAGCAAGGAAAAATCGCGAATTTTGTCGATCAGGAGAGAAAAAATTCCAAATTTCGTTGATCGGACACGGAAAAATTGTCAATTTTGTAGTTGATACGCGGAAAAATTGCAAATTTTATTGATAGGTTGCGAGAAAATCGTGAGTTTCGTCAGTCGCAAGAAAAAAAATCTCGAATTTCGTCAATTTGCCCAGCGAAAAAATTGCAAATTTTCCACAGTCAGTTAAGAATCGCGAATTTCGTCGATCGGGCGAGAAAAATCGCGAATTTTGTCAATTAGGAACGGGAAAATCTCAAATTTTGTTGATCCGCTTCGAAACAATCACGTGTTTTATCTGTTTATCACGATTCGTTGATCGGGCTCAGAAAAACTGCAAATTTCGTTGATGAGGATCGGAAAAATCGCGAATTTCGTTGATTGAGAAAGGAAAAAATTGCGAGTTTGTCGATCGGGCTCCAAAAAATCGCGAATGGCGTTGTCGCGCACGAAAAAAATGCAAATTTTGTCAATGATGCGCGGAAAAATTTAAAACTTCGTTAATCGGTTGCGGAAAAATTACGAGTTTCGGCTGCAAGAAAAAATCGCGAATTTCGTCAATTTGCAATTTGCTGCAGGAAAAAATTACAAATTTCGTCACAGCCAGTAAAAAATCGCGAATTTCGTTGATTGGGTACGGAAAATTCGCGAATTTTGTCGATAAGGGGCGGAAAAATCGCAAATTTCGTCGATCGGGTACAGAAAAATCATGAGCTTTTTCGATCGGGATAGGAAAAATCGCGAATTTCGTTGGTTGAGAACTAAAAAAATCCCTGCCGGCTCGGGCCTACAGGCGGAGATACATTTCGAAGTTAAGTACTAAATTCACCACCAAAACTTAAATCCAGATTAGAGATAAACCCAGTTCCTTCACTAAGAATGGGCTCTAGGGAGCTAAACATTTTGTGAAAATTCTAATATACATGAATACACACACGCATGTATATGGAATAGGTTTAAAAAATAGCCATTGCAAATTCAGAGAACCTCAAAGTGTTAAAATAAGTTAATATTTCCATAGTCGGAGTTTTATTATGTTTTAATACGTTTCTTCAAACTCACATGACGTTACATATTCACCTGCTGAGGTCCATTTTATTTCCAATATGATGCAATATTTTGTTTTTTGTTTTTTAATTCGCCAAACTATTTATTTCATTTTGAGTTTTCATGCGGAAATCTTGCTCTAGAAAACTTATGACGTAATATTCAATTTGTTTTCAATTCGTCAAACTATTTATTTAATTTAATTTTTCACGTGAAAAACTTGCAATAGGAAAGCAATTGTTGTGGTGAGAATTTTATTGCTTTTTTTTTAATTGTTGGCAACTGCTATAACGAAAAATATTTTTTTTCCCTGTCATTGTTGTGTAAGAGCTGGTTTTATCAGAATCATGTTAAGACGATATTCAAAATTTTAAACCCTCCCCATTTCCATTCCCTTGGGCCGATTTTGCCCATTTTCAATCCCGGCCGAGATATTAGCCATCTGAAAGTTGTTGGCGAGTTTGAAGACGATCCGTGCCTAATTGCGACTTTTATCTTGCGGACAAAATTTAGTACATACATATATATATATATATATATACTAGCAAACCCCGCGGCTTTGCTCGCGTAATATTTGATATATGCCAAGTGATATTTATATGTCTAATTTTTATTAAAAGGTACTAACTAAATTTTTATTTTATTAAAAGGTAATATTTTATTTTATTAAAAGGTACTTATTACTTTTAGGAATAATTTAAAAAAAATTACTATTTAAAATACAGTTTGATTAAATATCATTGTTACACTGCATAAGGCAGAAATGAGACTTAAATTAATAAAACGAAATAAAACTAAATAAATAATAATTTAGAAAATATTTTGAAACTTTTATGCTCAATTAATACGCTCATTTCAGTATTCATTTGAAGTTTTGAATTTTTTAGAAACCATCTTCTTACATCTTAAAATTAACCATCATGTCAAATTCCAAGTCCTACCACCTCTCTCAACATAAAGGGCTATGTTGAAATAGGAACTGTCACCATTAATTTGCCAACATTAATTTTGAAATTGGTTTGTTATTTCCTAATATTTCACAGAAACGTAATTTAGAAAGCTTTTAAAGGCCTTTTTTAGAGCGTTTGTTGTTCCTGTGAATCCCAGGTGGTAGAATCATCGGCATAAAATGTAGCCTGTGCAGGATCAGAGACTGTTACCATTGATTCGCAACTATTACTTTTATATTTGGTTTATATTTCCTGAAATAGCGTAGAAATCGTAATTTAGGACTTTTTCAGAATGCTTTTCGCACCTCCCCTTCACTTCACCCCTTTTTAATTCGAATTTATTTTCGAAAGTCCTTCGAGGGCATTTATATTTTATAAGTAACTACCATGTCATATTTAAAGTTTCTAGCCTTTTCAGTATCACAGAAATCGCAATTTAGAAAGTTTTTAGCTACTGCAACCCTCTGGTGGTAGTGGCACAGACATAAAATATAGCTTATGTTTGAGCAGGTTCTATCACCAACAATTTGTTATCATTATTTTTTTAATCGGTTTGGTATTTGAAAAGATTATATAAAAATTGTAATTTATAACGCTTTTCGCTCACTTCATCTTTTTAAATTTGAAATTTTCTTTCGACAGTTCATAGAAAGCAGTTGCATCTTGTAAGTAAATAACCTGCCATACTTCAAAGTGTTAGACCCTTCACTTATGCAAAAAACGCAAATTAGAACATGTTTTGCTTTTTCAACCCTCAGATGATAGTGACAACAACATAAAATATAACCTATGTTATAGCAGGGACTGTCACCATTGATTTGCAACCATTGCTTTTGAAATAGCTTTGGAATTTCCTGAGATTGAGGAGAAATCGCAATTTAGAACGTTTTTAGAACGCTTTTCGCGCATTTTCACCCCTTTTTAAATTTCCAATTTTTGCGAAACTGTTCTTAAAGATCATTTATATGTAATACATATGTACCTTGCCTAATTTTAAGTTGCTAGCCCCTACCGATCACAAAAATCGAAATTTGGAACGCTTTTTTGCTCCTGCAACGTGTAGGTGATAGTGATACCGACTTAAAATAGCGTCTATGTTAGAGCAGAGGCTGTGAACATCAATTTCTTAACATTACTTTTGAAATCAGTTTGATTCTTCCTGAGATATTGGTGACAAATGGGCATTTAGAACGTTTTTAGAACGCTTTTCGCTCATTTTGCTCCTGCATCTCCTCTGGGTTAGTGGAAACATATATAAAATATAGCCTATCTTGGAGCAAGATCTGTCACTATCATTTTAACACCATTATATTTGAAATCGGTTCAGTATTTCCTGAGATTGCATAGAAATTGCAATTTAGAACGTTTTTTGCAACGCTTTTTGCGCATTTTGGCCCCCCTTTTAAATTTCGATTTTTTTAGGAAATGTCTTTAGAGATCATTGATATCTTATAACTAACTACCATTCTAAATTTCACGATTCAAGGCCCTTCCGTCACGCAAAAACCGCAATTAAGAACGTTTTTCTTCTGCAGTCCCTTTGGGATAGTAGCACCGACATAAATCAAAGCCTATGTTGGAGCAAGGATTTTCACCATCATTTTGACGCCGTTATTTTTTAAATCGGTTTGGTATTTCTTGAGATTTTGTAGAAACTACCATTTAGAGCGTTTTTTAGAACGCTTTTCGCGCATTTTCACCCCTTTTAAATTTCGAATTGTTTAAGAACTGCTCTTAGAATTCCTTTATATCTAATAAGTAGCTGATACTTCAAATTTTATATTTCTAGGCCCATCAGTAACACATAAATCGCATTTTTAGAACGTTTTTTGCTCCTACACCCCCTTTGGGGTAGTGGCACCGACATAAAACATAGCGTATCTTGGAGGAAACGTTGTCACTATCATTTTGACACCAATATTTTTTAAATCGGTTTGGTATTTCCTGAGATTATGTAGAAACTACCATTTAGTACGTTTTTTAGAACGCTTTTTGTGCATTTTCACCCCTTTTAAATTCCGAATTGTTTAAGAACTGTTCTTAGACACCATTTATATCTTATATCTAATATTCCAAATTTCATATTTCTAGGTCCTTCAGTAACGCAAAAATTGCATTTTTAGAACGTTTTTTGCTCCTGCACCCCCTTTGGGGTAGTGGCACCGACATAAAATATAGCCTATGTTCTAAGTTGGACTAACACCATCATTTTGATACCATTACTTTTGAAATCGGTTTGGTATTTCCTGAGATTATGTAGAAACTACCATTTAGAACGTTTTTTAGAACGCTTTTTGTGCATTTTCACCCCTTTTAAATTTCGAATTGTTTAAGAACTGTTCTTAGACACCATTTATATACTGTATTTAAATACATTACTATTACATTACTGTAGAAAAAACGAGGTATGCAATGACAATATTTCATTTCAAATTTCTAATGTTTGGTTGAATATTTTAAAAGAAATACATTCGTAGTGCTTATTTCGAGTTTTCCTAGTTTCCCATTATAGTGTGTTAGCCTAACAACAGATGGCGCTATATCCAACGCAGTACTGATTTTGGTTGTGTTAATGATCAGTTACCGTAATGTTTTTAGTTTTGATGCCGTGAAAGTGCAGTTGGAAACTTCGCTCCGAGGAGGTCAAGGACTCTCTCCCCTGAAGATGTGCTCGTTAGAAAGAGCACGAAACGTTGGGAATACTTTGTAATGTATTTTTAATATAATTTTTATTTACATGTACGCTGATGAGTATCGTAAGATTTTTAATTATTAAAAAGTATCTTCATTTAAATTTGAGTTTTGATGTTTTGCAAAAGTGCCATTTTATAGCAATTTTTATGTATATGTTTTGAGCTTTAAAATCAAAATATTTAAAAATATACATATTTTTACATGTTATTCACAATTTTTAGCTATATTCTATAATATAATGCACATCAGTAGGCAATTTTTCAGATATTAAAAAAAATCCCTTCCGAAGATAGGCAAGCACCTTAAAGATTTTATCTTTTTGTTTTTGTTTCTTACACTTAAGGGGACATATGACTATTTAAAAAAAAAGGAAAATATTATTTTCGACACTGTAAAGTATATGCTTTAAAATTGCTTTTTAAAAATATAAAGGGTTCATTATGGGAATAATTTGTATAAATTAATTAATTTTAAAATATAAAAAGTGTATGAGAAATAAAAAC
The DNA here is from genome assembly GCA_963932465.1 of Maratus speciosus. NCBI lineage: Eukaryota > Metazoa > Arthropoda > Arachnida > Araneae > Salticidae > Maratus > Maratus speciosus. The sequence continues at coordinate 564,426,766 of OZ010793.1, read as the reverse complement.
AATTAGTAACTTTTTGTAGATAACAGTGATATGGAAACACACACGCGTGATTACTCAAGATATCTCAAATTTAATAGAAAAATCTGATTTTTCAGCTTACTTCAGGTATCGTCAGAAGTTTATAACAAATATTTTATCAAATTTTCTTACTTTTAAAATAAAGTTGAAAATTATTATTTTACTTTATATTACTTTTTGTTCCGCAAGTAAACTTTAAAAATAAAAATCTTAAGTATTAATGTTGAAAGGATTTTTCTTCTATTTAGAGACTTTCACCCAATTAGTTTAAAAGTCATTTTCTCCTTTCCACTTAAAACAACAAAGGGAAATTTTATTTATTTTGGTTAAATTTGAATAAAGCATAAAAAATATTATAATGATATAGAACTTTATCACAGTTATGATTACAAGTGATTCGTACTAAAAATTAAAAATATAAGATAAATAATACGATGTTTACTTTGATATCTGAAAATATATCGCAGATGTCGCTACGATCGGCACCCTTGATTTTAGAGTCATTGCACATTTAAGGAATACAACTTTTTAACGCAATTTGGACAGCAAATTTCCACGCTATGTATTCTAGACGCTGTAATGGAGGATATTCCAAATATGGGTTCGAGGCTGAAAAAAGTCACGTGATACCGGTAATTTACCCAAGGAACTTCTAACTGATAAGAAGGGAAGATGGTACTGCTTCGCCTCATGAACTGTTTCATTGGGTAGCGTGGATTTACATTACACGTCTACGAAGCCTTCCCTTCTTTACGCTAGAAGTTTTTACCTTGATCACGTGATCAAAACGGAGATGGAATATCTTCCATTTGGTCTAGCTCTAGATGCTGTAAGTATAGCGCCTAGAATATATAGTGTGGAAATCGGCTATCCCTGTAATAACTAAAAAAAGCGCTAAAATATTGTATTCCTTAAATGTGCAACGATGCTGCTGAAATATGAAGATCGCAGCGACATCTGCAGGATATTTTCTACAACGGCAATAATTTGCAGTCTATACACTGTTAAAAATATCGTGAAAAACTGCCTCTGTTTTTAAAGGCTATCTATTTCTGACCAATGAGAACGCTTCATAGGTGTTAACGTAGCGTTCTTATTGGTCAGAAAATAGATAGCCTTTAAAAACAGAGGTAATTTTTTACGATATTTTTAACAGTGTACAATGTAATACTAGTAATATGAAAATCCCGCAGATGTCGCTGCGATTGACACTTGAAATTTTAGCAGTATCGTCGCACATTTAAGGGATACAAATTTTTAGCACTGTTTGGATAGCATATTTCCACACTAGGTATACTAGGCGCTGTACTTTAAGTATGTTCACAATACCTACTTGGTTCCGATCCTGAGCCGTTCTCATTGGTTTCTCAGATTCAGATATCCGAAACATACTGACTGACTATCGCAGTAGTACAGCGTCTAGAATACATTATGTGGAAATCTGCTATTCAAACAGCGCTAAAAGTTGTATACCTTAACTGTGCAACAATGCTGAAATTTAGAGAGCCGATCGCAGCGACATCTGCAATATATTTTCAAATTTCAAAGTAAACATCATCGTATTATTACAACGTCTAGACCAAAACGTCTTGGAGTTATAGAAAATATCCTGAGATGTCGCTTGATCGACTCATTGGATTTCAGCATCGTTTGACATTTAAGGGATCCAATATTTTAGCACTTTTCTAAGTATTTGTGATAGCCGATTTCTACACTATATATTCTAGACTCTGTAGCAGTAGTACTTAGAAAGTACTAAAATATTGTATCCCTTAAATGTAAAACGATGCTGAAATCCAAAGAGTCGATCGGAGCGACATCTGAGGATATTTTCTAAAACTCCAAGACCATTTGCTCTAGACGCTCTTATAATACAATGTTTACACTGAAATTTGAAAATATAACGCAGATGTCGCTGCCATCGGCTCATTGGATTACAGCATCATTGCACATTTAAGGGATACATTTGTTTAGTGCTGTTTGGATAGCAGATTTCTACACTACTTATTCTAGGCGTTGTACTTGTGCTCTGATACATGAGAAACTTTAAAGGTTGATTTTCAACTTTTCGACACTGACTTTCGATATCGGTTTGTGTCTTTGTGGGCCTTCCGGTTTGGTGGATGACAGAATGGCCGGGATCCAGATAGATTTTTCGCTCTTAGAGAAAACAAGATCGACCAATCAAAAGGCTGCATTTTTGCAAACAGAGAAAAAGTTAGCAAAACTGCAGGCTTCTGGTTGGTCAATCTCGTTTCACTACCAGCAAAAAATCTATCTGGATCTCGGCCTTTGTCCAGCTAAGTTTCCGCACTTTCAAAGATCTCGTATCTCTGTAAGAGTAACAGTATGAAAGATGAGTGCTTATAATTGAGCGACTGCTTAAAAAAGGATTTGAATTTTAAAGTTTTTATTTTTAAAAAATGTTCTAATCATCAGATTTTTATGAAATTGAAATGGGACCAAATGGGTGACTTACACTATCAAACAAAAAAAAAAATTATCAAAATCGGTTCATATTTAAGAAAGTTATGGTGAACATGGACAAAACATACATACAGGTCGAATTGATAACCTCCTTCTTTTTGAAGTCGGTTAAAAAGATTCAAAAATGGCAGAAACACTTCTTAATAACACCATAAAAAGTAGGAAATGTTATGGTGTTACTACGGAGTTATTTTTACGGTGCTATTAAGAAGTATTTGTAGCCTTATTGTATCACCTCTTTTTCAGTATTTTGCCCTTATTCTTCTTCAGTCCTTATTGCAGGAAATGTAGTTCAATATTTTAAGAGTTCAAAAAAACCAAAAATAAATCGTTACTTTAGAAAACAGGTTTACTCCAATGATTTCCAGATTTTATCCTTTTTTTTTTCTTTCCTAACTTAATAGCATTGTGTTAAAAAGACATATTTCTTATTATACATTACTTTTTGTGCGGTTATACACTCCGTAAAATACGCATAAAAATCTTTAAGTATTAATGTAAAATGCTTTTACTTCTGTTTTAAATGTTTGGCCCAATTGCCAATGATTACCTGCACATCAACTGTATTTCGTGCAATATTTATAGCCCCACTCAAATCTTTTATTTTAAATATTATTCTTAGTATTTTGTAGAATTAGGAAATGTGGAAGTATAATGTTCTTACAATAGAAATATAGAAATATTTCCGAATTGAAAAATCCCCCCCCCCCCCCTCCCAAAGCCAAGAAAGCTGAAAAGATGCAAAGGCAAAATAAATCATCCGTTTAAAAATATTTTGTTTTGTGTAACCAATAATGCTTTTGGAACAAGATAAAGTAATGCATGTATAACTCATTCTAAACTGTATTACTACTAATCGATGTATATTAAATGAATTTTATAACAAGTTATTTTAATGGTACTTATAAGTACCGTCAGTAGATAAAGGGTTAATGTGTTGCTTAATGATACAGTCTCTAGAAAACTCATGGTATATTTGAAAAAGGAATTATTTCTACGAAGTAGGTTAACAATAAATAAATAAATAAAGCGTTACTTCAGAAAATAGATTAAGTCCAGTGATTTCAAATCAGTCAAATTGTATCCTTTTGTTTTTGCCTTTCATAACTTAATAGTTGTATTATATAAAAACTTCATATTTCTTATTTTACGTTACTTTTTGTGCGGTTGTACACCATACAATATGCATAAAAATACATACCGTGTTTACTCGCGTAATAGTCGCACTTTTTTTGCCAATTTTTCATTGTGAAAGTCTAGGTGCGACTATTATGCGAGGAAATCTACTACACAATATGGTACACTCTAATGCTGAAACATTACTGGTATTTAAAAAAACACACATAATAAAATTTTACTTACTAAAGGTTTTCAGATTATGTGATGTTATTCAGGCTGTTCTTAACTGCTCTGCTCAACAAGCGCAAAACGTTTTGACATATTTACAAATTCATTTTTAACGGAAAGATATAAAATTGGAAAGCCTGGCCATGGAAGTGATTTGGAATTAAACTGTTTTTCCCATTTTTTGATCAATCCATTACCTATTGAGTTATAAGGGAATTCGATCACGTGACAAACACGTTTTTCGCCCGCTCTTGAGTGCTCTTTCTCCCTTCGCGCGGAAATTCAGTTCGAAACGACCACTTTGACTCTATTTTCTGAAAGATCTACTGCGTTTGCAAAAAAAATGGAAAAAACAGCTCAATGACATAGTTTCTGAACAACAACATTAGCTAGTTTCATACATTTTCGAACAAAAGTAAATTAAAACTTATGTCAGAAAGTTGCCCTTTTGGATTTGAGAACACCCTTAAATACCATTTTCCTTTTTACCGTAATATTTTTATAGACATAAAATTTGCAAATAATCTTTGTGAAAATTTTGACAAAAAACTCTCATAATAAATCACTTTCAGTGAAGGTACCAATAATATCAGGAATATAATATGAATCGGTATCTGAAGAATAGAGTGACCATCGGGTATGTCAATGGGAGTAACAGAACAGATGAATCCATTATGAGTATTAGTTCTGGGAAGAGAACAGCTGATGATTTTCTATTTTCTAAATAAACGTCAAATACGAGACTGCGACTTTTATGTGAAGAAAATATTTTGACGATTTTTTCTGCTTCAAAACGGGGGTGCGACTATTATGCGAGGGCGACTATTACGCGAGTAAACACGGTACATTATCCGTAAAATAAGCATAAAAATCTTTATGTGTTAATGTAAAATGCTTTTACTTCTTTTTAAAATGTTTCACCGAATTACCTTAAAAATAACATTTTCATTAGCAATGATTACCTGCATATCAGCTGTATTTCCTTCTTACAGCAGCAAAAACAACAAAAGTAAGCATAATTTATTTTAATTAAATATGAATCAAGCATGAAAAACAATATCATAATGACCTAGATCATAGCTATGATTGCGTGTGAATTACATTAAAGCGTATAAAAACTGCGGAGTATTACGTTTCTGATAAACAGCACAGGTACATCAATCTCAACAGCTGCAATCTTCGCAAAGCATCGTGTGCGGTAGGTAATTTCAACCTCCGATTGTAACAGAAAGCGGAAAAAATGACCGAAATATGTCTAAAATAAAATAAATACAAATAACGGGAAAACCAGATATCAACGAGTTGGGAAGTTAGTTTGTGACAACAAAACTTACTACACAATGGACAATACTCGGAATAACGACTGGTGACCCAGTGAATGTTCAAAATAACCCCATCCCTGACGATTCTGACATTGTTTAGTCTAAAATATCGGTTCATAATTGAATGAAATTTTTGTATTTATTGTAAAAGAAAAAATAATTTCAATGTATGGGGAAACAATACTTGGATTTATATATATATTCATAGTTTCTTATTTTACATACTGTTTTCCTATGGGAACGTCCATTCGTTACTCTTGTGACCTTTAGAGCAATTTTTTATAAATAATTCTAATTATTTTATTACAAAATCTAATTAAGATACAAGTTGATATAATCAGTTAAATACCATTGTGTTCCACTCACGTAACATATATCTAATTTGCAACAAAAAGCATTTTACTTGTCTGTATATTAAATGAAAATTTTGTTACTCTTGTGACACTCTGGTCACAAGTCGGCTATTAGTCAATTAATAAAATTCTCTTGGCAAATATAGGAGAGACCGGGGGAATGGCGACACCTTAAGGGAAATTAATTTTTTTCACCCCAAAAAAATATTTATTTTTTAATAGTAAAAATTCTAAAGCTAAATCATTATCTTTAGTATCTGTATAAATTTAACCGTAATCATAACTGTAAAGTAAGCATAAGCACACATAAAAAAAAACTTTCTTTCAACCTCTGTGCAGTGGCGGGATTACCCAGGATGCTGGGGTAATTCTGCCTCTGTATCGGGGTAATGACGCCACCCTTTAATGACCTAGTAAATACATAAAATGGATACTAGGAAACACATAACCTACTGAAAATATTTAGAAAGCAATAATTTATCAAAATAATGAATAATTACGATGTTCCTTAAGCTAGATTTATTAATGTGTTAAGCTTACAATTTAACTCAAATTGGAAAAGTCGCCCTTTGCCATGGCGGCGGCATTACCCCGAGAGGACAATATAGTAGAAATCCCCCAGCAAAGCCGAAAGAAGAACCGAACTTGTTCAACAAATTGCATCAAAATGTCGGTGAATGCATGTAGATTACGGGTAATATTATCTTAAGAGCCTAATGTTATAATAAAAGGTGTTTACCCCTACTCATTCGAAGCTCCAAAATAAGAAGCAACTAGATGAAAACTAAATTTTTCACTAGAACAAACGAAGGACGTACAACAAAATCATTCTCACTCTAGACACTGTTTCTATTGTTGGCCGCTATAGTGCATGCGCATTCACTATCTCAAACTGCAGTTAGTTTTTAAACTAGGCGGGTTGGCGGCATAACCCCGAGTGGAGCCATTCCCCCGGTCTCCCCTACATAACAAAAAGTAAATACTTTACTTGCCCTATAAAAACTAGTATGTTGTGGCCATCACATAACTTTCTTCTATATAAATCACGTCTATTAAGTCATTTAAATAGTACAAGAAATTGCATCAATTTAGCACCAATTCATATTAAAGTACAGTAGGCTCCCGCTTAACCGGCCTACACGGGACCGAGGGTAAGCCGGTTAAGAGAAAATCCGGTTAAAGCGGAGAAGTAAAAAAAATTTAAATAATATCTGCGTAATTTAATTAATTAAACCCGTAAAGATACATTTAGTTTTTAAATTTGGGTAGTTTTAAAAAAGAACATATTTTCTATATTTTGTGAAATGAATATTATTTATAATTAACGGAATTGAAAGAAAAATATCATTGATAACAAATAATGAAAAATATTTAACACAAATTAAATTGTTGAAAATCGTGTCACATACTTTTATAAGAAGTTGAAATTATTCTACATTATGTATATTTAAGTTAATCAACCATAAAGAAATCAGCGACCTTCTTCTGTTGAAGGCAAGATGCCCGGCATTTTGCAGCCTTATCTCTCCATCTCTTTAACATCATAAGTTTAACCGAGGAAGCTGTTAGACGCAGCACAACATATAGCGTAGCGCCAACTCTATTGCTTTTACCCCTTCCGTATGAGGAATTTTAGCAGTGTCAACTTTAACTGGATCATCATCAAGATCGTCTTCGTATTGAACAACATCAGTTACTGCCCTAATTATATCCTCGTCAAATAATGTTTCATGCTTGAGATTTTTATCAAACTCAAACAACTCTTATACATCTACGGTAATCTGTTCTCATCCCTCAAGCTTTTTAAACGTTTGTACAAAACAGTTTGCAGATAGATCAGACATTATAGAGTTCCGGGTGGGGGATTGCACTTTTGACCATTAAAAACACAAAATCTCAAATCTTCCGATGGGACATCTCATTGTTCCTGGGGGGAACGTCTCCCCCCCCCCCGGGCCACACCCTGAATTCAACACTGGTGAAGCTCAACGCGTATCCATTTAGAACAGACGTTCTCCTTTCTGAATTCTACTTCCTTTCCCTCGGGATTGCACTTCAACTAGAAAGCGTAAGCTGAATTCCTGAGGTCGTCATGCTTGAATTTTGCCTAATGTTCAGGAAAAAAGTCAGCCGGTTAAAGCGGAGTTCCGGTTAAGAGGAGCCGGTTAAGAGGGAGGCTACTGTATATCTGAATTTGAACTTTCATGGAAATTCGTGCATTAGTTCTTGAGATAGAGCTATAGTGGAAATTCTGAAAAATGTAGCATAGCAGCGCCATCTGCTGAGCGATTTGCTCCAAAACATAAACAGCACTAATTCATATCAAGGTATACCTGAATCTGAAGTTTGTTGAAAATCCAACCATTAGTTCTTGAGATAGAGCTATTGCGGAAATCGCAAAAAATGCAGCATAGCAGCACCACCTGTTGAGCAATTTATAAAAAAAGCTAAGCAATATGGTTGGTTGTGTTTATGACGGCCAATTATCAACACGAGGGATATAGGCCTTAAGGGGGGAGTGCCCTTCGTGGGGGTCTTTCTAAGGGAATCTAACCCGTATTTGCGCTTGGAAAATCTAAGGATCGAAGACAACCACGAAAACTCCGAACGATTAGGCCGACAGGCGCGATTCTAAGCAATATGACACAACCCAAATTTTGCAGGCTTGTGATAATTTAAGATAATTTAATTTAGTATTTGAGCAGAACTTTGAAGTAAAAATAGTACAAAATACATAAAAGTAATTAAAAAAAAATACCAATAACAAGAAACCCAGATATCAACGACTTGGAAAGCTAGTTTGTGACAACTAAACTACACAATGGACAATACTCGGTTGGTTGTGTTTATGACGGCCAATTATCAGCACGAGGGATATGGGCCCTAGGGGGGGGGGGTGCCCTCCGTTGGGGTCTTTGTAATGGAACCTAACCCGTATTTACGCTTGGAAAACCACGAAAACTCCGAACGATTAGGCCGACGGGTGCGATTGGGATAGAACCCAGCACCTCCCGTCTACCAGCTTCGAGAGCAGAACCTCTCAGCCACTGGTGGGGCGAACAATACTCGGAATAAGGACTGGTGAGGTTTTGTTCCAGTGAATCCCCACCAGTGGCCGAGAGGTTCTGCTCTCAAAGCTGGTAAACGGGAGGTGCTGGGTTCGAACCCAATCGCACCCGTCGGCCTAATCGTTCGGAGTTTTCCGTGGTTTTCTTCTAACCCTGGTTATCCCTGCGTTAATACGGATTAGGTTCCCTTACAAAGATCTCCACGCAGGGCACTTTCACCCGGGCCTATATCCCTCGTGTAGATAATCGGCCGTCATAAAAACAACCAACCAACCATGTAACAGTGAATGCTCAAAATAACTTTTGGCTGACGATTCTGGCATACTTTAGTTTAAAATATCGGCTAATAAGTACATTATATTTTTTTATTTATATCAAAAGGAAAAATAGTTGTAAGGTAAGTAAAAATAATGTTTGGAATTTGCAAAAAAATCAGGTAAATATTAATCATCTAAGGGAATTTAATTTACTGTTTGAGCAGAGCTTTGATGGAAGTTAAAGAGATCTAAGAGAAAAAGTTCAACGATCTGCCGTCTAGAATAGTAAAAAATAGCATTTTTTTAAAACTTCTTTTTACATATTTATAAAATAAAGACAGTCTGACTTGTTTATTACTATTACTATTATTATATGTACATTAAATTTAAAAAATGATATAATTATTTTAATACATTTAAATATTTATACAATGAAAACTTTTTTCTTTTTTTCAAAATAATTATTTTAAAAAAATCTTTCCAGAGGGTGGTACTTTCAGCTCTTCAGTACAGTCAATCAGGGTAACTTTGATCCGCATTTTCCCTATTTTCATATGCCACACTCTTATTTGAAGAATATTGTCGCAACTAGGGGCATAAAAGAGAAGAAATGATCCTAAATTATTGTTTGACTATAAAAAATTAAGGAATAATAAGGATAAAAGCAATAAAAAAATGGAGTTTTAGCCTTATTCAAAGTTACCCAGCCATTTAGGGTAACTTTGCACCATGTGATAAATTTTCATATAAAATAATTAATTATAAAAAAAAAAGTGTTGTAGTCAGGACAACTTTAAACACCAAAAAATGTTTTCAGATATGTAAAGACTGCGAATTTACATTTCCTAACATCACAAGATTTGTATAATTTATGATATTACAACAAATATCAGGCATAAGAAAAGTGGAAGAAGAGAACCATGAACATTTAGAAATAAAAAAAACCTGTTTATTTATTGTTCATATAAAACATAAAAATGCAGTGAAAAACAATTTTCAATGCTTTAACTCTATAATATATCCATAGTTACAGTAATACATACAAGTACTAGTATTATTCAAACAAGAATAAAAAACGTCGAACGTATGAAATGTCAAATTTGAGTAGCTCCGCCCCTAATCACGCCTTTAAATAAATTTTATGTATTTTATACATATTTGTAAAAATATTTACACGTCATATCTAATGCACACTTTCGGCATTTATATAAAATATACGTGCAAATATGGGAAATTTTCGACAGTAGCACCTATAATCAATAAATTATAAGCATCAGTGTAACAAAGTTACCCTGAAAATGCGGTAAAATGCTAGTGCCTTCTTTTTTTACATTTTATTAATTATTAATAAATAAATAATCACAAAATATTAACACATTTACAACATTTAGATAATAATATGTCTGATAAATGAGTATATTGTTACTTACTATGAAAATTTTATTGTATTTACAACAACTTCAAAACAGCATTCAAAATTAACTTGAAAACAGTACTTCACAAAAATAGTTAGATGATGCAATTAATTGCGCATAATGTTGCTAATTTATTTTCTAAAATAAAGAGTAGAAATCCAGTTTAGAGCTTGCCAACAGAGCACAGTTCTGGAGTTTATTTAGTCTTTTAGAGTCAAAAATATTGAAAAATAGGAGGTGGTGCAAAGTTACACCCCGTAGTTCAAAGTTACCCTGATTGACTGTAATTAATCTAAAAATAAAAAATATTTTTAAATTGTATTAAATTGCTGACGCAGTAAACTTAAACTTAAAAAAAAAAAAAAAAAAATCTGACATTTTAAAATCAAACATATTTTAAGATATGTTTTGCAATTCAATAGCTTAAAAATTAATTACACATGTTGCCAAAAATATTTAAGTAAAATACTATTAGCACAATGAAGAATTTCAAGTTATTCCACAATTAAATCACAGTTCACGAAATTGTTATAGGGAGAGCATTATTATAAGAAGTCAAGATTCCATTTAAATCATATTAAAGTCATCATATTTCACAAATAAAAGTTTTTACTTTTGTAGATTATTATTTACAGTTCGAATATATACATAATGTATATTATATACATATTTACAGATGAAACATATTTAGTTGCTTTGCTCCTTCTAGAAGTCATGATTCTAAATACAATTAAATTTCCAGCAACTATTTTCTTCTATTAAGAAGCCATAAAGAACAATAGCATGATTTTATGCTCGAGATAAATTTTCCTTTTAAAATTAAAACAACATTTCTTCTAATTTTAGAAGACCAAGAGAAAAAATGCAGTCTACTTACTGCGTTCATATTTTACATTCACAAAACCAACTAAAAAAGAACAAGAAAGAAAAAATGTTTTTTAATATCAATTCTCTCAAACGTCACGTGATCCTTCGCGGCGCCCGCCTGGCTAAGAGAGGCCCGCGAGAGAAGGTTGCAAAATATTCCACAAACTCCCCCCCGATGAACAAGGGTTCATCAAAACGGGGATTCAAATAATTAAAGTAGAAATAAAAATTATTCTAAAAAATTATCAGTTACACTATACATAAATACAATACAAAATCAAAATATATACTTACATACTGGGCTTCAATAAAATAAAACAATTTAAAAAATTTGAGAACAAGTTTCTGCTACTAAAAATAGAAAGAACAGTTTAAATCTATTCAACCTTTTCTAGAATATTCAATACAGAAAAAATTAAACTAAAAATTATAAATATTATCAAACAAGAAATTTTTTTTTTTTTTTTTTTTTTTTAAAGTGAAAAAAAAAAAAAAAAAAAATCTGTTTTTTAAAGTCAATAACAAAAAGAGTTCAAGATTTGTTTAGTCAAATGTCCATGAGAGTTTTTGAGTCTCTTAATGAAATGAAAGTTTTTTTTTTTTTTCAGTTCTATTAATAAAAAAGTTCAGAGTTTTTTCACTTCTAAATTATACACAAGAATTAATAGGTCTTTTAATATAATGTTCATATCCATAAGAACCACATCACCTACTTTAACGTCAGAAGTCTTATTCTGGTCGGTGTAGTGAGCAGATTGTAAGTTGAGAAGATACTCATTTTTCAAGCGCTTCCAAAAATGATTCAGAAGAGTCTCGCGTAAACGGAAGCGTTTCACTAAGAATTCCTTGGTTGCAGGTAAACACAAGATATGTTTTAGAGGTGCTCTAACTTGTTCACCAGGGCGTGCGTTAGATTTCTTCCAGATTGCACGTTTGTTTAGGACTGATTTTATGCGCTGTCTAGATTTTGAAATCCAAAACTTTTCACAAGTTTGCACTAATGTTCTGGGCACTTCTGAATGAAAAACTTTTTCATGTGCATCTTTCACGATTAATTCAGTCAATTTATGTTTTGCAGGAATCACATCAGGATGTTTTTCATAAAATGAGGAATCAGACTTTTGTAACCGTCCTCGTAGCAACAGCAAATCATCATCTGACAACATAGGATTTAACTGTAGAAGATTCGATTCACTAGGGATACTTTTGTTACATTTCAAGTATTTTGTAACTTCAGGGAAACTTTTTTCCTGCACCAGCTTTAACCAAAAATTTTCAGCATGTAACATTTTCTCAGCTGATAATTCTGAAAAATCTCTTTTTTCTACCTTTAATTTTATATTAGAAATAAATCTAAATAGCCAAGCAGTTACTCTATACAATTTCTTTAGGGAGCTATATTTTTCAAGATTAAAAATAGGAATTTCATCAGCTTTATTTGTTTGAACAACACAAGAAATGGTTGCTGATTTTAGAGACTTCTCTTTAGAAACATCAGGTAATTGTGTAGCAACAATTTTAACACTAGGCCACTGATTTTCAGGCAAGGAAAGAAATTCAGGAACATACACATTAGGGTTAGCATCAGGAAAAATATGCAACTGGAGATGCTCCTTTTCAATGATCAGGTTGCTAAAATACTGCCAGGGAATTTTCAAGTGAGCGAGATCAGGGATTTCTGAAAGCCAATTTTGCCAATCATTTTCTAGTTCACCAGAAACAAAAGGGGCAATAAATCCGGCTGAATCAAGGAACATAGTTGCAATTTTCAAAACATTGCGTTTAGTAGAAGAATCATTATTTAATTTTTCTAACAAGGGTCGTAATTCTAGTCCTAATGTATCTTCTGTATTGATCCAGATCAATGCTAAAATTTTCAAGGAAGTATTTGGGGGTTCGAAACTCGAAACAGGAATGTTTTCATCATCTAAAACATTAGAATTCAAGTTAGGGACATGATACAAACATTCGTTTAATGATAGAGAATCACCATATTTGGAAGAAGCATCATAGACTATGCGCATTTTTGTTGTAGTTTTGTCGTCACGGATAACAGGTCTGTGTGGCATGTAATAGGAATTATTAGAATGTTTCTCGATGCACAATTCTATCACACCCTCATTAAACTGCTCTAGCAAAATGGAGCTATATTCCTTAATTAAAGAATCGTTTTTCAAGAATTTATTTTCTAAACTACAAAACCGCTTCTTTGCTACTTCAAGATTATTTCTAAGCAATTCACGAGAATCTTTCCACAATAATTTTGCTTCATAACGCCCATTTACGAAATTTAAATTTTCTTTAAATTCTTTTATTACCTCATGATCGGTAATGTTCTTTTCATTGCTTTCAGCAATGCCAATTGATTCAAGATCCCAAAATGCTTTCAGTTGGGTATTTATATTTTCAACTGAAACACGCAAACAAGCTACTTCTTTTTTATTCGACTCTATCTGCCCTTGCACCGTATGACCGAAAATAGTTTCTGCAACGTATAATTCTTTTGTCAATTTTCCCTCGATTCCCTTTAATATTTTCCACAAAAAGTCAGACCCTAGCAAAATATTTATTTCCTGTTCAAGACCTGTATCAGCAGGCTTAAAGCCTCTTGTTCTCATTATGTCTAGAAGTTCTGGTTCTAATGTTTTCACAGAAGCTCCAGTTATATTATCAACCACAAGAGCTTCGATATTTATTGAGTTAATAGGTTGCACAACACTGGATAATTCTAGAGCAACTACTTCATAACAAGATTCATAAGGGCGTCTCCGCCCAAAAGGATAAACTAATAAATTTTCTCTTCGCAATGGCTTCAATTTTAATTTTTGTACTAGCGATCTCTTCACGAAGCATTTTTCTGAACCACTATCACATAAAACGCGAGCCAACAAGCATTCCTTACCAGCAGACACAGAAACTGTACAAGTCTGCAATAATGTAGATTTATTTTGTTTATATTTTTGTTCTGACATCATAGATACAATTGCACCTTTCATTTCTTTTTCAGGATTTTCTTTTGCTGTTTCTTTAAAACAAAACAATGGACTATGGGTAGTGTTACCACATTTGGAACAAGGGTTAATTTTTGTTCTACAATTAATTGATAAATGGGACTTGTAAAAGCATTTGTAACAGCGACCTTCTTTCTTTAATTTATATCGTTTTTGTTCGTCAGTGAATTCCGAACAATTTAGTCCTACATGATCAGAAGACTTGCAAAATATGCAAAACTGTTTTGTAGATGTATTTAAAGCAGCAGCTGAAGGTATATTTTTCTTTTGCGGAAAATTTTGATATTTACTTGAAGGATTTTCATATTTAGTTTTAGAATTTTCATAAGTCTTGGTTTGGGAATTGTTTACTAAATTAGTAGCTTCATGACATCTTAATTCCGTTTTAATAAAATTTATTAAATCGGTGACTTCACAGTCCTTATCGGGGTCACGTTTTCGATGGAAATCTAGTATCAAATTTTCTGGTAATAATCTCAGTAATAAGGGTAGTAATAAATGGCCATAGGAGCCTGATGTTACTCCTAACGCATCAAGATTTCTCATACTAGTTTCAATATTATCGTACAGCTTCCTTAAAGAAATAACATTGTTAGAGGATTTCACTGGTTCAAGATTTAGAATTTTATTCATGTAACAGTTTATGATATTTTCCCGCTTACCATACCTCTCTTCTAACAATTTTAAACAAGTAGAATAATTTTGATCTGTCAGTTCAAAACCAGATACAATATTATATGCAGGACCAGACAACAAGGATTTGAGATATTGGAATTTTTCAATTTTTGATAACGATTCGTTTGAATCTATCGCACTAGTAAATAAATTAAAAAATTCTAAGAACTGGCTTGCATCACCAGAAAATTTTTCTATATTAAGTTTAGGAAGCTTCACTGCCGAAACTGGTTTACTTCCGATTTTTGAACCGTTACTTGATTCTAGTACAACTTTTGGTTCAGTTTCGATTTTACATTTTTTAAGCCTCATCTTAATTTTAAATTTCAAACTGGATATTTTTTCAGAATATTCTTCTACCGATTTTAGTTCTTTTTCATATTCAGTTTTTTCCTGAATTAGCTCATCCATTTCGGAATCTAATTCCTTTAGTTGAGCTTCCTTTTCATTTACGAGCTCTAATGATTCCATTAATGAGTCGCAATCAGTTTTATCAATATCAACAGATAATAATGTATCACATTTTGTGATTAATTTCGTAATGGCTGCACGAACAGTAGCTCTTTTACTTTTTAACTTATCAGGCTTATCCATGTTTAAATTTAAATTCAATGTTCAAAATAAATGATCATGAAAAATGTATATTTTCAAAAAATCAACAGTCATGCAGAATAATAAAGGTATTTCTTACCTTTTTTCCCGGGTTTCGGCACCAAAAACTTGAAGAATTTCAAGTTATTCCACAATTAAATCACAGTTCACGAAATTGTTATAGGGAGAGCATTATTATAAGAAGTCAAGATTCCATTTAAATCATATTAAAGTCATCATATTTCACAAATAAAAGTTTTTACTTTTGTAGATTATTATTTACAGTTCGAATATATACATAATGTATATTATATACATATTTACAGATGAAACATATTTAGTTGCTTTGCTCCTTCTAGAAGTCATGATTCTAAATACAATTAAATTTCCAGCAACTATTTTCTTCTATTAAGAAGCCATAAAGAACAATAGCATGATTTTATGCTCGAGATAAATTTTCCTTTTAAAATTAAAACAACATTTCTTCTAATTTTAGAAGACCAAGAGAAAAAATGCAGTCTACTTACTGCGTTCATATTTTACATTCACAAAACCAACTAAAAAAGAACAAGAAAGAAAAAATGTTTTTTAATATCAATTCTCTCAAACGTCACGTGATCCTTCGCGGCGCCCGCCTGGCTAAGAGAGGCCCGCGAGAGAAGGTTGCAAAATATTCCACACACAACGAAGGAGCTAAGATAAACAGTGTAATAAGGTTCAAATAGATTAAATACAGTATTTTCAGTAATGGATCAGAAATAGTGCTGACCTCTATCATGTTATAATACATTTAAAGATCACTTCCAAAGTTTTTATTTTTTGGAAAGAAGGAAGGGGGTATAAAAATTAATTAATAAATTAAATAAATAAATTTTTAAAAAAATGCAATTTAACAAATTACATCGACCATTTGGAAAATGATTTTTTCAAAGACTAAAATTTAAGACATAAAAAATCGTACGGAGTTGATCATACATTACGTACGCCATGGATTACATTTTTCGGTACTGTAAATTTTTAAACTTCTACGGAGCTGGTTATACATTACGTACGTCATGGATTAAACATTAATATTCCTGGACCAATTTTAAATGAAATTTCATTCTTAAACTTCTAAACATCCCACAATATTACTTTTTACACCGTCGTATAGAGAAAAGAGTGTACTTTTAAATGCAATTTGTTTGAAAGCTGTATTTCAATTTGTTTCTCAGTTATTAATTTTTTTTTTGTAGTTTTTATTACTTTTTTGTCATAGTGGCAAAGGAAGTATCCATCTCTGTTGAAACTAAGGAGAAAATACAAATTACTGTATAGACAAATCAGAAAACGAATAAAATGCGGATTCAACTAATAAAAAGCTTCAGATATGTTTTTGATTTCCTACCCAGGCGAGGACAATAACCATTTTTCCAAATGGTTAATAATAATAATTAATTGTGGATGAGCCTTTAAATCAGTAACTTTATTAAGTTAATATAGACGATGAATTTAAAAAAAAATGAATATATGATGAATACACACACGCATATATATATATATTAAAATGCTTTTAAAAAAATTAAAAATAAACATTGAAATTGATCGATTAGTTTTTTAGATATTTATCCCATCAATCAAAAAATAATATTTAGAGAAGATCGCATTTAAAATTTTATACGAGGAAAGTTAAAAAAGAAAGAAAAACGAAAGAAAGAAAAAAAAGAAAAAAATCTTTAATCTGCGATTCTGGGTCAATACATCAATCCATTTGTAATATTATGAAACTATTTCATAATTTGTAAGCGTTCTTTGACATTTTTTCCTGCTGCTATGATAAAACCGATGCAGGAGCTCCAATTAAAACTGTGTAACTTTGACAATTTTAAGAATTTTAAAATGATATGTTATACATATTTTTGATACATTTAAGAAATAGAAAATGAAAAAAAATATTTTTTTTTTCATTTTTTAAAATTTTACACCAGAACATGTCGTTAAGCATTTAAAAGTAATCAGCAATCATAGCTGAGATACTAAGGAGCACAGCCTAAAACTGATTTTGATTTTATTGAGTTTTAATTGAATCCGAATTATGGACGATTCCTTATTGGTCAATATTACATTCATTTCATGAAAAGAAAAAAAAAAAAAAAAAAAGGTTTGGTGTAGGGATTCTGATATCTAATATATGTATGTAAAATTGATGTGTGTAAGTATAAATTTGTTGTATGTAATAGCGCGCTACAAGCTACAAGTAGCGAAAGCACAGTAGTCTCTACTTTTTCCAATAATTTGTAGTATAACGCGCAACATTTCGAACAATGTAATGTAGCGAATAGCTTGTAGAGAACCCTAATGCTACTTCTAACGCTACGTCACGGAGTGGAGGTGGGAGGATTGCGGCATTCTAAAAATCATGTGATTGTAACTTGCTACTTTTGTTCAAAATGTGTTCTGCATCACAATCTGATAATCTCAAGCTCTTTTACCAATTCGTGGTTCAAATCGACACAACTTAAAATAAAAATTATCATTCAGTATTTTACCATTTCATGGTTATTATAAAATACCAAATGATGGCAATTTTTTTTCACCATCTTACGTTAGCAGCAAATAAAACAACCCCAAGGTTTGTTTGAACCTAGCACGTAATTTTTAACGCAGCAATCAGGAAATGTTGCTGTCCCTTCGTCCTGTTTATAGACGAGATCGACAGTAATCAGGTAGCGTGTAAGAAAAAAATCTCATCTACTGGAATCTCAAAGAAATATGGTAACTCTTTTTCTTTTTTATTATTATTTAATGTTGGCTTTGCCACCCACATCAAAATATGCGTTGACATTTTTTTTCTTTTATAAAAAGTTTAGCATGTGTAGACCTCCTAACTAGAAGTCTTTCGTCCGTCTTCCGCTATTTTTAAGCTTTGTTTCCGACTTAGCGCATGGGGATCATGTAATGAACGAGATTCTTGGTTATCTTTCTTAGTTTATTCTTAGTTTTTGACTCTGGAAAAATGATAATACTTATCGGCATATTTGTGCAAGCTTGCAGTTAAGGCACTGCTAAAGACTTCCAGATGAGATAGATTGCTGCGATTTCACCACCGTAAAAAATATTTTTAAATGCTGACAGCAAGAATTGCTATTCTGGTCTTCTTTGTGTGTGGTCTTTGGTAAGTACTTGAGAGAGTTAATAAAATTTATAAAGGAGCCCCGAAACAAAGGCCTTAAGTTTAGTGAGAAATTCTTCCATACCCGTCATGGAAGATGTTAAGTTCAGGCATTTAGAAAAGGATGCAGGCTTCTTTATGCTCTTTGCTAATTACTACGTTGCTTATATCTGGTATGCTCTGAAATAACATTTTTCTTTTCATTCTTTATAACTTGTAAGGTATTTTTTTCTCTCTCTCTCTTTTTTGGATAGGTATGTTTATGTAAGTATATTAACACATTGAAAAACAAAATATTGCAAAATTTTACCCTTATAAATTATTATAATTCGAATTCTTTAATAGATGCAGAAATACGAAGACTAAAATTTTCTCACAATTTTTAGACATTTTCCTTCTTTTTCACGATTTTGATCTTTATACGATTTGAGAAAGAATTATCAAAATGATTTGATTTTAAGTCTTTAAGAAAACTTAAATCGGGAAATAGATAAAGTTCAAATAATTGGGTCAGTAAGAAATTGGCTAAGGGTGGGGGGAGGGTCTGTTCTTTCAACTATATACGAATCTTTCTGATACATTCACAAACTCATTTTCATTTCTACTTCTCCTCTTCTAATTCCGAGTATTAACACAATTTAAGTGCCTAAGAATCGAACTACTTTTTTTAATTTTCCTGTAAACAGAATACATCTTGAGTTGTTATAGGTTGTTTCGCGATGACAACCTTTCCAGAGATGTCTCAAAAAATGTGATTGAACGCCAACTTTGACATCATTTTCTAAAAACCCCGCAAATCTCGAAAATATTCTAAAAATTCCAATTTTGACACCATTTTCTGGAAACTTTGTTGCTTTTATACGAAAAGAAGAAACGCGATTTAACTTCTTCGTATATGAATAAAAACATCAGCTAATTTTATAATTCATAGTTTCAAACAGCCTGCAGGATTTGAATGTAAAATAATTTTAACTAATAAGAATCCTTAAGACTAACATATTTAAATATCTATAAAACTAATTAAAACTCATCTCAATAACTTTTAAAATACTAAAGCGTTTATATTTCTAACTTAATTCTTAAAAATTATAGAAGAGACTGAAAATATTCTTCACGATATTTTATTGATAATCTTCTCTACAACAACAACAAAAAAAAAAACTAACTGTAGCCAGATGTTGGAGCAATCAAGTTACAACCAGTTAAACTAACTATACACCAGAACGTGACTGATACATTGATGAAACAAAAAGTTAAAACAGATATTTCTTAACATCCTCCCACCTTGAGTTGGGGAGAAATCACAATTCAAAAAATCAAAGTTACAAGTCCAACCTTTACGGTACCTTAATAATTCGCCCATGTCTGGCTTTACGAATTTCTTTCATGAGTTCAAGAGGGATTGTCTCGCGTTGTTGAGATACCTTTGTATTTACTGGGCACGATCTTTAAAAAACTTGAGCTTGTATATTGCCAGCTACAGAATTTGTCTTCCAGCGCGTAGAGACGCTGTATAGTTCTAATGAATTATCCACGTGCTGTTTAAAGTTTCATCCATCTGACGATTCCTCCGTTTCCAGGGATAATTTCAGTAACTCGCCCAAGTGGCCAGTCAATACGTTTTCTTTATCACTTCCAATAAGGACTATATCTTCCACAGCTATAGTTGACCATTTCTTATACTTGGGTTTTTCAATTAATATTCCTAAATATTCTGACCTGAATCTTTTCCTCAAATTTCTCTGCACAGCCAGTCTCATACGTAACCCCTTTGTTAAGCCTAAGGATACCATCTTGATCTTTAAACACCTCTAATGTTTTTAGTTTCGCACCCTTTTCGTTTATAAAGGTTTCCTTTTGTATGGTTATTAATACTCTTTTTTCAGCTTCTACAAACTCTTCTGAGTCAAGATTTGCTTGTTTTCTCAACTCTTTCGAAGTACGACAGTACCTTGAGAATCTCAAAATTTATCCAATCAAATTTACAATCTTTTCGTCCTGAGAATGGCAGCGATAATACCAATCAGTTTTCAAATTTTCACTACTGGAAGTTAGGCTAGTATCCGAGGAGGAAACAACATCTTTTCTTTTTCCTTTAAAAACTTCGTCTTCATCAGCATTAAATTCAGTGGGGGTCAAAGGGCAAATACAACCATTCAGTCCACCCCACCATTTCAATTTAAATAGTTGATGACTAGAACAGCCTCTACTATAAAAAAAATAAAAAATAGGTAAATTTTTTTTAAAAAAAATGTAGGTCTGCAGAATTTTGATTTACAGGTACATATTATCTCCCTCTTTGTTTGGAAGTCAAACTTCTAATTTCTAGGAATCGTTTGTTTACGAAAGTTCCCCAGGATTCGTCTCTCTCGACCCAGGTGAGAACGGTGGTAGAATCCGTCCAAAAATATATTTCTTCATGCGGAATCTCGCGCAATATCGTAGATTCAAGGCAAGATGAAATAGTGGCCAAGAGCAATTCAAACCTCAGAGTCGTTGTTATCTTTTTGCCAGTAGGAGAAACTCTAGACCGTGCTTGTAATAATTGTACCTTAACCCCTTGGGGACGAGCGGCACGTATACGTGCCGCATGAAGCGCTCAGAATCCTTGTTTTTCCTCTCCAGTAAAATTTTACTGTAAAATTTGCCTTATTTAATCAGCGCATTTTCTCGATTCAAGAAGACACAAATTTCTGTTTTTAAAAAACGGTGACAATAGATTAAAAATTTCATAAAAGGCTCCCCTCCCGAAGGGGTTAACAGATTCACTAGTTTCCACTGTGATGAAAACTGCGGCAGCATAAGCATATTTTCTTGCGTCAGAATTGCTTGCGAAAAAAGAAATGCAGGGAGCATTTTTATCTTGGAAGTATCGTGGAATGCGAACATTTCCTAAGTCAGAAATATTTTTCAACCACTTCAAAAATTCAGTTTGGGATACCACCGTTTGGGAATCCACCTTCTCCCAATTCAGCTTCATGCTACAGTCTCTGCAAAAGTAAATTAGGGAACAATGAAACAGGACAAACCATTCCAAAAGGATAAAAAATCTCGTGGCCTACAGACAACATGATTTTCTTGGTGGCTTTCTTGAAATAAAGTTCTTTTAATCTGATTATACTGATACCTAGTGTATCTGCTTCTTTATTCCACAATATTCCCAGCACTTTTAATGAATATTTTTAATTCTTCTTCGTTACGTACACTAACAACACAGTTATCTACGTAAAAACTATTAATGAGTAATTTAATCATATTTTCAGGATATTCGTCGTTGTGACATTTCAAAACATTCTGTAGATGACATTGAATGACAGTACCCAAAAAAGGAAAGGGCTACATGTTACCCCAAACACAAGACGGCAGTGTCGATAGTTGCTTCAGCTCACAGTCTTCACCAAACCACAAGAAGACACTAACAATAGAATCGTAAATAATTCTATTGTTGGAGGGCGAAATACTGATCTGGAGGAAAGCCTTTCGTATGTCTGCTGCTATACCGATTCTTTCCACTCGAAAACGGTTACAAGATAGTTGGTATCACTTCAATGAAGTTAATTCCACTCTCTAAACTATCGTTGAGTCTAGGTGAGCCTTTCTTTTTTCTCCGGGGTCTCTAAAACAGGTCGAATCCTTGTAGTACTATTTTCTTTAATTACATGTCGGAGAGGTAAATAGTGCGAGGGTAACTTGAGTTCATTCTCCGGCACTACATTAATTGAACATTCATACTTATTATGAATACTAATAATAACTCTCACCTTATATATATTGATGATGTAGCTTTTGTTTTGTTTCTATATCTCTGAGAAGTTTATGAATAAGATTAACTTTACCCGTGCTATTATAACCCAAAGTTTTAATGACATCTTCAGTTATATATGTTCAATCAGATCCTGTATCAATGATAACTCGTGCGTTAACCTCTTTATTTTGGTTCTTCAACCGAACTGTACTAAAGTTTGCAATAGAAATTAAACTAAAAATAGAATTTATTTTGTTTAATTAATTAATATATATCTCGGTACGTATACCTTCCAAGGTTTTTAAATCTTACATAACTACTGTTTAAAAGTAAGTTAAAATCTCAAACTGGTGTAAAAGTTAATAAAATTCATATTTTTTTCTTTAAGAATTCTATATTATCCTTTGTTGTTCAGTTATCAAAATTAAGGTAATGGTTGTTCAAAACTAAAATAAATATTTTTAAATTTCCCTCTTAAGATGATATTTCCATCTTATAATTGAAAAAAAATCTAAAGAAATCTTTTTTTTTTCTCCATTAAAAATTGTTATTTTTCATTATTTTGCTTAATTAATAATACTCATTACGGTAAAGGTTGTTCAAAATTAAATATATATAATTTACTTTTATCTTTTAAGTTGATATTCTGATCTTATAAGTAGAAAAAATCCTAAGAAATCTTCTTTCTTCCATTAAAAATTGATATTTTTGTTATTTTGCTTAACTAATAATGCTCATTAAGACGTTAATAATCCAAAATTCAAATATATGTTTAACTTTTTCTCCATTTAAGTTGATTTTCTGATCTTACAGTTGAAAGAAAATCTACAGAAATCAGCTTTTCCCCTTAAAATTGTTATTTTCCATTGTTTTGCTTAATTAATAATACTCATTAAGGTAAAGATTGTTCAAAATTCAAATATATGTTTAACTTTCTCCATTTAAGTTGATATTCTGAGCTTGCAGTTGAATAAAATCTTCAGAAATCAGCTTTTTTCCTCAGAAATTGGTATTTTCCACTGTTTTGCTTAATTAATAATACTCATTAAGGTGTTAATCATCCAAAATTCAAATATATGTTTAACTTTCCCCATTTAAATTGATATTCTGATCTTACAGTTGAATAAAATCTACAAAAATCAGCTTTTTTCCTAAAAAATTGATATTTTCCATTGTTTTGCATAATTAATAATACTCATTAAAGTAAAGATTGTTCAAAATTCAAATATAAATTTAATTTTCATCTTATAGCACGATAATCTAGTCGATCTAACGTTCAACTCTCATGTTATAGCAGAAAAATACTCTAAAAACGCCATTTTTCCCGCTAGGGGGCGATGGCGGAGGGGGTACCAGAGGCGGTGGCGGAGGGGGTACCAGAGGCGGTGGCGGAGGGGGTACCAGAGGCGGTGTCGCAGGGGGGACGGAAGGCAGTGTCGGAGGAGGCACCAGAGGCGGGACGGGAGGCGGCACGGTGCCGCAGTACCGCCTCACCGCTTCCGGCTGAGCCCGAACTCTCGTTTTCCTACTACTTGCTGCTTTCATAGTAGAAGGACGTCTTCTTTGCGCCTGACGAAGAAAGACTCAGATCTTTCGAAAGGCCTAGCGCATTTAATAATTTTTGTTGGTGTTTTAAGAAGTTATTTTTGTTCTTACTTATTTTCTTAAGATAGTCATGGTTTATTTATTTTTATTGATTATATCCTTATTGATGCCATTTTCACATTCCAAATAAAAGTAACTTTTTTTTTTAATTTTTGAATAGAAAATTACGTCAGCCATTAAAAAAAGCATTCTTCTTCAGAAATCAGTTACATTTCAATATCTTTACATTACGCTGATACTGAGTTTGAGACGCTAGGCAAAATCATTCAGTTAGTAAAAATGATGTCATATTTAAAACAAAACAATCAACCAATACTAAATGGCCAATACTATGACAACTAAAGGCAAATTTCTGAATTTTTTATCCAAGAATAATCCCATGCAAAGTTGTATCGGACAAACGTGACTTTAAGTTTGGAAATACATTCATTAATAATCTATTGCGCGTTAAAATACTTTTAAATTGTGAACTTGAGTGGTGCGTATGTAAATTTTTAGAATGGGAAAATAACGTACTGTTTAGATTTTATGGGGGGAAATTTTATGATGTGACAAAGCGAAATCCTTTTCACTGATTTTTCATCCCGTAAAAAGAAACGTAAGAGCCTCAATCGATAACTTCATCATAATTATTCATCTTGATTACGTATTCTAATACAGTTTAATTTTTCAATAATTTAAGCAGTTGAAGTTTGAGGAAATAACATTTTGGTAATTTTAGGTTAACAATGTTATTTGCTTTAAGAGTTAGACAACCAATGTAAGATGAATTTTTTATTGTAATTATTTTTGTAGGTTTATCATAAATTTGATCAAACAGTCTCTTTCTAAACATTTTAGTTCGTCGAATTTCGACGGGTTCCAACTCGTTACAATAATCAACAAGGCACCGTGTTGAAAAGGTATTCTATTACATTAATACTGCAATTCCAGCTATAAAAACTAGTCGCATGTGCCAATCCCAAAACTTTAGTACCTCCTACCTGTTGATACTTCAAATTTCGCTGTCACAGTGCCGAAATTAAATGACAATCAATACCCATCATGAAGATTCTAAAGATGTGGGTTCGTTGAATTGTGTGCATTTAAAAAGGAGATAGATGCATCGCATTTTTTAAACAAATCGTTTAATTTTGGCAGCCACCCTCTTAGATGTTTGCAACCAAAATTCCCAACCCAAAGAGCATAAAAGCGACAACTGTCGCGCAGTATAAACCCAAGTATAATAGGGATCTATTAATGTAAAAGTGTAACTGAATATGAAGTTTCATTAAATTCCGTGCAAGTTTTTCAGCTATTGAAAATTGCAGCATAGCAACCCACCTAAAATATGATTTACACGAAAACCCAATCAGTACCAACTTACGTAAAAGTCTAACAAAATATGAAGTTTGATGAAAATCCGTCCATTAGTTCTTGAGATATGACTATCGCCATTATCGTGCGAATTCGAAAATGCAGAATAGCAGCGCCACCTGTAGGACCATTTACACCAAAATCTAATCAACAACGTCTTGGTTCATCGTTTAACTCAATCTGAAGATTGATGAAGCTCCGTGCATTAGTTTTTGAGATAGAGCTATTGCGGAAATCGTGAAAAATGCAGCATAGCAGCGCCACCTGTTAAGCGATTTACATCAAAAATTAATCAGAACCAATTTATATGATGATTTTTTTTGTTTATTTTACCAATTATTATAACCAATTTACATGATGAGATCTCTTGCCCTTGCTCGTGGTTATAATCCCTCTTTGATTGATAAAACTCTGTATAAATTTAATAAACCTAAACGTCCTTTTTCTGATTCAAATAATCCTCCTAATTTTAACTCTATAGCTCTGTCCTTTTATTCTCTTCTCTGTTTTAAAATTGCTAAAATCATTTCTCGTTTTAATTTTAAAGTTATTTTCAAACCTATGAATAAAATTAAGTTATCTTCTCTAAAAGATCCTATTCCTACTGAGAACCGGTGGGGTGTTTATTTTATCCCTTGCTCTTGCAATTTAGGTTATATTGGTTACAAAGAAAGCTTTAAAATTCAGATTAGGCGAGCATCAGAGGTATATTGCAAATCAAGAAATTTCTAAATCTTCGATTGCTTCTCACTGTTGGTCTTTCAGTCATTGTTTCAATTTCTCCATCGCCAAAATTAATTCTTCCCCTGCCTCTCCCTCTCACTTGGATTTTCATGAAGCATATTTTATTTCTAAAAATTCTGGTAATCATGTCAATGATCTCTCATCCTCTCCTTTCCTCTTTCCAGCGTGGAAATTACTTTTTTAATTCTTTTCTCTCGTCTCATGTTTCTTTTCTTTTTATTTTGTTTAAAAAAAAGAGAGATCTTTTTTTTTTTCTTGTTTTATTCTTTTATATTTCTTTATTTATTATTATTATTTATATTTATATTTTTTAATTTACTTCTTTTACTTTATTTTAATTTTGTTTATTTCCATTTTTCCCTATCAATTTCTCTTCTATCATTTTGGCAACACTTTCGTCTTCTGCATGTGCTCCTTGTAACTAGCGCCATCTGTCTCGCATTCTTTGCAAGCTCTACTCTCTACCTTTCAGTTCATTTTTTGACCTTGTCCCCTTACGGACACGTGTTTACTGTAGCTGATGACGAGATGTTAATATTTTTAGCTCGAAACGCGTCCTATGTATTGTTTTTATTTTATGGTGATTTTTACAAAGATTTATTATTTTAATTGTTTCATATCGCCAGCTTTTCGGTGCTGTTTCGCTCAATTTATATGATGGACTATCTGAATCTGATGTTTGATTAAATTCCGTGCACTATTCTTGAGATAGAGAGCCTACAAAGTTTTTGTCACAGACAGACATTTTCTAAAAATAGCCAAATCGTGTTCATCAGGACCTTCTAAAACCTATAAATCCGTCGCAAACCAGAAGTCGAAAATTTTCACGAATCCAATACTTTCTTTTTGTAAAGATAGAAGAATAAATAAATAAAATAAATAAACATTTCTTCTGAGTTTTGTACCGCGCGTAACAGAAAATTTAAAAACTATGTATCTCTAACAACATACCATTCATCGGTTTTAATTAAGTTCTTTAGCATTCAATGGGGAACCCCGCGCGGGTTCAAGAAATTCTCTCGGCATTTCTGACAGTTGAGCAAATTAATGAATTAGCACGTGTTGATTAATGGACCGTGAACGTGCGAGTAATAAATAAAAATTTTCATTCTTTGGGGACTTTTCTTTTCCATGCGTCGTTTAAATTAATGAATGTTTTAATTTATTCTCTACGAACAGTACAGACAGATTCGTTTTTAGGTTGTTCGGAAAGTTCTGAGCGATTTTCGCAGATGCAAATTTCAGCTGCGCGTAGTATTGATCTTTCCATTGCTTGGAAATAAAAAAATTTAAGGCGATGAAGAGAAAAGTCCAGAAAATGATGCTTCATCATAATCATCATCATAATAATCATCATCATCATCATTATCATCGCCAACGAATTCAGTTCACTGCTCTGTGATCAAAAAGTACCCGGAATTGAGGCAAAAAACAAAAGGTATCAATTTATTGGCCAAAATTTATTCCATCTCCTTCAGAGTCCCTATTATCCGAGTTAATATGGACCGAGCTCACCTCGGATAAGCAAAAAAAGAAAAACTCAAAATGAAATGGGGACGATAATAAGTTAATAAATAATAAGTTTTAATTTTAACTAAAAGTAAATAATAATGTGCTAATGACTACAATATTAATTAATTTTGAAAGAATTAAGAAGAGCAAAACTCTTGTAAATATCACTACATCCTGTAATTTAAATTAAACAAATTAAGCTTTATAATAGATTAATTTTTAACACAATTATTCAATTGGTAAATAAATCATATAACTTGTAAATTTCCAAACGGGTAAAAAAAGTCCGGGTCAGGATCGAACCAGGGATATACTGGCTGTAGCCGCCAATGCTCTACCCCCTGAGCCCTCCCGGACAAAACTGGAGGACTAATTCACCCAGCTAACCTTTAAGGGGACTCAGTACCTGTCATTTTGATAAAAAATGACAAAAATGTCGAATTTCAGATTTTTATAGTAAAATGTGACTTATGTACTTTTAAAGCAGGGAGCTGGAGCCCGGAGCCGAAGTGCTCCGGAGCTGTGTTTTCCCTGGAGCTAGAGCCGAAGCTGGAGCTCTAAATTTTACCCTGCTCCAGGGCTCCTTTAGTTTTTAATATTTTCTTAACTCTTTTTTTTTTTTTTTTAGTCTTTTAAATTTCCAGGCTTAAAATATTTGAATTACATCATTATTCAGTATTTTAATTATATCATTTTTTAAGTTTTAAAAAAAAATTAGAGATGGAAAACTTCTCACAAAAACATGGCAACACTACTTCACTTCTACTTTCTACTTGAGCTAAGTGACAACACTATTTGAAAACAAATATGGCCACCTGTTGTTTACATGTGTAGTTGTGTGTAGAACATTCTGTCCAAAATTCAGAACGATTTGATAAACAATAAAGGAGATCTACTTAATTTCTCTGACCATTCCCGCTCAACGTCCCTTTAAATGCCAATGTTTAAACTCATTTTTCTCAGTCAGCAGTTTTTTATATTTTCATTTTAATTGAAATGCTAAGGCTTCTACAATAATTAAGCAAATTGTCTGAAATTAAAAAAAAAAAAAAAAAAAAAAAAGAATCTTTAGATCCTGTGTGTGATAATTAAGAATCAGATTTTCAATATGTTTGTAACTTAAAAAAAAGAAAAAAAGTATGAACTTAAAAGCATGCTATTTCCCACGTTTTTTCCACATTCATTCATTAACTATAGTTTTTCTGCTGATCCAATGGACTCATCAAAGATCCGATACTTAGATTTATAGAAAAAAGCTCTCTGAATAAAGGTTAAAAATTTTTTTATTTCCAACTATGAAAAATGAAAAAGAATAAAGAATTTTTAAATTGTTAATTAAACTAAAAAAAAAAATTAAAGAAAAAAAAAGTTATTGCTATATTGAGAATTTAACACTTTTTAAGATCTATTATGACCATGCTTTATTGAAACATAAACCTAAAAATACAGTATAGGTTATAGTTACAAAATATATTTTTTTGGTACTGTGTCCCCTTAAGGTGGCTGGTCACTCAGCTTCGGAATTCTCCTCCGTAATGTTAAGTCTATGGACTTTTGGTGCATTCGTATATTTCAAATATCTTCTCGGGAAATTCATATTTTTAACACCTTTTTTCTGTGTACTCTTCTTAAAGGACGTCTCTGTTTTTTCTTAGTTTTCAAAATATTTCTAAAATCTATGCTGAATTGAATATTTTATTTGTTAAAAGCGGGCGAACTGTGAGTAAGATTTTAACACTTCCTGTAAAATTAAGTCTATACTTTATACTTTAGAAATATTTTGAGAACTAAGAAAGAATGACATCTTTTAGGAAGTGTACACAAAAAAGTAGAAGTTAAAAAAAGTCCTTCCGGCCAGTGCCGGGAGGAAGAGGTAGCTTTCATATTCCTTATTTTTTAAAAGCCAGCTTATTTTATTCAAACACACGAATCACAATTTAGTGGAAACCGATTATAGAAGATTCAGTACTAATTTTTATCTATACTAAATCATTATAAATGAGAATTTCGCGAAATTAGCCAGCTTTATCCAAGCTGCTTTTATTTAAAGTAACTTATATTTGGTTGC
The DNA here is from genome assembly GCA_963932465.1 of Maratus speciosus. Classification (NCBI taxonomy): domain Eukaryota; kingdom Metazoa; phylum Arthropoda; class Arachnida; order Araneae; family Salticidae; genus Maratus; species Maratus speciosus. The sequence continues at coordinate 564,397,174 of OZ010793.1, read as the reverse complement.
CAAATTCGGCGATATCTTAAAGTGCCTGCCATTTTAAGACAACATGGTGGATGAGGCTAACCAGTGAACTTGGTCGAGACCTTAGTAATTCTTGTGCACACACTGTAAAAAAAAAATGTAAAATCCAGGAACGTTTCGCATTTTCTCAGGTTTTCAGAATAATTTAGCTCTTTCCTGTGAAATTCTGGTTTTCTTATCTGAAACGTTCCTGAACAAAAGTTGGAAACAGCAAAACGCTGCGGACGCCAATTATTATTTTTTTGTTATAATCCGTTGCTCGCGCGCGAGTGTCGAAAACGAATTCCTTAAATGAATGTAAAAAAATCAACATGGAATGCAAATAAATCAATAGACGACATAATCCTTTACGTCTCTAATGTCAAGACCATTCAGATGAAAATACAATACCTCTGTGACATCGCTAAGAGATTATCCCTCGTACTTGTCTGTGAAATGTTTAACGAGCAGCCGTGTAAAAAAAAATACACCTATTATTTGGATCTCCATTAACCAGGGGACCATCAAACATGATTCTCACCGATTTTGATTAATTTAAAGTATTTTTTAGAGTTCTTATCTCTAATTATTCTTGTGAAAGGATTTCTTCAAATGGGCCTTAGATTTTCAGAAATTAGATGCCGAGTTTTAGCATACGTTTCAAATACCCATTAGTTTGCAGCTCTCACCGTGTCTTTCGTGGTGTGGACGCAGAAAGCTTGCACGCCACCCGTACGGCCCGGGTTCGATGCTACCTATTGACTTATTTTTTTTTTTTTAATTAATTTTATATTTTGACACTTTGCAATTTGATTTAAATTTGATATATATTTGACACTTTGAATTGCTGCAAATTTGATTGATTTTTTTTTTTTTTTTTTTTTTTTTTTTTTTTTTTTTTGGAAAAAATATACAATTACGTTTAGGATTTTTTTTTTTTCATGAAAATTTATATGTATTTTATCTAACTTGTAAACTAACATAATTACTGACGAAAATTCAAAATATTTTATGTCTAGATTTTTCTAAAATTATTATTTACATTTATATATTTTTATATTTTAAGCAAAGTTCAGAAACAACATATCATATATATATATTTACTTTATTGAATTTTAACTGAAAATTTATTTTTTCGTGTAAATTATAAATAATAATTTTGATGTCAATTTCAAAATATTTTTTCATTCTAACAAATAATGATAATAAAGCGAAAATTGTCAACTGGAAATGTAAAAATCGTCTGCGGATCCCGCATGACGTATAACTTATGATATATATTTTTAAAGAAATCGTTAGATAGCGTTTCATAATAATCTCAGAATAGATTAAAAAAAATATTGATATATTTTATGTTCTTTTGAATGCAAGGTAAGAAGTTATGCTCTATTATAGGAATTTTTTTCGTATAAATATTCCGTTTTGAATATCTCTACAATATATGTCACTCGATTATTGTATATTTACTAAACTTAAATGTCAAAGTCAGTAATAGCAAACAATTTTGTATTTCGTCATTTGTCATATTTTAATATATTGAACAAACCAAATATTAAAAAGATATTTATTTTGTTTTTGTTTTTTCTAATAAAATATTGTGCATTATTTGAGACTTGTATTTAAAATATAAAAAGTTAAATAAAAATAATATTATGAAAACAAACTTTCTGCACATACTAATTTGTATTTCCGTCAACGGAAAGGTTCATTTAAAAATTACAGAAAAAATAGAAGTTTTCGTGAAAGATCAAAAACATAAATCGATTTTGAAAATATCCAAATTTCGAAGCTGTAAAAATTCACAACCTTGATAAAATTTGTAAAGTGTCAAAAATATGAAATTAATATAAAAAAAATAAACAGTTAGGAGGTAGCATCGAACTTGGTTCCTCTGGCTGGCGGGTGAACACTCTGAGATCACTCCACGTAATACTCGTCGAAAGTTGCAAACTAATTAGTATTTGAAACGTATGCTGAACTTCAGCCCCCAATTTCTGGGAATCTAAGACCCATTTGAAGAAATACTTTCACTAGAATAATTAGGGATAAGAGCTCTAATATACTTTGAATTCATAAAAATTGGTGAGCATCCTGTTTGGTGGTACCCTTATAAGACTACATATTAATTCTAAATCTTTAGTCTAAAACTAGGGATTCTATGTGGGCTTGGTTAATTTAAATGAAAAAAGAAATTAATCAATTATATAGAACATCTTTGTTGGACATAAAAAGTTTTTTTTTCTCCCATTTAAAGGATTATAAATTAAAAGAAAAAGATAATCGTAAAAGAGTAAGTTGCTATAAATATAATATTCTATCTTGTTCCTCTAGTATTTTTTTTATGCTATATTATTTTTAGAACAAATTTGTTTTTAACAAATATGCGCATTAATATTATTTATGTTTTAATGGGTTTGCATTTAAGAATTATATATTTATGTCTAAGATTTAAAATTAGTTAAACCACATATACGCTATTGTTTTCTTTTTTTTTTTTTTTTTTTTTTCATTTTCACTCTATCTATATAACATGCAGTTGTACAGTTTTATTTATTTTAGCTTAGTGAGCTAAATCCAGAAATGTTATTTGAAAATAATGGGCAGTTGGGTTGCCCATTACTTATCCGAAGTGTTTCTGGAAAATAACATACACCTTTTGAACACTTCTGAAACGTTCCGTAGAAAATAAGGTAAGCTTTCTGTGAAATGTCAGTAATGTTTTGCTGTCAACAGAAATATTCCTGGTATTTCGCAGGAAACGTACTGGCATTTCTGTGGAAAGTTTTTAACATATACAGTAAAGTTCCAGTCATTTTCAAGAAATGTTTCTTGGAAATAATGGGCAACTCAGCTGCCCATTTTTTCCCAGTAACGTTGCGGAATTTTTTTTACAGTGCATGCTCACTCTCATCGGAATCGGTTGATATGTACGAGTGCTGTCGCAGGTAAAAAATCAGATTTTTCAAAATGTGACCCACATTAGAAATTCAAACTGCTATATCTGAGCCTTTTTTTAAGATAAAGACAAAACAAAAAATGCTCCGGAATCCTTATATCAAGGTCAAATACTTAATTGAGAAACCTTTTTCAATTTCTAATTTTTTTGCACCTCACTTTAAACATATATTTTTTTTTAATTTAATGGCCACCATTTTGAAACAAGATGGCTGGTGAAGCTGGCCAACAAACTAGGTCGACACATTGCTATATACTATCCACATGCATTCTTACATCGAAATAGGTTAATAAATACGCGTGTTATAGCGTGACAAATATCTGATCGTTTCAAATTGTCAGCCATGCTAGAAATTCCAAGTGCTATAATTCAACCTTTTTTAAGATATAGACGAAACAAAAACTACTACAGAATCTTTGTATCAAGGTCAAACACATAAAAAAAAAATCTTTTTCATTTTCCAATTTTTTGAGACCTCATTTTAAATTTTAAATTAAAAATGTTTTTTAAATGGCAGTCCTTTTAAAACGAGATGGCGAATGAACCTGGCCAACGATCGGTCGAGACATTGGTATGTACCATGTACACACCAAGTTACATCCAAATCGTTTCGTAAATACGCCTGTTATCGCGTGACAAAAATCAGGTCGTTTCAAAATGTCAGCCACAATAGAAATTCAAAATGCTATAACTCAGCCATTTTTTTAGACACAGGCGAGAAAAAACTGTTTCGGAATCACTGTATTAAAGTCAAACACATACAAAAAATCTTTTTCATTTTCCAATTTTTTGGTACCTCTTTTTAAATTAAAATTTTTTTTTAATGGCGGATGAAGCTGGCGAACGAACTCGGTCGAGACATTGGTATGTACTATGTACACACCAAGGTATATCCAAATCGGTTCATAAATACGCCTGTTATCACGTGACAAAAATCAGGTCGTTTCAAAATGTCAGCCACGCTAGAAATTCAAAGTGCTATAACTCAGCCTTTTTTTAAGATATAGACGAAACAAAAACTGCTCCAGAGTCTTTGTATCAAGGTCAAACACATAAGAAAAAAATATTTTTTAAAATTTTTGGTACCACATTTCAAATTTTAATTTTTTTTTTTAATTTAAATGGCCGCCATTTTGAAACAAGATGGCGGATGAAGCTGGCCAACTAACTCGGTCGAGACATTGGTATGTACTATGTATAAATCAAGTTACATCCAAATCGGTTCATTAATACGCCTGTTATCACGTGACAAAAATTAGGTCGTTTCAAAATGTTAGCCACAATAGAAGTTCAAAATGCTATAACTCGGCCATTTTTTTAGACATAGGCGAAACAAAAACTGCTCCGGAATCTTTGTATCAAGGTCAAATACATAAGGAAAAAAATATTTTTCAATTTTCAATTTTTTGGTACCACATTTCAAATTTTAAATTAAAAAAAATTTAAATGGCCGCCATTTTGAAACAAGATGGCGGGTGAAGCTGGCGAACGAACACGGTCGAGACATTGGTATGTACTATGTATTTGTTTGTACACACCAAGGTATATCCAAATCGTTCATAAATACGCCTGTTATCGCGTTACAAAAATCAGGTCGTTTCAAAATGTCAGCCACGCGAGAAATTCAAAGTGCTGTAACTCAGCCATTTTTTAAGATATATACAAAACAAAAACTGCTCCGGAATCTTTGTATCAAGGTGAAATACATAAGAAGAAAATATTTTTCAATTTTCAATTTTTTGGTACCACATTTCAAATATTATTTTTTTTTTTAAATTTTGAAAAAAGATGGCGGATGAAGCTGGCCAACGAACTCGGTCGAGATATTAGTACGTACTATGTACACACGAAGTTACATCCAAATCGGTTCATAAATACGGGAGTTACAGCGTGACAAAGATCATATATATATATATATATATATAACCATTAATTAAACATAACCTACCACCGTCAATTATTATGAATTAAAGCTGTAAGTATTAAAAAAAAAAAAAAAAAAAAAAAATATTATAAGAATTATTATGGAAGAAAAAAGAAAAAAGTGGACACCGACAAAAATTGAAAAGCTTATACATTGAATTACGTTATCAAGGGCACAGAATTCAATGATATAAGCAAAATGGATGTTTTCTGTGGGAAAAATAAGCTAAAGCTAAAAATTATTTTCCCCTGTGCCCGAACAACTACTAAAATCATCAAATTTTGAACGGAGGGTGGTTTCGGGGTCTGGGGGTCATGATCGATGAAAATATACCAAAATTTTTTGAAATGGCTTTCCTCCGAACGGCTGCAATAGGTAGCTTTTTGTAATAAAAGCTACCTAATATTAATTTCCCCAGGAGATATTTTAAATATGCGAATGCATCCAATGCCCATAGACGTTACATTAGTGAGGGGAAATAAGAAGCTGAAAGACCAGCCCCATTAAGGAGACTCTTCATTCACTTCAAAACACCCACTCTGTAATGTTAAACCTATGGGCAGGTTGTTTTAGAATTTCTCGTTTAAATTTGAATATTTTTAAACGATTTTTTTGTATAAGATAACTGAAGTCGATCTCCAATATGGCTATTTTTTACTTTTTTGATTTCGGTGTGAGAATTTTTAAATATAGGTTCTTTCACTTTCAGAACCGGTTTCGAAAGTGAAAGTACCCTTATTAAAAAAAAATCTGCAACCAAAATAAAAAAGAAAAAAGTACAAAACGGCCATACTAGAGATCAGCCTCAGCTAGCCTATGAAAAAAAAAAAAAAAAAAAAAAAAAAAAAAAAAAAAAAAACATTTAAAAATAAACCACAAAACTTGTAAATTTCCAAATGGATGAAAAAAGTCCAGGTCAGGATTCGAACCAGGGATACCTTGGCTGTAGCCGCCAATGCTCTACCTACTGAGCCATCCCGGACGCTTTTTCAGGAAGGCTCACGTTTTCAGCACCAGCCTTGGCGAGTTGGCGAAAGCGAGAATTTTCAGCCAGCTCTAACGCCAATCGTCGTCTTGTGTTATGTTTTGATGAAATGGCGGAAGACGAACTAGCATATTTTAGAATCACAGTACTACCTAAATTAAAGAAATATTTTCAATTATGTGTTCTAGATGAAAAGAAATCTTCTTCGAAAGAAATTGCATTACGAATTCTTATACTCTGTTTTATCAAAGGCCTTTATTACTTTTGGTGATATAAACTAAAATTTTAATTATTTGATCCTCTCAAAAATATACATTTTCATTCAATTGAGTATTATTAATTCCATGCCTGTTAAGCAAAAACTCATTACCTTCATAAATCTAGATATTTGATTACATATAAAGATGGATTTATGGGGATGAAGAATTAATGCAGTTTCAGTGCATTTCCATGTATATAAACACAGATTTTAAAAAATTACTATATTTTCTGCGATGAACTTATATAATTAATTTAATACCAAATCATTCTGCAGAAACAGTCCCCAAAGTCGAATGAAAATAGGCCAAACCAGGGAGAAAAAAAAAAAAAAAAAAAACAAGAAAAAAAAAACAAAACTATCACATCCCCAACCAGGATGTTTAGAAATTGCCTTTTTAATGTGAGATGAAATTCTTAAGAGGAGGTGTAGGAGAAGGAATATTGAATGACTGTCTTTTGTTACTTCAAAGTAACAAATAAAATCACTAGAGAATTTTTTTAACTATGTATGATAGTGAGGGGCTGTAGATTTAAATAGTTAAATTTATCAATTAACAAAATCTTAAATTAAAATTAAAAACTTTTTTTGGGGGGGGGGGGATGAAACAAAAACAAGCTTTTCTTTTTTTTCTTCAGGGGGGGGGGGAGGGGATTTGAATAATTGGTAGCGTGTGCATAAAAGGCTAATACTAGTTTGTTTTTTTTCTTATCTTTCATTCCATTTCTTTCCTTTTCTTTTTTTATGGTAAATTATATATTTGTTATTTAAAAATCAACAGATTGAGCAAAACAGTAAACTTTATGCACTGTTATGGATAAGCGAAGGGATAGTTAACATTTCAGACACAATTTTAACTAATCTTTTCTGGAAGGCAACAATGAATTTTAAATGGTCAAAAAATAGTGTGCTGGAGGAGAGGGTAGAGGGGGGGAGAAGAGAAAATTTGAAATGGGAGATTTCCTCAGACGGTTGATCATTATTTTGAATTTATTTACATTGACGAAAAATGGAGTGTGTGTGTGTGTGTGGGGGGGGGGAGGAATTTCATTCCAGAGAAGAATTTAGATGATTTATTCAAATATGACGAATTACCATTTTAAAATAACAAATAAAACAACTTGGACCAAATAATATTTAAAAATATGGCAAAAATTTTAAAATAAAAAACTGAAGAATTTTAAAGATTTTTAATTTTGTGCACTACGGGCAGACCAATGTTTTTTTCATAAAATCTCAAATTTTGATAAAGATTTAACAGTATTAAAATGCAATAGTAATTTATTTAATTGCATGCATCAACTTGCAATTATTTTAGCTGATTGATTAAATTGCAGGATACAGCTAAATAATTTATGATTTATCGTTCAATCTAATTACAATCGAATTGATTTTTGCTTTAACTTCCTATTAACTTCTAATCGCAATTAAATTAAGAACAATTAATTTTTAATGAATTATTTCAGCGAAAATATGTTTTATTTATGCAATCAACACATCACACAATTATGCCGCTTAATTAAAAAAAACTAAATTAATTCAGTAGTAATGCTAATAAAACTAAGTTCAATTGTGTCATAAAAACATGATCATTAGAATTATACTTATTATTTTATTACAAGAAAATCTTTACGTCTGTTTTAATTTTTCCTAAAAAATAAAATACGTTCTCAATTTCTTCGAACATAGCGAATTAATGAAATAAATGAATATTATTGAACTGAAAAAATAACTTATGTTTGAATTATATATATTGTGAAATTAAAAGCATTTTAATCCGAAAAAGCTCTTTGTTTTAAGCAAGGTTTTAATTGTAAACCACGGTGAAATAACATTTCGTCATACCTTATTCTTGGCTTTATAGCTTTTTACATTTGCAGAAAAACAAATGAAAAAAAAAAACACACTATCTCTTTGCTCTCAGCAAAGGAATGGGGCTGCTGTTCGCTACGCGTATGACGTCACGAACAAGAAAGGGTGCGTAGTGTTAAATTCATCCCCGCGCCAACCGTTACTCTGGCGATAAGGTGCTCAAAACGTGAGCCTTCTTGAAAAAGCATCCCGGACGAATCTGGAGAGCTAGTTCAACCAACTATCCTTTAACGATCACAGCATATGGTCTGATATCTGAATCAGCTCAACAGAATAAATCGAAGGGTTTTTTTTGTTTTTCTTTTTTTTGTTTGTTTTGTTTTGTTTTTATGAAACTGCAGTAAACGCTGCATGCGTAATTACAATAGATTAATTTTTAACACAATTATTCAACTGATAAATAAATCATATAACTGATAAATTTCCAAATGTAGTTAAACATATAGATGTAGTTAAAACCATAAACGTGCTTTTCAGGTACTGAATCTACTTTCAGTTACAAAGTATATTTTTCTTCTCTCTGAATGTCGGACATTGATGTATATTAAAGTAACTCAGGAAATTTAGATTTTCTTCACAGCATATTATCATATGTAATTCCATTTTTACCTTTCAAATAAAACAACAATTTTTGTGTGTGTGTGTGTGATATTTACCGAAAATTGGCTATTTGAACGTAGTGGACCTTAACATCTCTGCGATACCAGTGGATGACCAAAATCACTAGACAGGAAACAATGGAAACATCTTGGGGGAGACTTATACTGTGATAAAAAAGTATCTGAAATGCTTCATTTAAAATACATCTATAGTAGTTATCGTCTGAAAACTTTTAACAAACATTTTTACGACTTCTGTAAAACATCTAGCAATAGTCTGAAAATAAATTTGTGAAATGAGATAAGATTGAGAATAGTCTCAGTTGTTTTTCCGAAATGGTGAATGTTATTGAATAAAGAAATGCATTAAATTTTGTTTTCGCAATTAAATTTTTGCTACAAAAGCATTTTAAATGTTGCAAAAAGCTTTTAAAGACGACTGTTTTAACCAAACATTCAAAAAGTACGGCTCCACAAGCTCCGAATTCACCTGATATGTGATATGGCACGTGTGACTGTTCCTTATTCCTACGGTTGAAATTGCATCTTCGTGGTCAGCGTTTTGAGTCCATTAATTCGATAAAATAGAGACCTGATTATCCGAGTCCCGCTTAACCGAGTTATTTTCTTCTGATGAACTGGTGGCTTCTATTATTATGAAACAGCCATTATAAATGAAGTGTTAGGTGAAGATGAAAGATCAGTCGTAAAAAGTAAGAACCCTGATTTTTAAAAATAACCATATTTAAAAAATAAATAAATAAATAAATAAAATATGGCCTTTTTTCTCCCCCATTCTGACCAGAAAATCAGAGTTCTAACTTTTTACGACTGATCTTTCATCTTCCCCTAACACTTCATTTATAATGGCTGTTTCATAATAATGGAAGCCATCAGTTCATCAGAAGAAAATGACCCTTTCCAAAGGTATAAGTTCGATTGAAAAAAACTATTTAATACTTTGAGCAGAAAGAAGACACCTGCAATTTTCATGACACTAATAGAATCACATAACTGCCAATTTGTACGGTTTTGTTAGCTCTAAAATTTAATACAAATTTTTGCCATATTTAATCGTTAACAATTGTTAGATTTCGGCGATTGAATTAGGCAAAATTTACTGGTAAGCTTTATTGGTAAGGAAAAAATCTTAGAAATTGGTACTTGTGCAGTAGCATAATACTGCAGAAGAAAAAAAACTGCAACAAAATTGACATCCGACAAACAAAAAGCTAACAAGGCTTTTTCAAATAAACAATTTAATTCCCCGTTTTTCTTCTAAAAGTAACGGAAGTGTACATCAAAGAAATGTTGCTAGTACCATAAAAATTAGGAAATTAAGTGAAAATTTATATTTTATCTCCTTAGTTGGTGCCGATTTGTGTAAATCCGCACTGTAAAACTTATTAGTTATCGTCCCCATTTCATTTTAAAAAGGCGAAAGAAAACGTCCTCTTAAGGAGTAATTAAAAAAAAAAAAAAAAAAAACATATTTTTTTCATTATTATTTATTCCTACTCATTTATTTAGTTCTTTTTCGATCTTGAAAATCCATTAGTAAAATCTCTACTGAATATGTGAAGTCATTAGCACATTATTCTTTACTTTTAGTTAAAATTAAAACTTATTGTTTATCCTCCCCCTTTCATTAAAAAAGGGAGGAAGAAAACGTCCTTTTAAAGAGAAAAAAAAAAATCATTATTATTTATTCCTACGCTTTTATTTAGTTCTTTTTCGATCGTGAAAATGCATCAGTAAAATCGCTACTGAATGTGTTTCTATTTTATTAATATTTTATTATTTAAAATAAGATCATTATTATTTTCCCTCAATTCATTTTATTGTTTACATTTCTAAAACATTTTCAGCTTTCTCTTTATGCAGAGGAAAACATTATTATTATTTTTAATTTTTGCATAATAGCAAGAAAATATTTTGCTTTAGGGCAAAAGGAGAAAGTTCATCATAAACATTCTTCTTTGAAACAAGCAAAGAAAAAAGAAATTGAAGTGTTTTAAACCAGTATTCATCGTGAAGACTGTTTTTCTTTAAGGCGTGCCAGTTTCTATCTTCATTAAAAATAGAATATTTCAGTTTGTCATCTCTCTGTATCGCAGGTGCTCTTTAAAACCTTTGCGTAAATCAAGCATGTTCAAGGAGTGAAGAGAAGCATCATAAACGCGTATTTTTATTGGCGCGATTTGGCTTCCTTGGGTGGGATGCTGGAAGGGGCGTTCGTTTGTAAGACAACCCTGCTGGGCGCACTCTACAAGTCAACCGGCGGTTATCTCTCAATCCCCACTCGAGGAGTGTTTCTTGTTCCGATCGGGCTGACCGGCGTCAGACTGCTGTGTAGAGAAAACCAAGATGAAAGGATGTTGAGGAACGAGTGATGATACCTTTGCTTTGGTGTTGGTTAGGGTCGGCTGCGACCGCTGTTATTTGGTCAACAGGGGCAATAGCTCACAGTCCGACATCCGGTCGGATTACCTGCGAAGAAGCTCATAAAAAATGCTCATTCAGGGAAGACTGTACAAAAAATTTGCTCAGTTACATGAAAGATTGTGCTGATGTACTGCATGGATTAACGGCCCGATGCCCCTATGCATGTAGAAGGACTCTCATAGCACTTATGAGTCATGAAGCTGGTCTAGAACTGGCTATGTGCGATTGCAGGGGCGAGCCCTTCTGTCAAACGCATAAAGAGCGATTAGAAGTTTGCAGGCCTGAAGTGAGTTATGCAACAGCTGACAACACAGTGGTGTCCTGTTCTATAGCTGAGCTGATATGTTCTGCAGATTACCAGTGCCAAACAGCCCTAACTTATTACCATAGGCTCTGCAAGTCCATGTTTCATGGGCATAAATGCACACGTAGATGTAATAATAGTTTAGACATCTTGAGCAGACAAGAAAAAGCGTCAAAGTTACATGATTGTTATTGTGACGGCTCAGAGGACTTTCCCTGCATAAGAATCAAACAGAATACTCAAAGACTATGTCTTGGTAAAGAGACTTACAGAGAAGAGACTCACCATATGTTCACAACAACACCGGAATCAACATCCGGGTGCAGGACGTTTAAACCATCGTGGTGTTTAACCTGGTTTGTTTCTTGTATAGTAATCTTATGGACCTTAAGTAACAGGAATGAAAAGTGTTACTCTTCTATGAGAAGTTGTGAAACTTCAAAAACAAAATATGAACATTCGATACCAGACCGATTGTGGGTGAAGTCGTTACATCTGACAGTTTGGCCATGGTGGTGGACATCGGAAAACACGAAAGTATAGGTGAGTAAAATTCATTTATCAATCAAATATTTGATGTAAAAGCAAAGAGACGTTATGAGCAGTGGTTTAGAGTAGGAGAAGCTAGGGGAGTGATTGCCTAGGGCGCTAAATTTTCAGGGGCACCAAAAAATTACTGAATAAAAAACTTTAGTAACCACTAAGAAGGTTGTGCAAGACACTGGAAACCCACCCTATGCCACTGGTTATGAGAACAATTCTTCCTCCCTTTTTTTAATTATATTTAAAACTATGCATTGTCTATTATTGTACTACTTAAATTTGAGAGCAAATTATAGCTAGTAAATTTCTCTTTATTAAAAATCAATCGAAATATCTAAATAAATCCTTTTTTCTCAACAATAATATTAATACTTTAACAAAATTTTTTCTTAATATATTTATATTTTATCATATCAGTAAATTTTTCATTTTCTTTTATTGTAATTTGTTATTTAAATGCACCGAAAGTCAAATCATTACGTTAACACCGAAAAATAGTAAACAAATAATAATAATAATAAAGGTAAAGTAAAATATAAAAATTTAAATGTTTATAGAATTTCTTTTGCTTTATCTTAGATTTCGTGAGTATATTACTAAATTTCTGTAACGCAATAATAATTGTAAAATATATAATAAGTATACGATAAATGAAGCTTTGTTTTTGCTATGCGATTTGTTTCTGACGTAATTTTTCAGTTTACTCCATTTTTAATTCTTTTTAATATTACGCGTGACAACTAGCTTCCAATTAATCTGTAAATTGTTTACAATTGCGGTTTTATAATTAAACAAAAAGGGCGTTCGATTGCTAAGCAACTCCATACACTTAGAAAAGAAAAATAGAATATTATAAAGAATATTAAAGCATAGATTAATATATAACAATCAATGTGTGTGTGGGGGGGGGGGGATTCACGATTATAAATAGACTATTATAATTTATGTTTTTAGATAGATTAATTTTATTTTATCTCTCTATACGTCATTATAATTTGGAATTACTTATTTTATAATAATTTTGCCTTATAAATAATAAATAAATAGAAAATTTGGTAATGTCAAACATTTAGCTAAATAATGTTAAAAAATGGGCCCAATAAATTAAAATTGAACATACTTTATAGACGTTTAGAACTCTCGTTTTAACAGTTAAAATTCATTTCTAAACAAAAATCATTTTAAGAAAGAAATTTTAATGTTTGCGTTACATGCATGTGTCGGTCAAAACATCAAACAGGTATATGAACCCAAATTGGGTAACCTCCTATCTAAGAATCTTTCTACCCAATTCGGATATTTTTCTACCGTTTTAGCTCTTATTTTTTTCTGTGCAAGACCTTACACTGACAAATTTATAGAATTGTCATAAAAATAAAAGCTTGAATTATTTTCATTTTAAAAGCACCATTAACTTTTATTTTAGAGATCTATGGAATAGTACGCATAAAAATAGATAAATTTGTTTTTAACTTATTCTCGTTCTTTAATCTCTCTTCCCCTTCTTCTTCAATCATTTCTGTACTGTTTGAAAAAAAAAAAAAATAGCATTATTACCCGAATTATATCCTGTTAAACAAAAGCAAGAGGGATAAAACATCATGCGGAAATTTTGCATTTCTAATAGTCTTTCTTATTTCACTTTGCTATGCACAGTTTCGTAATCTTTTAAAAATAGATAGTATGGAAAGGTAAATTAAAAATTTACGTTAATAATTTAAAAAAAAAAAAAAATAGAAAACAAGAACGAAAAAAAAAAAAAAAAACAACACATTCAGAATAAGGTAACAAAATTTCACAGTTTATTAAGATGAAAGAGGATGTCTAAACAAACAATGTGGAAAACGCTAAACGCATTTAAAAAACAAATTTCTGCAATAACCACCAAATAGTCGGGGGAAAAAATACGAATTTTTTTGTGCAACCCAGTATACGATCGATAGATTTGTATGTAAACTACATAGCATGCTGAAACTTAGTTCAATTATACGCATAACACAGTTTCCATTTTAACAATTTCCGTCAACAAACGGAAATGTTCTTGCGAACTTTTGTGCAGTCCTGTGTATGAACTACAGAATTTATACACACCAAGTACCGTATTTTATGAAAGAAACTCCGCGGCGTTTACGAGTTTGAAAGTTATTATTATTATTTATTTATTTATTTATTTATTTATTTATTTATTTATTTATTTATTTATTTTTTATTTTTTTTTTTTTGTCAAGTGCGGCGTTTACTATTTTTTTTTTTTTTTTTTCGCGCATGTAAAATGGGCTAAAATAAAAATTCATTAATCCCATGAATATATTATTATAAGACTGTTCTCAAGTCCCCTGCTCAACAACGCGAAACTTTCTGCCTTTACCGATTATAAAAACAGTGACATTTCGGATGATGATACTGAACCATACAGGTGGACAAAGAAAATTTACTACTCTTCCACTCAGATATTGACAACTCAGAGTTTGAGGGTTTCGAGTAGAAGCTAAAAAAGGGCTAAAGTGCATGCGACGTAAAAAGCGTGCTAAGTTGTGACGGCCACTTAAAAAAATATTGTGCGCCTAAGGAGAGGGTCCGCATCCCGCGCTCTGGATGGTTTTAATGACAATTGACGTCTCCTTAATTAAAGAAATCACATAAAAATATTTAAAACCCGATTTAAATATTTTAAATAAAATTTTAGAATCCTAAATTATAAAAATGAGGCACCTTACACTGTTCAGAAAACATTGATTAAAGTTAGGTCAATGAGACATTGTCGACAAAAGTAGCGTTCCCACAGGTGCGGCGTTTACGATATTTTTAAGCTTATTTAGACCAATTTTGAGGAGTGCGGCGCTTACGACGGGTGCGGCGTTTCTTCCATAAAATACGGTAATATGCAAAAAAATAGTTAAACAGTTAAACTTAACTCTTTAAGTGTTCTGCAGAATTATTCATGTGTGTTTAATGATTCATAAAATAATAGCTATATGAAAAGTATTTGAATGAGGATCTGTTTGTTACCTTACATGTTTATTTATCTTATATACTGCACAAAAATAACATTAATATCAATTTTTTTTAATATTAAATCAGCCCTTGACTTCAAAGGTTATGTGACGAGAAAAAACGGTTAGGACGCTTTAAAAGTTAGTACAACAACTGATGAAAATGCATTTCCAGCAGTTATTGTTTATAGAAAATACTGTGACCAAATTCTTTTGTGTGTCCCTCTAAATGAACGATAAGTTATATGCAGTAAAGTATTCTACAGTAAACACCTTGTAGTACACCTCAGTGATTGTATATAAATTTCAATATTTTTAAAATCGTGTAAGATCATTAAAATATACCGCAAACGATTTTTCCCCATAGACTGCAATGTAACGGAATTTTTTTGAGTGTCCCTGTAAACTGCAAATGCTACACATATCATTTTCAATATCGAACACTCTATGGTAAAGCCCAATAATATACAGGGTGATTCAAAAAAATGTTTACAAAATGACATGGCAAACCAGGCATAGAACAAGGATAAGAAATCACATAGGAACATAGGGTCGCAAACCACTTATTGAATCACAAATACAGGGTGTTTTAACGTAACTCAATTTGGGTTGACGGTAATAAATTTCAGAAAACTGAAGTATGTTATAATAAAACATTTAACAGACATTCTCACCTTTGTTGGCACCAAACAAAAGGGGTAGCATTAGCATTATATGCACCAGAAGTATGCACTGGACGCCCCACATTTTGGACTGTGATGATCAATCCATACGGTATCATCGATTGCTCGAGCAACATGTTTTCCGAGATCTTTTCATGATGTTATCACATTTCACTCAAAACAAAGTGCATATCGTTGCATTTTCATTACAATGTTTTTATTTTTCTCGAAATTATGACCGCCAACCCGGATTCAATTTGGATAAAACACCCTGTATTTGTGACTCAGTAAGTGAATTGCGACCCTATTTTCCTATGTGATTTTTTTATCCTTGCTGTATGTCTGGTTTGCCATGTCATTTTGTAAATGTTTTTTTTAATCGCCCTGTATATCGATTTTATGGCAATCTGACTTTATTTCTCGGAGTTAGAGCACATGCAGACACTAGACAGACAGAGGGACAAACAAACCAAATTCATAAACACTTTTCAACAATGTTGTGAAGTGTTAAAAGAGAGAGAGGGGGAGAAATAAAAGTCAGTGTATTTGATAAAGAGCGATAATGGAACTAAAAGAGATAATAAAACGTGCTTTGAGGTAAAACTAGTTTTACAGGTTTTTTATTAAAAACTAAAGCACCTAAACAAGCCACCATCTAAAGCACCAGACTGTTAATGGAGACATTAGTTTTCATCTCTCCTGAGATAATTGATATAAAGAATGAATCGCTCTTGTACCACTCTTCTAAGCTTTTGTCACTCTTCGAGGAAAACGAATTTCCAGAAATTATCTTGAAATTTGATCGTTCGTAGTTTAACACTGGAGCAGCGATAGCGAAAGAGGGAATTTAGAGACTAAAAAACCATTCCCAAAGTACTTAAAAACTGATAAGATGCACACAAAATCCAATCTTTGTAAAGTAAAACATAAACAGCTAGAAACATTTTAGCATACCACTGTTTCAAGGCTTCATAATAGAAGCCCCTTCTTTAGTACAAAATTAATTTAAGGAAAATAGGTAACAACAGCAGCAAAATACCTATTTTTCTACTGCTGTTGTTTCTCACATTCTCTTATTTTTATTTTGCTCTTTATTATCGCTTTGAAGTCTTGATTAAATGATAAATTGAGCTGAATGATAAATTTATTTTCGTTGTTTTTAATTGCATCGTTTTTTAACAAATTTTAAATCAGGCAATATAATTTTGAATTTTCACAACAAAATACTTTTATTCTCTAAAATATATATTTATATATCATGTTAAGTATTTTTATTAATAATTTTCTTTAAAGAAAAGAGAAGATTTTACCAGTTATTAATTCAGGCTGTGGACATTCTCCTGAGCATTGAAATGCTTCCCTCACCGGAATAATAGTGATTTTGTTGTAATTAATCATCTAGAAGTGCATTTCCCCCAACAACTGTATAAATCCCCCCCCCCCCCGGTTCTACAGAAAGACCTTCCGCCGAAAAACAGCCGAATTCAACACGTCTTTTTATGCTCTATGTATTTACTAAAAATTACTTTACGAACATGTAAAATACTAAATTTTTCTCTTTATAAGTAATAATGATTTAACATTCTCGCTCTTTTTAGGTGATTGAGGATTGACCCAATAAGTTTAATAATAATAAAAAATAATACAGCGCTATTAAACATTCTTTTTTTGTTCAATCAGTTGACAACCTCAAATATCTTTAGGATACAGATAGGAAAATAGGTGTTTACTATATCTAGTATTTCCAAAACCTTTGAATAATTTATATTGGATATCTAAACGTTTGTGCCAGTGGTTCCCAAACTTTATGGCTAAGCAATTCACCTTACAGTTTGAAGCTTTTTCACAACTTACTAAAGTACAGATATATGAAGATTTTTGTATAAGTTATCTTGGACAAAGAAGACTTTTCTTTCAAAGCATATACTATAGAAAAACAATTATAGTTATTTCTTCGTAAATAATCAGAATCACAATAATAATAAAGCAGTATAATAATAAAAAGCAACCTTCTTTTACTAAAAACTTAAAAAATGCGCTTATCAAAAATTGTGTAACAGAAAAGTACACAAAATATGTCAAAAAAGTTCACTGTTTTACTTAAAAGGCGACTAAAGTAATAAAAGAGATGTTAAAAGTTTAAAAATATACATTTTATTTAAAAACTTCTTAGTACTTGCAGGTTTTACCAAGCCCTTCATCATATAATATTATAATAACTAATTGCTGTTTATTTATACAAATACGTCACTTCGTTTTGAAATTGATGGAGCCGATAATTATTAGAGTTGAAAGTAGATTAGCAGTTTCTTCGATTGAACTTAATTAGAGAAAATATATATTAAGTGCATTTCTATTTATTTTTATAAATCACTCTGTTAGCATTGCATTATTTTATAATATTCTCTGATAAAGGGCTTGGTAAAGCCTGAAAGTACCAAGAAGTTTTTAAATGTATATTTTTTAACTTGTAACATCTCTTTTGTTATTTTAGTCGCCTTTTAAGTAAAACAGGAAATTTTTTTCAAAGTTCATATTACATATTTTATGCTTATCATGCGTATATTTTATGTTCGAATCAAGGTGAAATATTGCGTTTCGTCTTACGATTTTATTAGAAAAATACATTTTAAAATTCAGAGTGATTTGTAATTTTTTTTTTCAACGAGGTTGTCTGTATCAAGGTTGAAACTTGTTAATTTTAACCTCAAATCGCTCACACATACAGCTTAAGGGATGTCAGTACTCTTAAAATTCGAAAAAATGAAAAAAAAAAAAAAAAAAACTAAAGAACAGGAATTCTGCTTTTTCAGAATTTAGTGTCGCTCCCGGCATTTTCATTACTTCATTTTCTTCTGATGGACTGGTGGTTTCTATTATTATGAAACAGTCATTATAAATGAAGTGTTAGGTGAAGATGAAAGAGCAGTCGTAAAAAGTTAGAACTCTGATTTTCTGGTCAGAATGGCCAAAAAAAAGGGCCATATGCTTTTTTTTTTTTTTTTTTTTTTTGGCCATTCTGATCAGAAAATTAGAGTTCTAACTTTTTACGACTGCTCTTTCATCTTCACCTAACACTTCATTTATAATGACTGTTTCATAATAATAAAAGCCATCAGAAGAAAATAACTCAGTTAAGCCGGGACTCGGATAATCGGGATTCTACTGCAGTACAAAATATATTTCAATTTTAAGACTTAAAGCACACGCTTTTATTTTATGTAAAATTACGTCATCGGATCCGCTTAAGAATTCCACATTTACGATCTACTCTTAAACATGTACAGTAAAGCACGCATAGGACTTTATTATAGGCGTTATCGCAAAATAATGCACAAATGCAGCAAAAAGATGCCGTCATTCAAGAAACTTGAAAAAAAAAATAAAAAAAAAAAAAAGGGCTATCTAATAAAGGTCAAAATTAGCACTAGCCACCGGCCACAGGGCCAGTAAATGAAAAAAAAGTGGCTAGTGAAAAATTGTCTATCAGCGGCCACCTTCCGGCCACTTTTTTACAAAGAGATAATGAAATTTTCTTGCATTTCATCAAGGATTCTACTTTTTTTGGTTCCAATATATTTATATTAACATATTTATTTGGGCTATTCAGTTTTAGTTAATACTTATAGAAATTTTACTGTTTAGCATTTTGAAATAAAAAAGTGGCCGTTAGGTTAAAGATAGTGGCCCACTTAAAAAATTAGTCCTACCGGCCAGTGGCCGCTAATGAAATTTCCCAATTTTGACCTATACTATCTAATGATTCATAGGCCTTCATTTGTTTGTAACATTAATATAGACACTTAAAATTAAATATAGTTTATAATAGCTCCCTGTTTTATCAGAAATAATTCATTTATATTTTTTCAAAATAACACGTATTTTAATTACATTTTCTTTCGCTTGTTATGAGAAAATGGCAACAAAAATATATAATTACTATTTTAGAATTATTTTTCCTTTACTTTCTACAGAAATGGAGTACTTCCGTTGCCAAAATTTAAAAAAATGTCGCTAAAAACTACAAATAAATTAATATTTCAAAAATAAATGGAGATACAGTTTTCAAACAAAATGCATTTAAAATTACTTTTTTTTTCAATACGATGGTATAAAAATCGAAAATGTGCGATGCTTAGAAGTTTAAAAAAATTGCTATAGAATATTTAATCGTACTGCTTTGTTTTACGGCTGGCTTCTGTAAGGTAACGTTACTTTTTGGAATACACAAAATAAGCTGGGAGAAAGAAATAACATACCGTACCGGGGGCTAAAAGATCATCTTCAACATTTAATATCTCAAACAGTATATGAAATTAAAACACAATTTTTAGAGGGATAAAAGATATTAGTAATGTTCATTTTTTCATATACTTAAAAATTTTCAAAATGCAGAATTAATATTTATAGGAAGCTTGAAACTGTAAGACATTTGTAGAGCAGAAAATTGGTATGACAGATTACGCGCAGGATTACAAAATAAATTTTGCTGCTGGAATGAAAATTTTGGCGCCTAATTATAATAATTAACCTGAACCTAAATAAATTTGCATTTAACCCTTTATCTACTGACGGTACTTATAAGTACCATTAAAATAACTTGCTATAAAATCCATTTAATACATCGATTAGTAGTAATACAGTTTAGAATGAGTTACAGATGCATTACTTTATCTTGTTCCAAAAGCATTTTTGGTTACACAAAACAAAAATATTTTTAAAAGGATGATTTCTTTTGCCTTTGCATCTTTTCAGCTTTCTTGGCATTGGGGGGGTGGGGGGGGGATTTTTTATTTCGGATTTTGTATTTCTATTTATTGTAAGAACGGTTATATTTGTACATTTCCTAATTCTACAAAATACTAAGAAAAATATTTAAAATAAAAGATTTGAGTGGGGTTATAAATATTGCACAAAATCTCTATAAATTCAAATTTAATGAATCCTTCTAAATCCTTCAATCCTTCTAAAATTCATTAAATGATTATGTAAATCTTCTAATGTAGTTTCGAAAATTCACGAAAAATGCTTTAGAAGATAAAATTTTCATTAATTCATAATACAATATAAAAGAGTTTTTTATATTTTTAATACAAAATTGTATGTAGCTAATACAAATTTTTGAAAATTTCAACAATAAAATCACATAATTGTTTTTTTCAACAATAAAAAGGAACTTTTAGGTTCAGCTTATACGGTTTGGTTTTGTGTTTATGACGGCCGATTATCAACACGTGGGATATAGGCCCTGGGGGGAGTGCCCTTCGTGGGGGTCCTTCTAAGGGAACCTAACCCGTATTTACGCATGGGGATCCACGGTTTCGAAGAAAACCACGAAAACTCCGAAACGGTTAGGCCGACGGGCGCGATTGGGTTCGAACCCAGCACCTCCCGTCTACCAGCTTCGAGAGCAGAACCTCTCCGCCACTCAGCTTATACGGACTAACATGAAACATCTATTCTGAAAATTTCATGAAAAAATATTGAGAAGGCCTGTGCGTTATGCCCAAAAATGTCATTTTTAGTAAAATTCTATCGAAGTTTCGGAAACATCGCTTCAGCTATTGAGCCGGAACAATTGTAAAAACCATAACTTCTGTTCTAATGGGAATTTCAAGTAAACAATTATATCAAAATGTTCAGAAAAGATAGGAGTTTAAAATATTAAAAAATTAAAATTTCGAAATTTTTGACACTTATTTTTAATAATCCTGATATAAAAAAATATCTTCCTGGAAATAGCTATAATCGATAAATTTATCCTATCACATTAGGCAAGCATCATTTTTTTTTTTTTTTTCAATTGAAAGACTTGTAGTTTAAATCATCTGAATTTATTGTTTTAAATAATAAAATTAAAAAATATCTTATCCTGTTTAAATGCATAACGCTTACAGCCAAAATAAAGATGTTTGGTCAGACATTTATGTAAATTAAAAACAAAATTAAATTATTTCACATGTCAATAATTGCGCTTGCTTATGATATATAATAAATTAATAAACAGGTATGTTCACTTAGTTTTTATTAAACAGGTTATGTTTATAAAATTAAGTCAAAAAGAATCACTTATTATTAAAGTTAGACCATGCTAAAAGTGAAAAGATTACATTTAAAGGCTTATAAATATCTTTTAATAGAGAGATCTACAAGTTTCGTACGTACAATCGGCACATTTTTCAAGATCAATATTGATAAATAAACTACTCACGCAAAAAAAAAAATTAAAAAATAATCTTGATAAACAAAAATCATTACCTGTGATCTTCATTCTGTGAGTTCATTTTGAAAATTTTTGCGGAAATAGTTTTTGTATCAATACTGATCTGGAAAATGTCGCCGATTGCGCGTATACGAAACATGTAGATCGGTTTATTAAAAGGTATTTGTAAGTCTTTAAATGTAATCTTTTCGCTTTTTGTATGTTATAACATTAGTTTATGTTTAAATAATCTTTTTAAAGGATTAATGTAACTAATATTTAACGAGCGTTCATATACATTTGTAATTAGCTGAAAAATTCATAAGAACCTCTATAAGTTGGACACATACCTAACTGTAGATATCCAAATAAGAGAGATCACCTTATTAAGTTTGGAACTCCTACTGCCAATCAAAATGAATAACACAAATATAATGGAACTATAAAATCTAGGAATGATTTCGAATTTTTTGCAAATAAAAGTCCAACGGGTCCTTTGATGCGACAAATGTGTCAAAGAAAAAACAAAACCTATCAGTACTGATACTGACTCTCTTGTCGTTACGTGAAACTAACTTTTTAGAATTTTAAATAGCAGTTTTTCTCCAGCTTAAAAAAAGGGGGGGGGGAGGGTATGTACTTGAGAAACAAAATGAGTAATCTCTAACAGATTGAATAATTAGATCTTGGTTTTATTATCTACTTATAATTCCTGGACTTTGTCGCATCTGTTAAAAGATTTGCAATGATTAAAGGAAGCATCTTACTGAAATTCATTTCTTGTATCTCCTATCCTAAAATATTTTTCTACAGCAGAACTTAAACATTTTCTGTTACAAAAAAAAAAAAAAAAAAAAAAAAAAAAGAGTTCTCTGTAAGTCTTTTTTATGATAATTCTAATGAACACCGCTTTAGAATTTTGTTTTAAGAAGTACTTCCCAAGTCAAAAAGATTGAGAAACCGTGAGACAAAGTATTAGAAGTCAATCACTTGCTGAGTAACTTCGTTGTACCGAACTGTAAATGTCTAGAAGATGATTAATCAGTTCATTTCTCAATCAGTCCGAAAAAAACTTCAGAATGCCTAAGTAACTCTTCCCACCCCCCCACCCCCCTTTGGCGTTCCCGTATAATGCCTCAAAAAAAAAAAATAAATAAATAAATAAAGGAGCATTAGAAACAACTATTTGAAGATAACCTCATTGTACCAAAATGTAACTATCTAGAAGATGTTTTATCAGTTCCTTTCTTTCGAAAATTCTTTATTTCACAATGTCTAAATAAGAGCGATTTTATTTTTAAATTTTCCATCCCACCGTATGACAGCTCAAAAACTTGAGAAAACCAGACCGAGCAAGAGCAAGCCAACAACTTGCAAGTAACTTCATTGTACCAAAATGTAACTATGTTTTATTAGTTCATTTCTCAATCAATCCGACTGACAGTTCTCCAGTTCATAATGTCGAAGTAAACTCCTTTTTTTTCATCCCCTCCCCCCTCGTATGATGCTTCAATATATTTTATCTGCCCCATAATCAGCTATGGCACCTGACCGTGCAAGATGCTCAGCAGGATTCTATTGAATAGGCGTAGGGGAGCAAAAAGAAATGCCAGGTAGGAGAACCGTAATCCCAAAAAGGAACAGCTTGAAAGAGATACAGGCAAGTGATTCATACCACATAAAAATGGAGAGAGTTATTTCAGAGATATATGTGAGTGGAAGTTGGAGAAAAAATTCTCAACGGGTAATGACGGGGATAAGAAAGTGATTTGTGGCCCCTATGAAATATAGATGTGCGTTGCCATCATGTTTCCTGTTTTGGGGGAGGTTGAGAAAATAAATATATAATAAATATCGCAATTTTTTTGCAGAATTGAGGTCACTCTAGAAATACGTATGGTGTCGACCGATTAGAGAAAGAGAAAAAAATTAATAACAGAAATAATACAACAGTAGAGGAGAAAAAGCCTATTTGTGGCCTCCGAAAAAAAAATTCTCTTAGCTTCTTACCTTTGTACATAGTGTGTTTCATTTTTGGAAACGTTGTTCGCATACTTATGTCCTGCCAAACAATGTTGTCATTTTTTTCGCGTGATCTACCATGTTAAGATAAATACCGACTTCGAGAAGATTTATCGTGTAGAACTCTGGTAGAAATACATTTGCTTCATTAAGGTTTGGTCTAAATTAGTGCTCTCGGCGCGATACGTTTTACGTACGTATATACGTACAAACCATCGGTATGAAATATGCATATCTTAAACGATACGTTTCCATATAGGCGTATATCGGTTAAACGTATAATTCAAATATATATTTTACGTATGCGTATTTACTTTTAATACCAATAGAACATCACCAGTCTTACGTCACGGAACGAAGATCTAGCTGGAAATCGTTGGCGTTACCGTAATAATTTGCATATATATGTTTCATAAATAGGATCTTGTTATTTTCCCCCATAAATATTTTAATTAATTTATGTTGCTTCTAATTTTGATTAGATTAAGACGAACGTCATTTTGCACGCTTTTTTTCCCTACATATCATCCCCACACAATGCCGCTAGCATTGTGTAGGGATGATACGCAAGGAAAAAAGCGTGCAAAAAGACGTTCGTCTGACATTAGCCTAAGTGATAAAAAGTTATATAAATTTTCTGGAAAAAATTTAAATTGTTCTATATTTCTTAAATTATACATTATGGCAGGGCTCTTAACGAGTGCTTCTTAATGTCTCTGATCTGCAGACCAACAGGAGAAAAGCATCTTTTTTTTTCACGCAATGAAAGAAAACCGTTTAAACGTTTATGCGTTAAACCACTGGAGTAAGTTCCGTATATGCTGTTTCGTATAATACGTATAACCACCTTGGCCATATCATACACAGGGGTGTAGTGGAGGTTATACGGAGGTATATTTTCTTTAAAAGCTCCGTATACCTCCCCCCCCCCCTCCCTCTGTTTTTCTTTCATCCCATTCTATTCTTTCAGTCACCCTCTGTTTTTCTTTCATACGTATCCGGGTTGACATGATTTTCTAAAAGAAAATCCAGAATATTTTTCAAATAATAATAATAATAATAAAACTATACATTTGAATGTTAATGAGTGTACATGTGTCCATTTCTGTACAAAAATGCTAAAATTAATACTAGGGATTTAATTGTAAACTACTTTTCCATCATTGTATTAAAATATGGATTCATTTTCTTTCACTTCGAATCCGGATTGACGTGTTTCGCGGTCAGGTTTCGGGTTGACTTTAAACAGAAATTCTAGGTTCGGGTTGGGTATCTAGGGGTTCACATCACGGTTAAACCGTTTCTACCTCTGCTTTTAGATGTGATAACTTAAAAGTGGTAATGTCGTCAATAAAAATACTTCCACCTGTATGTAATGATCCATAATATTGTATGTTAAAAACTAACCAAACAAGGATATGCCGTATACAAAAAACATGTGATGATCAAATCTGATTTCAAGCCCATTTTACTATACACTAGATTGGATTGCCAGTGAATTTAGGCCACCAACTTTTTTTTTCCCATCTAGCAACCATAATAAACTGATGATAACTGGCTGAAACAGAAGAACAAAAGAAAATGGAAAAAGTGAAACTGAATAAAACAAGAAAGAAAGAAACTTGTAAAGAGAATCCGAGACGTTGATATGGCGATACGTTTAAAGTTCTCAGAGCTTCATATCATGCATACCTGCTAAACAATGTGTTCTAAAACAATGTTTTAAAAAATTTACAGTTTTATCAAATTACACTTTTGATTTTTAGAAGCTATGCAATAGATTTGAAAATATTGGATATCACTTCCAAATTTGTTTGTTTTTTTTTTCTATTTTTTTTTTTTTTTCAAATTCCTTGTAATGATATATATATATATATATATATATTTAAATTACCCCTTATTTATAAGAAATTCAACTCTAATTATTCATTGAATTAAATTTTCGGAATTTAATGTACACATTTTTTTTTTTTTTTTAAGTTATAGAATGTGTATGTTCGCATTTAAATTCATATTATCTTTAAAAAATGTTTGAATTTTCACACGTATTCCGTAGAAATAATGAATGCATCAAACAATTATAATGTTAACTTAACAACAATAATGCTAATAACTGAGTCTAAGTGTTTTTATTTTTTAAAAATGCAGTTTTTAATATTTTTTTAATTTTTACCATATTCCGTAGAAATAATGAATGCATCAAAACAATATTATAATATTAACTTTACAGCAATAATGCTAATAACTGCTTCTAGGTGCTTTTATTAAAAATAAGGCAATTTCTATTGTTTATTAAATTTTCAACACATTCCATAGAAAAAATGAACCCATAAAAACAAAACTTTAGAACAATAATGCTAATAACTGCTTCTAGGTGATTGTATTAAAAATAATGTAATTATTTAATTATTTATCTCAATGAATACATGAAAATACTTGACCTTTTTTATTAAGTTTCATAAAATTTCACCTACGCGTATACCTGAGATCTACATTTCATAAAATATTGATCCATAGCAATTTAGCAACATAATTCTTCATTCTGCCTATTTGCATATTTTTGAGAAAACTGGGAAACACAGAAAGTAATTCAAGTTTTAGCCAAAATTTTGGCAAATTTCGCCACTCTGAGGACCTTAAAATTTATGTTTAATTAGAATTTTCGAAATCTATATTTGGATAAATCTAAGTCATTATTTACGGCAATAAAATTAACTGTATGCTTTTAGGGCGCTTTTCCATTACCGACGCGACACCAATAAATGTACACCCGTGCACGCAAAATGCATTCATATACACCTACGCTCTCTTGACTATCCGATGATGATTTTGTCGTCATAGTGTATATGAATGTATTTTCCGTGCAATCGATGCCGGATAATGACAATCGTGTACGATTTATCGATGTCGTGCCGATAAATGGAAAAGTGCTGTTACGTGCAAGAAAAGTTTGCTTGCTCCGTTAGTCAGAGTTTTTGGATACCATTAATTTTTAATTGTAATCTTCGCTTCCTTTCATGACAGAAATATTTCGATTAAATATGGCGACTGTAGTGGTGTTTTTCTCATAGTTTTATTTCATTTTGTAAAAAATAAATATATATGTTACCGGCCAAACCCGATTTTAGGCCGAACTAGATTGGCCTAGGCCAAACTAGTTTATCCTAACGCGCATAGGATAAACTAGTTTTTCCTAGGCCAAACTAGTTTAGCCTAACACTTATAGGATAAACTAGTTTAGCCTGCTATTCATCGGTCCAAACTAGTTTATCCTAGGCCGATCTAATTTACCCTAGGCCAATTCAATTTGGCGTAATTTTATTGATCCGAAAGACAGCTTCGGCGCCAAACTTCTAGTTTATCCTAGGCCAATTCAATTTGACGTGCTTTAATTGATGCCAACCAGTGATGAGCACGCTCACAAAAGAACGAAAAAAAACCCGAACTAATTCAAACCAAAATTCAATTTCTCAAAATGAGTCAAGTTCACGCTCAAATTCAAAATTTTTCAAAGGAACCCGCTCAACTCAAACACATCTTTATGAAAGTGGGCGAAGTTCACTTAAAAACTCGTTTAGTTTTTTAATTTTATATTGTATAAAATATAATAGAAGTTTAGCGTTCAAATGTACAAAATTTTGTGAGCTAGTCTTTTGGTTATTCGAATTCGATATAAGGGTCTTTGCGGGCCCGTCCAATTATCCTTCCCGACACTCGATCCGGGCTTGGTTTGGGGATTGCATTTTTCGAGAGTTTCGGACTGAGATGGGCCGGAACTCAATTTTTTTTCTAGCTTAAGTCGGGACTGACTTACATTCTTCTTGAGGCCTGCACTGGCAGAAATTTTCAGTCCAATTTCCATCCCAGCTCATATGAAAATCATTTGGACCGGAAGGATTTCTGGTCTGTTCAGTAAAAATATCAGTAATGTTTGGCCTGGACCATTTTTTTTTTTTTTTTTATGCACGTATTTTTAAATCGCTATTATGAGAATATTTGTACTTGTAAAAAGAATATAATGTATTTACAACAGACGATGAACCTTCTAATATGGGAATCTGCCTATAACGGATTTTTATTCTTTCATATGAAATTTCGTCTAAGAATATTTTATTGTATAGAATTTTTTTAATTTTTAAATCTCCAAGCCATAGAATGTGAATTAACGATATTAATGATTCTATTGTAAACTATACAGATTTTTTAATGAATCTCTATTTATATGTAAACATTTGAACAATTAGTAATACCATTAATTTTTTTTCACGAGTTGGAGACTTGAAAATCTGAAAATTTTTACATAGAAAAACCTTCTAAGACGGAATCACATAGGGGACAAAAAACTTCCCTATAGTTAAGTTCCTTTTTTAGCAGGTCTGTCGTCTCTAGCAAATGCATTATTTTTTTTCAAGCGGATTATTATATCCAATTTGCACCGATATGAAAAAAAAAATCCGTTTAAAACAGGATTTCGTCATACACAGATTCTTCTAACAGGTTTTACAGTACTGTATCCCCATCCGTATAAATGCATATGTATTATTCTTTAAAGAGAATTTTAATTGTAGAATAATGGTAGCTTAAAAATATATGTATTTTAGGCCAAACTGGGACCGGGATTTCGCCGAATTTTTGAAAATTCCAGATTTCTGAAAGAATATCAAATGTACCTTTGATATTCTTAATGGAGCATTTATTCATAATTAATTCAAAGCCAAGTGATATTTAAGTGAGGGAAAAAAAAAGAAATGTAAAACAAAAATCAATGTTTTTATTTATTTTTTTTTTTTTTTTAAAGAAATGTAAAACAAAATTGTTTTTTTTTTTAATATTTATATTTTTAAAGAAATCCAAAACAATAATTAATGGGGTTTTTTTTATATATCAGAAGTACATTTAATATTCTCTCAGAAATCTAGAATTCTCAAAAATCCGTCGAAATCCCGGTCCCGACGGTGGCTGATTTTCGAGGTTATACTGTACATTATTAATCAATCCTCTAAATTCTTCCTGTCCTAAATTTTATGATAACCTCTCATCCTTTTCTTTGAACTTCCAACACGCAATTTGTCGTATGGAACTTATTTTGTAACTATCGGTGACGATGAAATGGGAAGATAGGTGGACAGTATCCCACTCCCCGTAGAATAAAATATATTATACAGGGGTGACGGCAATACTCCTTTGCACAAGGTTGGCGCCGGAGCAGTACTTCGGATTAATAAAAATACGTGAAATAGCAGTGGCCTAGGATAAACTAGAAGGTTGACGCCCGCGGCTGTCTTTGGGATCAATAAAATCACGCCAAAATAAAATGGCTTTGGATGAACTAGATCGGCCTAGGATAAACTAGTTTGGGCCAATGAATAGCAGGCTAAACTAGTTTATCCTATGAGCGTTAGGCCAAACTAGTTTGGCCTAGGAAAAACTAGTTTATCCTATGAGCGTTAGGCCAAACTAGTTTGGCCTAGGAAAAACTAGTTTATCCTACGGGCGTTAGGATAAACTAGTTTGGCCTAGGAAAAACTGGTTTATCCTATGAGCGTTAGGATAAACTAGTTTGGCCTAGGAAAAACTAGTTTATCCTACGGGCGTTAGGATAAACTAGTTTGGCCTAGGAAAAACTGGTTTATCCTATGAGCGTTAGGATAAACTAGTTTGGCCTAGGAAAAACTAGTTTATCCTATGCGCGTTAGGATAAACTAGTTTGGCTTAAAATCGGGTTTGGCCGGTAACATATATATATGAACAGGAAAGAAAAATCATGCCTCAATCATAGATTATGAAACATTTTCCAATACATTCAGAATACTCTAACAAAACTTCACCGTTTAACAAGATGAAAGATGACGTTATAGTTAACAATTTCGAAAACGCATAAAACTTTTAAAACCCAATTTTAGCAATTATTATCTATTGTCAAAAAAGTATCCAAATTCATAAGCGCAGCCCTGTATGTGATTTGTACATATATTCTACCCTAGTATGCAAAAATTTAGGAAACGCAGTTGAAAATTCCCCTTTCCCATAACTTCCGTCACTAAGTGAAGATGTACCCGAATTCTTTTGTGCAGTCCTGTATATGATCGATAGAATTTATACATACCAAGTAACACACAAAAAACTAGTTCAATCTAATAACACATACCACAGTTGTAAACGCAGTTCAAGCAATTACTGCTCATAGACAATACTGTAACCAAATTATTTTGTGTGTCCTCATAAATAAACCACAAACGCTATGCACTAGAGGTCTGCACGGACCGAAATTTTCCTAACCCTGTCCCGGGCCGACCCCAAAACAAAGTCGGGCTCAGGCCGGTATAAAAGTTCTCTCTGAGCCCGAACTATCCCGTATAGAAAACATTAAAGGTCCGGCTCGTACAAAAGAAATATTGCCTGACCCGTACAAAAAAGTATTGGCCTGGCCCGGCCCGTACAAAAAAAAAAGTATTACCTGGCCTGTCCTGATCCGGTATAAAAGCTAAAAGTTCGGCCCGGCATAGAAAAAAGTTAAAATCACGGCATGAGCCCTTCCCGGGCCGACTGAATTTCTACAAAATATGGATTTTTACCTCGAAATGGTTAAAAATTGTCTCGTATGAGGAATTCTGACCTAAAATATTTATTTTAGCTTCTTTTTTTTTTTTTTTTTTTTTTTTTTTTTTCATGATTATAATCTTTATTTTTAAAGAAACGCCCTAGGCTACGATATTTATTTACTTTTTTAATGAATCTCTAATTTTATGTAGATGCTTCTTCAGTCATCATTTATATCATTAATCTATACTCCATATATTGGAGACTTAAAAATCAGAAAAATGCAATACACTAAAATCTATCAGGACGGAATCGCATGGGAAAGAATAAAAAAGCGTTATAGACCAGTTCCCTTCTTAGCAGATGTAAATGTATTGTATCCTTGCTCACGCATAATTATATTCATTCTGCATGGATCAGCACATTTTTCCCTTTAAAAGAGGATTCCATCATAGGTCGGTTCTTTTTCACAGGTTTTACTGTATTTTAATTTTATTGCCTAGAAATTTACTATTAATTATAGAATAATGGCGATTTAAAAATATATGCATTTTTTAGAAAAATTTTTGGGCCGAACCAAATTTGACTAATTTCTGCACGGACCGAGACAATGATTTTCATACGGGCAGGGTCGAACCCGGGACTGAAAATATCGGCCATGCAGATCTAGGAAGAATGAAGCCGGCTCTGTACAAAGAAAATAAGTTAAGTCCGGCCCGATCCTTCAGAGAAAAGTAAGGCCCGAGCGTGCGTTTCGATCGTATATTTTCGACGATATCTCTGAAAATATAATACCTAAAATTAAAACAAATATATTTTTGAGATACTTAAAATTTATAAAACTGTTATAAAACCAATAGTAATTTATGGTAGTGAGACCTGGACCACTACACAAAAAGATGAAAAGCTACTTATCACTTGGGAAAGGAAGATCTTAAGGCAAATTTTTGGACCTATTAAAGAAGACAATACATGGCGTATAAGGACAAATATGGAGTTAGAACAGTTATATAATGAAAAAGATATAACAAATACTATAAAAATAAGAAGAATGCAATGGTTAGGCCATCTAATCAGAATGAGGGATGAGCGAAGCACAAAGAAGATTTATAGTGGTGATTTAATTCGGAAAAGAAGTATTGGTAGACCCAGGAAGAGTTGGATAAAAGAGATAGAGAAAGATCTTGCAGAAAACCAAATTATAAATTATAAAGTAAAGGCCAGAGATCGGAAGGTCTGGAGAAGTATATTGAGGGAGGTCAAAATCCTACATGGATTGTAGCACCATTGTATTTTTTATTTTATTTATATTTTTGAGATCGATGTTGAGATCGAGATCTTTCGAACGATATCGCCCACGATTAAAATAATAATAATAATAAAAATAAATAAATAAATAAATAAATAATAATAATAATAATAATCAAGTAACTTAATTAGCCTTTTAATTTTTCTTTAAAATGTTTGTGAATGGCTAATAATCTATAAATACGTGGATCAATAACTCTAACAAGTGTGAACTTTCCAAGTTCCATGTAATTTTCGAGTAAAACTACTGTAATAGGCGGACAGACAGACAGACACACGAGAGATCATATAATGGTTATGTTTTTACTTTTTAAGTACCAAACCCTAAAAATTATCTCATGACCTCAAAATGCCTCTTTTTATGTATAAAGTTAGTTATAAATACTGTTATCAGCGTTCTTCTCAATTAAAATACCCAGACAAAAATATACATAAATACATCAACGTCGCGATAAATTTTAGAATGCGCGTATCATTTGCCCTTTTTTTAGCCAAAAAGTCACCGATTTCCACAAGAAAGCATCAAGTGTTAAAGGAATCGATGATTTACCGATAACAGCCGAAGACAGTTCTCGATAGCCTGTGAAGATAAACTAAAATTAAAAATATTTTGGATATCGTCTTATCGCAGAGCCTTCTAAAAAGATGATATATTTAACAAATAAATATGGCGTATCTACAACGTAAACATTCACAATGAATATGCGTAAAACCTGAACTCAGTAAAGAAGCACAAAATGCTTTTAACCTGAGAAAATCATAAATAGTTTTTAAATTAAAATTTATTAATAGCGGCTCGGCCTACAAAAATAAGTCTGTAATTGTTTATTGCACATTTCTTAATAAAAGAGGGATTAGCTTGAGCGCAATTAGACGCTCTCAATTTTTTTTCTCTCTTATTAATTTTATTACAATCACATTAAATTCTTTGACATTTACATATTGTATTAATGTCTGCATAAACATAAACAGTATATACAGTGCGACATCAAAAATACAGCAACTTCAAAAATCCGTCATCAAAGTCATCTTCCCCTCCCCCTCTTTTTTTTTTTTTTCACTTACAAACTTACGGGGGAAAGATGGATACCACCAATAGTCATTAAAAATAAATAAATAAATAAATAAATAAATAAATAAATAAAAATAGCAATTATTTACCAATTAAAAACTTCAAGATCGAAAGCGATGGATTAGCGGACATGTGATCACATGTAATACTTCTGAACTGAGGAGGATAAAAACTAAACTATTTGATTTTTTTACGGTTTTACTTTACTTCTGTGTAGTTGAATGCTTTGGCTTTGGATCAAAACGAATAAATGACAGTACTGATGCTTATTTCCTCATAAAATAAGTGTTATTATCATCTGAGTTTGCAAAATGCATTCCAAACAGTATGTCCAAGAAAGTAAGAAATTTTCATATTTAATTAACTTAAACGCTTCACAATAAAAAAAATTTGAGGATTTGTAGATCATTCAATTAATTAAAGGCCTGCTGCCTGTTTCTGCGTGATTTAGGTTATCAACAACTAAATCGATATTTTAAGTGGTGTTAAACATTTTATGATCTGTATTTGTGAACCTAAATTACCAGCTCCCTAAAGTATCAATTTAAAAAAAAGGACCCCCCGTCTGTCATCGATGGTGTATTTTTGTGATCAATGAATGTGTATTCGCAGCGTTATTTTACCTTCGGATCTGAAGAGGGTATGCGGATACGTTAAAGGCAGAGGGTAACTCAGAGAGAATACGATACGGTTTTATTTGAGAAACAGAGGGTATACAAAATTACTTTTAAAAAAATCAGAAGGTATACAGCGTAACCCTGCCGACAATGCTGGTAGCAGTTTAGAGGAACAAGGACGAGGAGCCGGCATAAGAAAAGTTGTCACTGGAAAAATGCATAAATTTGACTGGAAAATCAATGTCTGCTTTTGAGAAACAAGACTATATTTCCGTAATTGATATTCTTCACTTGCATAAAATCCAAGAAAAACTCGTTAAAGATAGGCCGAAAAAAATTGAAGCAAATAACATTGACATCGATGCTTCGGAAATCACACATGAAGGAATAACTTCCCTGTTTATTAGATTTTTTTTTTTTTTTTTTTGTAACATAGAAAATATTAATTAAACTAAGTTTTTTAAAAGTACTTAATTTTTGCTTTTCTTACATAAATATCCCTTAGCTAAGAATTAAATTACGAATAAAGGCACTATTAAGAATACCGGAAGAACTTTTGATATTCTTCCAGAAATCCGGCTTAGTCTCGGTTTCAGCGATGCCGGATTTTCGAGGTTATACTGTATTCACTAACTAGCAAGACATCCTTTCCAAAAAGCGCAGTTTGTTGTCCCATCGTTTGCAGTTTGTGGAAACCATTGGGAAAGGGTAGGTTTGGGAATGACAGGGTCGGCAATTGGTAGTTGCACAGATCTTTCTACGAGGGCAAGTCAGTAAGTATGGTCACTAACTGATGTGAGAGGTCGGAAATTAGTAGTAAATTGTTTCCAAATATGCTTATAGGTGGCAGCATAATCCAACTATAAGATGTTAATTTCGAATTTATGAGACAGCAGGTGTACAAGATGAGCAGGGTCGTTCAAAAGTTGTTGACGAAGAGCGAAGTGGTCATCCAGTTGAGATTGCGACAGAAGAATTAGTTCGGAAGGTTGAGGAAATGGTTACTATGCTGTCTATTGTTGTTCGCGTGTCAGCTCTAACCATTTCCTCAACCTTCCGCACTGATTCTTATGTCGCAATCTCAAGTGGACGACCACTTCGCTCTTCGTCAACAACTTTTGAAAGACCCAGCTCATCTTGTACAACTGCTGTCTCATAAATTCGAAATTAACATCTGAAAGTTGCAGTATGCTGCCACCTATTGACATATTTGGAAACAATTTACTACTAATTCCCGACCTCTCACATCAGCTTGTGACCTACTTACTGACTTTCTCTCGTACTTTGGAACGCATATCTCATCTGAGCGAGATTCTGAGCAGCGAATGGTTGAACTATTGTTGGGCTTCTGTTGCAGATGGTTCGTTGGATAATGGTACGGCAAAGGGGACATTTCTGACTGTGTGCCAACGTGGAACGACAATTAGCCAACGTTGACCCAACCATTTTGTGCTATTTGGGTTGAGTCTAATTTTTGAAGACTTCACTGTCTGCTTTGCCCAGAAAGTCACAGCGTCAAAATTGACATTTTAATTACAAAAATAAAAGTTCGCCAATACCAAGCGCAGTTCAAAAGATATTGTTTTGGAAGGGTCAAAGCCAGTCAACTTTTCCGATAATGAAAATCATTTAGCATGGTTTATATACAAAAGGAGAAGAAAATGCCTGGAATTTCAAAGATCTTATATAGGTCTAATTACCCCCATCACCTCCCTCCATAAAGTTCCTGTGAGCATTTCCAGTAAATACTTACTTTTCCATGTTGATTGAATTTTTTATCCAAGTTGTTTGATTGTTGAAGTTTTGCTCT
Source organism: Maratus speciosus (assembly GCA_963932465.1). Lineage (NCBI taxonomy): Eukaryota > Metazoa > Arthropoda > Arachnida > Araneae > Salticidae > Maratus > Maratus speciosus. The sequence goes on along the minus strand of OZ010793.1, from coordinate 564,362,064 downwards.
ACTGTAATCCTATTTTTTTTTATCATATAAAAACTCAAGAACGGAAGAAACATCCGTTCTTTTCGAGCGAAAAAGAAAAAGTTCCACAAAAGATTGTTTGCACACATCACTGCAATTGCAACTTGGTATCACCTCACCTGTAATTACCTCTTTTTATCTGGAGTATTTATTTATTTATTTTATTTCTTTAACTTTTTAGTTGGAGTTTACTTTCATTTACTCTTCAGTCTCAGAATATATAGAAATCAGTAAGAAAAACGCGTTAAAAAAATCTACTTATTGTTTTTAATCTTATCTTTTTTATTTAGCATACTCAGTGTTAGAAATTTTGGGGAAAAACTAATTGTACCCTTTCACTTTAAAAAATGTTTCTTTTTGAAGAAAATTGCTGTGCAACGAAGTCGAAATTTCAAGATTCTCATTTATTTCTTTGATTTTGCTTTTTTTTCTGCCTTTAAATAAGTGCTTGAAAAGATTGAATTGTCAGTAAGAAAAACGTGTTTTTAAAAATTCTATTTGTTATTTTTAATGTCTCTTTCTGATTTAAGAGATTCTGAGAAAAAGGCTAATGATGTTTATTGTTTACTTAAAAAAAGAAAGAAAACTTGTTAGGTAATATTTTACCATGAAGTCGAAATTCAAAGATTTTCATCTTAATTCATTATTATCATCATCATCATCATTATTTTATTTTTTTACTAGCTGACCGCCCGGTATTGCCCGGGCCCGTGCTGAATGACCCTTAAATTAACCTCAAATTTGCATGATTTTATATTTTTAACTCCATTTTATCTTAATGTATATTTCTAAAGGGGAAAAAAAATATTGAATTGAAAGTATATGCTCTTTGGTATTTTATTTTCTGAGTAATTTTATGTTTGGAGTCTATGCGTACCGAAAGAACCGCAAACTTGTGAAACCGCAAACTTGGTTTTTTACTAATGTGTTCGAAATTTTCACACATTTTATTTTGTAGAAAATATTTCTACCCGTCCGAACGTTTCAAAATTTTTGTAGGTGATATCAATCTGGTCTAAGGCGATGCTCTAAAAATATTGTGTTTAAAGACGGGCGTTTAGTTGCTTTTAGCGCAGAAAAAATATCGTCTCTGTGAGGCGCGAAGTGACCTAGGTGTATTTGAAAGTGGTTAAATTCATATTTTATAAAACACCATCCTGATTACACCCGATTAGAAGAAGGTTTCAGCTTTAAGAACATGATTTTGGTTTGTCAGTACATCTAAAATTACGCCCTGGAGGGGCGTTGCAATAAGGGAGAAGAGCTATTATTTCATTTTTCAAAAGTAATCTAGAAGGAAAATTTCTCCTTTATAATATTAGTACAACTAATATTATAAAGGAATACGAGGAAATATTAGTACAACTTTAAAAAGAAAAGGTTTTAGGCTTTCTAGGGGAGGTACCGTCGTGGGGGGAAAAGTAAACATCCCCTACTAACTGTGCAACTAATTATAATAGAAGAAATTTACTGGTATCAAACGATTGAAAATAAAGTCTACTTTTAAAAGATGTATATACAGTTTGCTTAGGGGACATCTACAAATCAAAACCTGACCATACTTTGCTTTTTTTTCCATGGCAACACCCAATTTTGACAATATATTTTAAAGATTTTGTTCAAACTATAGAAACGAAATTTCAAGTCATTTGGATGATAAGTTTTTGAATTATAAACATTCAAAATTTAGAGCTTCTAATGTTAAATTATAAGGGTGGGGTATTTTAGAGTTAAACCCTTCTCAAAATATTTAAAAAGAACTGATAAGATGTATAGGAAACCCCTTGTGTTAAAGTAAAAATATGGTGTATTAAAACCAAAGTAAAGATAAGCATAAACTGCATAAAATGTTTCCATTTAACTGTTTCAAGACTTTATAATAGGAATCTCTATTTCGATACAAAAATAATGAAAGAAAATATTAGGAGCAACAGCAGCACAGTAACAGTGCTGCCAATTTGGTCTTTTCTTAAATTCCAAAATTCTGCATTCATACCAGAGATTCCATATAGTATTCTTTTCGTTGTTTAAAAACATACATTTCGCGAATGCCTAAAGTAAAAATTCTTCTTTCAGAATTTCTGGTACGAATCCGAAATTTTAGAATAAAAAGAAGGCCAAACTGGCAACACTGCAAGGTAGTACGTATGTTACTGCTAACTGCTCTTACTCCCCTCTTCTTTTCTCCTCTGAAAATTAAAGAAGATGCTCTTTTAAGAAACCTTTAAACACATAAATGCCAATTTTATTCTGGCTGTTTGTGCTTTGCATTACGTCGGGGTTTTTGAGTCACGTAACACAACGATATTGTTCATTTTATGAGTAACAATGGGTTCAAATGTTCAAAACCCTTCCCCAGATGATGAATTTGGCTGCTGCGCCACTGAATTAAATTATTGTTGGGACTAAAAATTCAATATTCTGTGTTGACAAAACACTGGAGCATTTTTCTCCTTTTGGAAAAGTGCCAGTAAATCTATCCCGACTTTGAAATAGTTGATTATTTCAGGCGTGAAGACTCTTAAATAGGTGTGAACAATTCGACACGCGTTGAAGAGAAAGAGAACTGTCTCCTTTCGGACTAAATTAAGAAGCTAGAGGAAGGAAGATGTCAGCAACGTGCTCATAATATATAAAAAAGTTTTTTTTCTCCACCTACTATTTCTCAGCAAAATATCCTCTACTCTTCTATAAATAAATATTTTTCTCCTTACATTTATAGCATGAGACGCCATTTTTAAAGCTTATTTTTAACGGAGAAATCGGAAAACATTTTACTAATACTACCACGTTTAAACTCAATTTTATATCTTTAAATTAGGTTAGTTCATTTAATTTCGCTTAAAATAGAAATGAAATTGAATATACAAATTTTAGTTTATATTTCGCTCACCCGCAAAAAAAAGTGGTGCAACTCCCAAAAAATCATTTTGCGTATTATTGCACTAACGGCTCTGGCTTAGGTATATCTTGCTACAGAAGAAGAATCCTGTGTAATTATACGGAAAACCGCTAGATTACGCTATATGCCCATCTGCCACCACAGAAGCATGAGGGGGAGGAGGGGATTTTGTGGTGGTGGTGGGGTAATTTTTCTTAATATTCCAAACGTCTGCATTCTTAAGGCTGTTCTCAAATCCAAAGGGTCAACTTTCTGACATAAGTTTTAATTCATTTTTGTTCGGAAACGCATGAAACTAGGAGGGGTTGTTATTCAGAAACTATTTCATCGAACTGTTTTTTTCCTTTTTCTTGTAAACGCAATAGATCTTTCAGAAAATACTATCAAAGTTGGCATTTTGAACCGAACTTCGGAACGAAAGAAGAAAATCCAGTCGGGAAGGAGAGAAAAAGGCCGTGTCACGTGATTAAATTCGCTTCTACCTCAATAGGTAATGGGTTGATCCAAAAATGGAAAACACCGTTCGATTCCAAATCGCTTCCATTGTCAGGATTTCCAATTTTATATCTTTCCGTTAAAAAGGGAATTTGTAAATGTGTCAAAACGTTTTGCGCTTGTTAAGCAGAGCAGTTGAGAACAGCCTTAAGGGTTTTACGTTTTAATGCATGCTTTTACAGCTGCATACAGAACTAAGTGATATATTTATATGTTACATTAACCCATTTATGCCTAGCGTCCCATTTTTGGGACGTTTCGAATTTTAATATTTTTTTTATAATTTTCTTCTTTACAACATGAAAAATGTATGAAGTAATTGTTTGTTGTCTTTATCTATTACCGAGAAATGACAGCATAAGATTGATATTTATTTGCTTAAATGAAGGCCTTTTTTCGGTGTTTATAGATTTTTCATTTTTCAAGATAGCGAAATGTAAAAAGTAAGTTTATTTGTATTTTTTCTATCAAGGATACAAATAAATAAGTTATAATCTTAGCTTGTTGTAGACTTCTTTGAAATACACATTTTTTTTAATTGCGAAATTACATGTTCAAGCCTATTTTTATGTACGTTTGTAACGTACAACATATAGGGCGCTAGGTGCAAATGGGTACATATTTCTATTAGCCATTTAGGAGGCAGTTATTGATGTAAAATCCTTTTCAAGAAAATTTTGGAACAAATTGTTTTTTAGCCTCAAATACGATTATTCTTAATTTATTATTAACTAGCAGGCTATGCCCGCTGCGCTGGTCAGTATTTCCAAATAAACGTTGAATTAAGCGAAATGGGGAATTTGAACTTGTATATATTTTTTAAATGAACCTTTAGCTTGAATGGCCTTCCGCGTTGCTGAAAAGATGCGAACATCATTGCGATATTATATTACCTTATGCGTTGGACAAAATTTAGCTATTAAGAAGCAATTCTTTTAGTTGATTATTCACAGTGCACTTTTGGTACAGAAATGAGGCCTTTATGACAATAGGAATTAAAATGTTCTCATATCTGACAATATTAAATTAGAGATGCATTACAATGATTGCAGAGATTTACCATTGAACTTGAATTATGCTCGGAAGGTGTGTTTTCGTTTGTTTGTCCTTGATCTCCTGGCCTCTCAGCTCGCGCAATATGTGATTCTGGTAGCTGAAATACAATCTCGCTGGATGTTAATTATATTTCTTAATAAATACCCTCTTGTGCTACTACTATTTTCCCTCTTTCGATTCTAGCAGGGTAAATGCTTTCAGAAAAGTAATAAATTATTTGCAGACAAAGAAGATTGTTTAATTTTCATATTTAAAAGAAAAGTGAAACATAAAAATGTGTGTTTTTAAATCTGAATTGCCTGAATAAATCTAAAATGACGTTATTTTCACTATCTTTTCATTTTGTAGACCAGTTGAAATCATGTAACCGTTAACCCGGGAAAAAACTCGATGACTTAATCTTGTAGAAAAATAAACCTCATGCATCCAATAAAATCTTTATAATCATCCGTAATCGACGTTATTGTGAGGGTTCACGTCAAACATTAAAACTGATGCAACAATATTGTTCACATGTACCAGGGTTAAGAACTGACAATGATAAATAAAGTTAGTTATACAAAAATTTTAGCAATATGCATTTTGGTGAATACCTGAACCGAAGATTTATTTAGCATTTTACTAAAGAGCATAATAACACGGACAAACAAATAGGCCTGCTATTTTCTTTATATTTAAGAGTAAATTAATCTTCCGTCTGTTGTGAAAATAACCCAGATTATGAAAATAACTCTTAATTTATTGCTGTGTTTAGCTGCTAGAGTGTGCGTCAGGACAATTCGCTTTATACTGATCGAAATTCCAGGTAATTTAATCCTATCTAGGCTGAAATGATAAGTCCATGGGCATTATTCCATTTGTCACCATTGGGATCCATAAAGTTTTTTCCCCTACATTGAAAGTATTGTTTTTTTTTATGAGAGTAAAATAATTTGAGGTAACAAATAAATAATAATAAATCTTATTTTGTTTGTTTGCTTCATTATGAAAAACCATTATTTAGTAATCGCTAATTTCAAAATCTGTCTAATCTTTTGAATTTTGATACGCCATGCAACATGCTCGTTGGCAGGTGACACGATTCCGTAAGATTAGTCCAATATGTTGAATAAAACATTTTTTAAACAATGGTTACACTGCAAATAAGGGCGTCTTAAATTCAGACACATATGTGACTGAAAGAGTAATTCAGACACTTAAGTGTCTGAATGTGGAATTTCAGACATCATAGGTGTCTGAAATTAAGACACTTAAGTGTCTTACTATATGATCATGGTATAAACACTGTAAACTGAAATGTCTGAAATTCAGACACATAAGTGTCTGAAACTGGAGTGTTCAATTTTCAGACATTTTAAAGTGTCTTAATTTTTAAGACACGTGTATATGTCTGAATTTAAGACATTTAAAACATCTGAATCGCATCCATTTTTGATCACCCTGCAAGTTTTGCTATAGGCAATCAATTGTTCACTGTTTTTTGTAAGCTTTATACACTGTAAAAAATAACCGTTACAATATGGAAATTATATTGCCAATTGGGACGCCAATTTACGTATTTTAATATAAATTTACTTCCGTAAATTCCAGAAAATTTTCCAGTTTTTGCATATTTCTCCATTTAAAAGGTATAATATAATCTTTCAAGGATAAATCCACATATTTCGCAATCAGAATTTTCTAAACTCACGTATATTAGACATGATTTATTTATTTATATTCAAACTAGTGCATTGGCACACCTACTGGGGGAGTTAAGGGGGCTGAAGCCTCTCCCAGACTAGACTAGATATTATTTTTTTTTAATTATGAAAGAATATTATTATTTTTTAATAGTTCCTTAAAAAATCGGAATTTTTAAAAATATATTAATTTTGTCGCACATTTTTTTTTCTCTTTTTTAAATTTTATTACGAAATTCGAAATTATAGCATGTTTAAAATTTACTTAATTATAAACATGCAAAATACCGCAAAAACAAAAGTATATATTAGTACAGTACAGTATTTCATTATTTAACATTTTAAAAGCATTCAGAATTACACCAACCAAAACTTTCCAGCTTGTTACGACGCTTGCATTTTTTTTTACAACTATAACACTGCCTCTAAAATATGCTAGTCCCCTCCAAATCGCAATTCTGGATGCACCACTGAATCTATCCGAAGAAAATCTATCCCCTGAATCCGAAGAAAAATAACTGGAATATATCTCAAAACTGTGGCGCCATCTATATTGAAAAAGAAATATCGAACTTATTATTAATTTGCGCATTTAAGTGTTTGATGGTGTTTTGAGAAGTTATTTAAGTTCGTTATAACTATTATTTTGGAATTATATGGAATATTTCTGAAATTTTTTACTACATAACGCTTTAGCTAATGATTGAGTACTGATTTAATTCAGGAATGATCTCATTTCACCCTAAGAAAATTAGTCTCATCGAAAACTTTTAACCTGTATTTCGATCGAAAAAAAAGGAAGATAAAAATTATTTGCGCAACTATAAAACACTGGTTTTTATTATTTTTTAAGAAAAATTATATACAATATTTATAACTGAGAAATTTTGTTCAGAATATATGGCATATGGAATATGGAATATATAGGAATTAATGAGTCCAATTAAAAAAAAAATTGCCATATATTCAACCGATCTGAAAAAAAAAGAAAGAAAAATAAAAAAATAGAACACTATATTTCTTCACACACTTTTATATACACATACCTTCGCATTAACATTAAACACAGGCTTTGGGCAAAAATATATGCATTTTTTTTTATGAAGAATTGATTTTTTTTAAATGGGCGTTGATTTACGCCCCCCCCCCCCCAAACACACAACTGAAACGGGACAAGCCCGAATTAAATATATATAGATATTAATTAAATGTATATGTAATATATATACATATGCACTGTTAAAACATTTTAAATATTTTAATATTTCAAAAAGTAACGTCTGTCATCTGTATTAACAATAATATTTCTGTTCTGAAAATTTCTTCGGTAGAAGTAGAAAAAACCTTCTGCTAATCTTACATTGCAGGAAAAGCAAAATATTCAAAATTCTAGAGAGAAGATGTGTGAAATCTTTCAAAATTATAAGCAGATAGACAAAATATTTACCGTTTCCGTAAAATAAATTGTGAGTCACAAGTAACTAACAATATTTGAACTTCTTAGCTGTGAAGTCATGGCCGAGAGGGATTATCACATAGTCTACAGACCATAAGGTCGCGAGTTCGTATCCCGCGACGGGTAGGTGCAATGCTGTTAAGGTATATGTTAAATACAATGTTGTTGTAAATTGAGTAAAAGTAGTTAATCATGTAAAAATGTGCGAGACTTTGAATTAAAATACATGACCCTTCTCTTTTTTTTTTTTTTTTTTTTTTAAATACAGAAATTTTTCAATAAATAAATAAATAAATAAATAAATTTTTCCAGAAATTGGAGAAAATTTTCATTAAAATACGTAAATTGTACTGGCGTCTTGATTGGCGGTACAATTTTTATATTTTGAAGGATTTTTTTTTTCTGTGTATAAGGTTTTCCGAAAAAATGGCTGCTTTTGCAGAGAAATTAAAGGTGGTCAAACATGGATGCATTTCAGACATTTGAAGTGTCTTAAATTTAGACACATACAAGCGTCTTAAAAATTTAGACACTTTAAAATGTCTGAAAATTGAACACACCGTTTCAGACACTTATGTGTCTGAATTTCAGACATTTCAATTTACAGTGTAAGTAAAAGAAAGTTATGCAGAAAAAGCTAAAAAGAAATGACATATTAGCAAGCAATATTTATTGCAAAATGTTTATTTTATTTATTTATTTATTAATCATTTGGAAAAATGGTTATTGTCCTCGGTCAGGGTAGGAAATCAAAAGCATATCTGAAGCGTTTTATTAGTTGAATCCCGTATTTTATTTGTTTTCTGATTGGTCTATACAGTAATCTGCATTTCCCCTTTACTTTCAAGAGAGATGGATGCTTCTACAAAAACAAATTAATAACTCAGAAACAAATTGAGATACAGCTTTAAGAAAAATTGCATTTAAAAGTACATTTTTTTCTCTATACGACTGCGTAAAAAGTAATATTGTGGAATGTTTAGAAGTTTAAGAATGAAATTTCATTTAAAATTGGTCTATAAATATTAATCTTTAATCCATGGCGTACGTAATGTATGACCAGCTCCGTAGAAGTTTAAAAATTTACAGTACCGAAAAATGTAATCCATGGCGTACGTAATGTATGATCAACATCGCGCGACTGTTTATGTCTTAAATTTTAGTCTTTGAAAAAATCATTTTCCAAATGGTCGTCGTAATTTGTTAAATTGCATTTTTTTATAGTAATAACATATAATTGCAGAAATCTTCTTAACAATATTCTTATATCCTGACTTTTAAAGCAGTGAATATTCCTATAAGTGAAATCGACAATATGTTCGGCATGTTAAAAAAATAACATAATAGACAATATTCAATTAATAAGTAATGATCTGAGTTCGAGGATATAAAAATCACATGCTTGAGGAAAACAAAACGCATGTTTCCATAGTAATGGTATTCCATAGTATGGTAAAAAATATTTTAAATCTTTGAAAGTAAATTATTTTAGAATATGTGTGTATATGGAAGACTAAAATTTAAATGATTGAGTACATAATTATAATTTTAACTGCTTTTTATATAATTTACGGTTGAATATAAAAATGTACTCCGAAATGCTCTTATCTCGTCTTATTTCACACTTTTGTCTTATTTGGCTTAAAATTGCATTGTTTGGCGACGAAGGTAATAAATAAATAGCATGTAACTCAATACAGCCATTTTTACAAATACTTCTAGTTTTTCCTGTAAATCATATGATGGGAGAATTATATAAAAATAATTATTAAATTGACAAAAAAAAAAAAAAAAAAAAAAAAAAGAATGTAATCTAGATTTTATTTCATCAAGTTTTCAGATACGTTTTTAGTAGCCTGGCGCATGCGATAAAAGAGCTAAAAAGAAAAAAAAATTCCATTCAAAATTGTCAAATCAAATTTTCAGATTCATTTTTTTAACCTATCGCAAGCGATAATTCGCCAAATATTGTACTAATTGTAAAATTTCACAATAATTTATACTTTAAGCATTACAAATATTTATTCCATGTTAAAATTAAATATTTTCGTTTTATAATATTATGTCTTATTAAAACTTTTTTTGTTGTTGTTTTTTAAATTAAATATCAGTATTTTTTTCATTTATTCGCGAGGTATTTGTATTATTTTCTAACAGATATAGCCATCTTAATTCTTTAATCAACAAATCTTTCGCCAAAAGATAATCACTGGCAACCTTTTCGTTCAAAATAGCAGTAAAATGCGAAATTTATTACCAAAAATCATAGTTATCCCTGTATATTTTACTCATAAACCATCACGTGAATATTCTCTATCGAATGACACTATTTGCAAAAAAATCCACCGGGTAGTTTTTGAAAACATTCGGGCGGAACTTTTAGATCTTACTGCTTTATAATATATATATGATGATTATACTTATAATGTTATTGGTCTCTGTAAAGAAATAAATATATATTTTTTAATAGTTCATAAAAATACTAATTATAGTATATAATATCAATGCAAAAACCCTTGACGGTTTAAAAGTTTCTGACGCAGCAATTTATCTTATGCTCTAAGAATTTTAAATATGGAACTTAAAAATACTGATATCAAATTTTGAGTGACGTTATGCTATTTCTTAAAAAATATATTTGTATTTATTTCATCATTTTATTTTTGTTTTATTTATAATCGCATGTGCAAAAGTTATGTTCAACATGAAAAGCTGCATAAAATTTTATTCGCTGTTGCTTTATCATTTACATCTCTCATAAATTCAAAATATGAGTTTTAAAAGATATAATATAAAATTTAAGTGACGCCTTGATGTGACTTTAAAAGGTTTGTTTTAAAATTCATTTTAAATTATTTTTGACTTGGTTAAAATATTTTTTTACATCTATACAATACTTTTAATTTTCCAATTCACTGTTAAATATATCACTTTCATTGAATCTATACTATGCATTGAAATGTATTTATTTCAATAAATTGATTTATCTTTTGTGTCACGCTATTCAAAATTGTGAGTAAGATTTATGTAAATGGTTTCTTTGCGTCATTGTGTCCAAACTACATGAAATGTATGAAAAAGGATAGTTTGACGCAAATAAACCATTTACATAAATCTTACTCACAATTTTGAATAGCGTGACACAAAAGATAAATCAATTTATTGAAATAAATACATTTCAATGCATAGTATAGATTCAATGAAAGTGATATATTTAACAGTGAATTGGAAAATTAAAAGTATTGTATAGATGTAAAAAAATATTTTAACCAAGTCAAAAATAATTTAAAATGAATTTTAAAACAAACCTTTTAAAGTCACATCAAGGCGTCACTTAAATTTTATATCATATCTTTTAAAACTCATATTTTGAATTTATGAGAGATGTAAATGATAAAGCAACAGCGAATAAAATTTTATGCAGCTTTTCATGTTGAACATAACTTTTGCACATGCGATTATAAATAAAACAAAAATAAAATGATGAAATAAATACAAATATATTTTTTAAGAAATAGCATAACGTCACTCAAAATTTGATATCAGTATTTTTAAGTTCCATATTTAAAATTCTTAGAGCATAAGATAAATTGCTGCGTCAGAAACTTTTAACCCGTCAAGGGTTTTTGCATTGATATCATTACTTTTTTGAGGTTAGTGATAAAATTATTAAAAAAAAGATACTTATGGAATTTAATGCAGATTTAATTTTTACTATTTTATTACAATTTTCCTTATAGCAGTTTGTATATAAAAACAAGTGGGTAAGTATAATCGCAGATCGCACAGAGGGTTTCATTTGATATTCCTTTAAAAACACTTTATCCTTAAATTAATAAATCCAAAATGTTAATTTATAATTATTAAATCCTTACATAGATGGTGCACCAATAGTTCCAATTTTCATGGGGCAGGGAACGCATTCTTTTAAACAAACCACCTTCCAATTGAAGTCACCAAAACCCAAGTTGAATAAGCCAGACCCCGTTGTGTTGTTTCACAAACAGCAGTCTCATGTCCCCTCCTTCCCCCCTTTTTCAAAATTTTTCAGACCAGTACCTAAGAATGGAACCGAAATAATTTTTTCTCTTCAGAAATTACGATAAAAAAATAGTATGCAGTACTCATAAATTTACTTTAATGCTATATAGGGTGATTATTAAGTTAATTATAACGTTTGGAATCTGTTGCATTGATGTCCGAAAGGTAGTTTCTGAGTTATGGAAGCTGGACCCATAAGGCGCCATAGAGGGGCGAAGCAAACTAGTGTCTATCATAATTATATTTGCCATGTGGACTAATTGCGATATTTAATCAAAATAGTCCCCCCCCTCCCCTCCTCATCCCCGGAAATACAACAAATACTAAATGTGTCTTTATAAACCTATCGTCAAATAGGTTTTTATTTCTTTTTCCCTAAAAAAAAAAAAAAAAAAAAAAACATCATTTTTATATCTGTAACGTAAATAGCGGACGAAGCCCGTAGTTCCTATCATAATATATATTTTTAATAATTTTATATAGTCTATAATAAAAATCAGACTTAAAATAGTCTAGTTCCATGAGTACTTGTAGTGTCAGTTACATGCTACGATTTTTGGATACCAGTATTTTAGAACGGGAAAATGTGACTTATTTTATCGGAGATATCTCATTAATTGAATAAAGTGAAGCAAACTTTTTGAAAAAAAGGTGGCCAACAAGCATGGCAGTTATCAGCTATGTGACTTTGTGCTAAAGTCCATTAATTTGATCTGCTTTAAAAAGATTACGGAAGATTGAATTATAGTAGAACCTGGATTAACCGAGCTTCGATTAATCGAGGTTTCTGTTAACCGAGCCGATAACAAAGTCTGATTTTTTTTTCCTTTTGAATGAGCCTTAAAAATAACCACACTCTTTAGCTCACTGTCCGTGCTATACAGGCCCTTCTGCCCCCAAAAGCACTCAACTCCAAAGAAACACTGGACCCTGAGAAGTCAATAGCGAACAATGCTTTGTTTCCAGTGGCTGTGTGAACTTTCGTAAATTTTTCAATTTGCATTTTAAAATTTACTACTGGTAGTTGATTTTCTTTTTAAATTTGTTAAGCTGTGAAACAGAACTTTACATATATTTATTTTTATTATTTAAAAAACGTTCTATATATTTTTTTAAAAGAGATGTTAAATTCGCAAGCACGGCGAGTTTTTACACACAGTTTCTATTAACCGAGATTTCCGATTCCGATTTACTAACAGTCCCAATTAGCTCGGATAATCGAGGCTGCTCTGTATAATTAAAAAATCAATGGCGATCTTACTGTAAACGGGTTTCCCTTTTACTGAGGGATTTCAAGACCGAATCAGCTGATGTTAGTTGCTGTTTCCGTGCTTGATTAAATAAGATTAGTTAAACATTTGAAAATTACCAAATATAAAAGGAACTAAGTCAACAGAGTGTTTGCTTTATGGTATTTTTTAACAACGCTATAAGAAAATGATTTTAAATAAGAGATTTTAAATGTAACGTTTTAAATCTGACATAATTTTCACCAAACTTTCCTTTCTCTTTGTAACATTCAACTGAAAATATTTTTATTATTAGAAAGATAATATTATTATTTGCGCTACCTTAAAATTGGCAACAATAGTTAAAAATATCATCTCGAAATTTGAAATAAATCTCTCATATAAATATATTTTTTAATTTAAACTGTTTTGCAATATTATTATTTGGCCACTTTGGCCAATATGACGTAATTTCCTCCATTTACGACTTTTAACACATATCAATGAATTTATTATTTAAAAATTTTCTTTTTCTTTTAATATTCACGTGTAAATATAATTTTTATGACGTAATTTTCAATGTTTTCCTGCTTTTAATGCGTAATCATTTAATTCTAATTTGAAAATAATTGATTATTTTATAATTTTCTTTCATTTTAAGTAAGCATGTGTAAAAACAATTTTTATGACGTAATGTTTAATATTTTCCTGCTTTTAACACGCTATCATTTAATTCTAATTTAAAAGGATTTTTTTCTGTTTATAATAGTCACGTGTGAATAAATTTTTAATTTAAAGGATATATTATTCTTTGCGCTGTTTTAACAATTGGCAACAATTTAAAATAACCTTTTCTAAAATATGTAAAAAATATCTCTGGAAATTCTGAAAATTTTAATTTAAAATTGAAATAAACCGTCAAAAAATTAGGCAAGTTAAAAATAATAAATGCACTCTGCAAACTTCGAGTTTCTATTGAATGATTAAATTGAATGAAAATGATTAAATTCCCATGTATATTTTTTTTTTCCTATGAGACTTTTTTAATGAGACAATTTTATCCAGATTTAACATTAAATATCTCTTAAAATAATTCTTCGATTTAAAAACTGCCTACTTTAACGTTTTTATCAAACATTTCTCTATAATACTACCCATTTTAATATTTTTGTATGCAGTAATTTTCTTAATATTTGCGAAATAGACCTCTAGTCACAAGAGATTCTTTCAAAGCGCTGAAAAGCGTTAGTTTTTTCTTTTTTTTCCGAATAAGAGACAAAATGTAGTACGCAATGGAGAATTTGCACGTTTTCTAACTTTATCACGAAACAATAGTACATGAAAAAATAAGAAGGATACCCTGCATATGTTTTTTATTTTGAGCTTTTATTACTGATTTATGATTGTTTTAATATCGCACTATTTACCGTATCCCGAAAACGCTCCATAATACTAATACATCTGACGTCACAGTTCATGACAACAAACGACTGTTATTCTTTACGTGTGTCGCTTTTCAACTTGTTCATTTTAAATATTGCTGTTTCTAAAATTATTATGACTGAGAGCACAAAGTCATATTATAAATACAGTGAAACCTCTCTGTGCGACCACCTACATTAAGCGATCACCTCCATTAAGCGACCACCTCCCTGAACGATCAGTTTTTCATTGAACGAAATTTATTCCCATAGGCTCAATACTAATTTTACTTCCGTTCAGAGACCATCCCAGCTGACCTCTCTCCATGAGCGACCAATTTCTTTGAAGAAAAGGAAACAAATTCCGTTTTTTCCTGTCACTTGAAGAAGGTTTTATTAGAAAAATAATTCCGAGGGGCTTTAAACTTCTAAATAAGTTTAGATTTTTTTTTTTATTATTATTCCGGTAACTTTTAAGTGCTTAAACCCCTTTATGCCTTTTTAGACAATGAAGTTAACTCTGATGACGAATTAAGAATGACGATCAATAAACTCCCCTACCCTATTCAGTTAGGAAACTCTCAAAGAAATAGATAAATTAATGAAAATATCTTTATTTGTTCCCGTCCAAAAAAAAAAAAAAAAAAAAAAATTGCATTTATTTACTGAATTTTGAAAGGACTTGGAAATAAATGTTATGAAAGATAAAACCGTAAAACCAAAGCAATCGTCAATATATTCATTTTTAAACACTGCAGTAATTAACTTATATAATTAACTTTTATTTTGATACTTAAATTTTTATATTTTTTCCTAATGTGAAAAATAAATTCTAGTAACATTATTTCTACTTTTTTTCAACAATTAAAATCTAGATTTAAACATGACCTCCATTATGAGGCCACCTCTTGAAACGATCAATTTTTATTAGAATGAAACATGGTCGCTTTAAGGAGGTTTTACTGTACTGTATTGTACCACTCTGCACTAATACAACCAGTAACTTCTAGCGAAAAGTTGTTTTTCAGTGTGCCAAAAGACCCTGCCATTAGAAAATCATGGACTAAAGCTATGAAGAGAGATGACAAGAAAAATCCTAATTTATCTAATGCATCATCTCTTTGATCTTGTGAAGATCATTTTTCAGTAACTTTATGTTTGATTTTGTTTAAATATTACTATTTTAGAACATTAATTGATTGGATAAATAGTTACTCAAGAGGAAAAAAAAAGGTATTCATATTTATGATGTACTCATTCGTATTTAAAAACAAACAAAACCCTCTGTAGTAGATTTCATACGTATATTGTATCTGTAAAGATTAATAAGCAATAACCCTGTTTTATTGATGATTAAATAGGTAAAACGTAGAAACGTCTAAGATATGACACACACAAATATGTTAGTTTTTATTTAGGAAGTAAATAAAAATTTTATTGCGTAAGTGTACATTTTTATTAAGTTAGGGACTAGGTTTAAAAATTAAGGATTTATTTCGAAACAATATTTTGTCATGTCTTAATAGATATTATAAAACGTAAAAATATTGAAACTACTGAAAAAAATTTTAATATTAAATTTTTACTTTTCAACATAAAAATACTTTAGGTCCCGCTGCCTATGACACCGTGTAGCAGGCGTGCTTCGACAGTACTGCATAATCTTAAAAAAAGAAAAAAAAAAATCATCTGGAAAAAAAACCGCGAACCACATCCCCGCTGTCTGCGGCATCGTATAGCACCACGTGCTGCGCACGCACTGCAAATTCTTGTAAAAAACCTAAAAATTTACAAAAGTGCCCCCAGGGGACGAAGTGTGGGGGGGGGGAGGGGCACCGGATGTGCATAATATGAATAAGTTTTCATACACCTTTCTAACGATATGTCACATGAGGCGCGTACTCAAAATTTAGAAAATAGCTCCTCCCCGGATGACCCTTCCCCCCCTCTGCATTTCCCACTCTTTCAAATATCTAATGTTAAAAAATAATATTTATTTGAGTGTTAAATGAAAAATCGCATTTAAAACGCAATAAATAGTTGATCTGAAGGAAAAAAGAGAAAACGCCCCCCCCCCCCCCCCACACACACACACACACCACCACCAAAAATCAACTCATCTTAAATTTATAAAATCTTTATTATGCGTTAAAACAACGTCAAAGTTTAAAAGCGATCAGTTCTTTATTTTTCCTAATTTTAACAATATCCCGTCAATTCTCTCTATGTGAAAAGACTTTTAATGAGTTTAAAAATCGATTTTTTCATAAACTTAGCGTTCATTTTTTTTCAAATAGACATTTTATAAATCAACGTACAAAATAACATCCAGATGCAAAAGAACCAAATTTGTAAAATCAGTAGTTTAAAAATTTCGAACCTTTATTTCCAAAGCTTAGTAACTCTTTTCTTTCCGTTCCGCTTGCCTGTCGTGAACTGTGACGTCATAGTAAGTCATGCCCCGATTTGAAGCGACGTGATTTTAGCTTACTTTTAGGACTAATTATTTAATAGTATAGATATTTTTTTCGCGTTTTCGAGAACATTTTTGAAAACTGAGAATGTGGAACTATCAGAAAAATATATAAATGATCAAATCCCCCATGTGTGCAAATTCCTCATTGCGTCAAAAGATGGCGACACCAAAATTCTGGTATGCTTATTATGTAAAACTTCATTGTTATTTATAAATAAAACATTTCAACTAAATTATTTATTATAAAATAATTATTACATCACAATAGTTTTTATGCAAGGAAAATAATAATTATAATAATAATAATATTATGGATGTCAGTGATTATATATTGATTGACCGTCATAATAATAAAAAATGATATTATAAAAAGAAGAGCTGAAATGAATTATTTTTTTACGTTTCTGATCGTGTGATTTATATTCAAATAATAATTATTAATGTACATTTTTTGTAAAGTGATTGAAATTAAATATATTTATAAAATTTATGGTAATATTTTTATTGTTGAAAAATTGCCAAGAAATAATCATCATCAAATTGGCGTCATTATAATTGTAATTTTATTTAACTTAATAGCAATTAAAAAATTACAAAGGAACTGAGAATAATGGTCAACAGACTTAAAAAAAAAAAAAAAAAAAAATCACACGCACTAGAGAGTATCGAACTGACTCTGTTAAGATCAGTAGACGATGGCCCTCAACCACTCAGCCGTGGGAAGACAAAGTTTTTCTCCCCAAAAGTGGTTAAAAAGAAAGCATGTGTATGAATACAGTGTCATGCATTTTCGGTGAAATTTCCATAGAATGGCGAAGAAATATAGTCCGATTTTTCATGCGCATTATAAAACGAACAAGAGTCTTGCTGGAAACAAGTAAATTGTTATTTGGTTCATCTGAAACATATTTATTTGATTTTTAAAAAATCGCCCGTGTCATTTTCGAGAGAAAAAAAAATCGAATTATTTAACGAACGAGAGTTTTCCCAGAAAAAAGAAAAGTGTTATTCACCTCGCCTTAATCACATTTATATTATGTATCAATTTAAAAATAATTGTTAGAACCGTTTTCGAGATTTTCAAATTAGGAACTTCCTCGATATTATACCAACGTTTTCACTTTAAAAATGACTATTTAGATCTCAAAATATACTGCACGTAGAAATGTAAAAATTTCAGTATACGATTAGACTGCAGATATAAGACTGTTCTAGAAAATTCAGAACAATAAGACGTATATCTGCTGAGTTATTAAAAGGCGGCTTTTCGCATTTTCTTTGATGTCGAGTTAGCTGTATCATGGAAGACGGTAGTATTTCGAGTGACGCAGCCTTAAGCCTAGAATCGTATCGTATCGTATCGTTAAAATCGTATCGTATCGTATCATAGAATTCGTAGATGGCGGAACTCATGGCTGCGTCACTCGAAATACTACCGTCTTCCATGATACAATTTAAAAGCTTAATTTATATAAATTTAGACAAAACATATAATTATGCATTTTTCCACATATGGATATTCCCATATTTAGTACGTTTACATTTTATCAAATAAATACAAAAAAAAAAAAAAAAAAAAAAAAATAGCGTAAATTTTTTAGTATTTTTCCAGTTCGTTTTGTAACATTTTAAAGTGATTTTTCCAACAAATTTGAGAAAACAAAAATTCAGGCATAAATGTGTTTTAATAACTTGCTTATCTTCTTTTACCTTTTATGTGAAATATAATGTTTTTGCGTTGTGTTACTTTTCTTGAGGGTGAGCGATATTTAACTTATTGAGAAAAATATGTGTTTTTAGCGCACATATGTCGCTTTTTTTTTTTTTTACTAAGAAATCCACTTTTCTATATGTAATTTAACATAATTGTTGCTACTTTTTGAAGATAATTATCAGTAAAAACCTAATTTCATTAAAACAACTGTTAATATTAATACTGCTAATATTATTGCTAAACAATCCTAAATAATGCTGTTAATATGTTAACGCTGATAAGAGAAAATTGTTGTGAGGGGAGAAATAATTTTTATCCTAGTTAAACTTTTCAGTTTCTAAAGGTAAGATATTTTATTTGTCAGCACTCAAAGTAAAAATAAAATTGCATGAGTAATGAAATCATTGAAAGAAAATGAAATTGCTATGAAGGTTACAAACGAAAATTCGTAATGGCTCAACAAATATGATTCATAGTTTAAGAAAGAAAATATTACTATAACTTAATTTCCAAATGGTACTAAGATTGAAAGCCTGAAATACATCATTAATCGTTCATCATTTTGGTCATTTAAATGAAGAACTGTCTCATTTTCGGGCTAAATTAAGAAACATGGAAGAGACGAAAAAAGAGAAATGTGTCACCAATATAAAGCGATCGTACGATTAGCGGTCGCCTCGTAATATATAAAGAAAAAAAATCCTTTTTTTTTTCTACTATTTTTCAGCAAACTGCCCTCGACCATTTTATAAATAATTTTTTTCCCCCTTCACTTTTATAGAATAAGATGTCATTTCTAAAGCCCCTTTTTAACGTAGAAGTCGTAAAACATTTCACAGATATCATTACATTTCATATTTTTTATATCTTTAAATTGGTAGTCTTTAGCAACTAGTTTGCTGTCTTGTCATAGAATTGCCTTGGACAATTCTTACTTTTCTTTTACTTTTTTTTTCTTTCTTTTCTTTTCTTTTACTTTTTTCTTTCTTTTCTCTTTTCTTTTCTGGTTGCCTAAAGCGATATGATTAGAGAGAGATTCATGCAATAATTTCTCACATTACAAATTAATAAAATTCATGGAATTGCTCACGTTTGTGTATGAAAATAATAATAAGAAGAAAATAAAAACTAGCAATAATGACAAAGAAAAAGATTTAAAAAAAAACTGTTAAGTGTAATAACTCTTAAATTTCTCAGAGAATTTCTGGATTTGAAATTTAAAACACAAAACGCAGTTGAGTTTCGAAATAGTGAAATCCGGAAAAACGAAAGGTCATTTTCGAAATTTTTACTTGATTGTATTTATCAATATGATTTTAAAAATTATTAAAATAGAGATATAATATCGCTCTTTTAAAGGCCAAAGTATTCCAAAGAAATTTTACTTCTGAAAGTGGAATAATGAAAATTTTGAAAATAATAGAAAATATTACGTGAATGTAACACATGAGAATTAATAATAATTTTATATTTGAAAGCAACGTAAATGAAAATAATTTAGATTTGAGTTTTAAAACTTTGTTGAAAGTTTGAGAATCGATTAAGAATATGTTCAAAAATACCATCGACAAAAATTAGTTCTAAAAAATGATGTTACATTAGACCCATATACTTTTTTGAAAAAATCTTTATGATTTGAAAGTGTTTATGAAAGTGAATATTTTGTATTATTTTCTGTTAATATTTTAAAGTTACATGAATTTTGACAGAGGACTAGTCTTTGATTACGGTTTAAGGGGACTCTTCACTCAATTGAAAACACCCGTTCACTAATGTTAGGAAAGCTGTGCTTGATCTCTAATCCGGCCATTTTGTACTTTTTCGATTTTGCTTGCAGATTTTTTAAATAAAGATACTTTTACTTTCGGAACCGGTTTCAAAAGTGAAAGTATCTTTATTAAAAATATCTGCAAGCAAAATCGAAAAAGTACAAAATAGCCCTATTAGAAATCGAACTCAGCTATCCTATGAAAAAAAAAAAAAAAAAAAAAAAAAAAAAAACGTTAAAAAATAGTCAATTTTAAACGAAAAAATCGAAAACAACCTGATCATAGGCTTAACATTAGCGAACGGGTGTTTTCAAGTGAGTGAAGAGTCCCCTTATAAGGAGGAGTGGGGAGGGAGGAAAATTTTTCTGCGATATGAAATATTTGTAAATAAAACCTATCGACTCTTGCTCTGTAAGACAACTGTTTATAATCTAAAACTAGGTGTTGCCTCGACAAACAGTTCGTTCCCTTTCTTAAAAATAAGATGCAGTTCTGTTGCAACTCATCTTCTATTCCCCATCCATCCTGTTTTTTGTAGAAGTTTCAAACAACTGCCAGACACTCCCTATTAGCATTAACCTACTACTATTTTTTCTAACATCTGTTCTATTTTTTTCATTCTGTTATTATTTTTTTTTCTTCTGATTGTCTTCGTCTATCTTCTGCAGTGTGTCTTCTTCTAAATGTTTTTTCACCCCTCCTAATGCCAGATGTGGGTTTGAAGAAAGAAAAACAAAATATTTACTCCCTTTCTTTTTTCCCACCAACATTTTTAGTTGAATTTATATAAAGTGAGAAGATTGATTATTTTACTCGTAAATTTGTTTTTTTCCTTTACGGAGATTTGTCACTTTTTAAAAAATCGAAAAAAAAAAAAATTGCATTTTTCAAAAGTGTGAACTTTTCTTGATCATATGCTTCAAACCGCATGCATATTCTAATTAGAACCGGATCAGTTTGAAATTGACGTACATGTACTTTAGCACACACTTCCATTGGATTTTATACTTTAA
This sequence comes from Maratus speciosus, assembly GCA_963932465.1. Taxonomy (NCBI): domain Eukaryota; kingdom Metazoa; phylum Arthropoda; class Arachnida; order Araneae; family Salticidae; genus Maratus; species Maratus speciosus. Next base: position 564,340,792 of record OZ010793.1, on the reverse strand, counting down.
TTTTGATTTTATGAAAAGTGTGTTTTTGCAACTTGTGTTGTGCGTGCTAAAAAAAGAAGAAAAAATCACTTGCGGACAGGTAATTTATTGTGGACAGATAGATATATAAATGCTTACAATCTCTACCTGATGTTTTGTCAATTAAACGACGTACAATTTATTTGTTGCAGTTAGAATGTTCTTTTTAACTCGATACACATTAAAAATCACATCCTAATCGCAACAAATAAACTTTACGCCGTTTAATTGACAAAACAGTAGGCGAGGATCCTTGGTAATGGTCATTTTATATGCAACTGTCCAAAACAAATTATCTATCTGCAAACGATTTTTTAACCATTTGGAAAAATGGTTATTGTCCTCGTCAGGGTAGGAAATCAAAAACATATCTGAAGCTTTTTATTGGTTGAATCCGCATTTTATTCGTTTTCTGATTGGTCTATACAGTAATCTGTATTTTCCCTTTACTTTCAACAGAGATGGATACTTCTGTTGCCACAATGACAAAAAACTAATAAAAACTACAAAAAAAAAAAAAACTCAGAAATAAATTGAGATACAGCTTTCAAACAAATTGCATTTAAAAGTACATTTTTTTTTCTCTATACGACGGTGTAAAAAGTATTGTGGGCTGTTTAGAAGTTTAAGAATAAAATTTCATTTAAAATGGGTCGTCAGATTTCTTGGAAATCTGACGATGGAAAAGCCTTTTCCCGAACAGCCAATGAAATGCTTGGATAATACGTAAGTTTCAGGTGGATAATACAAGGAAGTTTCAGGAAATTTGACAAGTCGCAGGCGATTTTTGTCGCTGTTGTTAATTGCTGTGTTAATGTAATGTTTAATTCTTGGCGTACGTAATGTATGATCAACTCCGTGCGATTTTTTATGTCTTAAATTTTAGTCTTTAAAAAAATCATTTTCCAAATGGTCGTTGTAATTTGTTAAATTGCTTTTTTTTTTTTTTTTTTTTTTTTTTTGGTGACTTGACAGCTTGCGTAAGTTTCAAAAAAGCAGTTTTCATAAAAGCGAAATAAAAGTTCAAAAATCACTTGAAGTCTGTGTTAAGATACACGTATCAATTTCAAATCGATCCAATTCCTAATTGGGATATGTTTTCATGCGGTTTGGAACATATGTTTCAAAAACTCAACATTTTTTTCGATTTTTTGAAGGCTTGAGGATGATACCTTTCCTTAATTCTTATCATAATGCTTGATAATATGCATATTACACAAGCACACAAAGACAAAAAATTTAAAAAATACTATTTTGATTGTTTATTTGCACAGTTCTCTGAAGGAAAAAAAAAACTAATAAAATAAACTCGTCAACGGCTACTAATTCTATTTCAAATAATCTTATAAAAAAGACCTAAATATCAGTAGAATAATATTTACTATATAAATAGAAGAACGGTAGAATAATATCTACCTTCTGAGGTGTATCCTAATTAACGAATGATCTCTTTTAAAATTGTACCAACTTTCATGAAAATTTATTTGAGTGCCTTGGATCAAGGCAGCCCAGTAATGTATACACGATATGGCCAAAGGTGACCGGCCACATGCGATTTTAGACGTTTTGTTAAATATTTAGAAAAATACATGAAGAATTAACCTGAAACTCCAGGTTTGTAAACAGTATAGTATATAGGCTTCGCGAAGATTTTTTTCCCCGAAACCCCATAGGGGACCGTCAACATATTGAATAAGAACTAATATCTTTTGGATAACACTGTCAAAACTAATGTAGCAAAAGCGTTCAAATTGTAGATTATGATTAAGTGGTTCAATTTGTGTTCATTTTTATGAGGATAGCATGGGTACTCGAAGACACATTCAGGTTTTCGTAAAAACAGTCTCAAATTTTGTGAAGTTTTTTACTTATAATTTGTAGAGTTCTTAATATAAAAAACAGTTATTTTTGAAAAATATGACAAACTACATTGTACACAATACTCTGCAATCAAAATTAAAATATAGTAAAAACTGTATGAAAAATGAGCATATTTATTAAATAAATGTTTCACTACACATGCCCGAATGCAATCAAAATATAATGTGCATAATGTGTTAGCTAAATGTATGGAGCAACTTTTGTAAAAGTCTCAAAAATATAGCTTGAAAATTCTAAAAATTATCGTTGATAGAATAAGCTCAAAATCCGTTGTTCCCAAAATGAAGCAAAAAGATGAGAAGCTGTATCCATATATCCATTGATTAGTGCCACAGTACACACAATATTGCACGCACTACTATATTTGAACACAACCTTTCATCATTTTGCTTCCTTTTGGGAATAACGGATTTTGAGCTTATTGTATCAACGATAATTTTCAGATTTTTCAAACTATGTTTTTGAGACTTTCACAAAAGTTGCTCTATACATTTAGCTAACACATTATGTAAATTATATTTTGATTACATTCGGACATGCGCAGTGAATCATTATTTAGTAAGCGTGCTCATCTTTCATATAATTTGTATTATTTTTTTAATTCTGATTGCAGGGTATTGTGTACAATGTTGTTTGCCATACTTTCTGAAATGACTTTTTTTTTTTTATATATATAAGAACTCTACAAATTATAAGCAAAAAACTTGGCAAAATTTGGGACTCTTTTTATAAAAACTTTAATTTCTTTACGAGTATACATGCTATCCTCATAAAAATGAACACAATTTATTACAATAAGACACTTAATCATAATATACAGTTTGAACGCTTTTGTTACATTAGTTTTTACAGGGTTATCCAAAAGATATTCTTTTTTTTTTTTCAATTTGTTGACGGTCTCCTATGGGGTTTCGGGAAAAGATCCTCACCGAAATATATTACGTACACTGTTCTGTTTACACACTCGGAGTTTAAGGATAATTCCTCATGCAGTTTTCTAGATATTTAACAAAACGTCCAAAATCGCAAGCCTTTGGCCATACCTTCACCTTTGGCCATATAGTGTATATAGTTAATGCATTTTTTCTTAGATTTTCACAAAATAGTCAGAAGGGTCAAATTTTCAGATTGTCAATATTAAATCCACGTGACAAACATTAATTTATATCTTCCCGAAATATCCTACGTGATGGTAAAATTTATTTTTTCATAAGGTTCATTGAATAAATTCAGACATAAACTACTTTTTTTGAATTCAAATTTTTTTTTTTTAATTGTGAAAATCGCTAATAAATTCATATTAAATTATTTTACGAATTATGATCTACGTTAATTTTTACATAAAAATAATCGGCATCGTCAAAAACATGACTATGTAAATTTATAGCTCATTCGTATCGTTAGTTTTCGAGATATGGAGAAATTTTACTTTTAGGTGGTCTAAGGCTCTTAAAGGGAACCGTCTCCCGTTATCGTTTGCATTAACAGGAAAAGAAAAAATATTAGAAAGTAACTGGCAAAAGTGTGCACAAAAAAAAAAAAAAAAAAAAAAAAAAATATATGTAGCATTAGTTTATTTTATACTTAAATTTGTTGAGCAATTTTTTCGGTTATTAATTCAGTGGTACTTTTCGCTACAAGAACTACAATGAAACTTCCATTTAACGAAGTTTCATTGTTACACTTAAATACTTCGCTATATGAAGAAAATTCGTTAAATAGAAATGCATTCAAATTCATGAAATTTGAATAATAAAATACACATGCATAAAATGAAAAATACACATAAAATGGAAATATTGGGAAAATGTATTTTAATTCTGGCAATATTTTTTTTTTTTTTCATACAATGTAGACATATGAGAAAAATTTATTTAGAATGATGTCTAAAAAAACACGTAATAAAGAAAGGTAAACATAAAACTGAAGCGTAGCGTACCTTTTCTCTTTTTTCTCAGTATTCCAAACCTTAACTTTAAAAGTCTGTGATATTATTTTGTACAGGTTTCTTAAATAAAATACACTGTTCATAAAAGTTTTCGCATTTTTGTAATCCGAACAATTCGGCTGTAACATTTTCATGAAACTAGAATCCCCTTCCTATTGTAGCGAAGATTTTAGCATTTCCTCGTTTGAATAGAAATTATTAAATAAATAAATAATTTAATTTTCATACAATCCGCTAAAATAAATTCATGCATCCATCGTAACAGCAACCTCTTTCTTTGAATGCTGTACACGTAAGAAAGTGGAATAAACTTCGTTATATAGAATATATTTTTCGTAATATGGAGATTAATTTACATGTTAATGATGTTCAAAGTCAGGGTTCAGCAGAATATTTCGTTAAGTAGAAAACTTCATTAAATACTTTTCTGAAGGGAAGTTCCAGTGTAGTTTTATTTTTCTTAACCTCTGTATCCTCCAATACCTTGTTTTTTTTTTTGTTTTTTTTTGTTTTTTTTTTTTTTTTTTAAACAGCACTGATTTCCATCAATGAAAAAAATGTGAATTGAGCATTATTCATCTATTCATCTCATCGTATATTTCAGATTCAAAGTCTGGATAATAAATTTTTTAATGAAAATTTGCTAATGAGGGAGAAATGTGAAATTTGCAAATAGTACTACTAAAATAAAATTGTTGATATTTCGAATATTTCAATATTGGGTTTCTTTACAAAATATTTCAAGACTATACTATATGATTAAATTATCCTACAGTAGGAAATGAAAAATAAGACTCATGGATGTGCTTTTTGTAACACGAATATTTTCAACCAATTAAAAAAAAAAAAAAAAAATCCAATAAAAAGTTTACTTTATAAATCTGAGTCAAAGTACTGATTTATAAGAGAAATGCCCCCTTGAATAAAGACAGTAGACAGTGAAAGAGACACGGGCGCTCGCAGAACAAAATCCCGGGAAGGGCAACATTTTGGAGCAGTCAAGACCTTGTTTTTTTTTAAATGGAGTATATGTACATGAAATAATCTAAACTAAGATTTTTTTCTTAGGTAACATTACAAGCATTACAGAAATATAAATTTAAAAATCCAAAAGTAAGTGTCTACGGCCTTTTTCTCAAAATGCAGAATTCAAACAGTTTGCTAACTTTTTCGTCAGGGGGACTTTGGTCCTGTGGTACCCCCCCCCCCCCCCCCCAGTGTTTGAAATATATTTTTTTTATGTATTGAAGTAAAAAGAAAACCAGAATTAAAAATTATCTTTCGTGGGAGTAACGCACCCACTCACCCCCTAGGCGAAAAATCATTAGGGGATTTTTTGTGTTTAATTATTTTAAATCACTTGAGAAGTTTTTTTCTTTCAAAATCATCAGGCACTAAAAAATTTTAGCTAATTAAATCCGAAAAGCCAGAGAGGGGTGATTGTTCTCTCCCCCCACATCCCCATAGAAAGAGAGCGGCAGACAACTTTATCTTCCATCACAAAAAATGGGACAAAACAATGTAGAGAGGGTGGAAGGAGAAAGAAAGAATATAATAATTAACTACGTCTTTCCTTAGAATGACAGAGAATTAGCTTTTGGTATTTATGAACCGGATTTTTCCATTTCGCATACATTCGGTTTCTAGACAAACATCTTCTAGGAAAGAAAATAATTTTGGTGATTAACTTTTCCCGTGTTCAATTACAAGTTTTTTCAGGCGCCAAAGAAGCGATGAAACGGAAGTTGTGGCACCCTCACTTGAGTGCTGTGCAGGTCATTTATCTCCCCTGACAACCGGTATTCGGCCCCTGCTCCTGCCAGATATCTTCATTTGAGATACTCTTCCTTGTAGCTAATATCTCCACCCCGCGCCACGTTCGAAATGCGGAGGCCCACGGTAGAAAGAGGTTATGTTTTGTCGCACATTTAAATAAATATACTACACCCAATTATTATTATTTTTATGCGAGATTTTTTACGTTATTTTTAAAAGTATTCTTTTACTTTCTTTTCTTCATTATTTTTTACTATGTTTATTTCGATGTAACGAGATCGACCCAAATTCCACGAATTTATTTTTCTATATCATACTTCCTTAAACTGGATGCTTCTAAAAGTTAAAAATAATGTATAATATAAACGTAAATAAAATGAGAGGCTTGCCGTGTTTGGGACACATATAACATGTGCAACCGGCCAAATAAAAAAAGAAGAGAGAGGAATTTTTGAGAAAGAAAACGGAAATAAGTAATTTAAATTGTCAGAGAAGAAAATATAATTAGCCATTCGAATGGAAATTATGTCTGCTTCAATGGATGTGTTAAAAAATAATAATAAATAAATAAAAATAAAAGGTAGGTTTCATCTTCATGCTAAAATTGTACTAAATTCAGAAACTCTCAATGTTTTCGAAAATACGTACATATATTTATTTCAAAAATGTATTTTTTTTTTATTTTATTATTTTTTTTTTTTTAGCCCCCGGTACGGTATGGTATTTCTTTCTCCCAGCTTATTTTGTGTCATCTTCAAAAAATAACGCTACCTTACAGAAGCCAGCCGTAAAACAAAGCAGTACTTTTAAATACTCTATAGCAATTTTTTAAACTTCTAAGCATCGCACATTTTCAATTTTTATACTGTCATAATGAAAAAAAGTACTTTTAAATGCATTTTGTTTGAAAACTGCATGCATCTCCATTTATTTTTGAAATATTAATTTTTTTTGTAATTTTTGGAGCCATTTACTTAATATTGGCAACGGAAATACTCCATTTCTGTAGAAGGTAAAGGAAAAAAAGTTGTAAAATATTAATTATATATTTGTGTTGCCATTTTTTCATAACAACCGAAAGAAAGTGTAATTAAAATACCTGCTATTTTGAAAAAATGTAAACGAATGATTTCTGTTAAAAGATGGAGCTATTATAAACTATATTTAATTTGAAGTATCTATATTAATGTTACAAACAAATGAAGGCCTGTGAATCATTAGACAGCCGTTTTTTTTTTTGTTTTTTTTTGGTCGAGTTTTTTTAATGACGGTATCTTTTTGGTGCATGTGTATTAGTTCGTGATAATGACGTCCTATGCCTATTTTACTGTAGATGTTTAAGAGTGGATCGTAAATGTGGAATTCTTAAGCGGATGCGAATGACGTCATTTTACATAAAATAAAAGCGTGTGCTCAAGTGTTAAGATTGAAATATGTTTTGTACTATTTATGTATACATATATGTTTTTTTTTTTTTGTTTTTTTTTTCATCAGGGGCGACAGTAAATTCTGAAAAAGCAGAATTCCTGTTATCTTGTTGTTGTTTTTTTGTTTTTTTTCCCCCGAAAAATAATACATGTGAGTTAATTACCTATGATTTTTTTAAAAGTAGAAATCGACTTCTTGAAGCTTCAAATATGCGAATTCAAAATTACAGTTACCTCCGCCAAGTCTTTTTTGAGTTATGCTTAAAAAACTATCCGCATCGAAATCTGTTTTGCAACGATTATAAATGAATTAAACATTATGAATTTCGAAGTTTAAGCCTTTATAATTCCTAAACTACACTGTTAAAAATTTGCAGCATTCTGGCAGGCCATTTGACCGTTTTTTCCGAAAACGGTTACACAACCGTGAATTTAACACTATTCTGACTATATTAGTGGCCATTTTATGGTCAGAATATAGTTAAATTATGGTTATGAAACCGTTTTTTCAAAAAACGGTCGAATGACCTGCCAGAATGCTGCAAAATTTTTAACAGTGTACTGGATCGAATAATGTCCCGTTTGGTATCCTTGGGTAGAATTTACCGACAAAGCCAAATGTGATATCAAAATTAGGTATTTGTATTAAAAATTACAGAGTTTGTCACAATTTCTGTAAGAAGTCGACTCCCTAAGATTTTTTTTTTTTTTTTTTTTTTACTACTTTACACGCTTATAGAACGAAATAGGTTTACATTTGTACAGATAAACCCAAAATGGACATAATAGTTACCCTCTTAGAAATAAGAAATACAACAGCAACAGTGAGAAATAACGATAGAATGAAATTTTGTTATGGGCAACTCAGATTATTTTGCATCATTTCGTGAGTTGCAACTTTCTACACTGTTAAAAAAAAAAAAAAAAAAAAAAAACGACATTTTTTACAGTACAAAGTACTGTTTATCTCGCGCACAAACTCGATCACAGTGAATGTGCTGTATCTTTCTTTGGTTTCCTGACTATATTAACATGGAAAATACAGTAGTTGCGTAAAATTAACAGCACAATGTGCTGGCTGGAACGGAAACTTCCTTGATATTATCCTATCAATTTTTCAGATGCATTATTCAGACCTGACGCAAAAGATAAATAGCCAAATCTTATTTCAATTGCAATATTTTATCTGAGTAGTTTTTTAAGCATTACGAACATTCCCTTTCATGATTAAATTAAATATTTTCGTTTTTTAATATTATCACTCATTAAAACGGATTTTTAACTATTTGGAAAAATGGTTATTGTCCTCGTCAGGATAGGAAATCAAAAGCATATCTGAAGCTTTTTATTGGTTTAATCCGCATTTTTTTTTTCTTTTAAATAAAAATTGTAACAGTTTTTTCTTTTGTTTTTCGAGGTGTAATAGCCGTTTAATTTTTTTTTTTTTTTTTTTTTTTTTTTTTTTTTTTACGATAAATTTCGCCAAGAAATAAAATGGTAACCTTATCGTCCAAAATAACAGAACTTTCCGTCATAGTTCTATAACTAATATAGGTAGAATGATGTGTTATAGCTTAAAACCTTTCCTAACGATACCTATCTATAACGGTATAAGTTCCGTAAAAATCCATGCAGTAGAACTCGAAATCTAGGCGTTCGGAACGAAATTTCCGTTTGGATTTTATATATATGAAATAGATTATAATTTGTAAAATTAGTGTTATAATTATATCATGTATAAAGTTTGTTATAATTAATGTAATAATTTGTATTTAATGTTTTTGACAATTAAAAAAGTTACATCCTACGGAAAAGAGTTCTTTTACTTTATTTTTTAGATATGTGAATCATACATGTCACAGCCGCAAAGCAGATTTCAAAATTGATAAAACTCAACAAAATCACGTGACAGCTAAATACTCCATGTTACAGTTTAACTACAAATGTACAAGTTCATAATTCGCAGGTATTTGTAATCATGCATCACAAATGGGAAATGCATGTCGTTTTAATGTTACAGCCGCAACGTATAAACATTAAATTTTAAGTATTAAAAAATATATATATTTTTTTTAAAATTGTACATGTGTTCAGACAGATAAAAACTTCTTCGATAGAACAAAATGTTTAAGTAAATGTTAGAGCTTTAAATCCTTTACATACAGCGATAATTTTGATACATGTCTGAAACGATGAATTGGGAGAATAGACGCTATATCTAAGGCTAATGTCAGACGAACGTCTTTTTGCACGCCTTTTTCCTTACGTATTATCCCACGTATTATCCCTACACATAGCGGCATTGTGTAGGGATAATACGTAAGGAAAAAAGCGCGCGAAAAGACGTCCGTCTGACATTAAGCCTAAAAGTTATTCCGACTTTCATACTTTTTATAATTGAAATTATGTTTCTATGTTTATCAGCGGTTTAATAGAGCATCGCTATGACCTCTATTTTGAACCACCCGTTTTAAAACAATTAATATCGAATGTGAATCTTATTTTAATTAATGTTACTTTCCTGCTAGACGGACACATCTCACACATCTGTAGTAACATATCTCACATTCAAAGTTTTAAAGAACTCGAACAAAAAGTGTTGAAATAATTGGTGACGGACTATAAAAGAGATAGAAAAAACAAGAATGAAGCTTAGAAATAGGTTGACATCGCATTTGTTGAGCGTCCTAAATAAAGAAGATGCAGTAGAATATAGATAATCTTACAAAAGAAGAAATAGAAAGAATCGCATTGAAGTTGGCCCATAGCCCTCTTGAGAGAGAGAGAGGGGGGGGGGGGGAGGATACCCAGTTACAGCTCTTCAAGAATATGTCATGAACATGGAATTTCTACTCAGCTCTGGATTCATTCTATGAAACTAGGCTGACATGCGGATAAAGTTCTGGAAACGTGAAGATGCTATTGTATACTATAGTTACTGAACTTTCTTAAAGAATGCATGTTCTTAGCTCAAACCATTCGTATTGGAGAAAAATGCAGTTTTTTCCTTCTTTTCTATTCTCCACTTTTTTTTTTTTAAATATTAATAACTCACACATACCTCATATCTTATAATATATTTTATAAAATAGCCTGATGTAGCGTAAAGGATTTGGTAAACGATGTTTGTAAATCAGATCTGCAATATTTTTACTGCAATCTTTTTATTATTTAAATACCTTATATCTTACAATATCAATTTTTACACCGTCGAAAGACAAAAAATGTACTTTCAAATAAATTCTACCTCAATTTACTAGTGTTTAGGGGGTTTTAAAATAATTTTCAAGGACGAAATTTTGTTTAAATCTATCTTTATGGCGTGCAGCGATACGGGAGATTAACCCGTTTCCACTTAAAACAAAATAAGTAGTTCAGCATTTGTTTCTGTCTAATATTCTCTAGCGAAATTAAAACTTCATCAATAAATACAAGTCGGAAATTGTACCTCAAACGTGGCGAATGAGATGCGTTCGTACTATAAGTAGTTTATAAATATTCAGATCTTGGTGCAATAGCTGTTGCACTCTTATAAAAAAAATGCATGAATGCAAAATTTATTACGATTCTATATATTAAATTCAGTAACACGGAAAATAATAGGACTCCATCTTAAATAGGACGTCATCACTGTGGCAACTGGAATCATTACCTATCATGGGATATCATTGAATTAATTACGTATGATAGGATTTAATAGAATGAAGAAAACTTTTATTAATATCTTTTTAAGTTTTGATTCAATTTTCATAAAATTTAAAATGACTCGATAGCGATTCTATATACAGTCGAACCTCGTTAACATGAACCTCAAGGGGAATCAAAATTTTGTTCCTGTTAACAGTAATTCATGTTATCAGTATCAAATCTTTGCATTCGTTTTTATAGAGGACTGAGAAAACAATTCATGTTAAAAGTAATTCACGTTAAGTGTGTTCATGTTAACGAGGTTTGACTGTATTAACTTTCAAAACATTCGGTTCGATAGTTTTTGGGCTGTTGATGTATGCGGACAGACGGATGGACCAGACACACGACTATGTGTGCTATGTATTTATATAATTACGAACTTACCTAAAAATGAATGAAACACGAATTTAATACATACGTAATGCAATTACACGATTAAACACTGAAATAATCACAATAAAAAAAGATGCTGTAAATAGCAAACTTTTTTGTAATATCTTCGGCTGACATGTGGCTGACATGTGGCTAACATGAAAGTACCGTTTTTAATAAATAAAACTGTATCTGGGTACATAACTGATATTTTTCATATAAAAATGTTTTTTGGTTTCATCAGTGGTAGTGGTTGATCTAAAACGTGTTTTAAATGTAAAAAATATGTTAAAGTTTTCAATTAAAAATGATTTTTACTTATGCTCTTTATACCGTACAGTATGTTCTGCATACCGAGAACTCCGGATCGGATTCTGTCGCATATATATAATGCAAATTCGTATTTCATTCAGAGAAAGGGAGAGCAAGTGCTGCCACTTCGTTATTAATATATGAGTCAAATGGTTAAGAAAACGACTAATGACATTAAATTATTAATAAAATAATAGTAAGAAAAAGAAGAAGAAAAATTCATTTCATTATTATTAAAAAATTATGTAATAGAAAAACTCAAAAAGAATTTAGAGCAGTATGTCACATTCACCTTGCATTAATATAACTAAAATAATTATCAATTTACTAAAAAAAATCCCTGCCGGCCCGGCTTACAGGCGGAGGTAGATTTGGAAGTTAAGTATACTAATTTCACCAACAAAAACTAAGTCATAATTAGATATAAATCCACTTTAGCAGTTATATCTGGCCGCTTTTGACGAGTTTTTATTTAATTTATATATAATAACTGGTTTTATCAGAATCATGTTAAGGAGGTATTAAAAAAAAATACTTTTCCATGCTCAAGAACTCGAAATTTTCCGGCACATTTTCAGATTCATTTTTAATAGAAAAAATATGAAACTTGCTGACGTGATCTTTGAAGAGATTTATAAGCAACCTGTGTTTTTATTTTTCTTTCAATTAATTAAAACTTGATTAATAAACAATTATTTTCTTAAACAATTATTTTCTCAGTAGGGCAATATTTTTCGTTTCTAACACAATCGCTTCGGGAAATTCTGTTCAAAATGCCCACTTTGACATCATTTTTTGAAATATATTCTGCCTCTATCAAAAAATCGATCATTACAGTACATTATATAGTTTCTGAATAAGAGAATCTACCAATTGGATGTGTTTGAGAGCAAAAATGAATTTAAAAATGAGTAAGAAAATAAGCAGTTTTGGATTTGAATACACCTTTAATAAGATGATTTTTTTCTTCAACCGTTATGTATTTTTAATTTGTTTTTGCTTTAAGAATTGGTCCTATCAAAAACTTGTCTATATAATTGTTGAAGACAATATTAAGAAGATATATGATAAATTCATGGGGATTTTATATCTTGTGAAATGACGGAGTTATGGAAATTTTTCTTCTTCAACCTCCCTTTTATGTAGATTTCGTATGAAATACTACCTATTGGGATCGTTCCTATGTTGGAATTTCTGAAAAAATTTTGCAGATCTACACCGATCATGACCCCTAGAACCCAAAACCACCCTCAGTAAAAAACTTTATATATCTATCTATCTATCTATCTATCTATGTATCTATCTATCTATCTATCTATCTATCTATGTATCTATCTATCTATATATATATATCACTTTCTTCTGGACACGATAACTTTCGTAATTCTGCACCAATCTCTTCCAAACTGATACATAAAATCAATGGCCATAAAATCTCGGTCAAGTTCGTTAATGGGCAAAATCGGACCAAGGGGATGGAAATAGGGAGGGGTTTTGTGAAAACAGAAAACCCCCCATAACTTCTTAATTTTTGTACATATCAAATCAGTTTAAAGTTTTTATTACTTCTAAAAATAGGGTCAAAAATTTATGTATCACAGATTTTTGATAAAGTTAAAAATGGGCTCAAGGGGCGCGAAAAATAGGGTTTTTGGGAGAAAAAAAATCATAACTTCGTCAATTCTCAAGATATCAAATCCAATTAATTTTATTATAAATCTCCTTAACATTATCTACAACTTTTATATTCACAAGTTTTTGATAGGACCAATTCGTACCGCAAAAAAAAAAAAAATAAATAAAAACGAAAACAAAAAGGGTGTTTGAAGAAGAAAAAAATCCCTAACTCCGTCAATTCAAAAGATATAAAATTCCCATGAATTTATCATATATCTTCTTAATTTTGTCTACAACATCTATATCGACAAGTTTTGGATAGGACCAATTCTTACAGCAAAACAAATTAAAAATACATAGCGGTTGACGAAAAAAAATCATCTTAGTAAGGGTGTATTCAAATTCAAACTGCTTATTTTCTGACTCATTTTACAATTCATTTTTGCTCTCAAAGGCTTCCAATTGGTACGTTTTCTTACTCAGAAACTATATAAACTACCGTAATGGTCGATTGTTTGATAGAGGCAGAATATATTTTTTTTAAATGCTGTTAAAAAGGGCACTTTGAACCTAATCTACCGAAGTGGATTGTGTTGGAAAAATCATTGTCACTCAAATCCAAACTGCTTATTTTCTGACTCATTTTTAAATTCATTTTTGCTTTCAAACGCATTTAATTGGTAGATTCGCTTATTCAGAAACTATATAATGTACTGTAATGATCGATTTTTGGATAGAGGCAGAACATATTTCAAAAAATGATGTCAAAGTGGGCATTTTGAACGGAATTTCCCGAAGCGATTGTGTTAGAAACGAAAAATATTGTTCTTCTGAGAAAATAATTGCTTATATATCAAGTTTTAATTAATTGAACAAAAAATAAAAACACAGGTCGCTTATAAATCTCTTCAAAAATCACGTCAGCAAGTTTCATAATTTTTTTATATTAAAAATGAATCTGGAATTATGCCAGAAAATGTCGAGTTGTTGAGCATGGAAAAGTATTTTTTTGAATACCGCCCTAACATGATTCTTATAAAACCAGTTATTATATAAAAATGAAATAAAAACTCGTCAAAAGCGGCCAGATAAAATTGTTAAAGTGGATTTATCTCTAATCATGATTTAGTTTTTGTTTTTGAAATTACTATATTTGACTTCGAAATCTACCTCTGCCTGTAGGCCGGGCCGGCAGGGATTTTTTTTGTTTTCGTTTTTAATTTTTTTTTTGCGGTACGAATTGGTCCTATCAAAAACTTGTGAATGTAAAAGTTGTAGATAATATTAAGGAGATGTATAATAAAATTAATTGGATTTGATATCTTGAAAATTGACGAAGTTAGGAATTTTTTTCTCCCCAAAACCCTATTTTTTGCGCCCCTTGAACCCATTTTTAATTTGATCAAAAATCTGTGATACATAAATTTTTGGCTCTATTTTTAGAAGTAATAAAAACTTTAAACTGATTTGATATGTACAAAAATTAAGAAGTTATGGGTTTTTTTCGGTTTTCACAAAACCCCTCCCTATTTCCATCCCCTTGGTCCGATTTTGCCCATTAACGAACTTGACCGAGATTTTATGCCCCTTGATTTTATGTATCAGTTTGGAAGAGATTTGTGCAGAATTGTGGAAGTTATCGTGTCCAGAAGAAAGTGATATACATATAGATAGATAGATAGATAGATATAGATAGGCAGATAGATAGATAGATACATAGGCAGATAGATATAGATAGGCAGATAGATAGATAGATACATAGGCAGATAGATATAGATAGGCAGATAGATAGATAGATACATAGGCAGATAGATACATAGATACATAGATAGATAGATAGATAAAGTTTTTTACTGAGGGTGGTTTTGGGTTCTAATAGGGGTCATGATCGGTGTAGATCTGCAAAAATTTTTCAGAAATTCCAACATAGGAACGATCCCAATAGGTAGTATTTCATACGAAATCTACCTAAAAAGTGCGGTAAAATTTATT
This sequence comes from Maratus speciosus, assembly GCA_963932465.1. Taxonomy (NCBI): domain Eukaryota; kingdom Metazoa; phylum Arthropoda; class Arachnida; order Araneae; family Salticidae; genus Maratus; species Maratus speciosus. The sequence goes on along the minus strand of OZ010793.1, from coordinate 564,325,759 downwards.
TACTATTCCATTATAAATGAACTGGTCTTAAAAACTTAAAACCATTGATATTACAGAGATATGTAAAGAAAGATGTTACATTAACACCGAGATCTTTCGATCACAAACGTGATCAATTTCAAGGGGATTGCTTTATTGCATTCTTATATGAAAAATATCAATTATGTATTCAGATAAAGTTTTATTTATTAAAAACGGTAATTTCATATTAGCCATCTGCCAGCCGAAGATATCGACAAAGCAATACCCTTGAAAATGATCACGTTTGTGATCCAAAGATCTCGGTGTTAATGTAACATCTTTCATTACATATATTTTTAATATCAATGGTTTTAAGTTTTTAAGACCAGTTCATTTGTAATGGAATAGTAAATAAATTTTACCGCACTTTTTTAATAAATTGATAATTATTTTAGTTATAAAAAGTTATAGAATGATGAATGTTAAATTAGTGTTAAATAATCATTAAAATAGACATTTTAAAGCAGGATAATAGAGATGAGCACGTAGATGTTAAATAAATGTTAAATTAGTAATGAATTAGTAACCAATAAAATTTCTTTCTCCAATCTTAAAGATCCTATTGACGACCATAATACCTGGGGCATTTACAGAATTTTTTGTGAGTGCGGCCTCTCTTACATTGGGCAGACAAAGCGTGCACTTAGAATTAGGCTGAAAAAACACCAGAATTACGTTAGAAAGCAGGAATTTGAGAAATCTACAATAGCGAAACATAGTTGGAATTCCATCCACCAGTTTAATTATTCAGACACTAAAGTTATTTAAAAATGTAACTCAGTTTTCGATCACTATGTTCATAAACATACTTCCTCCTCAGTGAATGATATGATCAGCACCCCTTTTCTTTCGCCAGTGTGGAGGAATCCTGCGCAGTGACTCCTTTTTTACAGTTGGTTCTGGTCCATTACGTCATTCCTTTAAGATATATAAACTCTTGTTTTCGCTTTTCAATCAGTGCATAAGCCAGTACTCGGGGCTATAACCGAGGGGTTCTTCGAATCCGTTTTAATTCTGTCTTCTTTTTTTTTTCTCACTGAGGAAGGGAATCCAGGAATCCTCGAAACGATCGTATGGGATTTTTTTTTTTTTTTTTTTTTTTTTTTTGTCGTGTCTGTACCTTATTTGTGCGTAGAAATCGTTGTTGAAGATTTTAACTTTTTTACTAAATTAGTAATGGTATACGAATTTAAGATGGATACAAATATAACCAAGTATAAGGTACCATTATGTAGAATAATGTATCATATATAAACGTTGAAGTGATTAACACACTAATATTTTTAATAAATTGTTTTAAACATTTTAATACTAAAATTCAAGTGTTTCGTGAAGTAAAAAAAGGTTGAGAAACAATGGATAGCAATTTTGGCTTTCTAAAATATAAGTTTTTTTGCCAATAATTTTTAAAAATAAAATATCTCATTTTTTATTTGCAATGCATTTTTTTAACAGTTCATACATTTGGATGCAATAATCTTTCCCAACAGTTAACTCTTATTCTTGATACGAACAAATATGTTTTCCCATTTTAGTTTTGATTCTAAATATAATGCATTTCAAAGCTCTGAACGTCTTATACTCCAATTTTTGATGGTTTATCATGACTACATACAGAGTTGTAGAAGTTTCTATGCATCTTGCTTCGAATACATAGAGAAGAAATATGTTAAGAGATAAAGAAAAACGTGTGGCGCCTCTGTATTAATTAAGGCCCAATGAAGCTCCCTCTTCTTGCCCCTCAGACCTTATTAAGTCCGTGTCAAGTGATAAACCGCCACTCGTGACGTCAGCAGTGCTCGACCCCTTCTGCGTAACCTTTATGAAGAGCTGTTGGCACTTCAGAGTATCAGTTTCTTCAAATAAACAGAAAAAATCAAGGGCAAATAAGATCCTTTTTTTTTCTTTCCATGGAAAAAGTCTTTCCTATTCGTTTCTTCTCTTCTTCTTTTTCTTCTTTTTTTTTTTTTTTTTTTTTTTTAGTTCTAACTTTAGAATAAAAAGAATGATGTGTTCCTGAACACAAAATATGACGCCCGTTCATAACGTATTAAATATTATTATATCAAATGGCACTGATATAATAAAGTTTTTTTTTTTTTTTTTTAAAGACCACGACATGCTATTTTCTTACGGTCAGCAATTAAAATGTCGTCTCTAAAAAATAACGTTCCATTGTATAAGCCAGCCGTAAAACAAAGCAGATGTAATTATAATATATAATATATAGTAATGTAATTATAATATATAATATAATATATAGCAGATAACACGGTTAAATACTCTACTGCAATTTTTTAAACTTCTAAGAATCGCACATTTTCAATTTTTATATCGTCGTATTAGGAAAAAAAAGTATTTTTAAATGCAATTTGTTTGAGAACTGCATCTCAGTTTATTTCTGAGACAGTATTAATTTTTTTGTAGTTTTTTAGCGTCATTAGTTTAATGTTGGCAACTCAAGTACTCCATTTCTGTAGACAGTAAAGGAAAAATAGGAAAATATTAACTATATATTTTTTTGTTGCCCTTTTCCCATAACAACGGAAAAAAATGAAATTAAAATACGTGCTATTTTGAAAAAACATAAATGAATTATTTCTGATAAAACATGGAGCTATTATAAACCATATTTAATTTTAAGTATGTATATTAATATTACAAGCAAATGAAGGCATATGAATGATTAGATAGCCGATTTTTTTTTTTTTTTTTTTTTTTTTTTTTATTTTTTTTTTTTTGTCGAATTTCTTGAATGACGACATCTCTTTTTTTGGATTTGTGTATTATTCAGCGGTAGTGACATCCTAATGCATACTTTACTGTAGATGTTGTTTAAGGCTGGATCGTAAATGTAGAATTCTTCAGCGGATGCGGATGACGTCATTTTATATGAAATAAAAGCGTGTGTTTTATGTCTTAAAACTGAAATATGTTTTGTATTATCTATATTTATATACATACATTTTTTTTCATTGGGGCCGACACTAAATTCTGAAAAAGCAGAATTCCTGTTTTCTAGGGATTATTTTTTTTTTTCCCAATCTTGACACGATAATTTTCGAGTGCAGTAAAGTGAGCTGCCAAAAACATATAATTTACAATTTTTATTGACAATGTTTATTATTTTAAAGATACTGTATATATTTTTTTAAATGCCAGTACTATTCTGTCAGAAAATATTTGTAACACAAAATAGAAATTTACAGAAAGCCCAGTACTATTCTGTCAGAAAATATTTGTAACACAAAATAGAAATTTACAGAAAGCCCAGTACTATACTGTCAGAAAATGTTTCTAACACAAAATAACAATTTACAGAAAGCCCACCATCATTTTACTGGTTAGGACTTTTCCTAATAGTCAAGAGGCAACGTTTTTAAATCCACTGCTTTACCAAAATAAAATAAATGAATAAATAAATATAAGTAAAAAAATTGTCGCAGCACTCTTAAACCAACCAATTTATAAGGAGGTTGGGGGCTGGAGGGGGGGGGGGGGTGCCCGGGCCGAGAAAATCTCTTAGTCAGGCCATTTATACAGTAATTAAGAAATTGTTCAAATTTTAGTCATAAATGAAGCTGCAATGTTTCAGACGGAAAAACATGTTCAAAGTAACATCAAAAACTTCAAACTGCATTTTTTCAGCTAAATATAATAAAGCATTCTTACACTTTCAGACATCGTAGCGCCATCTATTTAATACATTTTGAATTACTTTTTTAAACTACTGTATACAAAGCTCAAACTCCCTTTTTAAAATGTCACTGAACTTGTTAAGACCGACACATGTACCTGTTTATAATGGATTCTATTTATTTATTTTTCAGTCCCATTCGATTTTGTCCTAAGAAATTTCGCTGTATTATACTTTTTAAAACTGTAATTCCAAGTTTATCCATAAACTCAGATTTATGCAAAGAATTCTGAGGCGATTTATTCGAATTTTTAAAGTATGTAGCGTTGGGCTCAATAGATATTAGCACAAACAGTTACAGCTCTTCAATCGAAAATGAGTTGACTACATAAAGGAATAAAATGGGAAGAAGGAAAGAAAGAAGAAGAAATTATTTTGGATTTCATTCAGTGATTTACATCCCTTTATTTTGGTTGATATTTAGCAATAAGCTTAAATTTAATGCTTTCAATGTATATTTTTTAATATATTGTAATTTCTAAGAATTTTAGGATCATTACATTTTCAAAACACACTTCTGAATTTTAGACTTTGATCGAAATGATCATATTTATATTTTTGTGCATTTCGTGCCATTTACTGTATTAAATAATGGGAAAGTATTGAAGTATGCACACAGTTATACATATATTGTTATTCATTTTGCCCAAAGTGCTGTTTCAACCAATGTAAATAAGCTTGTAAAACCGTGATGAAGTGCTGCAGTGCTGACGATGTACGTTCTAAAAAAAATGTCTCTTTAAATTTTTAGTATTTTTAGGAAGATGATAAAAGAATTTTCAAAGTTTGTAGGGATTTTTTTTAAATAATTAAAATTTAAAGAAACATTTTTAGAAAACGCACCTCGTGAACAACTGACGTCTATTTACTGATGGCGAAAATTGTATTTAGATAATCATATTAGGTACTGAGTATATAACCACGTATTTAAGTTTTCCCAAAGGTTAATATGAGATTTCGCGATCGAAGAGTTTCAGTGAACGTATTATATCGTGAACGTACACCAGAGGCGTCGCGATGGGGGTTATGGGGGGAGAGCCCCCCCCCCCCCCCCCCCAATATATGTGAACTTGGGAAATTTGAGCTTAGAGTTGGGAAATTATAGATTTTTGAAACACTTTTTCTTTTCTTTTTTTAAATAAAAAGTTTAAAAAAAAAGTTTTTATTGTTTTGCTGACTATTTTTCTGAGTTTTGTAATAAACTTTTTAAAGAAATACAAAAAGCAGGTAGACTTAATTTCTCATTATGTCTCTGTGCTACGAAAATATCATACATCTACCAGACCTGAATTTCTCTACTGTTGTCTATCAACAGTGTCTCTAATACATTTCCTCCAAAACTTTGTTCCTTTCTCAAAAATCTAAAAACATGAGGTTATTTTCATATGAAGTTCGATTATGACTCGTACACAATTGAAGACAAAAACTTTCATTAAATGAGCCAATAATTATAATTTTTATGTTTTTAGTTTCAACTTTTTCCTTTGGAAAGATTTTTTTTTCGTATAAGTATCATTATTATTAAACACACATTGAGCCTATCATTTTAGTTGGAAAATAGAGCAATTTGTTCACGTTTGGAAATTTTTGAATTACAAGTTGAAAAAATTTTGAACTCTCCCCGCCCTCCCACCCCCCCGAAAAAAAAATTTAGCTACGCCCCTGACACACAGTCCGACATACATAGATTTTGGATTGTTAAAGGATAGTTTACATAGATTTTGGAGTAGAAATTTTCAAGTAACATGAGTAATAACAATAATAAATCTTCTTTGTAACTTTCAAGGATACAAAGAATGGGCGGCAAAAAAGTTACATAGTTTTCCGACTGAGGCATCAATTAGGGAGGAAAGGGTAAGACAGCCCCCCCCCCCCCCCGTCCCCTCTCTGAGTGCCAGACTATTATGTGCACAGAATGATACCCAGGGAGAGCCAAAATTTTCGAACAGAAGTGCCTGTGGTTCACAACTTTGGCCGAGTTTTATAAAATGAAGACATAAACAGGAAATAAGTTAAACTAAGAATCCTTTATCAAATATATCAGAGAATATTATAATATATGAAGGGCTTGGTAAAAGCCTGAAAGTACTAAGAAGTTTTTAACCCTTAAATGCCTGATTTTTCAAAAATCATTTTAATAATGTTTTTCGGCTAACAGTTTGTTACTAATCGGCAATACTGGTTTTTAATTGAAAAAATAATATTCTCTGATAAAATTCTATAATATTAAACACAAAAGGATTTTCAGAACTATCATAAGAAATAAATTTTACTTGCTCACGGTAGAACAAAATAGAGTATTTCGTAAGCTTCCAAACAAAACAAAAAGAACACGTAGCGACATTTGAAAAAATAAATCTATCTTTATTCTTAAACAGCACAAGTGTTGCCATCTACATGTTGAAAATCTATTTAATAGTATTTTCAGAATGTATTTTATTGGCAACATTAGGCATTATAGCTTCAATATTATTCTAATAATATTTTAGAAGCCTAATTCGATATGTTGCCGAAAGGTAACACCCAGCATTTAAGAGTTAAATAAAATGTATATTTTTTAATTGTAACATCTATTTTATTATTTTAGTCGCCTTTTAAGTAAAACAGTGAA